>OX336395.1:164854077-166082618 GCA_946902985.2 Meconema thalassinum
TTAATGGATCTGGGTCAAGTAACGATCGCGATACACATCTCGTTTCGAAGGTTTATTGTAAATGCTAATTTCAGTTTATGCTTCCCCAACCCAAAACCCCCTATTTCCCCAGGCTTTTCCCGTAAGCTTGCTAGAGGAGTATTTAGTGACTTACGTGATTTCGTCGATGTCGTCATCAACGCTGCCAATTTGTTTTTAGAGGAATTTTATACGGAAATATATCGCGATCTATACTACCCCCACGGATCTAACTCCACACACCATGTATTATAAAAATATTGATTTTAGTTTTATCTCGCCTGTCCTAGTTTCGATAGTAAATGTTTGGTTGAGCAACATGTCAGTCATTTGTTTCGCTATAGCTGTGTCTGACGTGAGTCTATCAAGTTAACACGAGCGAGTGGACTGGACGTAATAAAAATGAAAGTAAAAAACTCAAACTTGATGGATGCCATACTTGTCGATAATATCGGCAACTGTGGAAAGTGTAAATGTTATACAGGAGTTCTGTCAGAAGCTAAATGGAATGGAACTGAATGATTAAATCAAAAGTGCGTAGGTCTATTGACTGAAGTAACGGGCACAACTACGACTGTCAGAACCTCACTTCATATTTTATCACAAGGGCTGATGGAGAAATCCAAGAGGTTCTCTTCACTGTGGCTGTAGAATTAAAGTTTGTGCCCCTTTTAGCCCCAGGATTTCCCATTATTATAATAAATATTATTTTATTAACTTGCCACGGTGCGTGAGTGGTTATCGTGTCGGATTACTAATCCCAAGCTTGCAGGTTCGCTCCTGGCCGTAGTAAGTGATTTTTGAGAGGCGGCAAAATTCACGACACGCATGACATACGTTGTTGGCATGTTAAAGAACCCATTTGAAATCCCTAGGCCGCGTTCATAATGGCAAAATTAATCTAGAGATTTTCCGCCAACACAAAGTTTCTCATTTCTCTACTAGAAAGCGCTCAGATATCTAACCTCCTTGACTTTCATAGTGCTTCAAGGAACAACAAAATTTGACATGCAAGCTGCCCTCGGGGTGTCAAATAACAAAGCTTGCACCCGGCACGCGAGGCCATACGATATTACTATTATTATTATTGCATTTTTGAACGGTATGTCCAACCAAGAAGCGCTATTGAACGTATTTTCAAATATCATTGTAAAAGATGGTATATGGGATTTCACGGCCAGTGAATAAAAACTCAGTAATTCTTCTAGGTTTATGCCGTGTTTTGTGCGGGGTTTCGCCCAGGAACACCAAAATAGGCTCATCAGCGGGCTCTTGGTGCCTGTGCCTGGACCTCCATAGGGATAACAAACTGACCCATCACAACTGGATATCTTCCCCGAAGGGGAAAATATTCATAATTGAAAATCACAGACCTCCGACCTATATTGCGGTCTCATATCTGTTGAGGCTGGGCTAAGGTCAATTTATTTTAAAATTCAATTCATAAGGTGATTTAAAAAGTTTAACCGTGAGAGAGAAAATATTATTAATTCAGTTTTATACACTGAAGAAAATGGAAATTGCAACACCCATGCAGGACGAGAGTTCGGTTGTGATTCGATGATTACACTTTCAGGTCCCTCTGACCGCAAGTTTTGACAACAATCTATACAGGATGTGCCCACCACGAGCTGCAATACATTGATGAATTCGACGAGGCATGGAGTCAATAAGGCCCTGGATCGCATCCTGAGGAATTGTTGCCCATGCTTGCTGCACTGCACGGATCAGTTGTTCCAGAGTTGTGGGTGGCTGAGGACGGTTGGCCAGTTGTCGACCCATCATGTCCCACACATGCTCAATAGGACTGAGGTCCGGGGATCTGGCGGGCCATTCTAAGGTTGTGTTGTCGTGGAGAGATTCTCTGGAGATGCGTGCAGTGTGAATCCGGGCATTGTCCTGCTGAAACATCCCATTAGCAATGTTCGCCATCATAGGAACAACCACTGGATTGAGTACCCTATCAGCGTACAGTCGAGCAGTCATAGTGCCCTCAACAAGCACTAATTGTGATTTCACATTAAAGCCAATAGCTCCCCAGACCATAATGCTTGGTGTTGGCCCTGTGTGCCTCTCGACAATAAGGTCTGGGCGGCCCCTCTCCCCGGTACGTCGGTGCACACGATTTCGGCGAACACTGAGGGCAAGACAGAAGCGTGATTCATCACTAAAGGCGACCCTATGCCATTCGTCGACCCACGTCGATCGTTCTCGACAACAGGCCAGCCTTACACGTCGCTGTTGTGGGGTCAATGGAACACCTTCTGCAGGGACACGGGATCGTCAGCCAGCTGCACGCAGGCGATTACCAACTGTTTGTTGTGTAACGTGGGGTGCCACAGCTGCTCGAATTTGCGCTGCTGCTGCATGGGGTTCCATCCGGGCCATCCGAATGATGCGGCGATCCGTTCTCACAGTTGTCTTTCGCGCTGGGCCTGTGCCAGGTCTACGAGTGTGGGTACCTTAATTTGACCACTGCTGCCATACCCGTTGTACCGTAGATTCCTGTCGGCCAACACGTGCAGCGACAGTTCTTAGCGATAATCCAGCCTCACACAGCCCAATTATGCGAGCCCTCTCAAACGGCGACAGTTGTTGATAGCGTGCTCTTCTCTGTCGTCGAGGCAAGTCAACTACGCTACACCAGAGTCCGTATACTGGAGTTGTTTCCTCCGCGACCAATCACGTGGGAAAACCTTTAGCAACAATCCAATGGGTCTGAAACTTTGATCGTTTACATACTTACATGGCATCGTTCCATATCTTGAAAATCAACCAATGCCTTCATGGTGTTGCAATTTCCATTTTCTTCAGTTTAAGTATTAATTACCACATCTTAAAATGATTACTTTTTTTTTTGGTAAAATTGAATCTTAGTTGTTTAAAATGTTCAGTTATTTAATTTTATTATTAACTGGTAGATATATTCAAGTAGTTGAAAATTTATAGCATTTTATGCTACTACCAGTGAGTTAAAATTCCTTAATCTAACTTAAAACTCTCATAATACCCAACAGCCATTTCAGGTTGAGGTGGCCATTGTCATTATAAAATGTACTTAACATGCAATCTATACCGAAGGTACGTTGTCTTAGGTTGATATCATAAATATAAAACTGGCCCCTAACCTACAAGGTTTTTGGGTGTCTTACAATAGTAACACTGTTTGACTTCAGCATTTGCTATTTCTTGCTGAATTACTTTGTTGTGAGTTTTTGCAACGCCATCACTTTCGTCAAATCGGCGCAAAGTGCGCGCTACCTCCTTTCTTATGAAGCGCATGTACGCTTCTTTACTGCGAGAACTAAAATCTCAAGCAGCCTTTCACCTCCCTATAAAGACTTCCAAAAAGATGGTATATTGCCTTTTACGGCCTAGGAATTAAAACTCAGCAATTTTTCTAGGTTTATGCCTAAGGTTTTGCCTGGGCAAAACCCCGCACAAGACACGGCATTAACCTAGAAATTTTTTCAGTTTTAAATAATATTGTATACCTTTTAGTTGACCAACTGGAAATAATTCTAATTACTGGAATATGTCAAAAGAAAACTTGAAATAATTTATAATTATGTGATTAAGATTTATATATGTTACGGACTATTGTAGAAGAAAACTAAGGGATGACATGCCCTACAAAACACTACCAAACCAACAGTTATTTTATTTATTTATCGTATGGCTTTTAGTGCCGGGAGTGTCCGAGGATATGTTCTGCTCGCCAGAGACTGTAGCTGCTTCAAGCGGACACCCATGGGGTGAGCTACAAGTTCCGTTCAATTTCAAGTAGTCCCAACTTTCGCTACCAGATGTCACTGATACCTAGTGGTGAACGTTGAAACTTTGATAGAGCGTTCCAACGAAACCTAACCTAGAAATTTAGCTTCACACAAGGTTAGTCTGCGGAAAGATCTTTTACATGCCATAAATCTATGACATAGGACCGCCAACTTTACTTCCCCTCCGATGGAAGGCATACTGAAGGAATTTAACGCTCTTCAAAAATCCGACGACTTCGGCCGGGTTTGAACCCGCGATCTTGGGCATAGAAGCACCAGCTATGCCACCGAAGCCGCTGAATTATACTTTATTCATATTCCTTCCTCTGATAATACCAGATCAATGATACTCTCTGAATCCCTGTAAAAGCAATGAGAGTGTTTTATCATTTTAAATGATCTTGTCGACTTCGTCGTTACGCTGGGGTCTGGCGTTACGTTACGGTGACGGGACGAAATGTACCCAGAAGCACTGAGGTGTGTGACGTCATAGTACCGCTTGGTGCATGTGTTCCCCGACAATCTCTACTTCGTTAGTATAAGACAAAAATCCCCGATTCTTGGATGTCACGGGTAATCTCGAGAACCACTGGATGGATTTTGATGCGGTTACCACCATTCTGTAAAGGATATCTCGAGGAAAGATTCTGTAGAAAATAATTTATGTATGATCAAAGGAAGCCAAGCAGTAACGATTTCAGTGAAAAAGTCAAAAACAAACTTGGCGTCCGTGCGCTTCTTAAGCTTACGCTGGGCAAACCGTTAAAAATATCAATATAGCCTACTATGAGCGTAAGAATTGGTCAGCACGAAAAGTTCTACAAAAAAGTCCGCGAGAGCATATCTCTATCTTCAATACATCGCCCACTATAAGTGTTTTTAGACTGGATGGAAGGGGCACATCCCCGCGCGCTCTGGTGAGCGTGACGGCATCCCGCGCGCTTGACCTTGCTTTACCCTTGGTTTGCACTTGCCGTTCGCGAGTAATTTGAAACAAGATAAGCAAGATAATTTTCTAACATGTCAAGAGTCTTTGGCTTCGAGCGAAGCGAGAAGCCTCCTCCCTTTCTAGCATTTTTCAGCATTTGTAGCATTTAAAATGATACAAAGTCTAGTCTTTCAGACTGACTGTCACTTTTTGTTCTATTGGAGCCTAGTTAGTAGCTTTACCGTTCAGCATAGTGTGGCACCAGTGTGACAACCCTTTAGAGTAAGCCTGCTGGGAGTTTGGGGTTATTCCATTACCACCGCAAATGTAACCGCAGGTTAATATGCCACGGACATCATTGTGATGCTCATCAGTGACCGCATATTATCGCAGCATCTGTAATCCACCAAATAATTCAGGTGTGTGCTGTGAACCATGTTAAACACTTAAAACATGCTTACAAATTGCGTGATGAACGATCAGTATTCCAAGTACAGAGCTGTCAATGTTCATTGCTTATTAAAATACGCGACAGTGATTTGAATAGTCAACAAATATGTGAATCTCATCCTCTTTTAACTTCATCTAGTTTTTAGTCTAATTAATCACCAAATATTTGTGAACTTAAGTTTAGTTTAACTTTAACTTGGTTTTAGTCTAACCACCAAACATTTGTAAATTTCTTTAACTTGAGTTTAGCTTAACTTTATCTAGTTTTTAGTCTGATTAATCACCTAACAATTGTGAACCCCTTTTAACTTAAGTTTAGTTTAACTTTATCTAGTTTATCATCTGATTAATCACCAAATATTTGTGAACTTAAGTTTAGTTTAACTTTATCTAGTTATTTTTGTCTAACCACCAAACATTTGGGAACTTCATTAACTTAACTTTAGCTTTACTTTATCTAGTTTTTAGTCTGATTAATCACCAAACATTTGTGAACCTCTTTTAACTTAATTTGAGATTATTTATCAAGTTTTCAGTCTGATTAATCACCTAGCATTTGTGAACCCCTTTTTACTTAAGTTTAGTTTAACTTTATCTAGTTTATCGTCCGATTAATCACAAAATATTTGTGAACTTAAGTTTAGTTTAATTTTATCTAGGTTTTAGTCTCATTCATCACCAAACATTTTTGAACCTCTTTTAACTTAAGTTTAGTTTTACTTTATCTTGAGTTTTAGTCTGATTTATCACAAAAATGAAAATATAGATTTAATTTTACACTACGTTAAGTTTAGTTAATCTGTATCTAATTTTTAGCTTAATTACTCATCACATTTTTGAAACTTCTTTTTAGCCTACTTTCGATTTTTGCAAAAAATGAAAGTAGACATGAGATCACTACAGGGCGAAAAAAAGTGTGTCTGTCTGTGTGTGGGTGAGTCTGTGTGTGTGTGTTGTGTGTGTTGTGTGAGTGTGTGTACTCTGAATGTCTGTCCCCCACCCCCTATCAATTCGAACACGGTGAGCGCAAATTAAACGAAATTTGGTACAAAGGTAGCACTAGCAAAGGACACCTCAGTGTCATGTTTTATATCGCCGCCATCTTGACGGAAACGTAATGGCGCCCACACAAATGTTCAAAGCTTAAATCAAATTACGACTAACCTAATCATCCGATCTCTACCAAATTTTGCAACAAGATACCTTTTTGGGGCAGCATCCTTTGACCAAACTAATAGGTCATCAGCCTAATAGTTTGCGGATGGCGGCCATCTTTGTGTGAAAATTGATTGACCCTATTAATTCGAACACGGTGAAACCGAATGGAACGAAATTTGATACAGAGGTAGTACTAGCAAAGGGCACCCCAGTGTCATGTTTTATATCGCCGCCATCTTGACGGAAACGTAATGCCGGCCACACAAATGCTCAAAGCTTAAATCAAATTACGACTAACCTTATCATCCGATCTCTACCAAATTTTGCAACAACATACCTTTATGGAGGGAGCATCCTTTGACAAATCTAATAGGTTATTAGTCTAATAGTTTGCGGATGGCGACCATCTTTGTGTCAAAATCGATTACCCCTATTAATTCGAACACGGTGAAACCGAATGGAATGACATTTGGTACAGAGGTAGCACTAGCAAAGGCCCCAGTGTCATGTTTTTACGCCGCCATCTTGACGGAAACGTAATGGCGGCCACCCAAATGTTCAAAGCTTAAATCAAATTACTACTAACCTAATCATCCGATCTCTACCAAATTTTGCAACAACATACCTTTATGAAGGGAGCATCCTTTGACAAATCTAATAGGTCATTAGCCTAATAGTTTGCGGATGGCGGCCATCTTTGTGTCAAAATCGATTACCCCTATTAATTCGAACACGGTGAAACCGAATGGAATGAAATTTGGTACAGAGGTAGCACTAGCAAAGTGCACCTCAGTGTGATGTTTTATATCGCCGCCATCTTGACGGAAACGTAATGGCGGCCACACAAATGTTCAAAGCTTAAATCAAATTACGACTAACCTAATCATGCGATCTCTACCAAATTTTGCAACAACATACCTTTATGGAGGAAGCATCCTTTGACAAATCTAATAGGCCATTAGCCTAATAGTTTGAGGATGGCGGCCATCTTTGTGTCAAAATCGATTACCCCTATTAATTCGAACACGGTGAAACCGAATGGAATGAAATTTGGTACAGAGGTAGCACTAGCAAAGTGCACCTCAGTGTGATGTTTTATATCGCCGCCATCTTGACGGAAACGTAATGGCGGCCACACAAATGTTCAAAGCTTAAATCAAATTACGACTAACCTAATCATGCGATCTCTACCAAATTTTGCAACAACATACCTTTATGGAGGAAGCATCCTTTGACAAATCTAATAGGCCATTAGCCTAATAGTTTGAGGATGGCGGCCATCTTTGTGTCAAAATCGATTACTCCTATTAATTCGAACACGGTGAAACCGAATGGAATGAAATTTGGTACAGAGGTAGCATTAGCAAAGGGCACCTCAGTGTCATGTTTTATATCGCCGCCATCTTGACGGAAACGTAATGGCGGCCACACAAATATTCAAAGCTTAAATCAAATTACGATTAACCTAATCATCCGATCTCTACCAAATTTTGCATCAACATACCATTATGGAGGGAGCATCCTTTGACCAAACTAATGGGTCATTAGCCTAATATTTTGCGGATGGCGGCCATCTTTGTGTGAAAATCGATTCCCCCTATTAATTCGAACACGGTGAAACCGAATGGAACGAAATTTGGTACAGAGGTAGCACTAGAAAAGGCCACCTCAGTGTCATGTTTTATATCACCGCCATCTTGACGGAAACATAATCGCGGCCACCCAAATGTTAAAAGCTAAAATGTAATTACGACCAACCTAATAATCTAGTCTCTACCAAATTTTGCAACAACAAATCTTTATGTGGGAAGCATATTCTGACCAAACTGCTAGATCATCAGCCCATTAGTTTGCAGATGGTGGCCAAGTATGTGTGCAAATCGATTCCCCCTATCAATTCAAACACGGTGAAACCGAATTGAACGAAATTTGGTACAGAGGTAGCACTAGCAAAAGGCACCACAGTGTCATGTTTTATATCGCCGCCATCTTGACGGAAACGGAATGACGGCCACCCAAATGTTAAAAGCTTAAATCAAATTTCGACCATCCTAATAATTTGATCTCTACCGGATTTTGCAATAACATGCCTTTTTGTGGAAAGCATCTTATGACTGACTACAAGGTCATCAGCCCAATAGTTTGCAAATAGCGGCCATGTATGTGTACAAATCCATTCCCCAGATCAATTCAAACATGGTGAAACCGAATTGAATGATTTTTTACAGAGGTAGCACTAGCAAAGGGCACCTCATATTCATGTTTAATATCCCTATTGCACGTTGTATTTGAACAAGCTACTACAACCAACATTCAATTATACTCCTTGAAAAGGACAAAGAGTTATAACAATACCCATGCATTTAGGAGAAAGTAGGCTATATGTTCTTTACTGAACATCTTGTTTTTTTTTCATTTTATATATTTTAGGTTAATTCAACTTTTGACCACACACCAAATGTGATATGACGAAGATATTTTTTAACTAGCCAGGATGGTACGACTTGGAGGATCGCAAATATTTCCCAACCTGAAGATTTGATTTCCTCGGCCAGAAATCAAACCCGCTACATTAGGATCTGGAGTTCAGGAGTTGACACTGTGTTCCGTCAAGGAAGCTAGTGTTGCTACAGTAAGAAAATCTCCTCATTACGACCGAGATGGACCGTGAAGAGATTATACTGGATCGCTGCTTCATGTTCTTTTGTTTCCATGGTAACATTGATCGCATCGTGCATGCATTATTGAAGAGTTAAAATGGTGAACGACTGCTTAAAGGAGCAGATAATCTCCCAATTAAAACAGCCACGCCTAATTAGTGATAGGCGGCTGTTAGAATACTAATCAGGATTAGTGTGCTAATGATCTTCCATTAGCGCTATAAAAAAACGTCACCACTCATGCGCTCATAGAAAACAAAAGTTTAAGCTTTTAACTGCTAAGTATGAGGGGTGAACAAATGAAAGGGTACGAAACGATACTGAGGATACATTTTATTCGTTATTCAAAAGTAACCACCACAGGCCTGTGCACAGGTGTCCCCTTGCTTCACTAGCCGCAGGATTCCCTGTTCCCAGAAGTCTTGTGGTTGTGACAGGAGCCAATCCTGTACGGGGTCCTTTAGTTCGTCGTAAGGGCAGATTGCCTCGTAGTTCCGCCCCTTAAAACAACTATAACTAACTAGTTCGTCGTCCGATTGGAAACGCTTTCCTTGAGATATTTTCTTAACGGACCAAACATATGGAAGTCGCAGAGTGACAAGTCCGGGTGATAGGGCGGATGCTCAAGTTGCTCCCACTTAAACGTGGCCAATACACCTTGTGTGACGATAGAGACGTGTGGGCGAGCGTTATCATGGAGCAGAATCACTCCCTTCATGAGCAGTCCAGGCCGTTTGTTCTTGTTGGACTTGCGTAGGCTACGGAGTGTCGCACAATAGCCTACACTTCACTGTTAATGGTTCATCCCAATGGAAAATGTTTCCAATCGGACGACGAGTAAATTGTACCCACAGAATCGTTTCGTACCTTTTCATTTGAACACCCTCTTATTTCCAGACAAATCAACACCCATGCGCTGAGTTATTTTCACGCATCTAACAAGGGGAGTATCAGGTAAGACAGGTCGAAAACTATCTTGAAAGTTCTAAATCAGTTTTCATGTTATGACTTCTGAAAAGACGAAAGTTGACTTGAAACGTTTGTTTTACTTAGCTTGTTTTCTGGTTGAAGATTCTCTTGAAGTAAGCGTTGCACATTTCTGAAGAATATGACAGCTAGTGTCTGTACCCGAGTCGATCGTTTCGACCAGAGAAGTATATTCGTCAATAGTCGCTAGTACTTCATTTTGCAGCAAGACACCTCAGTAAGAAGAACTTGCGAAGTCCTTTTGCTCAAAGACTTGACGGTGAGTGTGCGGAGTCAAAGTTGAACGACGAGCCAGCAAAAATCAGGTAGACAGAAATGCATGGCAGCTCAAGAGTTTCTGAAGAGAGTGGACATGTGGTGTCTTGTTGACGACTGGAAGAAGAAGTAAGTTGTAGCTGCTATGGTGTGACTTATATACGGTTGATAGTGCAGACGTCAATACAGAGCAGCGATATGATTCGTCGGATGGTATCGGAAGTTGATATCAGCCACCAATAAGAGAAGCCGTGAAGAACATGAGGAAGGTATGGGCGCAAAATGTCTGCCATTTGAATTATAGCTGACGGCAGGATGAACGTTATGAACAAACTGTAAAATTTCTTTGAAGAGAACATTTCAGAGCCATATCACAATACACGATTTAACAAGGTAAGTGAAAATAAAATGATAGTTATGAACGGTCAATTTGAACCATAGAAAGGATCGTATGGATTTGAAGCCATACTTTTTAAGTGTTTCCTATACAAAATTGTTAATATGTAACTCTTCAGTCGGTCAACACGATTGTGTCCAATGAATGGGCGGGGTACAAGATATATATACGTCAACACACTCCTGGAAAGAATTACATGTATTAGTTAGATTATCACAAGTAATGGGGCAGTTTAGGATTTTCTGGATATAAATATGTAACTATACTCCTGGAAAAAATTACATGTATTAGTTAGATTATCACAAGTAATGGGGCAGTTTAGGATTTTCTGGATTTAAATATGTAACTACACTCCTGGAAAAATTCCATGTATTAGTTAGATTATCACAAGTAATGGGGCAGTTTAGGATTTTCTGGATATAAATATGTAACTACACTCCTGGAAAAATTACATGTATTAGTTAGATTATCACAAGTAATGGGGCAGTTTAGGATTTTCTGGATTTAAATATGTAACTACACTCCTGGAAAAATTCCATGTATTAGTTAGATTATCACAAGTAATGGGGCAGTTTAGGATTTTCTGGATATAAATATGTAACTACACTCCTGGAAAAAAATTACATGTATTAGTTAGATTATCACAAGTAATGGGGCAGTTTAGGATTTTCTGGATATAAATATGTAACTACAATCCTGGAAAAAAATTACATGTATTAGTTAGATTATCACAAGTAATGGGGCAGTTTAAGATTTTCTAGATATAAATATGTAACGACACTCCTGGAAAAAAATACATGTATTAATTAGATTATCACAAATAATGGGATAGTTTAGGATTTACTAGATATAAATATGTAACGACACTACTGGAAAAAAATACATGTATTAATTAGATTATCACAAATAATGGGATAGTTTAGTATTTACTAGATATAAATATGTAACGACACTCCTGGAAAACATTACATGTATTAATTAGATTATCACAAATAATGGACCAGTTTAGGATTTACTAGATATAAATATGTAACGACACTCCTGGAAATAATTACATGTATTAATTAGATTATCACAAATAATGGGACAGTTTAGGATATTCTAGATATAAATATGTAACGACACTCCTGGAAAAAATTACATGTATTAATTAGATTATCACAAACAATAACTGCCCCATTATTAATACATCTATTACCGTATGTTTCGCAAGAAACAAGAGTTGTACAAGGAGGTTGTCAAAGGAGAATCCTAGAAAAAGTAAGTGTTAACAATTCTCAACTTTGTTAAAAATCTATGTAAAGTTTTAGCCTATTATTGAATTATGGGAAATAAATAAATTCTGTAATTAAATAAATAATAAATAATTAATCTCTACTTAGTATAAAACAAAGTCCCCGATTCTTGGATGTTACGGGTAAACTCGGGAACCACTCAAAGGATTTTGATGCGGTTTTCACCATTCTGTAAAGGATATCTCGAGGATGATTTCTGTAGAAAATAATTTATTTATGATCAAAGCAAGCCGAGCAGTAATGATTTAAGTGGAAAAGTCGAAAGAAAACCTGGCGTCCGAGCACTTTGTAAGCTTACGCAGGGCAAACCGTTAAAAATATCTAAATACTATGAGTGTAAGAATTGTTCAGCATGAAATGTTCTACAATAAAGTCCGGGAGAGCATATGTCTATCTTCAATACATCGTCCACTGTACTGTGCCCGTTTAGACCGGAGTCCGCACGACCACATATGCATTTTACCAATAATCAGTCAGCACGAGAGTCAAAATATCCCGGAGCGCCAGATGGGTTAAAGCAAATCGCAAAAACGACATCAAATAAAAAAAATGCTTTACTGATTTTTGGCTCAATGCAACAATAAGGATAGAAGGAGATTCAATTGGGCGTAACACATCAAGTAAAATTATCTCATTTTATTTTGAATTTAAAATTGACTGCAAAAATGCTCAAAGCAGCATCACTCACGTGTGGCGACCCACACTCCTATTTACACAATATACAGAAATTTTCCAAACACATTTGACAATTATTTTTTTGGAAACACAAGTCTGATTGTTAGTCCTGTAGACTGTGTTCCAAAATTATTTATAATTAATGATTAAATCCAGTTCAAATTTAATTGTCTCTAATGGAAATATCGTAGTTCACTGTTTGAATTTTTACATAATATTAACACTCGTAGAATAAATGTTCATAGAATTTTAACTTTCACTTATTTTTCCAGTTTCAAAAATACATTGTCGAAAAATATTATTATTTCTGAATCAACACAAATTATTTACACATATTAATAACATCTGAAAAGTATTTGACCTTGAGCATAGCATCGAAGAACTTGTGCGAAGCACAACAAAAATTAATCGTTCTTCTGACATTAAACATTTCGAGAAGTGACTCGATTATGAACTTCAAGTTCCTAACAAAATATATGATTTCTGAATCATCAACTTGATCAATAAATTGTTGAACCATTCAACTATTCAATTTTCCACTTGGAATCATTTTTATAAAAAATATTTATATTCATGGCCATTTTTAGCAACTTTCACAACTTGCAATTCTTCGACAGAATGCGGAAATAAGAATTGTAGTTTCATAATGAATTCATTTAGTTCATGGCACTAGGATTGAAATTATCCTTCAAATTATTCGTGGTTAAAGAATTATTTTTAATTGGCAGTGGCCCATTCTATTATTTGTGTAAGAACACAATATTACAACAACAACGGCAAAGGTCTTCCTCTGAAGAAGAATAAACTACTATCATGACAAATCCGGGTTCTAGCAAAATCAAAGTCTAAATGGAATTCGTAAACAAGATTGAAATAAGAACTGATGGTTTCTAAGAAATAACCTTCGGGTCATTCATACGACGAAATGTGTAGTTCCAATACTCCTACTATAAACCTGAGCCATCGAACCTGCTATTTGATTGATGCTCGAAAAAACCTCTTCATTCCTGCGACTTAAACATGCGCACCTGGGAATGGCATTTCAACTACTCCACACACAAATAATCTTCCCAAAATTTATACAATAAATCAAGCCTATGCTTGTTATGAACACTGGAAGATTAATAAACTTACAAGTTTATTTTATTTTACCATTCAGTTCAACCCGTGAATTTACCATACTTATGAAAATCTTTATTTCACTTTCGAGTGTATATTTACGTCATGATTTTATATAAATACAAAAATATCCTATTTGATATAAATATCGTTTGCTTCCCGTTTCATGCCTCTCCGTGTTATCTGAAAAATATACTTTGCTCATTGCAAATATCAACTGTTCAACCAGAACTGAAATGTTGGTTGAATGCGGGCTTGCGCTAACCACTCTCCTTCGGAAAATCTCCTGTTCCAAACTAGAAATGATTAAACTACTTCATAGGCTCTCTCTCAATACATATGATTATTAGAAAATATAATATCCAAGAATTATTTAGAAAAGTTATAAAAATTATTATTATTATTAGTGGATTATTATTATTATTATTAGTTATATTATTTTAAATATGTTTAATTATCATCTCATTATGTGAGAATCCACATGTTCGAACCTTCGAATATGGAAAAAATATCCATTCCTCAACAAAAATAATTTAACTCAACCATTACATCGACGGTTTTCCGAGATATCCCTAAAATATGAAATATTCAAATAAATGCTCGAAATGCTCGGTCATCGATCCTAAACTGTTCTGAGTGCTGAAAATACTCAGACTAACTCTAACAAGTCTTGTGTAAATCATTGCAAGATTTAAATACGAAGAAAAATAAATGTGTTGGTCATCTGCAGAAAAATAGTTTGTTCCAATTAGCTAGGCATAATATAATTCAAATGTGGCTTACATTTCTTGATGGTCTTGTAGCGTTGTGAACCTGGTCTGTACCAGATTTATCCATAGACATGCCCTATCGGACAAGCACGTATAATCCTTGTATCGGCCGCCATTATATACCCATAGTGGTAGTATCTCTTGACGTTTGAATTAACTGTTGTTCCATTTTAATATGGGCTTCTATCAAAGCCATAACAGTTTGTTTAAATGGGGTCAGATCTAAGTGATCTATTCGTAGATATGTCAGTTGTAACATAACTCACGGTAATCTTATCAATACAAGAAGACACTGACAATCTAACCAATCAACGGCTGTTCTGAAGATCGTTCCCTTGGCATGGTTTATCACCATCTACCATGCGCTAAGCAACCTGTAGTTTCCCTTGCGTAGACTAACGAACAACACCGTGATAGACTGGTCTTCAATGTACTGATAGATCGAAGTGGTTATTAAGTTACAAATATGAAAACTTACTAAAATGGATTTAAATATCCAAGTATTAGGTTATTACTGGACTGTGACAAAGTACTAATTCTAGACAAAGTCTAGCATATGTCCATGTAGAAATAAAAATATTTCTACCAGTGTCTGTAGAAAATAATCAATCACCTAGTGATTCTCCTCGCCGGAAACTTACTAAGTTCCACCTCGTAGCGCAGCACTTTTGTGACTATCACAACTTTGAAAATAACTTCTGCGTAGATCCGGCAACCATGTGCCTTGGCTCAGCGTAGTGGCACCTTGCTAGGCAAGTGCTTGTGTTGAAGTGAGCTAACCATGCCTCGGCCGGCCGGCTTTTATTCAAAACTGTCAGGGTCACGCGTCATCACGCTGAAATCTGGAAATCCTCATATCTCTGGTATTCCTGGTCCGATTTACTTGATACTAATTGCATTCTCTTTCATTTGGCCGTGCCAGTAATCTGATCCAAGTCTTAAGTCTCTACTCCATGGCTAACTATTTAATCAATAAATAGCCTCGACCTCTGCTATTACTCGCTACGTCACTTGACATGCTAGTATCGGTATATTCTTTCCAATTGCTTCTCGAAGCAATGTAGCGCGATATTCAAATATCTCAACTTTCAAAAGCGGCTGTAGCCTTTCCCTTGATATCTAGGTGTCTGAATCTTGGAATACCCATTCCTAGAGTTGGGCACAGTACTGTAAGTGTTTTCACGTTCTAATTTCTTCCAACCATAGCTAGCGGGCGAACCTATTGTCCTAGATACACCCAGCAGCAAACCGTTGAGTCGTGTTAAGTTAAGACTTCTGAGAAGGGTGGTTGTGTTTGGAGTTTCCCTGGAAGTGCAACATGGGTTTTCTTCATTTCGCCTGTGAAACACAGTCAAGTTAAGATTGGATGGAAGGGGGATTTGAGTTTCATTCACCTCGCCATTCCCTGGAAGTACAACTCTCATTTCTCCTGTGAACGTTTCGTTCCGAAAAATTCACAGTCAATTTATGATTGGACGGAAGGGGGATTATATTATATTAAATTATACTGATTGGCGTATAATCTCTACTTAGTATAAAACAAAGTCCCCGATTCTTGGATGTCACGGGTAATCTCGAGAACCACTGAATGGATTTTGGTGCGGTTTTCACCATTCTGTAAAGGATATCTCGAGGAAGGTTTCTGTAGAAAATTATTTATTTATGACCAAAGGAAGTCAAGCACTAACGATTTCAGTGAAAAGGTCGAAACAAAATCTTGGCGTCCGTGCGCTTTTTTTAGCTTACGCTGGGCAAACCGTTAAAAATATCTATATATTATGAGTGTAAGAATTGTTCAGCTTGAAAAGATCTACAAAAAAGCCCGGGAGAGCATATCTCTATTTTAAATACATCGCCTACCATAAGTGTTTTTACGTTTTCATTTCTTCCAACAATCTCCATTCAGTAACTGAGGCGACAGTTTACGAGCTAGCTAGGGGCGAGTCTATCACCCCAGTTACAGCTTAGCTAGCGGATGAGCTTATTGCCCCAGATATAGCCAACAGCAAACTGTTGAGTCGTGTTGAGTTAAAAACTTTAGAGAAGAGTCGTTGTGTTTGGAGTTTCCCTGGAAGTGCAACTCGGCTTTTCTTCATTTCGCCTGTGAACTTTTCATTCCACAAAAATTCACGGTCAAGTTAAGATTGAATTGAAGGGGGATTTGTGTTTCATGCACCTCGCCATTCTTAAATTAGTCTGACGAGGATTTGTTGCACATGCATCTCCATGATAATATAATTAATAGTCCAGTCAGTGATTTTAACCCATCATGCCGAGACGTAAAACGGATATTGGTCGTTGTTCTTTGATATTGAAAAAAAAAAGCGCTTATCACGTAATGCGTTCATAACTGTTCCCGGGCGAAGTCGGGTCGGGTTGCTAGTAATTAATAAATAAATACTTAAATAAATAAAAATAACAGTCTCTTAGATATGATACTTGGCTATCCTAACCGTCTCTGGCATAATGTCACTTTTTTTTAAGAACCAACATGGTCGCTCGGTTTCTATATAAAAGTCCATCGTATATGAATCAAAATGGCAAGCCACTCTCTATAACCCCACCCACTGGTCAAAAACAAGCATAGTCGCATAAGTGTTCCCAGGCAGCTAACTTGTGTCTGGTTAGCAAATTCTTATCGCAAGGCCGCTCAAGGCCTAAAAAAATTGGCGTAGAGTATAGTGTAATCATCTTTCTACATGCATTGCCATGCGTCATAAATATCTCTACGTAGAATAAAACAAAATCCCCGATTCTTGGGTTACGGCTAAACTCGAGAACCACTGGATGGATTTTGATGCGGTTTTCACCATTCTGTAAAGGATATCTCGTGGATGATTTTTGTAGAAAATAATTTATTTATGGTCAAATGTAGCCGAGCAGTAACGATTTCAGAGGAAAAGTCGAAAAAAAATTACCTGGCGTCCGAGTGTGGTCCACAGTAAAGATGAGCAAAAAACCCATTAAGACGTGCCGTCACATAAGTCTATACGTTTACTGGTTCGCAAATTTTCGGTTAAAGGCGAGCGGCAACATGCAGTCGCAGTGCGTGCTTTAATGCTCATGGTTATGGCTAAGATAGAATTATCTCTAGTCCTCCCCCCCCCCCTTCCTCACCCTTCCCCTTGCCGCTTGGGGGGTATCCTCTCTTGGGATAGCTATCACTACGATTCAATTATTTAAATAAATAGCTAAAAATGATTCAGTTACGCCCTTTTGGCAAAACTCTAAAGATAAAAATAAATAATAAATAACAATTACATAAATAATAAATTAAAAACATTAAATAAAATTTAAAAAGGTTAAAACATAAATTTTCAAACTGTTCATTTAGGCACTTTGGCAAAATTTGAGGGGTTAAATAGCATACGGTAAAGAGGGTAACAAGCCGAGTAATTTGTCACCTAACATGACTTCCTCCGATCATTGGTTCGCGAGATATAGGGTAAAAGAAGCCGCGTGGCAATCAGCGTAGCCGAGCACCTAGTGTGACTAGATACGACCTTTGGCAAAATCAATAAAACTAAGAACAAAATTGGCAATAAAAATTACATATAAAATATATTAAAAATTAAATATAATTAAAAAGTTTAAAAAGAAAATTTTCAAAATATACAGTTAGGCCCTTTGTCAAAATCCAAAAATCAAAATAAATGGTACATAAAAATTACCGTATATAAATAATACATTAAATAAAATTAAAAAGTAAAAATATCAAAAATTTCAAACTGTGTAGTTAGGCCCTTTGGCAAAATTTGTGAAAGTAGGTAGTCCATAGGAAAGAGGACTTCATCCCGAGTAATTTGACACCTGACTAAAATCTCGAGCATTATTGGATCGCGAGATATCGGCTAATTTAACTTGGGAGCTCCGTGACGCCTCCCTGGGGCGGCGACACCGGGCGTCGGGTGGCGCAGAATTGGTACAGACACACTATTTATCCGGCGAAGCCGGGGTGGGTTGCTAGTTATTCATATATTATATTCTTTGGGAAAATTCGTGTTGACCAAATGAAGAAGTTTGTAACGGGAATTTTCAAACATCCTGTATAAATAGAAGATATCCTTACAAAGATCTCAGCTATAAATAAATCTAACCAAGTCCCATAAAACCGCCCTCAGTGCGTTGTCTCTTTCCAAATTATCATCAATTTTTTATAAACATTATTGTGAAAAACTCAAACTGCTTGGGTAAGTTGAAACTGTGGGACCCGTGAGATATACTGTACCCTTTTAGCAAGAAATATGCCAATCACAGTATACCAGCGTAGCTCAATTCGGAATTTTCGGGGCAGCGGTAAGTTCCCCCACTCTGTGACTCACATATTTTGGATTAATTAGAGGATACACTTGCAAAAATAACAACAAAATCAACTCCTATTTTAACACATTTAATTAATAAAATTAATGGCGCTACAAACACTTTAACAATTTAATTACTGACCCATAATCATCTACTTGTTCCAAATGAACAAGGAATCACAAATATAATAAAACAAATATTGTATTTAAACATATGGTTTCCACATAAACCAACAATTCCTACTTAGTCTTACTTCCATAAAGCATTAACTGTACGTTTTATATAACTCCGAGCTCTTTTGGCTCCATGCTTTACATAAAAATGGTGTCATTCATGTACACCTAAAACACTATCCTTTATATTTTCTTAATTCTTAAAAACAAATTTATAATTACATTTAAAATTTATGTTAATTATCTAACTCAATATTTTGGGCATGTCCACACATTCAGTTGTTATCATCTCTCTTTATTTCACAAATATATTAAGGTAATCAGGAAATCAATTGTGTACTCCAGAGCGTGAAGATACTTGACACAGTCAAAAAAACTATAGTTACTCCCGAAACTTAGTTGCCTTCAATTAACTCGTGGAATCCTACGTCTATCCAACACTACAATAGGGATTGTTATTTATTTCTTATGTCTTATAAGACCATTATCATATAATAAACTACGATCTGAACAGGCAAACGAAAATATCAATCTACAAGGACCTCGGTTCAACGCCCGGGTCGTTAACAACTTTAAACACTCCTGGTGTATTCATTTCTCTTTACAACATCTTACGAGACGGTTTCTGGCCCCTCTCGCTCTAAGAAAGCTAGGCCCTTCTACTCGGGCGCGATTTATGACACGGAGGGTGACGGCGACTCCCTGTCTAACCCACGTTAGTAGCTTATTTCCAAGGCTTTCAAAACAAACCTTCACATTATATTCAGTTCTGGGGAGAGACCGGGCTTTTACAGTACCGTATTCATTCAAACAACTATTCTTTGGTTCAAAGACCACTTTCGTAACCTTGGCATTTATTAATTATGAGAGGGTCCTCATTGATTGGGAAGATTAATACACATTCGACGACGAAGAATTAAGGGGCTTTTATCATAAGAAGATTCTGCGTTCGAATCTCTTTACATGCCTCGGGAACCATTCCCTTACAGAGGACTTATACAAAATGCGATTTAAAGTCGGCCGTGGCCCATATGACATACGCTCAATAATACCATATATTAGCTCCCTTTCAAATACATACACAATGCCTCGTGATACTACGTCACAAATAGAGGACTTATACAATTATCAATTCACTGCAATCAACTACCCTCCATAAGTAATTTACCAAGTATTTAACCACTACGCGTTCCTAGCGTGACATTTTAATATTATTGGCGCTCTTTTGCGCTATACATTATTTTAAGCCGAAATGTCTTCCCAAGAACTGATAAATCTCATTAGTAACAATTCATATTATTTTAATTCTCATATTAATCTTTTCCGTTGCCGATAAATCGCTCCCTTTTTAAATATTCCCCTGAACATCATATCTTACACATACATTAAGGCTTTAACGCTCTTAATTTCACATCAATTTATTTGATCTTTATTTAATATTTCCATACTTAGTTATTAGTATTATCTTTATTCTTTACACAAGCTCAAAAGCTATTTCTTTCATATTTCAACTTTACTTTATTTGAATATCTTTCATGATAATTACTGATATTTCGCTTGCTCTTATGACATTTGTTAAATACATTAACATTTTATGTATTTATTTCCTCTACGGGATTTATTCTTTACATAATCATTTATAATTTCTCAAATTTTCTATTATTGTTCAGACCGCGTTCTTGCTTATTCAGTATTTATTTATTAAAACACATCCCTTTTACTCAAAAACTCCGGTGGAATTGTACACAGTCAATTCCTGACACCAAAATAGAATGAAATTCAGTACTCACATGTTTTTAAGATCGTCCCATGATCTTTATTCTTGTGCGGTGCTTCATTTTGGGCCCACTTTGAACTTTTTACTCCATATTAAAGGAATTCATCTTATGTATAAACACTTTTTGACATATATTTAAGACACTTAACATTGACGACATTTTTATACACTGATGTGTCCCTTTTGAACACATAATAAACACTAAAAATATTATTAACACACAATCTTGATAATTTTACACTTCACAATTCTTGATCACTAGGCCGTATTTCTGAGCCTATCACACGTGACCTCCTTAATTTCCCGTTTCCAAGGGTGAAATTTATTCGATGTCGGCTTCCTATCCTGCAGAACACGAAAGTCTCGAAACATCTACTGTTCCCTGGAATCCAAATTCTTCTACTCCTATCCTGGATGACCGGCTATTTATCTAGCTTGAACGGCTTCTTTGTAGATCTGTTTATCGATCCTAGCGAAAGTCTATTCGGATCGAGGTTTCCTCAATGACCTATAGATTCAGTTTATAGCAGCTAGTACTTCTCGAGTCTAGTACTTTTAGAATAGTTCGCCTACTTTCTGGAGATAATGTTTATAGTCTCCTATCTTCTTTATTTGATCGGTTCTAGCACTCCTACGTTTCTGATGTACGTTCCGAACCTTATTCTGTTCTTCCCCTTTTGGGTTCTTTAATTTAAATAACAGTTTATCTTTCTGGTAAGGTACTTCCGTACGTTATGATCTATTCGTTCGTCTGTTTAACGACCTATCGCCTTTAAGTCCGACGTTCACGGCCTGCTCTGACTATGTCTTACGAACTTTCACTATAACTTGTATACAGGCGGGCCTAAATCCTGTAACTAGGATTTTCCTAATATTTCAATACGGCGATACTTTAAATTTCTTCTTGACCACTCCTTATGGAGGCAAGCAAGTCATTAATACTGCGACGCCTATGGCTATCGGATATTACTTCTGCGGTGTAACACAGCGTTTCTCCCCTCAAGGAGTACTGGTAACTGTCTTCGGTGTTTGATGTAGCCTAGTGACGTGCCCTCAGGCCGTTTGAAACTGCATGTGCTGATGATCCAGCGTCACGTCCCCCTGGACGGATTTGTACTGCGTGATGCGTGATTATACCCCTCACGGGCTGTTCGAGACTGCATGATTGGCTTGGTGAAGCCCGAAGCTTTATACTATTTTACTACAAAAAAATGAGACTCTAGCCTTTTCTGTGGTCAACTTCTAAAATAATGGTGCCACAAATATAAAAATTATACCTTCCGAAAGCTCGTCTTCTCAATGTCAAATAATCTCATTGCACCTAAGAATCGATCGTGCAATTCGGAGATATTAATTAATTTCTCGTCCTCAGATGTGTGGGTGTTGCATTTCTTTTGCTCTCTCCCCTCCACACAGGCTTCGGTAATTCCCCAATGACGTCGTCTTGCGTTGGCAGTTTTTTCCTGCGCAATTATTAAATGGTTTCTCTTTACTGAAAAATCTCTCATTCAAAATGATTCACTGTACTGTACTTGTTTACTCATTATTATACTTGTAAACGGGTTAAATTTAATTATTCCTCTTCTGGCGCATAAGCGGTGTTGTCATTTTCCAGCAACGTCAGCTTGAATTCCGATTCAGGTCTCCTTGTCTAATCCTGGGAAATTTCCACTCGGTTATTAATACTCGTGACTCGCTCCCTTCAGAATGTCAAGAGGGATGATATCATCCTCTCGAACACCTGGTCCTTGCTAGTTGCACAACCTTATACTGGCCTCCTAGCTTGATCTTTCTTAAAGTTACATTGGAAACTGTACGTTTCTTTGATTTCTTCCTCAAATGCATGGATTCGACCATCCATGGACCTGATGGCACATGGGTTCAATACGAAGTTAAGCAGGAGGATTTAAGAAGGAGTGCAGAGGATTTTAATGTTAAATGCTTCATGGGTACACCACATGCTTGTAAGGCAGAAAACCTTGGCAGTATGTATTTATGATAATTAGAAACGCATTATTTGTTCGAGGCAAACTGCTGTTGCAATGCTGTTTTAATCTCCGCTTCGAAATGAGACTGTAAGAAAAGAAATTGGTTACCATGGCAACAAGATGCAGGCGATCACATTTTAGGTGGCTGTGTAACAAAACAAATGAGTCCCATTTACAAGTCTTGGAACGTCTAGCTCGCTCAATAGTTTGTAACCCTTCCCGTATTTCTTCAGGGAAATCCCTATATCCCTATATATATTATAATTGTGAAAATCTGTGTGTCCGTGTGTGTGTTAGTTTGTTACCTCTTGACACTAAAACGGCTGGACGTATTTGGATGAAATTTGAAATGGAGACAGCTTATACCCTAGGATAACATATAGGCTGCCTTTCATTCGGAAATAAATCATTGTTCCCGTCGAACGGGCAACATAACTGAAAAGTCACCAAAAATACTCAGCCGGGACAAAATATCGAAGTTGTCGCATATGGGCCGGACAAAGCTCATTTTACGCCCCTCAGTGCGAGAAACAATACTCGGTAGGTCCCTACGGGACACCGAAAACCACATTTTAAGGCCCTAAAACCAACAGTTTCAAAGATATTCGCAGAAAACTATCTTCACCCTGGTAAACTGATGAACTAATGGCAAGTCCGTTTCCATGGCAACTGAACCTCAAGGTATGACATCCGATTTTCTATATATCCCTGTAGGAGGCAGTGCCAATCCATTTATTATCTTTTTCAAGAGATATATAAACACAAGAACAGGGTAGCGTGCCTGCCTCCCATCCGGAGGCCCCGGGTTCGATTCCCGGCCCCGTCAGAGATTTTAGACACTGGCGTGAGGGCTGCAACGGAGTGCACTCAGCTTCGTGAGGACAATTGAGTAGCTGTCTGATAGAGAGGCAGCGCCCCGGTCACGAAGAACAAGATAAACGGCCAAGCGAACACGATGCACTGACCACGCGTCACCACAATATCTGCAGGCCAAATGGCTGGGAAGCGGTCGGATGATAGGCCTAGGCCCTTCGTGGTCTGTAGTGCCAGGGGTAAAAAAATTTGGGATAGCGCCTTCTAATACCACTTTTAAATTTTAAACACTACACTAGCGGCAATTCAATAAAGTTAGCGATATACCTGCGTTCAATTTCATAAACATTGGGCTTACAAATCCCGTATAGTTAAGTACAAATATCAGTCTGGTCGTTATTTCAGTAGCAACGAAGCTCTGTGGCGGCTATTGCCGTTTCCGTAACACTTAAGGCATCTCGCCGTCACATACCTCAATGTGCACTTAAAAAATTGTGAACCAGTCTATTTACTGAAAAGAATTTCTACGTGCGAATATCCACTCTGGCAAAAACCACACTCACCACCTTTTCCAAAATGTACACAAGACATGATTTTTAAAGCACTCTTCTGTATGTTGAGGTACAGAGATATACCACATGGAAAGATACAATAAAATGTTGGCAAATCTGAATTCAAGGAACTGCTGTCCAGAATAGGCTTTCGGTGCAGGTTATGCGGCCCATGTTCGTAACATGGAATGTTATCCTTTGACAATGCATATACACCATGTGCGAGGACAACGCATTTCAAAGATCTCTAATACCACAATAATCACCGAAAGTAGTGGCTACGCGTTCTAAAAGCGCTGCGTTAGGTCAAGGGGCCAAGCTCTCTGCTGACTCGGTAGACGCGTGGGTTCGAGCCCCACCGTCGGCTGTCCTTGAAATGGTTTTCCGTGGTTTCCCATTTTCAACACCAGGCAAATGCTGGGACAGTACCTTCTGACAGGCCACGGCCGCTTCCTTCCACATCCTTGCCCAGTTTCATTCATCTTCATCCATTCCATCTCTCATCCCGACGCGCAGGTCGCCTACGGGCGTCGACTAGAAAGACCTGCACTCGGCCTCTCAGGAGGCTACACGACAAAAAAAAAAAAAATCAGGAAATTGGAGAAAAATTTAAAGTGGGAGCGAAGATTCAAGGATAAATAATTTCATCTTTGAGATTTGCTGATGACATCGTCGTCTTGGCCGATACGCCAGAGGATTTGAACGAGTTTTTGAATGGTATGGACTCCGTCTTGAGGAATGAATTCATGATGAAAATCAATAAATGTAAAACAAAATTATTGGAATGCAGCCGAAATAAATCAGAAACCTCTATGGACCTCAAATTGGCTGGTGAAACGCTACAGGAAGTAGGATACTTCTGTTACTTAGGAAGCAAAATATCCAGTGATGGACGAAGCAAAGAGGATATAAAAAGCAGGTTGGCTCAGGCAAGGAAAGCATTTCTACAGAAAAGGAATCTGTTGACATCGAATATACATTTAGGTATTAGGAAGTCATTTTGAAAGCTTTTGTCTGGAACGTGACATTATAAGGAATTCAAACTTGGACTAATGGTGCAGCAGAAAAGAGGAGAATTGAAGCGTTTGAAATGTGGTGTTACAGGAGAATGATGAAGATCAGATGGGTAGATAGGGTAACAAATGAAGAGGTATTAAGACGAGTGGGAGAGGAGAGTTGTTTCTGGCGACTGCTAATGAAGGGAAGATATAGGTTGGTAGGACACATAAATAAGACACCCAGGAATAGCAAGCTTAGTTATGGAAGGGAGGGTCGAGGAAAGGAACTGTAGGCGTAGACCAGGGTTAAACAGATTGCCTCGGATGTAGGGTGTGGTTGCTGTGTAGAGATGAAACGATTAGCTCAGGAGAGGGGGCGTGGTGGGCTGCATCAAACCAGTAAAAAAACTGAATAATCAAGCAACAACAACAACAATGAGGAATTTTAATTATTTAGAGAGGTATGTGAGGCAAAAGGGTTTATGGAAGGGAGGGTCGAGGAAAAGAACTGTAGGCGTAGACCAGGGTTAAACAGATTGCCTCGGATGTAGGGTGTGGTTGCTGTGTAGAGATGAAACGATTAGCTCAGGAGAGGGGGCGTGGTGGGCTGCATCAAACCAGTAAAAAAACCTGAAGAATCAAGCAACAACAACAACAATGAGGAATTTTAATTATTTAGAGAGGTATGTGAGGCAAAAGGGTTTTTGGAGAATTTCAATCCCTGGGACGTAACACTGGAAGAGACTGCATAATGTTCGAGTACATCAGCGGCCAAGGTGAGATATATTTTACTATAGGTCTATTAATAGCGACATGTTGACGTTCAAATCATCAAAAGTGTGGCAAAATTACACCCAGAATAGCTTAAGGAAAAATACTTTTAATTCCCCATATTCCGATAGATTTGCCATTCCAGTGTGCAAGAGTGCAGTTCCCTCTTCAAACTATATTCGCAATTTCTATTAACAAAGCGCAATGACACACACTTAACAGCAGCAGGTGTACATTTAGACAAAACCTTTTTTTCCCATGGACAACTGTATGTGGCGTGCTCGCGAGTATCCGGACAACAAAATCGTTATGTCTCAGCAGAAGATGGCAAAACCAAAAACGTAATTTTAAAATGTGTTCATATAATGTAACATTGTACCCTGCAGATTTTGACAACTCTAAAAAAATCCCACTTTTCGGCTCATATCAATATACTGTACTGTATGTATCAGAATTTTCAGAATTAGAATTGACCCATCTGTAGCCGCGATTGCTGTAATAGAATATACCAAATAATGCATCGTCCCCATTGTCTTGATCGCGAGCGAAGCCGCGGGTACCTACTAGTAAAGGAATAAAAGAGAAGAAATAACCTCAATTTTAACTTTGTATGTGCACAACACCAAAGAGATGAGAGGAAACTTCTATGAGCTAATTATGGAATCTTCTGAGGAACTTCTGAACTATTTTCATTAATAATAAATATTTATTGCAGCCAAGTGGCCATAATGGACGGTTACAAGGTGTGCTTACGAATAATTATTACAGGTAGATTAACCTTTGAAATGAAAATCCACAGCCTGCTTCCAGTCTCCGACCGGGTCAGGAATGGAATGAATGAAGCCCCCATCTAGCGGCGAGGATATGAACTGTGCCGGCTGCCGAAGCCTGTCGCACACCTCTGGGGCAGTGATCAAATGAATGACAGATGAAATGAAATGATAGTGGAGAGTGTTGCTGAAATGAAATGTTGACAGGAAAAGACGGAGTACCCGGAGAAAAACCTGTCTGCCTCCGTTTTGTCCAGCACAGATCTCACATGGGGTGACCGGTATTTGAACCACGGACCCAGCGGTGAGAGGCCGGCGTGCTGCCGCCTAAGCCACGGAGGCTCTAGATTAATCTTTACTGTATTCAATTATGTTCTTTGTTCGTTTGCTGCATGATGTGATGTGGTATTTGTCGCAGGGGTTATTGCACAGAGAACATATGCATTCTTTATTCGGTTCATGGTATTTAACATTTCTACAGATCTTGTGGTGGAAACCGTGGATGGCGAGTCTTGTTACCAAATGTCTCATTTCCTGGTTCTCGTTTGTCCATCTTCTGTTCACCATTTTCATTAAGCATGTGGCGAAACCACAACACTTCTCCACTGCAGGAATTTAGAGCGCAGCACTTCCATTGTAACTGCCAATCTGGACTCAGGGCGGCAGGATCAAGGAGGTCACGCAAAGCAGTTATTATCTATGGGGTAACCAGAGACAATAGAAACAATGTACACTCGTTGGTCTTTGGGAATAGATTGTACGAGAAATGCTTATATAACCAGGTCTAATAAACCAAGCAAAACTCACGTCGTAATTTATCTCTGCAAGCACAATAACACAGATTCAGAAAAAAGAGGCCTCTGCTGCAAAGTCGCCATGAAAGCACAATAAAGCGAACCAATTAAGACACACCATCTAGCCAGTCTGTCTGTAACACAAGATTAGTCTATTTCAACTAACTATTCACCAGCAATAAACAATTTACGAAAATCCAAACCAAACAATTCACATTATTATTATTATTATTATTATTAATTCAACTCCCTAAACACCTCAATTGCGAAGCTGGCGGGGCTCTGAATTAATCTCTCTTCCTTTTATCTATTATCCCAGGCAAAGGAGCGCAATGTCGCACCGCGTACCTTCATTCAGGGATTAGAACTACTCAATTCTCTCTACGAACATTAATCTCCACCAGTCTTCATCTCCGTATTTTATTCCTGGTTCTATCATTTATTTTCATTTTGACAATGTTTTGTCTGTCAGCGTCCAGTCTAGTCTCCAAGCCTTTGTTTGCGAACAAGTCACCTCCATGATCCCTTATTAGCAGTTGGCACTGCGTCCTCCTCTGCTTCTACACCTCTTGCTTTGAAATCATTCAACACTGAATCTAACCATCGCCTCCTAGGCCTACCTCGGCTTCTCTTATCCTCATGGGCTGGCTGCGTGGCTCAGCGGTAACTTTCTCGCCTGATATGCCCATTGTTGCAGGATCGAATGCTGGCACAGTCATCTGTCATTTGAGGGAGCGCAAATGCGAGGGAGCCGTGTCAGTAGATTTACTGGCACGTTAAGGATCCCCCTTCGAGGAAAAATTCCGGCACCCCGGCGTCTCTAAAAGCCGCAGTTGTTTAATGGGACGCAAGACCAACAACATTATTATTATTAATATCTTACCCTCTACACACACCCAAAGTACAAGGGGCTACCTGACCACGTTGTCACAGCCCCTAAACTGATTAACCAACCAATCTAGCGTGTTCATTTGTAATTCATTCTTTACCTCTTCATTACGAGTACCTTCCTGCCATTGCTCCCATCTATTTGTCCCAACAATCATTCGTGCTACCCTCATATCAGTTACCTCTGGCTTATGTATGAGATATCCTGAAGCTATCCAGCTCTCACTTCCATACAGCAAGGTTCTACCATGAAATTTAACTCTTTAAATTATAAATACTGGCACGTTAAAGATCCCCTTTGGGATGACATTCCGGCAACCTGGCGTCTCTAGAAGCCACAGTAGTTGAGCGGCACGTAAAACCACTAGCATTCCTGCATTTAGTTCAATTGTTTACATAACGGTGATAAAGGGTACTACTAGAAGTTCAGCTATGAGACTCCTAAAAATCTGTAAGATACAAAACGAACATGGCGGCCAAGCGAAGGTGAAACATTATAATAGGATTTTCTCGCGATTTAACCATCTGAGCGCAGTGAAATATTGTACGGTAAATGTTAATACACATTGTAATGAACTGGCATCTAATTTAGTTCAATTGTTCACATAACCTCAAGATGGCGGATGTGCACAAATTTAAAATTAAGTTTTTATTTCTTGTGTATTAATCATGCGATCAAAGTGAACATTCGAATAATGAGCCTACGCAAAATTCGTCATCTAATAGTAGTCTACATATCTGTATGGCCTATATATAAAAATTCATCATGGCGACCAACCGAAATATTTAGACGGTTCTCAATATCCATTGATCTATGATAGCAATCAAACTGAAATTTTACACGTTGATAGAGGCTATGAACATACGTTCACCTATGGAACTTTCAATAACTTGGTGAGCACAAATCCAACATGGCGGCGACGTGAAATATAAATATTTTAATGGACGTTTCTCGTGATTTAACCATCCGAGCGCAGTAAACCTTGGTAAGGTAAATGCTTATACAAATTTTAATCCACTGGTATCTAATTTATTTCAATTGTTTTCATAACTGCAAAATGGCAGCTGTGCAAAGTTTTAAAATCTGATTTTTATTTCTTGTGTCCTAAGCATGCGATTGAAGTTTGAATACTACACCCACACAATAATCTTCATGTAATAGTACATAACTCTACCTAGCTATATAAAAATCCAACATGGCAACCATCCAAAATATTTAGACGGTTCTCCATATCTTCGAATCTATTACAGCAATCAAACTGAAAATTTGTATGTTGATAGAGGCAATTAACATAAGTAGGATTTATGAAAATAGGCTGTATAGTTCTTCACGGAACTACTGTTAAAGAATGTTTTTAAGACATCCTTAATTTTGGTTGGTTCCTCAGTTTAAGGGCTGCCACGATGCATTCATGTAGCCCCGTGTACTTTGGGTGTGTGTAGAAACAGTCTGTTAACCGGTGTTAATTGTGACGGCTGTATTCGTGTGTGGCATCAGTAACTCAGATAAGGACTGCAGACGATCAATTTCAAGTACTTCCTACTTTCGCTACGAAATTCTACCATCAACGACACCTAGCTGCGAACTTGGCTAATAAATGCCACCACAACCGGCACCTGGCGTTTAACGTTGGAACTTGATAGAGCGTTATTCAAATCTAACCTACAAATTTAGCTTCACACAATTGTAGTTAGTGGAAGGTTCTTTTACATGCCATAAAAATAAATAAATAAATAAATAAATAAATAAATAAATAAATAAATAAATATATATATATATATATATATATGGCATGGGCCCGTCGGGTTTACTTCCCCTTCGAAGGAAGGCATACTTTCCTATACTGTTTAGAATAACATTTAAGACTAGAAAAAAAAGGTACACGATATGAATCAGTTCTAGGAAACCATAGAATTTACATCGTGGAAAGAAAGCAAACCTTGTATTACTACACTTATATCTGCATCACCGGTGCTCTCATCTCCTTCAGTTTCATTGTTACTTCATGATAAACCCAAAATCACTATAATTATCGTCCGATTCGTCCAGATACCTTAGATTTGAAGTAGACGCTTATCATACGAGCCTGGCATTACTATCATAGATCAGCGGATACTGTAAAAACTTAAGTATCTATCTATCCAAACTTGAAAAATGTAAATAATAAGCTTCACGTAGACAATTCGTATTACAGGTGCGTTCGCTAAAGTTGTCTAGTACTTATCTGCCACCCACCGTAATTCAATGTAAAGTAGAGGGGGGATTACGTTGCGGAATATATCGTGAAAAACACGTAAGGGTTAAAAGAGTCGTTCATTTCAGAAAGGGGTCAAGTGACAAAAATACCATTTTGAGAAAAACAAAGAAACTTAGAATCTCATACCAGGAATCTTTTATTATTGTTCTTAAAAGCTTACCACAAATATGTTTATATAATAATAATAATAATAATGTTAATAATGTTATTGGTTTTACGTCCCTTTTAACTACCCTGGCTTTTAGAGACGCCGGGGTGCCGGAATTTTGCCCCGAAGGGGATCTTTAACGTACCAGTAAATGTACTGACACGGCTCCCTCGCATTTGCGCACCCTCAAATGCCAGCTGACTGCGCCAGGTTGAATATGTTTATATATTTGAAACGTAATAACAGACATAATATTCGTTATACTTTTTTTGTATCGTGCACAAAAAAAAACTTAAAATCTTTGTACTTGACACCTTTTTGCAATACGAAAGTAGAATACGGATATTTTGTTAGCAAACCTGAGAAATATTATACGGTGTTGTAATGAAAATGAATTGTATGCAAAACAGTTTCTTAATGTGTATTAGATAACATTATTAATGCAAGAAAAACCATTATTGTAACTAACGAAACCTGTTCAAAATGGCTGGTAATTTATTTTGACCTGATTAGTTCAAATCCATACATTATCATGTTGATAGTACACTGATTTATTTTTCAGAGGTGTGCAAATTATTAGACTGAAATAAAAATGTAAATCAGTCACAATTTTGTATTAAAAATCATTTTATTTTATTTGTATTACCCTACTTTGTAATGTTTTCTCCCCTGTGGTCTTACAACGCTTCCCATAAGGAATTATATCTGGAATTTTTTTATTTTTTCATTGACTGGAATGTTTCCTCAATATCAGGTCATTTCACTCCACTGTTCACAAATATTTGAACAGTTCAAGAGTGGACAATCAGTACTAAAATACTTCCAATCTCTCTGGTTAAAAGATGGTACGAAGGTGGATCAAAAAGTTAATTGCACTAACGCGCTACAGCAGCGCGCTGTGTGTCGCAAACGTGGACTTAGCGGAGAAAGAGACAGACACTGCCCACACATCTGTTAGGCAGGTCGCTGTGGTGTCTCGTCTTGTATGGTGTGAATAGCGGCCAAAAGCAATGGCGCGTCGACTGGACGTTCACTCCAAATATGAGGTGCGTGCGACAATCCGAATCCTATGGGCCAAAAGGAAGAATTGTACGGGCATTCATCGTGAAATTAGTGCTGTGTATGGGGAGCGGGCCATTTCCCGGCAAGGGAACGTAATGTGGTGTCAGCAATTCGAAGCCGGACGCACGGATATCGGGAGGGCAGGCCCGCAACGTCCAGGACCCGTGCCAATGTCAACAGTGTGAATGCGATCATTAGACAGGTGGTCGACGTTTCCAGACCGATGAGGAGGTGAAGGCAGCTGTCTCCGAGTGGTTGCAGAACGCTGGAGGAACTTTCTATGCAACTGACATCGACAAGTTGGTTGTGCGTTTGCAGAAATGTTTGAAGTCTCTTGGGAACTATGTGGAAAAGTGATGTTACATTGTTTGTTGCTATAGACGTGTTGCTGTTGTATAGATGGTGTAATAAATGGCCATAACTGGGAAGAGCAACTTATTTTTTGGTCTGCCCTCGTATATTGGCTTTCATGGCCAGTGAATTAAAACTCAGCAATTCTTTTAGGTCTGTGCCGTGTCTTGTGTGAGGTTTCGCCTCTGGCCTAAATTCACACAAAACTAGAATATAGCAATCAAAACAAAACGTGTGGCATTCTGCATTAACAAGACTCCTCTTTTAGTGTAAACTGTAAAAATTTAGTTTACTGTCAAATTCTTTAAAAATATATTGGTTGGTTGGTTCTTAAGTTTAGGGGCTGTGACAACGCGGTCATGTAGCCCCGTGTACTTTAGGCATGTGTAGAATCTGTCTGATAACCAGTGTTAATTGTGATGACTGTATTAGTGTGTGCTATCTGTCTTTTAATTTAAGTAATGCAACTTAGAATTTTTTAAATAGTTCCTACTTTTGCCGCCAAGCACCACCGTCAACGACTACTAGGCCAAGTTCAGATCTCAGCTACTAGACGCCACCGCAGTCGGCTCTTGGCAACGAACGTAGAGATCTAAGAGCGTTGTTTACATTCTTAACCTATCCAATTTAGCTTCACACAGGTGCAATTAGTGGAAGGTTCTTTAACATGCCATAAATCTATGACATGGGACCGCCGGCTTTACTTCCCCTCCGAAGGAAGGCATACTGAGGGATTTTTAACGCTCTTAAAAATATATTATTAAGACCAATAATGTAACATTTTAAATAATTTCAGTGCCTTGCAAAACATTGTCACTGTATTAAGTCAGAAAACGTAAAAAGTACATATTGGAAAACTGCCATCAAGTCTAATAATTTGCAAACGTCTGTAACTCCAAAGCGCATTCTGCATCCGTGGTAGGCCATTGCAATATATCGTAGTAGCACTCAACATACCCAACAAATGAGGTCTTTTCTCTACTTCAAATTGATGGGAACCTGAAACATAAGCTGCTTGTAGGTCCTACGCCAAAACTAGACATAGGGTACAAGAAGTATGGGTTGAAATATTATAACAGTAAGGTGTCTAGTAGCGTCCCTTGACCCCTTTCTGCACTAAACGCAATTTTTAACATAATGCCTTACTGTAATAAAAGGCCAGAACTTGACTCCTTTCTGTACTAAAATATGCGTCTACTCCTACAGAACATGTTCCCACAAATAATTCATTTCATCATGTTTTGTGACACTTGGCCTCTTCCTGAAATAAACGATTCAATTAATGAACGTCTCATTATGTGACGACAGGCAAAAAACGGGAAGCTGCAGCAAGTTCCGGATTGGAGGTTTGAATCCTAGTGCTGACAGACACTATCCTGAGTTAAGTTATTTTTTCTAGTTATTTCTGTACCTTTCTCCGATTAATTCCTGTACCTAATACAGCTACACACATTACGATACGCCTTCACAGAATCACAGATTATCAGACAAGTTCAACCAAATATCCAAGTGCACGGATGTCTCAAACCCCTCAAAAATGATATAACAACAACAAAAACAATGTGCCACACATCCTTCCCTGTCTTAAGTGTTCCACCAGTTCCGCTCCTCAAATGTCGTATTCGGTGCAAGAAGAGCCAACTTGCCACTAGGGCATCCCCCAGTCGGGCCAGGTCAGAGATACCCCTGGGAGACCGGCAACCAGCATCTCGCTTACGTATCGCACGCCTGCATCAATACGAGAGATAAGATTCTCGGAGGTCAGAACCCAGAATACGTGCTATAACTTAAAGCAAAGTTGAAATGCGCACACCATTCATCACCGAGCTTGTATCGCGGGAATATTGATCCCCTTGTGTTAAACGTTCCCCCCCCCCCCCCCCCGAATGATATGCTTTAGGGTCCACGATTTAGATGTGGTAAAAGCCGAATGGGAAGCTCACCGTCAGAACATTCGATTCGAAACAATGAGCTTTAAGGCAGTACCATGCTTATTTTTCGTAGGTGCTGAGTATTTGTGGAAATTCATCACTGGCCATAAGTTTCTTTATTTGAGGACCGACGAAAATACCACCTCTAATTATAGCTTCTGACAATTTAGGAAATGGGTCTTTAAAAATCCCCTCTCTACGTGTTCAAAGCCGTTAGCTCTTAACAGTCTGACTAAACCTCAAATATATATATATATATTGCATAAAGTACAAAAGCAAACTTTATTAATTGTGAATGGTGCTGTTGATTACTGTACGATGTAGACAGTCAGAATATATGCTTTAATAATAAACGTGTGGTTACAACACATCATCCTCATATCGTAAAGGCAAGGGCTTGTCGCTACAACCACTTTGTCTCTCCTCTGCTCAACGTTTTAAGTCAGCATATTCCTGGAAATTTAGTCTGTCCATCACAGAATCCAGATACTTCTTCCTTGGTCTTCCTCTTCCCTCCTTCCCCAAAACCTTTCCTTCCAACACGATCGTTAGGAATTTGTTATTGAGCAGTGTGCAGCCAAGAAATGTTGTTTTCCTCTTTTGTATGGTGTTCATCAACTCCCTTGTTTCATTTACTTCCTTAAGAAAATTTTGGTTTTACTTTTTCTCTATCCAGCTTATTTTCAGCATCCTCCTCCATGTCCGCATTTCCATTGCTTCCAGGCGTTTTATATCTTGTTTCGCTAAGACGCATGTTTCACAGCCATACAAAAGAAATCCACAGAAACAATTTAACAAAATCATTCCTAATTTTAGTGTTTATATTTTTGTTTGTCAGAAGATGTTTCATACCGACAGTAGTGGCTACGCTGGCTAAAGCGCAGGATTAGGTCATGGGGCCAAGCTCCCTGCTGACTCGGTAGACGCGTGGGTTCGAGCCCCACCGTCGGCCGTCCTTGAAATGGTTTTCCGTGGTTTCCCATTTTCAACACCAGGCAAATGCTGGGACGGTACCTTCTGACAGGCCACGGCCGCATCCTTCCACATCCTTGCCCAGTTTCATTCACCATCATTCATTTCATCTCTCATTAACTCCTCTCATGAGGTTGGCGTCACGAAGGGCATCCGGCCGTAAAAACCATCGCCACAAAGACTTCCATCGTATCTCATCCCCGACCCCGTTGGAGAACGGGAATAATAAGGGGTAGACATACACATACAGAAGATGTTTCATGTTATTGAAGACCTGTTTTCTACACGCTCTCTTGCATGTATTCTGAATTAACCTATTCTTCTTTCTTTCTTTCTTTCTTTCTTTCTTTCTTCGTTTCGCCCACTTAGGGAGCGCGTTTGAACTTCTTGACTTGGGTTGATGGTGTTTCCTCTTCTTCTCCACCCAAAATCTCCTCATGATTTCGCTATGCTCCTTCTTACGTTTTTCCGTCCATTTTTAGCCTACTTTCGATTTTTGCAAAAAATGAAAGTAGACTTATGAGATCAACACAGGGCGAAAAAAGTGTGTCTGTCTGTGTGTGTCTATGTGTGTGTGTGAGTCTGTGTGTGTGTGTATGTGTACTCTGAATGTCTGTCCCCCTCTATCAATTCGAACATGGTGAATGCGAATTGAACGAAATTTGGTACAAAGGTAGCACTAGCAAAGGACACCTCAGTGTCATGTTTTATATCGCCGCCATCTTGACGGAAACGTAATGGCGGCCACACAAATGTTCAAAGCTTAAATCAAATTACGACTAACCTAATCATCCGATCTCTACCAAATTTTGTAACAACATACCTTTATGGGGGGAGCATCCTTTGACCAAACTAATAGGTCATCAGCGTAATAGTTTGTGGATCGCGGCCATCTTTGTGTGAAAATCGATTCCCCCTATTAATTCGAACACGGTGCAACCGAATGGAACGAATTTTGGTACAGAGGTAGTACTAACAAAAGGCACCTCAGTGTCATGTTTCATATCGCCGCCATCTTGACGGAAACGTAATGGCGGCCACACAAATGTTCAAAGCTTAAATCAAATTACGATTAACCTAATCATCCGATCTCTACCAAATTTTGCAACAACATACCTTTATAGAGGAAGCATCCTTTGACCAAATGAATAGGTCATCAGCGTAATAGTTTGCGGATCGCGGCCATCTTTGTGTGAAAATCGATTCCCCCTATTAATTCGAACACGGTGGAACCGAATGGAACGAAATTTGGTACAGAGGTAGCACTAGCAAAGGGCACCTCAGTGTCATGTTTTATATTGCCGCCATCTTGACGGAAACGTAATGGCGGCCACACAAATGTTCAAAGCTTTGTGTGAAAATCGATTCCCCTTATCAATTCGAACACGGTGAAACCGAATGGAACGACATTTGGTACAGAGGTAGCACTAGCAAAGGGCACCTCAGTGTCATGTTTTATATCACCGCTAGCTTGACGGAAACGTAATCGCGGCCACCCAAATGTTAAAAGCTAAAATGTATTTACGACCAACCTAATAATCTAGTCTCTACCAAATTTTGCAACACCATATCTTTATGTGGGAAACATATTCTGACCAAACTGCAAGAACATCAGCCCAATAGTTTGCAGATGGTGGCCAAGTATGTGTGCAAATCTATTCCCCCTATCAATTCAAACACGGTGAAACCGAATTGAACGAAATTTCGTACAGAGGTAGCACTAGCAAAGGGCACCTCATATTCATGTTTAACATCCCTATAGCACGTTGTATTTCAACAAGCTACTACAACCAACATTCAATCATACTCCTTGAAAAGGACAAAGAGTTATATCAATACCCATGCATTTAGGAGAAAGTAGGCTATATGTTCTTTACTGAACATCTTGTTTCTTACGTTCTTCCGTCCATTTTTTTCCAGTGGTCTTTTTAGCTTTTCCGGTGAAAGAGTGATTTGTAACTAGAGTTCCAAAAGCCTTCCGATTCATGATGATATTTTCTGTGATGTTTATTTCCTTTAAGTCCTGTTTGATTTCTTCTAACCAACTGATTTTGACCTTCATTGAATTGATTATATCAAGCAGTTATTTTTGCATATCTGGTGTTGTCCAATCTTCAGATGTGACCATAAAATTTCATTCGTCTCTTACGCGCGGTACCAGTGAACTTATTGATTACTGTGTACAAGTCAGTGGTTTTCCTCTTAATCTATATACCAAATTTACGTTCTTGGTTCTCGATTTCACCAATTTGAAAGTGACCTCCTAGAGATATAATTTCGGAGGCGTACAATTCTCCCTTAAGAGAGCGATAAAACACAATCAATTTTCATGTCTTTTTTCTGTCTCTTTCTGATTTCTTCCCAAAAATATCTCATATACTCACTATGCTTCCTCTTTCTCTGTTCTGTCCACTTCTTTCCTGTTGCTTTTTCTTTCTTCGAGCGTTTGCTCAATTTTCTGTTTCCTTATTTTCCCTGTCCGCCACGTCTTCTGTAGAGATGTTTAGTTTCTTGAGGTCTTCCACGGTTTCCTTTACCCAAATGGTTTTCAGTGTGCTATTCGTAACTAGGGCTCGTATTTTTAGGTGCTAACAATCGGGAAAATATTTATATTTTATGCATTAAAAATACCTGAAATATGTGACAAAAAAGTAAAAATATTTAATTATAATTTAGTTTATTAATGTGAAAATAAACAATATGCAGTGCTCACGAATGCAATTTATTATAAAATGTCTCACTGACTGCTGAAGCATTACAATACACAACGAGATACATCTTCAGGTTGTCCATCACAAATGACCGACAATTATCGCGAAATACTTATTCTGAAGGCGCGAAACTGCGGCAATATGTTTCTTGCCCTTGACGTGTTGTGTAACTTGAGATCGCTGTTCAGCCTTGATTGCTTTCCCATATGGTTGGCAGAACTGAACGCCCCCATCAGAAGTAAAATTATCTTTAACTTCTGCGGCAGACGATAACTTGTGGTTGTTTTTACTTTAGTCAATGTAGAGTGCCAGAAATGAACTGCATGTGAGTGACACTGGTTCCGTAGCTGGGGGGAGAGGGAAGTCCAGCACGTGGTGCAATATGTCCATGGTCAGGGAAATCCCCGGCTTCCACGGAGAGTGGCACGGGGCGACAAGTTAAGAATAACACAGTTGCAAGGTGGCACACGCTCTGCATGAAGATTAGATAGCTCACAGGTTCTTCCCCGTTGAAGTAACACAGAACAAAAATGCAATAAACTGAAAGATCTAGCACAGTGAATTAATAAAGTTTAAATATTATGTCTTTTAATGTGCTAATAAGTGAAAAGCAGGAATTTATGTATTTATAGAAAAAAATGCGTAAAATATGTATTTACATAAAAATCCGAGCCTTAGTCATAACCATATTGAAAATCTTCTTGGTCAGTCTTCGTTCATCCTGTGTAGCCTATGCGTCCATAAAATGTTGTCCTTCTTTTCTTTATGTTATTAGTAATCGTCTCTGTCTGTTTGTATAGTTCAATTGTCGGTCTCTTTATCCATATTCCCTCTTTCTGAACTGGTCCGTAAATCTTTCTCAGTATATTTCTCAGTTGTTTTTCTAGTTCCTTGATTTTAGCCTATTTTCAATTTTGAAAAAATAGGCTTATGAGATCACCTTTTGTCCGTGTGTGTGTGCGTGTGTGTGTGTGTGATTCGTGTGTGTGTGTCCCCCTAATAAAATCTAAACGACAGGAGCGATTTCAATGAAACTCGGAAAGTTCATAGCACTATTCCCGGCGACCTCGACCGTGCCCTTCAAATTTTGTTACGTCTCACCAATCCAGCATGGCGGCTGTGCGAAATATTTCACCAGCATTCAATATCTCCGAAACTATTACCGATATTACCCTGACATTTTCTATGGTGATAGAGGGAACTACTATAAGTTCACTTATGAGACTTTTGAAAACCTGGTAACTACAAAACCAACATGGAGGCCAAGCGAATTTGCGACTTTTAAATAGACGTTTCTCGTGATTTGACCAACCAAACGCAATGAAACTTGGTACAGTATATGTTTATATACATTGTAATGCACCGACATCTAACTTCGTTCAATTGTTTACATAATCACAAGATGGCGGATGTGCGAAATATTTCACCGGTATTCTATATCTCTGAAACTATTAGCGGTATCTCCCTAAAATTTTGTACGGAGATAAAGGGCACTACTGGAAGTCCATCTATAAGACTTTCAAAAACTGGTTAACTACAAAACGAACATGGCGGCCAAGCGAATTTGAAAATTTTAAATAGACCTTTCTCGCGATTTAATGTTCCAAGCGCACTGAAACCTGGTACAGGAAATATTTATACGCATTGTAATCCACTGGTATCTAATTTAGTTCAATTGTTTATATAACCTCAAGATGGCGGCAGTGCGAATTTTAAAATTAAGTTTTTATTTCTTGTGATGTAGTCATGCGATCGAAGTGAAAGTTTGAATAATGAACCTACGCAATAATTTTCCTTTAATGGTAGGCCTACATGACTCTATGGCCTATACATTTAACAATCCAACATGGCGACCATCCAAAATATTTAGACGATACTGAATATCTACGAATCTATTTTAGCAATCAAACTGCATTTTTTAATTATCATAGGGGCTATGAACTTAAGTTCACCTATAGGACTTTAAATAACCTGGTGATCACAAATCCAACATGGCGGTGACGCGAATTATAAATATTCACATGGACGTTTCTCGCAATTTAACCATCCGAGTGCAGTGAAACTTGGTACAGTAAATCCTTATACGAATGTTAATCCACTGGCATCTAATTTATTTCAGTTGTTTCCATAACCTCAAGATGGCAGCTGTGAAAAATTTTAAAATCTCCTTGTTTTTTTCTTGTGTCCTAATTATGCGATTGAAGTTTGAATACTACACGTTCACAATAATCTGCATGTAACAGTACATAACTCTAGGACCTACATATATAAAATCCAACATGGCGACCATCCGAAATATTTAGTCGGTTCTTAATATCTACGAATCTATTACAGCAATCAAACAGAAATTGTGTATGTTGATAGTGGCAATTAACATAAGTAGGATATATGAAAATAGGCTGTATAGTTCTTCACGGAACTACTTGTTGTTCTTCCCATGATTGCTGTCGTTTCTGAAGCGTACAAGGCTTCTAGTGAGACTAATGTATTGTAGTACTGTACTGATGGAGATACTTTTTCCTGTTGTAGTGGTCCCATGTACAGTAAGTCTGTACGCTTTCTGTAATGTTGTGATCCTTTCGTCATTGCATTATTATTATCATTATCATATATTTGCCACTGTTGGCTCATTTGATATTTATTAATGTATCTGATTACGAATATGACTATATTTTGGACTTCACTTGGCTGAAGTTAAAATCCGTTTGTCGACCCGGATACCGCTACTCGTGCGAGTTTAAGTTCTCCCATGCGTTTGTGAATATGCGCATGGCACTTTGCCTCCGACAGATTGTTGACAGCACCCATCGTAAACTGTGCTCAGCTCCCACGTGTTAAGAGGCGTCGTAAACCTCATAAAATTTGGTTTGATACTTTAACCACTTATCTTACGCATCTCAGATAGAGGAAATAGAGATAGAGAAAATTATAAACACCATTTATATTCAATATTCATCAAAGAATATTTTTGTTGAAATTTCTCTTTTTTTTTAATTTTGCTTCTATAAAAGTAGGTTATTTTTACATTTTATTTTTATATACAGTATATCACGTCTTAGCTTTAGGTGTTGTTTGCGCGAGGAGTTGACGTTTTATAATTTACAAAATAGGGTTTGATCATCAATCCCATCCACCTAAATATTATGTCTCTATGGTTTCTTCCTTAGAAATTACTTGGGAGCTGTCCTTGGAATAGTCATATCTTTGATTTATTTAATACTAGCAACCCGCCCCGGGTTTCACAGGTATCAATAACGGTTTATCCAGTGTACGTTTAAAAGGTGCACGGGCACCAGGTCCCAGACGCAATTCACAAAGGCCTAAATGAACAGCGAAACTTCAAACACTCATACTCTTCTCTGAAGTCTTAACTCGACACGACTCAACAGTTTGATGCTGGCCGAATCTGGGGTGGTAGGCTCGCTAGCTCATATAGTCGCTCCAAAGCTAGTCATTTAAATTTCTACTGAATTGAGATTGTTGGAAGAAATAGAATCGTAAAAACACTTATAGTGGGCGATATATTAAAGACAGAGATATACTGTCCCGGGCGTCTTTGTAGAACTATTCATGCTGAACAATACTTACACTTATAGTATATAGATATTTTTAACGGTTTTCCCAGTAGTAGCTTAAACGGCGCAAGGACGGTAGCTTTTTCTTTGACTCGATTCACTGAAATCGTTACTGCTTGGATTTCTTTGGTCATAAATGAATGTTTTTCTACAGAAATCTTCCTTGAGAAATCATTAACAGAATGGTGAAAATTGTATCAAAACCAATCCAGTGGCTCTTGAGATTACCCGTTACATCCAAGAATGGGGGATTTTGTTTTACACTATGTAGAGATTCTTCTTACATACAAGGGAGGTTCCGAAATTTAAGCGTTGTCATTTTTTTTCAGGGACTCTTTATTGCTAGCTAGCATAGGTTACATCATGGCGTCATGAACTATACACCTTGCAGTGTTTTTCCACTGACACTGACATTGAGACACTTGTAGTAGCGTGCAATATTAGCGTATATTAGACTATACTAACGTAACAAAGGGCCTGAATCTCGAGAATGAAGAATCCCAGAATTTCTAGTAGACAGTGTTACCCCACAGTGTTCCAAAGGAAAGTGCGTAAAATTTGGTTGCGATATGTTAAATGGTGTAGATTTGTGTAAGTAAACGACGGGCAGGTAGCCCAACAGAGTTTCTGTTATATACCTAAAGAAATAGTATGACACACGGAGTCATAAAATTAATAGTGTTTGGTTTATTTATATTTGCTCTTTTAGCCTACATTCGATTTTTGCAAAAATTGAAAGAAGACTTACAGTAGGCTATGTGATCTACATTGGCCAAAGGTTCGTGGGTCTGTATGTATGTCTGTCCTGGCCCCTTATCAATTCAGACATGTAACCTAATTTAACCAAATTTGGTACAGAGGTAGACCTAGCAAAGAACACCTCAGTGTCATGTTTTATATTGCCAGCATTTTAAACAAAATAAAATGGTGGCCATCGCTATGTTCAAAGCATAAATCAAATCACGACTAAACTAACATTCCAAGTTTTGCAATTATATACCTTCATGTGGGTAGCGTCTTTTGCCCAAACTTCAAGGTCATCAGCCAAATAACTTTGCGGCCTTGAGAATCATACAGGCATATTGGCTTATCCGTAACTTATGATCCAACAAGGTCAGGATTTACCAGTTCCACTTATTGAGCAGAGGGTGGTTTAAACTGTCCTCGAGGAGGAAACCTGTTGAATATTATAATTTTATATTAGAATATTATACTGTAAAACAGTTACTAGAACGCTCAGGCCGAGCGGCCATACCGTGCCGTGCCGTGTCGTGCCGTTCCGCGCACTTAAAGCTAACACGTCAAAATGGCGGCTATTATTTGCTGCTTGGTCCATATTTAAGTAACTTGGAATTGATTTACGGAATGCACAATAAATTTAGTATGAAATGGTTTATAATAAAGGCACAATACGCTGAGGAATTCGTAGACCAAATGAGTCGTCCAGTTGCAAAACTCGTTTAATCCACTTGTGAATAAGAATCATTTTCATGAGAAACATTTCTCTGGACTTTGTCTCACGTATCTTTTGTGTTTGTTATTTTCTACTTTTTGCTTTGTGTTTTTGGTTTTTGGTTTTGTGTTTGCTTTGTGATTTTGCTTTTCAATTTTACTTTCTGCTTTTCTGTCTTGGTTTTGTGTTCGTTTTCTGAATTTTGCTTTTTGCATTATGTTTCTTGTTATTTGTTTTCTGCTTTTGCTTTTGTTTTTTAATTTTGCTTTTTGCTTCGTCTTTTTTGGTTTAGGTTTTGTGTTTGTTTTCGGCTTTTGCTGTTTTTGAATTTTGCTTTGTGTTTCTTTTTTTCTGCTTTTGCTTTTGTGTTTGAATTTTGCTTTTTGCTTCGTGTTTTTTGTTTTTTGTTTTGTGTTTGTTACCTGGTAAATCAAAATAAAACAAAATAAAACAAAACAAAAAATTAAACAAAACAATTTAAAACATTATAAAACAAAATAAAAAAGAATTAAACAAAGCAAAATAAATTAATAAAATAAATAATTTTACGACATGATCCTTATTCACAAGTGGATTAAACGAGTTTTGCAACTGGACGACTCATATGTTCTTTACTGAATATCTTGTTTTCTTTAAGCTGAATTTCCCCCCTGAAGTTTCCGTGAGATCGAGGCGTTCACGTTAGTCATGTTGCCTTGTTAGTTGAGACAAAGTACAGCAGTCAGTGTAGCGTACTCCTTATTACATCGTTGCTTGGCATTATGACGTGAGACAAATGGTTTCATGACCTACCTATGAAAATAGAAGTATTCTCCATTAAGATCTCTCTTTCAGCACGTCACGTCAGGTGGATCCTGGCAGCGCGCTTGTCAAGTCTTGTGCCACGATAAACAAGGTCCTGACACTCGAAACGGGCGACCTCCTGCCGTCTGCACTCACACTATTAAACAAACACTACCACTGATCATTTATTCCCTCGTTCCGTGAGTTATTCGTTCATTAATTTTTGTTCATTATTTCGTATCTTCGTTTATTAATTCATTCATTCGTTCATACACCATATGCAGACATATGCAATCCAACTAACGCTTGTTATCACAAAGGCGATATTTCTCTACCTGGATCCCGTAATGCACGGTAAGCATATCCCGCAAACGAAACTGAACAGTGTTACAGTATTTTTCCCTCGTATTTGTAGTCGGGGCCTGCATGGCACAGTCGATAGAGCTTGTAACTGAAAGCGAGTGGGTTCGATCCCAACCCAGGTAGTGTATTTTAGAAACAAAACTACCACTTTCGGAAACGCAAATAGCCCTGGGGTTCACTCAGCCAACCCCAGAAATTAGTACCAGGGTAAATCCTGGGAGCAAAGACGGCCGGGCGTGGAGCTGACAACTCTATCCCCTCTAGTGCCGATGTCACTACTAGGGCCTCCATGGCCTGTACGGAGCTGGCTTTGGCTTTGGCATTAGTCTGTAATCACATCGAGGGAAAGGTTCGAGTGTTCAATATCGATTACAGGATGTGCTTGCAGTGCATTATTACTAGGCTTGCCATATTGATGTGTAACAGCTTTCCACTCGGTTGCTGGATATTTGTGGGAGTGATTTTGAAAAATGGGACGGAAGTGGATCGGACAATCCAGCTGGCAGAGGTGGATCGAACGGAAGTGTGTAAGACGCACTGCCAGCTGGATCGCATTGTTGAACACTTTCATTCTGACGGTAAACGCTCATGCGAACTCTGGTGTCAAGTGATTGAAACAAAGCGCATGGCATATGTTCGAAGCCTTCGTATCAGTATTTAAATGATAAAATGATTTTATATCAAGCATTGTAAGTAGTCGGCATTGCCGGTATTATGTTTCTGCACAATGGCTATTCAAATATTAACCCACATAACGGTAATGCAGTCATCAATTTAATATAATCGTTGTGTTTATACGAGAATTGAGCAAGTCTTCATGAACTATTGCTGAATACATTCTCTTTACTCACAAGAGGGCCTATTCATAAGGCATTTTAAACTCAATTTCACGCAGGAACATTATCGAAACAAGCAAAATATAAATGAAACTTAATTCCGTGATGCAGTATTATTGGTACGTGAAAATAAGTCACCATCTTGTACCTAATATTCGTGTGGTCGAAATAGCCGTGGGGTTAGCGTCATTGACTATGAATCTAGAGATCTCGGGTTCGAATCCCGGACGGGTTAGATATTTTGGTACCAGATTATCGTTTTAAACGATATTTATCATATCAGTATGACTCATTTTAACAGAATCCATAAAATTACGTGTTGGTCTGTGAATCAAGAGGTCCGGGAACTGGGCAAGCCTTTCATGATCTACTGCTGTGCACATTGCATTTATTCGCAAATTGGCCTATTTATAGGGAATTTAAGGTTATGAGCCGTGTCGCGTCTATTAATCTAGTTGATCCATATCGTATTCTTTATTTAGGCTAGTACTGGTAGAAGATACAAAACCTCTAATAAAATGAGTTCCATATTATAAACTACAATATCTGTAAAGCACTCCCTTTTGCAATAGATTAATATTTGTGCCAAAAATATTATAAAATACCGGTGTATCAACAACTTGCCGTCCTTGAAATGGTTTTCCGTGGTTTCCCATTTCCAACACCAGGCATATGCTGAGACGGTACCTTCTGACAGGCCACGGCCACTTCCTTCCACATCCTTGCCCAGTTTCATTCACCATCATTCATTTCATCTCTCATTAACTCCTCTCGTGAGGTTGGCGTCAGGAAGGGCATCCGGCAGTAAAAACCATCCGCCACAACTACTTCCATCGCATCTCATCCCCGACCCCGTAGGAAAACGGGAATAATAAGGGGTAGACATACAATACCGGTGTAACAGCAATTTCATGTGCGGTTTCTTCTATATCAGATGTTACACATCATATGCGACCACTGTAAGGCTCGTAAAGTTTTTTTTTTTTTTTTGGTGAGTGAAACCGGGACACATTAATATGGGATGGCCTTACCTGGGTCTCCGGGGAAATTTATTGAAAATTGGAAGATAAATGGTGAGTTTTAAGCCTTCTTTAAAGCCTCTCAAGTGGCGGGAGGGGGGAAATCTGTCACCCTAAATTGTTAGTTCTACACACCGTTTAAAAATAAAAAAGGAATTGTTGCTACATATATTTTTTTTTCCTTTTTAATGATATTTTTTCTGGTCTACCGTCTAGAAAGAAGTGTTAATAAAATACAATTCAAAATACTGCATGAAATTGTTTAATTGAACAATTTATTACTAAGTCTTATCATTTTTTGAAAAACTACAACTTTTTGTCTAACTACAAAAACAATTACAAAATATTTTTTTTGTTAAACTAAAAAAAACAAACAATTAATTAATGAGTTAACAATGTTAATCTTTGCTTTCAAACCACTCATATTTTTGACTTGAATGTACTTTTTTCAAAATGTCTTTCTTAAGCTTGACCTTCTCATAAAAATCATACAACTAAGGCTCAAGTTTATTTTACATACAATAAATACATACAATGAATACTTCCGATCTCTTTGATGCTGTGCGATAGTCAACGATGTTGATTGTTGAAAAGTAACCGATTAATAAAAGATTTTTAAACAAATAAATTCATTACTCTTTACATCTTACAGCCATTTTCCGGGACATTAATAAAACCGGGCGGGACACCGGGACAAGAGCAAATTACCGGGACTGTCCCGGTCAAACCGGGACGTAGCCTAATTATTACCATACGGGTTGCAAGCAGAGAAGTATCGACCTTCCTGACAACGACCCTAGTTGGGCTGCATAAAACAACATTATTAGGGGCAGCTAATTCACCTGGTATTTGTGCATTTATTGCTTATTTTCTTATTTTAATAATTTTTTCACTCATTTATTCTTTCGTCAATTCATTCAATTATCAATTTATTCATACATTAATGTTTTCACTATATCATCATGCATTTATTATTTTATTCATTCCTTCACTAATTATTTTATTCATTCATTGATTCATTCATATATTTATATATTCAGCCATTTATTGCTAAGGGGCAGATGACCTCGTAGTTCCCCCCTTAAAACAACAATAGCTAACAAACTAACATACATTTATTGCTATATTAATTCATCATTCATTTGATAGCAAATGAATTTACTAATTCATATATTCGCACATTATTCTTTTCATTCATTTATTCATTCATATATTTTTGCAAACATCTCTTCGTTTGCAAATTTGGTCATGTATATTTACTTAATATTCATTCATTCTTCCATTTATACTGTATTTGCAAGCATTCCTTCCTTCCTTTGTAGAGTCCCTGAAATATATTCATTCAATAAGTAATTAATTATTTAAATAATTCTTTAACAGTACCCGGGAAACTGGAACTGTAAATGGTTGATGATGAATTAATTCCTTCATTTACTCATTCACCACAGTTCGTCAATTAATTATTAAATTAGTTAATTAATTCAATTATTCCTTCATTCATTTAGTAATATTTCATTTATATAAATATTTCTTTTTTAATTTTCAATTTCTAATATTTCCTTTTAATTTTTCATTTTTTTCATTTTTTTTCTTTTCCTTTTAAATTTCTTTAATTTTTACTTTTTCTGAAGCTTAAATTTATATTTTTATTGTTTATTTCTTAGTTTTTATGTTCTTTTAACTTTTTAATTCTTTAATTTTTTTATTTCTTTTATTTTTATTTTTATTTGAAGGTTTTTAACATTTTAAGCTTTTAGGAATTTTAATATTTTTAAAGTTATATAGGCCTATTATATTTTTAAATTTATTAATTAACTGTATTGAATTAATTTTAATTTTATTTTATTATGGGCTTAACCTAAGGCTTTGACAACACCGACCCCATGTGCCTCAGTATGCCCGATACCTTGTATCAGTGTGGCCTGTGTACAATACTATGGCGTGTCCTTGTAAATGCTTTAGTATTTTATGTGTAATTTGCATTCCTATTAAAATTACGCTATTAATCTTATTTCACGTTTCCTTCGTAATGTAGGCTACGTTTCTTTCGTTTTTTGGAATATTTACACTCTTTTACACTTACAGTAACGAAACTGTTTTGATATTTTTGCGTATGTAAGTTGACGTCGTGTTTTTGGGAAGTTTTTCTTTAGTATTTTAACGTCAAGTAAAAATATAACACGTAAATGCAAATCCTTACACGTGTGACAACCAATAACCTCAAAATACTGTAGTTCGATTGAATTCATTCATCTGGTTCTCTCAGCGGCGAGTTGTCAGTTTGAGGCCGTTCTATTTAGGTGTCTCTCAATGAATTCCTTCTCTCTCTGTGCTCTGGCAGAAGCCTTCGCCACATTCCTGACTGTCCACAAGTGTTCAGCAACAATGCGCACAGTGGCCAGGTTATGCTCCATATCACTGCTTGGTGTGGGCGGGGATGGGCGTCGCGTCGAGTTGGCAAGTTAAAATTATCTTGGGTCAGTTATTCTTAATGAGAAGCGTGCACAACAGCCAGAAAAGACTTGTTGTTGTCTTTTTTGTTTGTTTATTAATTCATTTTAGGGGCTTGGCTTATCTTGATCAACAGCCCCGTGTACTTGGGTGTATGTTGAATGTGTCTGATAACCTGTATGTATGTGATGACCAGGGCCCGGATAATTGAATCGGTCGGAGCTGAAACACATTAAGTCAAAAATGGTCATTTTTTAAACAATTAGTATTCTCAAGTATTGACCCAAGGGCCTTGGAACGGCATAGGAAAGAATTAAGTCAGCCTCCTGTTTAAGCCAGAAACCCCTTCTACATGTAGTGCAATCAGAGGAGAAAAGCATTAAATCAATGACTTTCTGCCTTTCAACGCGGTATTCCGTACTTAATGTTGGCTACACTGCAAGATTCCCGCGTGTTACAGTGCTAATGTAAACTACATTGTACAAATTTTAGGTGGGTTTTATGTTACAAATACATTTTACAATAAAATATCATGTGAAATATTCATTCTGGATGGCTTTATGCCGCACAAAACTGACCGCGGATTCGAAAAGCATTAAGCCACTTTTCCAAAATGCATTTTAAAAATCTGTTTATTAAATTAAAATTGATATTCCGCTAATACGAATATAACCTGAGTAGTTGCTTCACAACATAGATAACTAATGTAGTGTGATTGTTAAGTTCAGTTCTGTCAATGACGTTTTATCTGTGTTCTGAAAAGTAGTGAAAACTGATTTAATACTTTTCAGCTCCGGCCGATTCAATTATGTGCTTAACTTTTCATAAATATGTATTGTACAGCCTCCCAGGGGTATGCACCCCTTGGAGACCATCCCCCCATCATCTGCCTAAATCCCCTAACGGGCAACCCTTGGAAAGCCGGGCCAACATCCATAAACGTAGCAAGGACAGCTTGCCACTCTAGAAAGCAGCTCAGTCCTTGCACAATGGTTACACACAGCGACATACTATTAACTGGGGCAGCAATGCCAACACATTGCTGACAGCATAGCGCCGAAGAGTATAAGAAGGCGTCTTAATCAGGTCAAGGGATCTCTCCATTATCAGTGCTTCAACGATACGGCCGAAGGCTACGCCAGTGTCATCAGAGGTGAGTCAGTCGTGTTCAGACATCCTACTTTTGTAACCTTTAACCCACAACTTGTACTTTACATTGTGAACATAATTACATTCCCTACAAGGGACTCATACTTCAGAATTGCAGACCAATAAACACTTGGTCAACACATCACACTAGTCTTACTGTCCATACGCCTCTTTACATCCCAACGCCCTTCCTTACTCCCGTCATGGTTAGACGTGACAGACGGTAGTCTAATAGCGCTAGCTCAGATACCATTGTATTTCTCGAGCCGACCCGGCTGCTAGCAAGCAGCGCGTGCCACTCGGCTGATACGAGCAGATTCAGTTACATAATAAGCCAGTCAGCTGAGCGACCAGCACAGTGACCCTTGCATTGGGTCCCATCCCTTCAAACACTACTACATTATTTATAGGAACGCCCCCTAGTTCCTAGCACACCACAACACTCTACACTGGTCAGCTTACCCTGCCAAGGGAAGCTACCCTTTTTAGGCACAGCTTTATAAATTAGTACAATAACTCTTCCTTTTAGATCCACCCCCAAATAAGGGATCTAAAACACTGGTGGAGGCGCGGGACTACGCATAATAGAACGGGACTCAACCAACGAGCCCTCGTAGTCAAAACGACCCCTTGCGTACCGCAAAAAGCCAAGCGAATAGTGAATTTTTTTTTCCCCAGACAGAAAGTAGTTTTTTTTTTTGCTTCACACTACCTACACAGGAGAAATCCTTAGTAAAACAACCCCAGCCAAAGTTTTTTTTTCTCTTTCTTTTTCTCTTTTCTCAACACATATATCAAGATGTATGCGCCCGCACGAAAGGCCATGCTGAGGAACATCCATTGGGTGCGGTCAGATGAAAAACCCAAGAGGCACATAAACGACACCTCTGTAGACGTATTAACGCAGCAATTTGCGAAAACGTCTCTCTCAGCATGCACCGCAACACAAGGGCAGGAGTCTACCATGGCCACAGGCCGAAAGACGGACAGACCACCCTCCAGTACAATGCGGGGACACACACACACATGCCACCAATTCCCGGAACCGGCCCGGAAGCCTGACAAAACAGCGAACTGGCGAAGCCGGGGACATGTCCCTCCCACACCAATACAGAGAAGAACGGAGCTACCCACCCCGACACCACGTCAAACAACAGACAAACAAACAACCGGGGGGGACAAGGGAAGACACAGGAGGGAAGAGCGAGCGAGAGCCTACAGACAAACACACTACCGGGATTATAGAGACCCAACTAGACCGACAGAAGGAGCACATGCTCCGGTAAGGGATGAAACCCGCAATCGTCGGCAAAACGAACATAACATTTGGACATCCACGCTACAACATCACGATAGGGCATATAGGTACACTAGGCACACGGACCTGACTAGGCATGCAATGGCTAATTCAGCGCCAGGACCACGAGTGCAAGTGCAGACGTGGACTCATACCGAGACTCACACCCGGTACACGTACAGGACCACACACAGTTGGTAGGGCCATCAGCCCACCCGAGAGAGGACATAAGCGTGGATACGCTGACTCGACAATTTGCGAGGATGTCCCTCTCGCCATGTACTGCCACACATGGGAAGGAGGTCACCATGGCTACAGTCAAGAAGACGGCCAGGTTAGGCTCCAATAGGCTAAAAACACAAAGTTACACGAACACATGTCCTTCAGCTCCGGGTCGGAAGGCAATTTTGCCAAACCGAGGGGCAGAGCCTAGAACAGCCCCCTCGGAACAAAGGGACGAGAGGGAGTTGAAGCCAGGACTCTCAGACACACATAGCATGACAGAGAGACGACGGGACGTAACCACGTCATGGGCAGACGACATAGAACCCGTCCCACTACACATAAAGCCTACATACACCCACACAGATAGGCTAACGCAATGGCAGGAGTCTGCCGTGGCCACAGGCCGAAAAGCGGTCAGGCTACACGCCACCACGTTGCTAGGCCAGACACAAGCCATTAAGCAACCTTTACCGCCAGTTCAAAGGGCAAATTTGCCAGAACGAAGGCGAACACCGGTATTGGTCCCTCAGGATGCACGATACACGCACGCACATTTTGACCAGGGACACACATAAGTTCCTCTACACGGGGGAATACGCCAATAAATACATACAGACTCACTAACGTAAACGGCACATTTTTTTTTCTCTCTTTCTCTATCTGCCTTCTTTTATGGATATGCAGTGCAACTTGGCTAGATCAGAGGTGCATGATTCAAAATCCTTGTTTTTTTTGTCTGCCCCTGACATTTTTTCTCCCAGGACAGCAATGATTATTGGTCGGAGTGGTCATCACCATAAATTGGATAACGTAAAGTTTCTAATATTCAAAGCCCAGTAGAAGCCCATCAGGTGAGCTACGCGGCTTAAAGCCGGAAATAGATATTTTGAGCATAGCTTAAACATCAAGTCACAGCATAGAGCTTAAGCGAGTCTTTCTAAGCAGAAATGACTAAATGTTCTACGTTCCGGTTCAACAGTTGGATAGACTCTCTTGTAGAGGGCAAAAGCCATAAGAGTGGAAGGAATTAAAAATCGCAAACTAATTTTCAAAAATTTGGTGAGGTGTGCTTTAACCAACTGAAAAGCCCAATTGCACACCGGGGCGAACCACTGTCATTTTGTTGAGTTATGCCGGAACATTTAGCACAATTTGTGTATAAATATATAATGGCTCAACGGACAATACATATTTCTCTTTTGAAAATTATATATTCAATGCCAAGGTAAGGTTATAATTGCTTTAGAGTGGAGTTTCGACTCCCATAGTGCCCTGGCTTTGCTCGTGACGTGGATACACATGTATCAAATACGTCTGGCAATGGCCTTCCCCGGGTGTACTAGACAAGGTCGGTAGAGTCCCCTGAGATGTAACCAGATTACTATAGTGCTAACGTCACCTACTAGGTGCATAGTACGATCAGGACCTACTTACCATTTTTTAAGCATTTTTTTTTCATAGTGTTTACGACACAATTTTGACAGACTATCGCCGTCCGGTAACCCACTTTAGCAAAGCACACAGCAGTGGGCAGGCGACATACAAACATATATTCTATACCTTTTCAAAATGCTCTCTTAAAACGGAGCGGGGCATAGCTCATTTTTTTTCTCCTCTTTCTCTGCCTCAGTCATTAGGCCCGATGAAAAAAAAAAGGGTGGCCAAGTTGAACTGTATGTATTTAACCCATAGGCATACGTGACACGTTGCATTGCCTGTAATATAATGTTTTTTATCATTTCCACAACAACACGTAAGCTAAAACGCTAACACACCGTAGGATGAAAACCCCAGACTTTGGGAAGCCCTGCATATTGTTGGAGATCACACAATCAATTTACATAGCCACATGACAGTAAAATACTACCAAACTGTCCCGGAGACACAACCTGAATAGTGCCAGAAACAATTATTCTGGGTAAAAGACGGTCTCAAAACCCGCAACCTTCTGAATACCAAGAATATAAGGTTGGGTAGCTATCCAGTTCTAGAATAGAAAAATGGGAAAGCTAAGACAGATTGGGACAGTCCCACTAACAGCGGGTCATAAATGAAAAACAACAAAATCGCCTCCGGCATCTAGTCACTAAACACGCGACTAGCGGCCCAGACACACTAGTGTATAACGACATTTGGTACAACAGATAGGAATATACTTGAACCACGTTACAGTAACACACAATTGGGGACACACATGTAGTTAGTAAGAGGTTCTTTTCCAATACGGCCAATGCATGTGAGACTTTCGAAGTGAAAGGCCACGGCCTGTGGTTTGGATTCCACGTAAAACGGAAGTTCCGTGGCGCATGATCTACAGATCAACGGTCATGTTAAACCACAAGTTTTTTTTCTACAATGCGAGAGGCACTGCTCGCAATCACTACAGACAGCAATCAAGTTCACACACACACACGTGCAGGAAACAAGGACGTGGGCAGAACATAAAACAAATGAAAGCACACAACATCGTAATTCAACACCGTCGCATCAGCACTAACATACTCCTCAATGAGCAAGACTGCTCGACACAGACGAGCCGAGCCAACTCCTACTGGACAGAAACCAACGCATCATTCACGGCCGATCTAAGGACCCTATAACTCCTAAAATTACACTACGAGGAGAGTTCAAAAATACGCAAACTCCTCACAGCATTGAGTACTTTCGTTTGCGCATAGCAGATACACAGTACATGTGCCATAATATATCCGGCACAGAGAGGGTCACACCAAGTCTTTACAGGCAACCGGATTCGAACCCATGACCACACACCACACTCGTACCAAAAACTAACTATCCAATGGTATTTTTGGTACACGAAACACAAGCAAAAACCACACTGGGGAAGCCCCAAGCCCTGAAACACAACGCAGACATAGAACACAGAGAATGACATGAGGTCACGGGTTCCAATCCCAGTAAACATTAGACACCAAGGAAGGCAATCATCCAGGCTGCCAACCACACCAAAATTGGCCCATACCGATACATGGACAGGGAATACCACATTTCCTCACGCCAAAAACCGGGCATAAAATTTCAAAATACACCTGACATGAGACATACATTTCCCAGACACAGCTAGGATAATTTCGGAAGACAAAGGTCTTACGGAATGGTGACCACACAATAGCATTGGCAAATAGTATGAATTGCCACATTAAGTCCGCCAGGAATCTAAAACAATGACCACACTTGCATACGTGCAGGAAAGCACATGCCAGCGGATGACAAACAATAACATCCCAGCCTGACATTACACATACCAACTGCTGACTTGCAGACTATTCACACTGCAATACTGCGGTGACAAGACACTATTGCGTATCGCCAGTGACCGTGAAATTACAAACACATAACAATTATAACACCATACATTTTTTTTTCTTCTCCACACTGCAAAAACATTTGGCAATGAACAAGACGTGACACAGCGGAACTTATCTTGGGCCTATAAGGGCACGTTCGCAAAGACGTTGGCAAGCCACGGGCGCCTTCTGCCCATACATGCGATACATATTACGACTTAGCCTGCAGCAGACCAACCGTCCGCGTGGTGTAGCGGAACATAGGCACACACACGCACACGCACTCAACAATTAGGAGCAAACACAGACAAGATCTCCCCTCTAATAACTTCTCTTATCGATCGTAAGACAAGGAGTCATTACAGATGACTAGCACATGACCAGTCGCACTACGACCACTGGCCACATTTACACTACAAATGGCAGACCAGATTAGGTCATGAAGCTTTACTATCCCAAGGCGCGGATAGAAAGCCAACATGGATCAAGGGAGGATGACAAACCATAGGTGGATAATCCCAGAGGGATTACCGACATACACAGCAGGCTACCATAGTTAATACCCAATTCCCTTCCAATAACCCTCTCACGTCCCACATAAGCCAACGCAGACACATGTACACGACCAAAAACAGATACACTACATTACAAAGTACACACAAGGGGTTGATGGACTTCATGCGTCTAAAGAGAAGGCATGCTACGCCTTGCACCACGATGCTACCACCTGAGTATTAGGGGTGGGTCAGCAAAAAAAAATAAGCATAATGCGCATCTCCAAATGAGAGATGAGGCCATAGATATATATATATACTAACCATTCTTTATTAATTAAATACTCCCGCATGACAGGAATATATTGATATTATGCCTCAACCTACACCTATCCTTATATGAGTGCCGATGCCTCATATCCAGACACATGCATGACTATCCCATCCATTCACCAGGGATTTTCATATCAAACCTGCATGAAATTTTCGTATCTTTGCAATCCCGGGAATTGCCTCCCCAGTCCACTCACTATAGGAGCATCCCAGCGGCATCACCGGTTCCAGGCCACCACTAACGTGGAACCCAAAGGTGCGCAACCCCTTCCTACCATACTTTAAGCCCACTCAACACATAACTACCCCCAGATCATAATAACAGGGTACCTGACGCCACAGACCCTACTAACACCTCCATTAAGGTAAAGAAAGCATTATTGCTGGAAAGCTGACGTAGCAATGGTAGACCAGAAGTAGCCTATGTACTTAGAAGATCTACAACCCCGCAACACTGGAAATATTTTACATTTTACACAGAGATTAAACTATTTACACACGTTACGCTACATTTTTTTTACAAAGGAATCTGATACGATCTGATTGATGACAACGGTGTAAGCCGAAGATCAGAGGGACCACACTGGAGCAGAGCTGGGGAAGGCGATGTGGACCCTTACCCCAGTTGGCTCAACAAATCACTGACCTGACCAAACAGACGAACCACGTAAGGTCAAAGCATTCGCGACCTGGCGCGGGCAAACATCGAGATCTAGGGGAGCATGTCGCTTATCCCCCTTGTCGGAGAAGGTTACACCCACTATGTGCCACGGTCGTCGAAGCCAAGACCTGCAGGGAGACTTTCTGGGAATGGCGGGAGAAATAGCTCACTCAGCGCCAGACTCGGGAACTATCCCTAGAGACGACCCCATTATGACTAGACTTCTAGTTAAATTTAAATTTAAGTAGGCACGGCTTCCATAGCGGGAAGCAAAACTCCTGTGCGTTGGAGAAGAATACTAATGCGAAAAGCATACCACGATTGCCGATACAGGCGATGATTACTGCGAAAAGCAAACCACGATTGCCGATACAGGCGAAGATTACTGCGAAAAGCAGACTGCGATTGCCGATAAAGGCGAAGATTATATTATGCCATTGGACGACAATGTCCAATGCCCACATAAATGGCGACGCATCGGGCAACCAATGGGCATTAAGAGAGGGGCATTGCGAGCGCCTCATAAGGGTTACGTGGGCGGCCCAACTACGACTACACACGCAATGGAAACGATCAAAGAAATGGAAGGTACAGCAGGCGAAACGGTTTGCTTAGTGGCACCGTAAGCCGCCTGTGATTAGATTAGTACTAGTAATAGACGTCGACACCTAGAATTAAGGGAACGGAATCCAGCGATCCTAGAGACAACCGGTGTTTCTGGGACTCGTGCGGGTGGTGTCCTGGGGAAGTAAATTGCCCCAGGCGATCGTTCTAGGCCAAATTTAGCTATAAGACGGTTGCATTTGACACGCAACCTAGGATTAAGCAAATTTATTCACCGCTGTTGCCAGGTATGGCGCAGCACATTTCGGCAATAGATTAAGGCAATCCTTTCGGCTTAGAAATAGCATTTTTTTTTATTATTAGACCATAATTAAGATAGATAGCATTAAGTAACGCCGGTCGGCGCCTGATGGCCCAGAAGCCCGGCATCAGGGTAAGTCCGACAACTCATGATAAGGCATGATAATTCGTTGTAAGATAGCATAAGCCTACATTTAAGGAATTTTATATATATATATATATAGATCACAATAGAATATCTCGGCACTTGGTGACTCAAAATCCGTTACCAAGGTAAGCCCGACAGCACTAGGCTAGAATAGGTTAAAATAGGCTAACCTAGGTTAAGTTAGACTTCGGTGGCGCTACACTTAGTTTCCAAACTAAGCGCTACCAAGGAAGGTTATATATATATACCTGTAATGAATTATAATGTATTGTACTGTCCTATTCATAACTAATCCACTTTTCACCCACACAGGAAGACCACGGAGCTACGGAGAGATAAACATCTTTATATGGATGCATTTTTTGTTTTGTTTTGATTTACAGGTAACCAAGAACGTGAATATGTCTGTGGTAAATATATTACCAAAATACACATATATGTCATACACAAATACACTCCTTATCAATTTTAGTTGCACCCTTAAAGGTGACAACGCCAGCGGTCAGCGGTGGACAGCATACGTGGGATGATGACCATCGCTGAACGCAAACACATTTCAGCATACGCAAATGAAGCGTTACTTCAGGCTCAAAGGGCGACACAAGGTTTGTAAGTGCCGGACCTTCGACCCTAAGGTGGGATTCCGACCCACGACGGAAAACCACGAGGTTATGTGATAAGTACAGGGAGAGAATAGTGGACTAGCCACTAAACCGCGCCAGGAACGGCCGATTAGAGGACGGTCGGCGAGGCATGACAGTACGGTGCGCACCAAGTATAAGAGGCATGCAATAACTGGCCAGGTAACAGAGCTCTATAAGGTATATATATATATGATAGTGATAATTGTAAAGTGTAAATTATTTTGTATTTTCTCGCCATGTCATACAATTGCAAGGTTCCACAAGAGTGGCAAGGATACTTATACGTACAGGGTACCAACATGGCAACCATTATTTTTTTCTATGTTCATCTTTATTACTATGTTTACTATGTTTAATTATAACTTGTCAGGAATTTTACAAATGTAAGGAATACTATTATTATTATCGGGTCATATCTGTTACCATTATCAAGACCACCAATGTACATAATGTCTATGATTTGTTTTCTTTCATTTTTCCTTCTTCTAACTTCCCCATTTGTCAGGGTGTTCCGTTTCATCCCGAACCAATAAATACACTTTGATTATATCCCTTAAATTATACCCTGGAACACCCATTTTTTTCTATTCTCTCCTATCTTTCTCTTTGCAGGGAGCACTTTTTCCCCAAAGTAAAGCCAGACGACACAATTCCTCGTCTAGCTGGGTTTTTCCTCCCTGCACAACTATGTAACGAATCACCATCAAAAACCATGTTTTTTTTTGAAAACTAGCAATATGCCAACATTGTCATTTTTTTTTCTCCAATGTCAATTTTTTCTCGATGACAATTTTTTTTTCTCAATGTCAATTTTTTTTTCAACGGCCATTTCTATTGTCACAATGCCAATGTCAATGATATATATATATCTCTGTACATCCCATAACCCTCCCCTCTGAACACGGGCTGACCTCACACCCACACTTCGATACGACACCACCAGGAGATACGAGGGGGCTCCAAGAACCACTACGTCAACATCCCAACCTCCAGTTCCGTTCCCGTTCGCGAGGACGCGAACAAATGAAGGAAGACGCTTGTACAGCCTCCCAGGGGTATGCACCCCTTGGAGACCATCCCCCCATCATCTGCCTAAATCTCCTAACGGGCAACCCTTGGAAAGCCGGGCCAACATCCATAAACGTAGCAAGGACAGCTTGCCACTCTAGAAAGCAGCTCAGTCCTTGCACAATGGTTACACACAGCGACATACTATTATCTGGGGCAGCAATGCCAACACATTGCTGACAGCATAGCGCCGAAGAGTATAAGAAGGCGTCTTATTCAGGTCAAGGGATCTCTCCATTATCAGTGCTTCAACGATACGGCCGAAGGCTACGCCAGTGTCATCAGAGGTGAGTCAGTCGTGTTCAGACATCCTACTTTTGTAACCTTTAACCCACAACTTGTACTTTACATTGTGAACATAATTACATTCCCTACAAGGGACTCATACTTCAGAATTACAGACCAATAAACACTTGGTCAACACATCACACTAGTCTTACTGTCCATACGCCTCTTTACATCCCAACGCCCTTCCTTACTCCCGTCACGGTTAGACGTGACAGACGGTAGTCTAATAGCGCTAGCTCAGATACCATTGTATTTCTCGAGCCGACCCGGCTGCTAGCAAGCAGCGCGTGCCACTCGGCTGATACGAGCAGATTCAGTTACATAATAAGCCAGTCAGCTGAGCGACCAGCACAGTGACCCTTGCATTGGGTCCCATCCCTTCAAACACTACTACATTATTTATAGGAACGCCCCCTAGTTCCTAGCACACCACAACACTCTACACTGGTCAGCTTACCCTGCCAAGGGAAGCTACCCTTTTTAGGCACAGCTTTATAAATTAGTACAATAACTCTTCCTTTTAGATCCACCCCCAAATAAGGGATCTAAAACAGTATTGATGTGCTTAAGAATGGAAGATATGTGATTAAGTATCCTAAATATGTTTTTAAATTTGTCATATTTATGTCTTACAGTTACTCCAAAAATAGTTGTAACGTCCAGCTGCTTGAATAATTCAGTCCACAGTACAACTATTCCCACATAACAGGCCGGGGATTGTCTCAGTTTCAGAGTACTTTCCCAGAGTTACATTTTGGGAAAAAGTTCTTACGCAGTGTCAGACTCGTCAGGGAGAGGATATTTGACGTACATTTCTAACGTACCACGTCGTACTGGATGCTGCAAATTGTTTAGTGGTATATCAGTCGCATGAAATGCATGGCAAATATCTTCTTAGAACTGGCAGTTTCCTGGACCAGGTCTAGCATCCTGCATTTCGGGAAGCAAACGTTGTGTTGGCTTCTTTAACGATGCACATTTCTCATATTTTTCTGTCACAATATGTTGCGTATCTTGCATACGCATCTCTCCTCGCAAATGTTACAAAATAATACAGTTCCGTTAGTTTAAAAAAATCTCCGAACTCCCGCACTAACCGATTCAAAGTAACACTCTTCACACTATTGGGACGCATCGCATTCGTTGAAACGAGAACGCCACTCTGTAAGTACTCTTGGGTGGCCATAAATGTTTTTGCCTAGACCGAGACATCGTAGTACCCGGGGAGGGGGGGGGGCAGTGATGTCCGAAAACCTATAGCCTACTCCATGGAAGTGAGTTTGTGAAATCAAAACTAAGAATATTTTTCTTCGTATTTATTACTCATATGGTTAAAAACTTGTAAATCATAATAAATCATCATAACGCCACGTCAGTTAAAATGGGGACAGTCATCAAGAAAAGCTCAACGTTCTTCCCGAAGTACAGGCGATACAAGCAAACATGCGTCAAGTAGCACAGAATCGATGCATTTACGTGCACTTTTTAAAACTGTACTACAGTTTTTTCAAGCATTTACGGATTGCCATGAAATTACTGATAAATTAATGTCTTTGCTAGTAAATTTTTTTATTGCACGAAACCGGGACTTTGTAGGGAATTTTCGAAAGCCAACGGGACGCCCTCAAAAGCGGTCTAAATCGGGACTGTACCGGCAAAACCGGGATGTATCACCACACTACGTAATCACAAGTTTCGCAGACCACTGTAATTTCAAGTAAAATTCCCGTCAAAGTGAGGACTAATTGAGGTTTAATGAGACTTTTGATTTACTGCTACAATACAGAGAGAAGGGTGCACTGACGAAATAGTGAAGCCAACTACTGAAATTACCATCTAAGAGTCATCTAAGAAGTACAACATACCACCAAATATGTGCTTAAGAATAAATACACAGAATATATATTTACATTAAATTACATTGTGCGAACCGGCCGAAACTAAGGACCACGCAAATATCATTTAATTTCCTTCTCATAGTTCTTTCTTCCTTTCTCTTCCTCCACACTTCCTTCATTCTTTCAGAGTGCTGCGCCTTTCTCTCTGCTGTCCATTTTCCTCTCCTGCGTTCTCTCTTTCTCCCACAAGAACCTTTATGTTAGAATGTATTTCCCTGAACTGTGTTCTGCCTCGACAGTCGTCATCTGTAATTCCTAGCCTCCAGAGGTCTTACCTCATCTGCTTGGTGTAACCCCCTTGGCTCTTCAGATTGTATATTTTATCAAAAATGTGTTTATTTATTCTTGTTGAATCTATTCAAGCCATATGTCCATAGAAACGTAATAGTATATTATTCAACGAGCCTATAATGGCTATAATTAAGACACGAGTGTGCTTATAAAACGAGCGAAGCGAGTTTTATAATTTCCATAGGGGTGTCTTAATTACCATTATAGGCGAGTTGCATACGACTGTTTATGTTCGACGTTAATTTTAACTTTATTTTATGTTATAGCATAAATATTCATAAATATCTGTGGGATTCAGTAACTTCAGTTAGTGAACAGAGCGCGCTGGCTGGTTTGCTGACTGAACAGCGCGCATGCGTGGGTCAAAGAATTTCGAAAGCAGAGACCATTTACTTTGCTTGGCAATGCTATTGTTAACAGCCTGCATGATGACTAGTGCCAATCAGCACTAGCATTCACTAATATTGTCACCAAAGTCGTTTGAAAGCAATGCGCTGTGTAGAAATTGGAGTTTGGATATTAAGGAACAGTGCTATTTCTTGTCTCATATTCGCCAGTTTATTTACGCGAACATAGGGACGGCTCACTTTCCATGTCGGTAATGTATATAGAAGAATGCTGTGTTGTCGGTAATTTAAATAGAAGGATGCTGTGTTGCTAACTTCTGAACGTAGATTCATAATTTTCTTGCATATGTCATAGTATTTTCTTGTTATCGTAAAGGCTCGTGCTGATTTTGTCATTGTGTTTGGTATTGTAACTACAATGGTTGATCCGACATCTAATTTGAACTTTCAAATCATGTAATTCATGTCCGACATGTTGGATTTTGAGCGCATACGCAAAGGTATCCTTACCTAATTGGTCAATGAATGAGCTCTGGTTAGCTGGAGAAACTGTCTCACAATGAAAAACAGTACTATAATGACCATCATTATGATACAGTTTTCTGACGTATACTATTTACATTTCGACATCGTCAAACATAACAAGAAGTTCCATGACGAACTAAAGAGCCTAATTTCTTAACATTTAAGATTCACGCCATTGATTAATCTATATGAACCTATCTAGAATAATGATGAAATTAAGTTGGTAATATCAACATTTGTAATTAATTCGAAATATAGGCTACCTGCCATAATGTAGCCTAATACAGCACTACAGTTGGCAGCCCTGATGACTGCATATATATTCTTAGTTCCATCTCTTAAGGTACAGAATACAAAATTTTGTCGAAGACCAATGGATATCGTGGACGTTACATGCAGTGAGACATTGGATCTATGAGTGCGCGTAAAATCATTTTGGCAACAATGTCGTGCATGTGTTGGTCAGAAATAATCTGAAATTATTATGATCTATTGTTGTGCCAAGTTTGAATGAAATCCTTTTGTTAGTATTGTGCACGTTAGACGAGGTTATCTGGTCCACCACTGGCAGTGCGTGGCTTTCCAGATCACCCCTTCCTTGAACACATATGGTCTAAGAGGATCGGAGCACACTCCTTGTCGGGCTCTTCCGACACAAGACTCCTCGTCTCAATAGGGATCAGGTTCCCATCATAGCATATGTCAAAGACACCCCAAGGAAATGCACCCCCAAAAGAAAACAAACTACTAAATTAAAATTCAGGCTTAAGTAAAATTCATAGAATGATTTATTAAAAGATCAAACCCCTAGCCTACCATCGGAGGGTAACAATCGGCTAATCCGCTAATTAGTAACAAAAATAAACAAAAATAAACACCCCTAACTATAAGAAATTAACCCTCTTGATTGGTCCTAACTACAATAAACAAACAATTGCAAGGCTTGGGAAGTGGTACAAAATAACCCTAATTTAACGTACAATGGAAAAAAGCATGATGTTTCCAAGTGAAACATCATGTAAACAGTCAATCATGACAGAAAAATCTAAATAAGCTGGGACCACCTCGTATTTACATTTAAAGTTATAATCTAAGCTAATCCTGAATTTAACTGACCCATGGCGAGAAGCGTCCGAGGTAAACAAAACTGAATAAAAGGTCTATAAGTGATTAACAGTCATCATTTACAACACAAATATTTACATCAACTTGTACAACAAAAATGTACGAAGTAGAAGAATGATGGGTAACTTTAGGGTTAACATTGCAATAAATGAATATGACACATACAATAGCATTGTTATTATTCCTGCCTACACACAATGGTTACTCTTTGTTTCCATTGGTCATCTAAATGTGTATGCAAGAAACAGAAAATACTGTTCCATAACAGTAGAACTCATCAATGGTTCACGGCCCTCGAGTTGAAAACTCTAGGTAACCAATGATCCCTGTCCGTCGATCATGTCAGCTGCTAAAAGCTTCCTCTAAGGAATACATCTGTACAGCACAGTGCAATGGTCAGCAAGATTGTAATCATGGATCAATGTTTAACAGACATTTAGTAATTAACGCGTATTTTAACACTCGTTTTAAGTAAATTAGATTTTATGATTTAATTTATGATTATTAGTTATCATCGTAGGTTTAAGATTGAATTAATTATGACGATTGACCATATTGCAAGGCTTCCTAACAAGTGGATTCACCACTGGTGTACACCAAAGTACACGGGAACATCACTACTCTGAGCTATCAAATGCTCAAAAAACATACTAAAGTAATCTGCTTGGCTCAAGGCTCTAGCAAGAAAATCCTCGGCTAGACTTGTGACATGACAGAGGACTACCGGCCTACACAAAAACACGGATACCACCCCTAACATCGTGTTTCAAAACACGGCAACAAAATCATTCACCTCATGTGAGAAAAATATAGTCTTAAGAAACTGTCAATGGCGTCTAATGACAACTCAAATATATTAAACAACAAAATATTATAAGAACATTCTTCGCTTACAACATATGCGAATATAATCAATAGAACTGGTGACTTGGCTGTCACATTGTATTTTTGCATTCCAAAGAAATTGCTGTTACTCTGACCTAGTTTACAACTCAAGCTTATAAAGCTGGCTTGTTTAGAAACGTTCCTTAATTAAGAAATGTTAGCATTGCATTTTTCAAGTGTCTGTAGTCTCATTTGAGATTATTGGTTTGGCATCACTGCGACTTGACCTTGGGGACACCTGCCCCACTAGTGCGGTACGTTTGTTCACTCACTCACTGCATGAGTTTCTTTGATAAACAGTATAATCAAAAATGTTCGTTTCATAGCATATTGGGGTTCACAAAACTGTTCAAATAGTTACCCTACATTTTGCAATTCATAATTAACACACATTATTATGCTAGTGACGTTGTAGTAGAACACAAAAATATATGAATAATGATGGGCTTGCTTTAGCAAGGCAAATAGAACAAGACGAGAGATATTCCTCCCTTAATAATGTCTTTGAAAGATATAACACTCACTGCGGGTTGTAATATTATCCTTTTGTGCACTCACAGCACATTAAACAAGTCACTAAACCTTCTCACTCTCTAAAACTATGGTGTTAACTGGAAATGATACGACATTAGTGTGAATCGGGATTAAGAGTATTATTTCAAAGTTATTTCACTCCTTCACACTTATATTGGATTCAGCTTGAATCTAGTGGTCTACTAGCCAATACAAAAATGTATTTACAATAATTCAGGTGAATGGGTAAGCTCTCCCATCAAAATTATACGCCCGCCAATGGCGTTCTAAACTCATACAAATTGGGCTTCAAAAGTGAAGGTATCAGCAACAGCTGATTCAAAGAAAATTACTGCCCCTTCAATAAATGACATAATTAGTTTCAAGAAGTGGACATCAAAATTACATTGGTGCACCTTATAAAAACACACTGTTCAGGTGACTAACTCTATGATTTGGAAACGGATCGTGTAGATGGGCTTGAAAAGTGAAATTACCATAGACGGTAACTAAAGAAGGAAAACTAAATTTCCCTACCTAGATGACTGAAAATCAGAGTTACGGTCATTAAACTAATCCACCAAGAACCATCACCTTACAAATGGACATTAGATCATGACTCGCGGCATAAGTTGATTCACCTAATTCCCAAAGGAATATATTTGAGGGGTAATTTCCTTCCATAAGTGCTTGGGCGAAAACTTCCAGCGTTCGTCCTTAGACATATTACTCCGCTCTTCGGCTTCCATGTTACCGTGCTGCAAAGATGTTCGGTATCTCTCCCATCAAGTAATTTACGCCATCATCGACTGCATGGTGAATGGTGATGAAGTTCTTAGCATATGGCGCTCCTCTGACATTTTGTAGGCGTCGTGGTTTCGAAGATAAAGCACTGCTTCTATGGTATTTTGAACAAGCAACACTGCTACTACGCTTGCAATTGCAGACTATGTTTTAATAAATGGCCTTGTCTGCGACACAGAATTTAATAGACACCAACACGTGTCTACTCACTTCGACACTCACTGGTAGTGAAAATAACAATCAGATTTAATCTGCGACATCTTTCGCTTAAAAAATCACGGCTTAGCACAGCACAGATATTCTCATATTAGCCACACTGTTGTGAAATGTAGCACTTTGCAATATAGACGATTCACAGAATTGACACTTAGTGAATGGCACAGTAGTCGCCCATGCTTGGTCTGAAAAAATGTGACCCTGTGTCAGATTAAATATCGTAGATATTATCAGATTTCTCTCAAGAAATAACTTACTCACTTAGCAAAAATACCCCCACGGTAATCACTTGCACACATCGTGCTTAAAACAAACTTGACGTTCGACGTTTCCTCAATAATTTGATTCCTTCACTGATTATATCCTCGGTCAACTAGACCGGACTGTATTAGCAGCCGCGTGCTACACTTGCACGCTGTAGGAGTAGGAGTAGGAATACCTTCTTCACGGAAGCGGGTGGACCGGCTTCGTGACAAGTGAAGTCGTTGAGCAACTCTTGACATTCTTTCTGCTTATCCGCAGGGTAATACCGTTGTCTCAAACATGAAATAAATAATTCTTATGCCATTTACAACTGGCAAAAAGCAGAAATACAGTAGATGATAAATTCAAAGATGCACATTAAAGAACAAGTTCCTTAATCATGAGAAATAAATATTACCAGCTTTCTGACGAAGTCAAAGTGCGTCTGCATCTTCCTTGATGCGTTCAAAAATTCTTCCACATAGAATTCCAATCTTAGCATAAAAATTATCACCAGCATGAGCGAATACGGGCTCAGTATAGAAGTTACATGCATTTTAAAATTGGACCTATCAGCATGCTTAGAATCATGTTGGCAGCACTGAGGAAATAAGTTACTCCAAATTAATCTTGAATGTCAAGTACTATACGTGTGAAAAGTTTAGAACTGTTGGCTTGCATAGTTTCTGATATATTGATATTACGAAAAACAAATAGAGACAGCATTTATTAACAGTTGGTAGCTCAGGTTGCTCTTAAGAATTCGCATAGTCATATCTGTTATGGTACGCATTGCACATACGAAATTTGGTTGAAATCCAATTGATAGTTTAAGATACATATATTTAAAAGTTGGTCCAATCAGCAGCCCTAGGATCATGTTGGTAGCACTGACGTATATTAGTTACTACGATGTCAGGTACTAAACGTGTGCATAGTTTAAAACTTTCGCCTTGCATACTTTCTTATATATTCCTATTGGGATGAGAAAATGGAGAGAGCATTTATTAACAGTTGGCAGCCCTGGTGGATCTTAACAATACGCTCAGTCATATCTGTTTATGTACACATAGTACATACGAAATTTGGTTGAAATGCAATTGATAGTGTAGAAGTTACATGCATTTGAAAATTGGACCTATCATCAGGCTTAGAATCATTTTGGCAATGTATGGCCTCATGGAAATTTAACAGAAATATAATTATCTATAAGTGTACCAATTTTGGAATAGCTCCCATGCATACCTTCCAAGATATCCAACTTGGAGCTCAAATTTCAATTGCGGTTTTTCAGCACTTGATAGCACTGAAATCATTATCAAATATGGCGTTGAGATATTCACGTATAGATCTTTACTCGTACCAAATTTGTTTTCGATTGCTGTAGCCGTTTAGTAGTTGATAGGGGGGAGGACACACACACACCCAGACATACAGAAGGACAGACAGACACACATTTTCCCGGATCGATCTCATAAGTCTACTTTTCTCTCATTTTTTCAAAATGTGAAAAGTAGGCTAAAAGTATGTAAACACATAACTATCCGGACCTTAGTGATGACACTAGTAGTGTGTGTAACTGTATTAGGGACACAAATGAGGGGTAAGTGCCCCGGGACTTGAAGTAAGGAATTATCCCGTCCTTTACCTGGAGAAAGTGTGGAAATGCTTGGGGAAGAACACACTCAAAATAGTTGTTGTCATTGCAGGGGTTCAAACCCACAATCTCCCAAATTGCTACAGCTCCCCGTCGTGATTGTGCTAAGCAATTTAAGACATTTGGCTACTCCAGTGGTTGTTAAAAGTAGTATAGTATTCGTTTCATTTAATTCTGGACTGAGAGCTGAACCCTGAGTTACTCTCAGCCACGTAAGACAAAATTGAGGTGGGTTTGATTCCAACCTCAGCCATCCTGAGGTTAGTTTTCCGTGTTTTCCCCTCTTCTACTTCAGGCAAATTCTGGGATGGCCACTTAAGGCCGCTTCCTCCCTAATCCTCACCTGAATTACTAATACAGAAACTACTACAGACATCACAACAATCCAAGGTAATCAGACGAATTCTGCACGCACCCAAGAACACGGGCTAAATTACCACGATGGCCAAACTGCTCAAATAAAAACAACAACAGTATTCATATTATATTCACATTCCTTATGATCAGGACACGAATTTTGATGACCTGTCGTCCTTTCCTTCTGTGTGTCCTATGTAATGCCCGCAAACATATAAATCCCGTATACAAGTTTCTGATTACAGAAATTACGAAATTTTCGGGTCTTTTTTTATAACATTTGTGTCAATTTAAAATAATCGTAACAGAGTATTTTACATCTTCACATCCAATCGCATGATATCAATTTCGATTGCATGACATCAACAGGTAATTCCCTTCCTCTCTGCTTAAGAGACTTGGCTCGCTGATGATAAGTTCATTAATTAGATCATTAGGGGCGAATGACCTAGATGTCTCGCCCGTTAAAACAACCAATAATCTGTACAGATTAAGCCCATACCTTCAAGAGGGATCCCTATAAACCGTTCTCTCATTGAATACAGTAAGTGAAGCCTCGCGGTTAATACATAACATGACACGCCGAGAACTCATCAATCAAGTAGAAGTGTTGACGTTGATCCCTAAGACGTGATCTTGATTAATAGCTTCTTTAAGAATATTAATTACACGTATATCATAGTACAATACGTCCTTTATAAGATGATGAACATATTCTTTATGTTAATGGATTGTTGTGATATAAGAGCTTTAAATGATTATGTGATTCCCATTTGTCTCGGTTTGTAAAAGACTGCATTTAAATGTCGAGAGGTCGAGTCCCTATGCGGAAACTATTTTTTCTTCTTTTATTTTTAATTCGTACGTTACATACACCTGCAAAAAAAAAATCCTCTGGGCGCGCCGGAAGGCGGAGATAGATTTCACCGGGTAAAGTAGGGGATAGGCAAAAATAGGCAGAATATGCTGGCTTTTGTAGAAGGATCAGACCTCATTTATTGCGAGAAAGTATTTTACAATTGGAGCTTAATTAACTTTGTTTTTCGTCCTTTTATGCATATTTTTAACATTTTATTGTCATATGGGGATGGTAACCTTCTAGTCATTTGGGGTCCATTTGTATACTTGTGGTCACATTGTCCTTATGCAAGGTTTCGACACTGACGTGTAACTATCGAACGGTCTGTTACTACTTCACGCAAAATTTTATCTCCCGCAGAGATATTGGTTGGTTTCTCAGTTTAGGGGCTGCGACAACCTGGTCATATAGCCAAGTGTACTTTGGGTCTGTGTAGAATCTGTTGGTTGGTTTTTAAGTTTAGGGGCTGCGGCAACGCGGTCATATAGCCCCGTGTAATTTGGGTGTGTGTAGAATCTCTCTGATAACCGATGTTAATTGTGTTGACTGTATTAGTGTGTGTTATCTGTTTTTTTTTATTTAAGTACAGACTGAAACTTAGAATTTTTCAAATAGTTATTGTTTTTGCCGCCAAGCGCCACCGTCAACGATTACTAGGATAAGGTCAGAACTTAGCTACTAGACGCCACCGCAGCGGGCTCTTGGCAACGAACGTAGAAACCTAAGAGCGTTGTTTACATTCTTAACCTATCCAATTTAGCTTCACACAGGTGTAATTAGTGGAAGGTTCTTTAACATGCCATAAAACTATGACATGGGAGCACCGGCTTTACTTCCCCTCCGAAGGAAGGCATACTGAAGGATTTTTAACGCTCTTAAAAAATCCCACGGCTTCGGCCGGGTTTGAACCCGCTATCTTGGGCATAGATGCTCAGTATGCTACCGACTACGCCACCGAAGCCGCCGTGTAGAATCTGTCTGATAAACGGTGTTAATTGTGATGGCTGTATTAGTCTGTAATTCAGGTAAGGACTGCATACAGTCAGGTTCAAGTGGTAGTTCCTAATTTTTCTACCATATACCACCGTCAGTAACACCTAGCTGTGAACTTGGCTACTAGATGCCATCGCAACCAGCAACTCGCAAAAAACGTTGGAACTTCCCCTCCTGAGGAAAGCATACTGGTTTTTTTTAGCGCTCTTAGAAAACCGACGACTTCGGCCGGCTTTGAACCCGCGACCTTGGGCATAGAAGTTCAGCATGCTACCAGTTACGTCAACGAAGCCGCTTCCCACAGAGTCAGATGGAAAACTGAATGTGATCTCGTGTGATGGCGTTGTCATGGCAACCTCTGATGGCTCCTCCGTCAACAATTTAGAAGCGTTGTCATAGCAACCTCTGATGGCTCTTGGCATTTTCTTTAAATTCCGAAATCATTTTGCTCATCCCTTGGCGTAATGGTGGGTCATATCAAAAATTATCCCAGACAAACGTTTTAGGTAATTATTAGGGGAATATTGTCCATTTTGTACGGTTTTGATATTGTGCCTATTAAGAGAGATATTATTAATGTTTCCCGAAAAACTCACTTTTTCCTACTCCTTTGGTCAATGGTTGGTGTTATCAAAAAACTTTTCGAACATAAATGTTGGTCCTTATCCGACATATAGTATGAACTTTGAATGGATTCGATATTTCACATATTAAGAGAGTTATAGCAATATTTCCCTTTTTCGAAAAAAAAGAAGACCCCTTATTCACCCCCTTCGACCGATTTTGCCCATTAACAAACTCGACCGAGATTTTATAGGGATACATATTATGTAAAAAATTCAAACTGATTGGTGCAAAATTGCGGTAGTTTTCGTGTCCACAAGAAAGACATACATACGTAAATTATATATAAACTTTTGAACTGACGCGAAGATTTGTCGAAATTTTCCGGAAGTTGAAACATGGTACCCATTGCAATAGTTGGCTTTCTAATGAAATCTACCTAAAACGCAACAATGCTCAATATGTTGTATCTATTAGTACATGTATAAAATTCATGACACGTTAATGGATAGGGAAATTTGGGATGGCAAAGTGATTTCCAGGAAAGGATTGCAATTAAGGCGTACTCGAGATCGTCATATATCTTATAACTAGGGGGCGATTTTCTTTGGCCTAAAAATGTATGAAATATGTATGCATTTATGACCTAAAAACATAAAAATATGACCTATAAAATTCAAAATATAACTTTAACCTCACACAATTTACAGAATAATATCACTCCATCCGTACTGAATTTGTTTTTACCGAAATCGCGAACAAAACTTCGTAACTTACCACAAATTGAGACTTTCGTTTTAGGCATATTGGAAAGAACTGAATGACTGAAGCTCCCTAATGAGTGACCAAGGTCATTCAGTGTGCTGAAGGTGGAAGAGGGAAGGGCGAAGGAGAGATAAGAACGATGACAAATAACTGTGGAATTACCTCTGCTTCCGTGTAAACAATAGCCCGGTTTCCAGGAATTGACCCAGCTAGCAAACAATAGCTCTTACGTGTTAGAAACATTCCATACACTACTTTAGAATGGTTCTTCTGTAGTATATTTCAGTCTATCCTGAAGAATAATTTCTAGAGCTTATTCTGATTTTTGTAACAGTTAGCCCCATCCCTCCTTACCCTGTTTATAGGCCAAAATGATAATAATAATATTAGCATATCAAAAAAATGATCACATGACATTACCACACCCAGAATTAATAATAAAAAACACATGAAAGGCCTAATTTAATTACTCGCTAGGCCAGCTGAGTTCACAGCAAAAACCTAGGAGTGAATGTTCCGATTTGCTTGGTATTCAAGAACATCCCCGATTTGATTTAGAAAGAGAGAACAGGCGGGACGAAACCAATGTCAAGACCAGCTTGTTGGGTGGAACGCTGAATGCGTACCTCAGCAGGCCGTATTAAATTGACCCTGCCAAAGATGAAGAATGAAAAGGGGAATAATCTTCCTAGTGACTTCATGCAATAAATAATATGACAAATCGAAATAAGCTAACATGTATTGAGCAGTAAAATAAAACAATTACAAGAGACGGGGTTCCACCGCTTAATTAAGTAACTGACAAATATGATCTAATTAAACACAAATGAATGACTTAATTTAAACAAACCAGACAGTTACCCGTTTGGCAAGGTTTGACACACCTACATTTGTGATAGAAACGAATTTATCAGGAATGATTCCCCTGACGCCAAAACTAATGGAATAATAACATGAAGTTAGACTCTGTGCCACTTCCAAAACAAGGTTACATAAGTAATTTAAGAGCCGTTTAATACGACTAAGGCGGTCCGAAAGCCTGCTTCTGATTTAACGTCTTCACCAGCCTTTCTGACCAAAGTTAAAACCACGAGGGTCCCATCCAGCTAACCGGAAATAAGATAATAATAATCCACTCCGCGGTAATTACATATAAAGGTGCCACACAAATCGTACCAACCCTTCCAAAATATTACATACTAAAAATAATAATGTCGGTCCGCTCGAAATACGGTCCATCGCCACATGGCCTTAAAATGACGTTACAAAATTTAGCAGTCAAAGTTTGTATTGATTGTCCTTGGTTATGCCCCTTAGTAATTAAATCATGATAGTACCACCTGCCGTCTTCGAACCCTCCGGGGAAAACTGCACACACGTTTTCCCCGGAGGCAAGTGCTCAAGAGTCTTTCTGTCAGCAACCTTCCTCACACCCTGTTCCTCTCGTACTGTTCTGCCCGTACTGTTCTCTGGAGTCACCGATTCCACCCTTGTATATCAGCCTATCCCCACCACAAACCTCCAGTAGCACCAACTGCGACTAGTTGCACAAAAGCCAGGGTTCAAGGTCTTGAGTGGGTACTATAGAATATCACCCCATACAGGTTACTGCGTAGAAACCTTCTAGGAGTCGAGGTGTTACAGAATGTCCTTTGTAAGATCTTTCTCAGAATAAAAACTTGGCGAATGCAGCTGACAGGAATTGTTCACCTTTCAAAAGTTCACGGATCAAAGCTTGACTTATCCCTCTTTTCCATTTATTATAAACCTTTAGGTGACCGCACACACAAGGGCACAAATCATGTCGGAAAGGGCTAGGCGAACCCATTTCAGCAGTAGCCAGGTGTCAACTTGGTGAATGGAATTCTCAGAAAGGCCCTGGTGTATTTTCTCATGAGAATCTGCCCAGACCTGGAGCTCCAGCTGCGTCTCGAAGATAAGATGAACATGTACCGATTTGCAAAATTGGGACATCCTCCTCCTCCAAAGGAAGACGATGGGGAGATGATGAACAGGGTGATGGTGTCCAGCTGGTCTCTTGGCAGCTGAAGAGGCTACTCCAATCTCCGCCAGCGGACCTTGAAGTAGATCTCCTCGGGTAGAATGATGCCATGGGACCTAGATGGTACCTCCAAACTGGGCCCAGATTGGTAGTACACGTCCCACATAGTGACCACTGAAACACACATCAGAACAGCAGCGTATGGTCCAAATACAATTCCCTTAGAGGGAACAATCGTTCCAGGCCAGCCAACCAGCCCATAACAGCTGAAGTTATCCCAGGAAGGATAAAAAAAAAATATCACACGAAGCATTAGTGTGCCATCGAAGTTCATTTAAGAGTCTTTCAAATCACAAGGGACACTTGATGCTTCAAACAAGGTTCTGCGCAAAGAGATAGTGTCCAGGGCATAATTAAAGGTCCACCGAAGTATGAAAAACACACGAAAGGGGCAACCAACTATACGATATGACTGACGTTAACAAGCTTAATTGAAAGTTCACTACAATACTTAGCAAGAATAACTAAAATTTAACTAAGGTGTACAGAACCCAGAATTTTTCTTTAGAATATGTAAATCAAAGGCACCTGCAAACTTGCCCACCAAAAATTTTAAACAATTTTTTAAAATGAATTTACTTTAACAAAACCGAAGGACCATCTTTCTGCGACTTCACGAAATCAGGACAGCACGTAACTATCTCCAAAATTCACAATGACAATTACATTAACATGCCGCACGGGGCATTCCATCAAAACTACATTCATTATACCGCCCGTGGTATAGCTCAATTTAAATACATTACAAAATTTCCTACCGCACTGAAAGCATCACACAGAGCTCGTTTTGATATGCACACAAACACAAATTACATGTCTTGCTCAATTTTACATGTTCCTGACCCACACTGCCCTCAGTGGCCTCCAAGGACAGGAGGAACAGAGACCACAACATCCTATCACGCAAGCACACTAGCAGCAAGACAAACAAAATAAGGAAAAACCACGTCACCCACATAATTCACACACACATTCACACTTTAACGATAAGAATGCCCTCAATTCCATCGGGCTGTCACCCCGATATTTCTCCCACTCCATATCTGCCTACGGGCACTTGTTCCCGGCGACAACACAACGTCTCCCACTCCATAACTGCCTACGGGCTCTGTTCCCGGCGACAACACAACGTCTCCCACTCCATAACTGCCTACGGGCACTTGTTCCCGGCGACAACACAAAACATAAATAACCCTAAATTCCATAGGACAACTAGCGAACCAGGAAAACAGCACGAGGACTGCAGTTCATAACCTGACGTGAATTATTAAAACAGTATGCACTGTCATTCACACACTACACAAACAAACACCGCCCTGTCCTTCACATGACAGGTCCTCTCCCTTATGACACCGGGAGGAACATCACACTTGCGCCACCAAACCCTGGCCATCACGACATAATCAGCTCGGTACCTGAGCTCCCCCTCTGGATCAATTCACGACCCCACAGAGGGTAATTAACATCTTCCCCCACAAAGGCATGGCCGCCTCAGAAGATGACAGTACAACACATTACCAAAACATAAATACACATTCGACACAAGGTAGGGCACCCACCAAACGTCACACACACCCTAGTGCACGTGGTTCACCTTCCAATCACACAACACAGACAATCACAACCCCGAAAATTTCTCTAAGTGGCGTTACCACAGACTACAGACGTCTCTAACTAACAACGTGTGTCACCTTCCATTAATGTTCATTATTCAAATACCGGGTGACATTTCATGACCACACTCAAATCGAACCCATGATGCTTCAACGCACCACTGTCATCATACGTTCCCAAAACATTAACTTCACGAAGCTACTTAAAATTTCAAAATTCACAACCTCCTCGACTAACAACACGTGTCTGTATCTCACCAACTGCTAACGCCAATAAAATTTCTCCCAGAAAATCAAAACTAATTTATTCAGAATTACAAATCACAGAAGTGACGATTGTTACATCTCAAAAGGCACGAAGCAATTAAAATCTTCAAAATAAATCCATAAATCCAGCTCACACCTAACCACATTGGAACCTCGCACTAAAAAAAACCGCCAAGCTATCAACACCCTATTACTCAGAGAATTTAAATTATTTTTACCACCAAAGATGATTACTCCAGTAACCACCCAGGACACTGACTGTCACTAAGGCTCACAATCGATCAGAACATCCGGTGGCAACAGCCTAACTCACACACACCCAAGGTGATGGGGCTGCACGAAATTTTAATGAACCCAGAACTTTTCAGAGTAGAGACTACAACAGAGACCCTAGCGGTCTAACAGATCAAGGCTGCAAGTTATAAATAACTAACCAACTAATGCACTGAAGCACCCTCAAGCGAAAACTCCAGAATCAAAATATCAAAATATGCATGAACGCCTACAACAGCTGATTGTGAAGTGAACACACCCAAGCTAACGGGAGTCTACATGAAATCTCACGAACCTACAACCCTTCAGAAATGCGACCACAATAGAAAAACCTAGCCGCCTAACAGCAAGAAACTGCAAGTTATTAATAACTAACGAACCAGCCTATTTCAATGCCATCGCAAACGAAGCATTGCAACCTCCCAAAAATCTCAAAATCAGACTAGTGAACACAGCAGCTGACATACAACGATAGCTCAGCATGCCACCGCAGGATATCTCCCTAAAGGAAAACTTTCACCAACCGAACTACCAAATATTTTTTTTTTTTATATACCAAAAATCAACAAGTATTCCCAGAGCTAGCAACTTCATCACTGGAACTCGAACACAGGACTCCAGTTCCTAACATTCATCCATCATCCATCACACATCCTTCTCAAACATCTCATTATAAGATTTTACCACCCACTACAATAACCCATTACATTCAATTATGCAAATTAGCAATCGTACAGATATCATGAACACAAAATACCCTATGGTATAGAAACACTTACCGACAGCTCAACAATTGTGGCTCGACTCTCCATACAAACTGGACGAGTGGCCTCTAAATACCCCAAAAGAAATTCGCCTATCACCGAGATAACGAAGTCCCATACCTATAGTCACTCGACTCGGGCAAATACTATATACACCCTGCCCGGGCCCAATCAAGATGGTACTCACACCCCAAATTAAATGGACTCCTGACAGTAGATCCCCATACGAAGCACATCTGCATAATAGGTCCATTTTCAAAATGCAACTAATACAACTAATATAAAATTAATAATAATCCATCTTACGTTACTGGCAATTAGGCCTCAATTACTCCCACCCAAATTCAAATTGCAACCTACATCAATTCATTCACACATGACTTTCATTCAATCAGCAGGATTAAAAAAAACTGAAAGATTACAGAAGAAAATAAATACAATTTTGACCACCCAAGAACACCAGTTCGATTCCTAGTCAGGGCAGCAATAAAAATCGCATCACACACACCCTTTCATCCTGAACATAATCAACCACAGAAATACATTCATGCATGCACCAGACATACGTGCTCCCTTCCCTGGACAATCCTAAAATTCCCCATTTACATCAGTATGTTAGTATTCGGATCGTCAAGACACTATAACGCCAACGGAGTATCAACTCACGTAAGGACCCGATAAAACAACCCAAAGTTGTAGCCCTGAAATCACAGTTCCCCTTACATCGTAGGAAAACGTCCTAAAACGAAAGACACGAATCGGGGGGAAATATTTATTTACACCCTAAATGAGATGCGACGTGAAGGTGACTGCCTCCCAGAAACATCCCACTTAGTAAGTCACTCAACGAAAACACACTAATATACTGAATATTAAAGCCATCTAATACTTGACCAATTTAGATGACAATCTAACCTTAAAATCCCCATGTCACAACAAGACTATTTACTCTCCCCCAATTACTAAGCAAACTTAAACATAAATCATACATACATAAACACTCACCTGATTCATTTATACTGAATTAGCACACACGCAATTCGACATTTAACATCATTCAAAACACAATTACCGAACGTACATATAGACAGCAATTCCACCATTTTCCAGAATTAATTTAACGCAGAATAAGTTGACAATACCAAATTTTAATACTCTCACGGTCCAATTTAATTTGACAGAATTACCAACAGCGAAATAATTAACCCCCAGCTAAAGAAATGACAACAAAACTTGAAATGTTTGGCCTAATGAACAGCTGATCACTACCAATTATACCTCACACGTATTATGCACAGCGAATCGCAGAATTTCAGCCCTACATCACTAACAATTATTAAGAATAATTACAGATTTACCCCAAGGAACCTGCTGATGATAAATCCACACACGCAATTCACATTTTCACTGACATCAGTTGTATAAAATAATAACTTGTCACAGACGTCTGCCATGATGGTTCAAAATCACTACGTGATTCAACAGGCGTGTACTAAACGCACATCAAAACAGACACTAAGTTATTCTTACTGGAAATACAAGTTTATCAATTTCAGCCTATTTTCAAGAGAATTTAAAACGTCACTAATTTAAATTTTACCAACACTACTTCCAACCAGACAAACATTTTATTATTTCAAACACGTGACACAATTTAGTCAAAACAACACTTCCCGAGGTGTAGATTTAACACAGGTGCAGTAAAATTGAGCTGGACTAGTTCCTACAAGAACAGAATGAATTTACAACCACCCCAAAACCATACAAACAGCATATCAAAACTCACCACGTGTGAAATTCCTTCAGCCGGTCTACTCGTCAATCTGGCAACGCAGCACGGCCATTACTCTCCCGTCAGTCCTGATTTCGTCCAGCGCACGTGATCGCCACTTTCGGCAGACTTTCGGCTATCTGCTCGTCTTAACAGCTGACGACAGAATTGTTCATTTGGTCTTCGGTGTACACAGCGGTTATTTTACATGAAATCAAATCACAACATGTATTAGGTTCTGCTCTAATTACTAGCCTACCTATTGGAGAAAAGATTAGTAGTATGGAGGGCCCAATCTACATTAATTAAGTTACTGAATTTAATTTTAATTAATTACTGCAATCAGTCAATAGGAAGGATTGTTTACTAATGGCAAGATCACAGAGCAAAACCATGCTCATGCTACCATTGTAACGGTTTAGCCCCTTCCCTCCTTACCCTGTTTATAGGCCAAAATGATAATAATAATATTAGCATATCAAAAAAATGATCACATGACATTACCACACCCAGAATTAATAATAAAAAACACATGAAAGGCCTAATTTAATTACTCGCTAGGCCAGCTGAGTTCACAGCAAAAACCTAGGAGTGAATGTTCCGATTTGCTTGGTACTCAAGAACATCCCCGATTTGATTTAGAAAGAGAGAACAGGCGGGACGAAACCAATGTCAAGACCAGCTTGTTGGGTGGAACGCTGAATGCGTACCTCAGCAGGCCGTATTAAATTGACCCTGCCAAAGATGAAGAATGAAAAGGGGAATAATCTTCCTAGTGACTTCATGCAATAAATAATATGACAAATCGAAATAAGCTAACATGTATTGAGCAGTAAAATAAAACAATTACAAGAGACGGGGTTCCACCGCTTAATTAAGTAACTGACAAATATGATCTAATTAAACACAAATGAATGACTTAATTTAAACAAACCAGACAGTTACCCGTTTGGCAAGGTTTGACACACCTACATTTGTGATAGAAACGAATTTATCAGGAATGATTCCCCTGACGCCAAAACTAATGGAATAATAACATGAAGTTAGACTCTGTGCCACTTCCAAAACAAGGTTACATAAGTAATTTAAGAGCCGTTTAATACGACTAAGGCGGTCCGAAAGCCTGCTTCTGATTTAACGTCTTCACCAGCCTTTCTGACCAAAGTTAAAACCACGAGGGTCCCATCCAGCTAACCGGAAATAAGATAATAATAATCCACTCCGCGGTAATTACATATAAAGGTGCCACACAAATCGTACCAACCCTTCCAAAATATTACATACTAAAAATAATAATGTCGGTCCGCTCGAAATACGGTCCATCGCCACATGGCCTTAAAATGACGTTACAAAATTTAGCAGTCAAAGTTTGTATTGATTGTCCTTGGTTATGCCCCTTAGTAATTAAATCATGATAGTACCACCTGCCGTCTTCGAACCCTCCGGGGAAAACTGCACACACGTTTTCCCCGGAGGCAAGTGCTCAAGAGTCTTTCTGTCAGCAACCTTCCTCACACCCTGTTCCTCTCGTACTGTTCTGCCCGTACTGTTCTCTGGAGTCACCGATTCCACCCTTGTATATCAGCCTATCCCCACCACAAACCTCCAGTAGCACCAACTGCGACTAGTTGCACAAAAGCCAGGGTTCAAGGTCTTGAGTGGGTACTATAGAATATCACCCCATACAGGTTACTGCGTAGAAACCTTCTAGGAGTCGAGGTGTTACAGAATGTCCTTTGTAAGATCTTTCTCAGAATAAAAACTTGGCGAATGCAGCTGACAGGAATTGTTCACCTTTCAAAAGTTCACGGATCAAAGCTTGACTTATCCCTCTTTTCCATTTATTATAAACCTTTAGGTGACCGCACACACAAGGGCACAAATCATGTCGGAAAGGGCTAGGCGAACCCATTTCAGCAGTAGCCAGGTGTCAACTTGGTGAATGGAATTCTCAGAAAGGCCCTGGTGTATTTTCTCATGAGAATCTGCCCAGACCTGGAGCTCCAGCTGCGTCTCGAAGATAAGATGAACATGTACCGATTTGCAAAATTGGGACAATTTTTATAAAACGAAATTCAAATCAAAATCACCAAAATATGCCGTTTATAATGATATTTTGTTCAAAATATGCAATAAAACTTAAGAAAGCCTAAATATGCATTTATATGCCCAGTAAAACGTGTTTAATTTTGATTATCATGTTTGGAAACGTGTTGAAAATACAAGACTATAAGATATAATGATAAGGGGAAAAATAAGACTTGTCATAGAAATCCGCCCCCTAGTTATAATATTAGATGCATTTATGATTTTACAGTTGATGATTTACTTGTGCTGGGGTTATATTCATCGTACGAACAGAGGAAACAGTAATTTTCTCGGCATCCTTCACACGCTGTAAACATCAAATTTTTAAAAGTACATACGTGGCTCATTCCTCGTCCGAAGTGCACCAAAACAGCTATTTATTTCTAAACGCTTGGTCACCTCGAGTTCCCATTTCTGTCACTTTCAGTTTTGGCCTAATCTCTACTTAACTTAATATAAAACGAAGTCCCCGATTCTTGGATGTTACGGGTAAACTCGAGAACCACTGGATGGATTTTGATGCGGTTTTCACCATTCTGTAAAGGATATCTCGAGTATGATTTCTGTAGAAAATAATTTAGTTATGATCAAAGGAAGCCGAGCAGTAATATTTTCAGTGGAAAAATCGAAAAGAAAACCTGGCGTCCGAGCGCTTTGTAAGCTTACGCTGGGCAAACCTTTAAAAATATCTAAATACTATGAGTGTAAGAATTGTTCAGCATGAAAAGTTCTACAAAAAAGCCCGGGAGAGCATATGTCTATCTTCATTACATCGCCCACTATAAGTGTGTTAACGTTTAAATTTCTTCCAACCATGTCCATTGAACTACTGAGGCGATAGTTAACAAGCTAGCTAAGAGCGAGTCTATCATCCCTGTTACAGCCTAGCTAGCGGGAGGACCTATTGCCCTAGATACAGCCAGCAGAAAACCGTTGAGTCTTGTTGAGTTAAGACTTCTGAGAAGGGTGGTTGTGTTTGCAGTTTCCTTGGAAGTGCAACTCAGGTTTTCTTCATTTCGCTTGTGAAACACAGTCAAATTATGATTGGACGGTAGGGTGATTTGAGTTTCATGCACCTCGCCATTCTTAAATTACGTCTGACAAGAATTTGTTGCACATGCATCTCCATGATAATATAATTAATAGTCCAGTCAGTGATTTTAACCCATCGTGTCGAGACGTAAAACGGACATTGGTCGTTGTTCATTGACATTAACAACAAGATGTTCAGTAAAGAACATATAGCCTACTTTCTCCTAAATGCATGGGTATTGTTATAACTCTTTGTCCTTTTCAAGGAGTATGATTGAATGTTGGTTGTAGTAGCTTGTTGAAATACAACGTGCTATGGGGATATTAAACATGAATATGAGGTGCCCTTTGCTAGTGCTACCTCTGTACCAAATTTCGTTCAATTCGGTTTCACCGTGTTTGAATTGATAGGGGGAATCGATTTGCACACATACTTGGCCACCATCTGCAAACTATTGGGCTGATGTTCTTGCTGTTTGGTCTGAATATGTTTCCCACATAAAGATATGGTGTTGCAAAATTTGGTAGAGACTAGATTATTAGGTTGGTCGTAATTACATTTTAGCTTTTAACATTTGGGTGGCCGCGATTACGTTTCCGTCTGGATAGCGGTGATATAAAACATGACACTGAGGTGCCCTTTGCTAGTGCTACCTCTGTACCAAATTTCGTTCCATTCGGTTTCACCGTGTTCGAATTGATAAGGGGAATCGATTTTCACACAAAGATGGCCGCCATCCGCAAAATATTAGGCTGATGACCTATTAGTTTGGTCAAAGGATGCTCCCTCCATAAAGGTATGTTGTTGCTAAATTTGCTAGAGATCGGATGATTAGGCTAATCGTAATTTGATTTAAGCTTTGAACATTTGTGTGGCCGCCATTACGTTTCTGTCAATATGGCGGCGATATAAATCATGACACTGAGATGCCCTTTGCTAGTGCTATCTCTGTACCAAATTTCGTTCCATTCGGTTTCACCGTGTTTGAATTAATAGGGAGAATCGATTTTGACACAAAGATGGCCGCCATCCGCAAACTATTAGGCGAATGACCTATTAGATTGGTCAAAGGATGCTCCCTCCATACAGGTATGTAGTTGCAAAATTTGGTAGAGATCGGATGATTAGGTTAATCGTAATTTGATTTAAGCTTTGAACATTCGTGTGGCCGCCATTACGTTTCAGTCAAGATGGTGGCGATATAAAACATGACACTGAGGTGCCCTTTGCTAGTGCTACCTCTGTACCAAATTTCGTTCCATTCGGTTCCACCGTGTTCGAATTAATAGGGGGAATCAATTTTGACATAAAGATGGCCGCCACCCGCAAACTATTAGGCTAATAACCTATTAGATTGGTCAAAGGATGCTCCCTCCATAAAGGTATGTAGTTGCAAAATTTGGTAGAGATCGGATGATTAGATAAATCGTAATTTGATTTAAGCTTTGAACATTCGTGTGGCCGCCATTACGTTTCTGTCAAGATGACGGCGATATAAAACATGACACTGAGGTGCCCTTTGCTAGTGCTACCTCTGTACCAAATTTCGTTCCATTTGGTTTCACCGTGTTTGAATTAATAGGGGGAATTGATTTTCACACAAAGATGGCCGCCATCCGCAAACTATTAGGCTAATGACCTAGTTATTTGGTCAAAGGATGCTTCCTCTATAAAGGTATGTTATTGCAAAATTTGGTAGAGATCGGATGATTAGGTTAATCGTAATTTGATTTAAGCTTTGAACATTTGTGTGGCCGCCATTACGTTTCCGTCAAGATGGCGGCGATATAAAACATGACACTGAGGTGCCTTTTGTTAGTACTACCTCTGTACCAAATTTCGTTCCATTCGGTTGCACCGTGTTCGAATTAATAGGGGGAATCGATTTTCACACAAAGATTGCCGCCATCCGCAAACTATTACGCTGATGACATTAGTTTGGTCAAAGGATGCTCCCCCCATAAAGGTATGTTGTTGCAAAATTTGGTAGAGATCGGATGATTAGATTAGTCGTAATTTGATTTAAGCTTTGAACATTTGTGTGGCCGCCATTACGTTTCCGTCAAGATGGCGGCAATATAAAACATGACACTGGGGTGTCCTTTGCTAGTGCTACCTTTGTACCAAATTTCGTTCAATTCGCATTCACCGTGTTCGAATTGATAGGGGGGGACAGACATTCAGAGTACACACACTCACACACACACACACACAGAGACACACACACACAGACTCACACACACACATACACACACACACACACACAGACAGACACACTTTTTTCGCCCTGTGTTGATCTCATAAGTCTACTTTCATTTTTTGCAAAAATCGAAAGTAGGCTAAAAAGCGCTTATCACGTAATGCATTCATAACTGTTCCCGGGCGAAGCCGGGTCGGGTTGCCAGTCCTGTATATACCATACATTTGAGCGTCTTCAGTGGCGTAGTTGGTAGCATGCTGAGCTTCTATGCACAAGGTCGTGGGTTCAAACCCGGCTGAAGTCTGATTTTTAAGAGCGTTAACAATCCCTCAGTATGCCTTCCTTCAGAGGGGAAGTAAAGCCGGCGGTCCCATGTCATAAATTTATGGCATGATAAAAAACCTTCCACTAATTACACTTCTGTGAAACTAAACTATGGGTTAGATTTGACTAACGCTCTTAGGTTCAACGTTCGTCGCCAGCAGCCGACTGCAGTAACATCTAGTAACCAAGTTCAGAACTAGTTGATCGTTGACGGTGGCGTTTGGTAGCAAAAGTTGGAACTACTTGAAAATCGAATGTCTGCAGTCTTTTAAATACAGATAACACACACTAATACAGCCTTCACAATTAACATTGGTTTTCAGACAGATTCTACACACACCCAAAGTACACTGGGTTACATGACCGCGTTGTCGCAGCCCCTAAACTGAGGAACCAACCATAAATTTGGAAGAAATCACTGATGATGAGTAGGTGTGGTGCAGGAGTATTTGGAATAAACGTCACTGTAATAATAAGTCTTGGATAGAATGAACAAGCGAAGAAAGAAAAATAGAACCAAAGATAAATTATTGATGAGACAGTTTTGTCTACCAAGACGGGAGGGAACTCCTGGAAATCTTATGTAGTCTATCGATGCTCTGATTACATTCTCAGAAACAATTCTAAATTGCTCCTTGTTCACCAACCAGTCAAAACACTGAATGGATAATAAAACAAACGTCAAAGAGAACTAGAAGCCACCGGCTATTTGATCACATTTATTTTTAAAGTGAAAGGGATCATTGCTGTGCAGACTTATTCGCTTGATTACGGAATATCAGGACCTAACATCCTGTATGCCTTGTATCTTACGAGCAGAATTTTCTACCGGAAGCAAGGGAAATGTACCCCCAAATATTAAGATGTCTCACAAGTAATGTCGTTTTCCAAGTTTGGTGTTTCAAAAGATACTAGTTGATACCCGTCAAAACACGACGGTCATTGAGAAAATATTTACTGAAGGATTCTCTTATACATTATGCATTTAATGAACGATTCTTTTTGACGCTGTTGCAATATTAAGGGCGTCGAAAGATCGAATTCGCAACACATATCTGGCCATGACTGAAACCTTGATGAGGCAAATAGACCTACACGTTCGAGAGTTTCCCTTTGGGCTTTATTGTTTGTGATAAAGTACGCCAAGCGAATTGGAAATTTGGGAAATTGTAGTGTTTTATCGGAAGATGTTAAATCAAGTCGAAGGATTATAGCTCTCTGCCCATTAAGTTATTTGCCTCCACATATACTTACTCTAAAAGTTTGAGCCATAGAGACACAACAATATTTGCCCCCTTTTTAATTCTCATAAACAAAGATCTCAGTAAGACGCGGCGGGATCAACAATTTCTCTGGCGGAATAGAGCCATTGTGCGCAAGCGCGGTAGCGACAAATATTACATTTTTCTTTAATAATTTAAAAATATACCCTAACATATATGTTCCTTTTAAAGACACTCTGCAAATCTACATGCCAAGAGCTCTCGTTAGAACGAATTACGAAGTCAATCGGTTAAGAAGTTCTCTCAATCTCGCGGTAACAAAAATCACCTTATTAAATATATAGATGATAATTGGTTATCTTTGGTTCGCCAATGCTATTTACAGGAGGCCACGACTGGAATTGCGAATATTGCGAGAATGTATCAGTCGTCAGTTGTTGATACACTATCACAAATGGAACCTACAAAGTTGTAGGTTAGGGTCCTTCTAAAGCACTACTGGAAAAAAGATTACAAAGCTGCTGCCGCGGCTAGAAGAATATGTATAGTGGAAGGAGAAGGTGTTGTTAGTGAGCGTGTGGCACAACGATGGTTCCAACGTTTCAACACTGGAGATGAAAACATTACAGATTTACCGCGTTCTGGAAGACCTAAACTATGGGATACTGAGAATACACGCAGATTTTTGGAAGAAAAACCACAAATAGGTACTCGTATGCTGTTAGAAGAACTTGGTGCACGAAAGATACCATACATCACCTGATTAAGAAACTTGGAAAATCAAACAGAAGCTGATGTGTACCTCTTGAATTGACCCCTGAACAGGCTTAATTTAGAGTAGATATCTGTCGTCAGCATATCGGTAACCTCATGGAATATAGATTTATCAGGAGAATTTTCACATGTGATGAAAAATGGATCTTTTACCGCAACGCTGACGCCTAGAAACTGGGGGTCAGTCCCCGTCAACCTGCCAAGCCATTGTTAAAAAGGATCGGTTCGGCCCCAAAGTGATGTTGTGTGTCTGGTGGAATTTTGAAGGAGTGATTCACTAGGAGTTTGTTCAGAACGAGCGTGCAGTCAATGTGGATCATTATTCTCAACAACTGGAACGAGTACATGACATTTTGAGACGGAGATGCCCAGCATTAGTTTACTCAAATAGAGTTCTCTTTCAGCAGGACAAAGCGAGACCTCATACTGCAAGAACAACAATGGCAAAAATTCAGGGATTGGGAGGAGTTGAACTGCTACCACATCCAGGATACAGCCCTGGTCTTGCGCCTTCATATTACTATAGTTTTCGATCCATGGTCGATTTCTTACGTGGGAGAAATTTCGAAAACATTGAAGCTGTGGAAATGGGTCTCGCCAAATTCTTCGCATCAAAACCCAGAGACTGGTGCCATCGCCATTGGTGAAAGATGGCTCAAGACCATAGAATCTGATGATCTCTACTTTGAGAAATAGTTTAATTTCTTGTCAGAAAACTGTCCAAATAACATTTTCTATCAAAAACGATATCCCGTGTATATTCGTGCGAAAAGAATTTAATTCTTTCGGTGCTTCGAATATTTCTCAAAGCCATGACCTAAGTACTCGAGCTCATAATACCACCTGTCCACAGAACATTGATGTTCCGTTACTCTTTTAATGCATCTCCTTGTCGAGAGTGGAATCAGATCCGCAAGAAAAATTCAATTATTACCTGTTAATACTCGTAGTTTCATAGAAAGAGGTAAAGAGAGAGTTAGAATCTGATGGTCTCTACTTTGACAAATAGTTTAATTTCTTGTCAAAAACTTTTCAAATAAAATTTTATTTATAAACCGACATTACTTAAGAGACATCCCCTGTATTATTACAAATTGGAAGAATCTTACTAGAAAATTTATCTCGTAAAGTCTTAGATTCGTTTAGATCATTAATTATAGATCGAGTAAACTTACTTTCGATATCTCTTTCTTTCTTTCTTTCTTTCTTTTTTTCTTTCTTTCTTTCTTTCTTTCTTTCTTCGGAGAACATTTCTCACCTGACAATTGCGCCTACATGCATACCGTATTTAAATTAGTAAAATTACTCTACAATAACATAACAGCAGTGCCATATAGGTCAGTGGTTTGTATATTATGTATCACCTAGACTACTACAGTATAAGAACACTTCATATTTTCAAAGATGTTGATTGTTGAATCTTTCAGCTATAGATTTTTGATTGCTGATATTTCTGAAAACTAAATATTAGACCTAAGGTGCTTGAAATTTGATTTAACCCTTCCAGTGTCACTGACATTTGTTGTACAATTCTTTGGGTGATCATGTTTTTAAAGAAAAACATTAAGACATAGTTTTATTATATTTACTTTTCTATATTGTTTAGAGAGACATTTAAAAAGGGGAAAACCGAATAAATCAGGTGCACCTCGCAATACTACACTTTTGATTGCATCTCCACTGCTCTTATTTCCATCAGTTCCATTGTTACTTGATGATAAACCCTCATCGCTGTCTTGAAAATCACTGTAATCACTGTATGTTTCGTCCAAATACCTTAAAATAGTAACCATATTCTTATCAGACAAGCCCGCCATTACTATCATACATCAGATGATACTGTCACACTCAAGTATCTATCTAACCAAACTTGAAAAATAGAAATGAAATGAAATTAAATGAGTCATTTCCTGTTCCAGGTGCGCTTGAAAAGGTTGTATAATACATTATTCTACTTATCGTAATTATATGTAAACTGATGATAGCTTGCGGAATATATCGCAAACGACACGCAAGGCAAAGTTATTAGCGCGGAATATTCCGGAAAGACACTTTACGGGTTGAATAATAACAATTAAAATCAAAGAGTGACAAAAAAAGAGAAAATATGACAATAACATTTAGATTTTAAAATAAATATAGGCCTACTTCTAAAAATAAGAATAAATAAGCTCATAAAAATTAAAACTATAATATTTTTAAATCCTAATTTTGAGATTGTGAAATTAATATAAAAATAAAAATTATCAAAATAAATATGAAATTGAAATTATAAAGGAAACAAAAATAAAATTAATAATAATAACAACAAGGCTAAAATAATTCAAATTAAATTGAAATAAATATAAATCCAATATTTTGCAATAATATTCTGCCCTATAAAGGGTTAAGGAACTCCAGAATATCCTACATTGCTCAGGAAACTTCTTATTTGCTGTTTCCCCCCAGGGGCTCACATCTAGCGGGACGTGGGTTGTCGACCACGGGACACCAGCTGAGTCCGACATTGCTTCCACTTACTTGTGCCGGGCTCCTCTCAGTCTTCTTTCCTGTCCACCTCCCTTGGTCAACTCTGGTTCTTTTCCGACCCCGACGGTATTAGGGTATCCGAGGCCGAGAGAGTCTTTCACTTTCCCGCCTTAATTGGCCCTTGTCTCATCTTTACTGATCCCTCCATCTTCGAGGGGTCAGACCTCTTGTCTTCTTTTCATTATATATCCTTTTCTCTTTAAGTTTCCCGCACTGTTTTTGTTAATTGGCTCCCCGTGTATCTAAATTTATAGCCCAGGCAAATTAGACATATGCTTCCCGAAAAATCGTCCAAAGCTGGAATGTGTTTTAATACCGTTTGGGGGTCCCAAATAAGAGTCATGTGAGTTTGCGACCTATTCTGACTTCTGCTTAATTTTTGGGAGTCAAAAACCCGTGAAATTTTCGCACTTTTTTCAGTTTTTTGCTTATAACTTCTAAACGACGCATTCTACAGAAACGTTTCCTTGTAACGGTTTTAAAGAACATTAAATTTTACGTTGCATGGTTTTCATTCCGTCTAAATCGGCCCAGTCGTTTAGCCGCAATCGATTTCTGAATTTGGGCCAATTTTACCAAATTGGTTAAAAAGTTGATTCTTTGTTTAGTTTTTCGCTTTAAACTCCTAAACAACGCATCATATAGAAAATTGTATTCAAAGCGTTTTTACAGCATTAAATTCTGCGTCGAATGGTTTTTAGTTTGTCAAAATTGAAGAAGGGAGAGGTTTGGCCGCAATCGATTTTTTTGAGTTGGGCCATTTATACCATTTCTCATGTCTCATGTAATTTTCTTTTCCAATCGTGGAGTTTTCGAAGTGGCAAAGGAGCAAATCCGGGTTGGCCCGGTTCCCCCACTTTGCCTTGACAACCTCTCCCTTCTTCAATTTATACCAGTGCAATCAGTGTTAGGCAGGTGAAACAACTATAGAAAAGGTCACAGCCAGTATGAAAACCATTGAAGGGAAAAACTTCAAAGAACATAAACTTAGCAGAAAAACTGAGAGGTGTCTCTACGAGCCGTGAAGGCTACAGCAAAGATCAACGGAGAATTAGTCCCCATCAGTCCGGACATGACTTTCCGCCGCATTCCATTTCACATGAAATCCCAGCTTCAGCTAGAATCGTACTTTGAATTCGAATTGGCCCCGTACCCACTCTCACTGTTTGATGATGATGGCATGATGCGGAAGAGTAGAAAATCAGAACTGTACAAGCTATTCACTCCAGTCAAAGTAGATCTCACTGTGAATGCATACTACGTAGTGGATGGTGGTTTCCTCCTGCTCAGAATTGTGTGGTACAGCGGAGAACAGTTTTCCAATATCTTTCAGAAGTAGGCTACGAAAATTACGTGAAATCCAAGTCTGACAGTATCACCATAGTTTTTGATGGGTACCCAGAGGATGTGGCCGAGAAGAGTATAAAGTCAGCTGAAAGAGCGCGAAGAGCCCGTGTTATGTCATCTTCGTCGGTTATGTTCCAGGAAAATACCAAGGCTACAATGCCCAAAGATCGTTTCTTGTTGAATGATCACAACAAGAAACGTCTCATATCGATGCTGACAAGCAAACTGATGGACGAGGGCATTCACGTGAAACAAGCCGTTGAAGATGCAGATTCTCTGATTGTGAGCACAGCCATGGAGAGGTCTATGGAAGGAAGCAATATTTTTCATATTGGGAGTAGACACTGATCTATTGGTCATGCTCACGTTTCATGTTGATGTCTTTGAAGAGCCCATCTCCAACGTGTTCCTCATCAAACCTGGGAAACAGAACCAGGAAACTGTCGTTTACATTCCGAGCAATTGCCAGCTGCCTGAAGACATGAGGAAGCATACCATGTTTCTCCACGCCTTCACGGGGTGCGACACCACATCCTCATTTTTCCGCCAGGTGAAATTAAAATGTATCAAGAAATTAAACGCAGACCAAAACCTATTTCATCAGGCTCTCTTTTTCGTGACCCGATCTCAACCCCTGACCAAGTTGCAAATGCAGGTGTTCACATCATAAAAAACCAGTATACGGGTGGCAGCAGTAAGTCCCTCAATCAAGTGAGGTTTGACCTCTTCCAGAGGTCGCTTTCAAAACAGAATTTCAACCTGGCGCCCTTGCCTCCTACAGAAGCGGCTGCTCGCCAGCACTCCTTCAGAGCTTATTTACAGGTGCAGGTATGGAGGAGTAATATACTAGATCCAGAGAGATGGGGATGGAAAATAACCACCAATGGCTTAACTCCCATCACAACGACTGATCCACCGGCTCCACAAGAACTTCTCATCTCCATATCGTGCACATGTAAAAAAGAGTGCAAAGCAACTTGTCCCTGTAGGAAAGCTGGGGTAAAATGCACCACCATCTGCATGAACTGCCAAGGGCACGCATGCCTCAATTCCATCTCTGAAGACAAGGATGACATCTTATGTAAATGTATCTTATGTATACATCTTTTGTTACTTTCAATGAAACATTATTCATAATAATGTCTTCTTATATTTTGAAACCACATAACATCATTTTGGAGTGGCTGCTCTTGGGTTGTCAAGGCCAAGTGCGGGAACCGGGCCAACCGGGATTTGCTCCTTTGCCATTTCGAAAACTGCACGATTGGAAAAGAAAATTACATGAGACATGAGAAATGGTATAAATGGCCCAACTCAAAAATTTGATTGCGGCTAAACAGCTGGGCCGATTTTGACAAACTAAAAACCAGTCGACAAAGAATGTAATGCTCTTAAAACGCTTTGAATACAATTTTCTATAGGATGCGTTCTTTAGGAGTTTTAAGCGAAAAACGAATCAAAGAATCAACTTTTTAAGCAATTTGGTAAAAATGGCCCAAATTCAGAAATCGATTGCGGCTAAACAACTGGGCTGATTTAGACGGACTAAACACCATTCAACGCAGATTTAATGTTCTTTAAACACGTTACGAGTAAACTTTTCTGTAGAATGCGTCGTTTAGAAGTTATAAGCAAACAAACTGGAAAAAATGCGAAAATTTCGCGTTTTTTTTGACTCTCAAAAATTAAGTAGAAGTCAGAATCCGTCGCAAACTCCCAGGACTCTTATTTGGGACCCCCACTGGGTATTAAAACACATTCCAGCTTTGGACGATTTTTCGGGAAGCACGGCCTTTCTTTTATCTAATTTGCATGGGCTATTATTCTCTTTAGCGATTTTGTTTTTGCATCTACACTCCTTTTTGTAGGTATTTTCAATCAACGTTGCTTTTTGTCAGTTTTTCGATCTAAATTGCATTTTGTGAGTGTTTTCAACCTCAATTGCATTTTGTAGGGATTGACAATCTAAATTGCTTTTTAATAAGTTTTTCAATACAGGGGTGGAACTTTTGTGAGTATTTTGATTTTCAATTGCATTTTGTATGTATTTTTAATCTTAATTGCATTTTGTATTTTCAATTTCAATTACATTTTGTAAGTATTTTGAACCTCAATTGCATTTTGTACGTATTTGCTATCTCATTTGCATTTTGTAAGTATTTAGAATTTCACTTGCATTTTGTAAGAATTTCGACTGTGCATTGCATTTTGTACGTATTTTGAACTTGACCTACATTTTGTGCGTATTTTTCAATCTATTCCTTTTGTGAGCAATTTCGTTCTAAATTCCCTTTTGTAAGTATTACCGCTCTCCATTTTGTGAGTAGTTTCAATCTGAGTTCCTTCTTGTAAGTATTTTCCTTCTCACTTAATTTTCGTTTTGGTTTCCACTTCATTGACATTTTCGCTATCACCCAGACCATTAGGGGCCGATAACCTTGATGTTAGGCCCTTTAAAACAACAATTATCATCAATATCATAATATTTGCTGTTTTTACAGAAGCTATTAACTAGAACTAATCGGATTTTTCAGGGATTTTCTTCAAAACTCCTTCCTTACTTTGACTCAGACATTTTGAAAATAAATGTATTTTTGAATTTTCTTTAATCTTTTTGAAATGTCATAAATTGAACATAACATGCATAAACATTTTCACAAACTAAAGTAAATCTTGAAAATCAGACGTATCAACCTATAGCACATATAAAGGGAAATTACATCTAAACAATTCAGCTCTATATTTTGAAAATTTCTTAAAAAAAAAGGGAAATTTTATATCTAAAAAGCATTTTACCGAGAAATAGGAATCAAAGATTTTTCCAGTTCTTAGAACATTATAATTCGTCTTCCTCCTTTTGAGGAACTAGCAGCCATTTTGATGTTGTTCCATGTCCCTATGCCCTATTTCTTAAGACTAGTTGCGTGGCGCAGCGGTAACGTTCTTGCCTGCTGTTCCCAAATTTGCAGGATCGAATCCCGGCGCAGTCAGCTGTCATTTATGGGTACACAAATGCGAGGGAGCTGTTTTAATAGATTTACTGGCACGTTTAATATCCCCTTCGGGGCAAAATTCCGTCACCCCGGCGTCTCTAAAAGCAGCAGTAGTTAAAAGGGACGCAAAACCATTAACATTATTATATACAGTGCGTTAGCTTCCCCCTGCGGCTGGGCGATGCAAACATTAGAGTCCGACGTGACCTTTTAAATGAAACCACGCCTCAACATAGAAAATTATTAACTGCGGATCTGCAATGCCGTCAACAATTTTGTGTAAAATCCAATTACAGAAAGTGATGCAATTTTCATTGTCAAGGGGTCGTAATTCTTGGACTACAGTAACTCTGTATGGTTTCAGTAGCCGTATGGACTAAGGTCTTCAAAACACTTACTTGATGTGCAACACGTTTTAGAGAATTATTTGGAGAGCGAGAGAACGATGCATTAATTTCAACGAGTGTTTCCTCCGTCAGGACTCTTCTCTTTGGCTTATGACATGCAGCGTTTAGGGTTCCCCTTGTCCGTAATGTATAAGGTGCGTTCAAAAAGTAACGAGCCGGAGGCTCGAATGCGTAAACAGGTGACGATATCGGCTAATCGTGGCGTGTGTAATAAGGTGTGGTTCCGACTAGAGCGTGGACGGTCACAGCCCGTCGCTAGAGGGCACTCGTGCACGTCACGTGACGATACAAAGCGAGCAGCAGCATGCATCAATCGTCCAACGCTGCCAGTCGCATCTCAAACAGTGACATGGAGGCGTCAACCGAAGAGCAAAGTGATGTTGTTCGGTTTCTGACAGCGGAAGGAGTAGGGGGAACGGACATTCATCGCCGAATGTCACAAGTGTACGGCGAACACTGCATGTCCCTTGCAAGGGTCAAGGCGTGGCACAAGCGCTTCAGGAATGGACGGGTGTCGTTAGCCGATGATGCCTTGTGTGGGGCACCCCCATGCATTACCGATGACAACGTTCAGCTGGTTGATGCACTCATTACCCAGGACCGCCGAGTGACAGTGAACGCCATAGCCGCCGTGGTCACTTCATGACAATGCACGATCTCATACGGCCAACACAGTCGCGGCACTCCTGCAGAAATTCAAATGGGAGCTTCTCGGCCACCCTCCATACAGTCCAGACCTCTCTCCCTGTGATTACGCCATGTTTGGTCCCCTGTAAAGGGCTCTGCAGGGCCAACGATTCACCTCGGACACCGACGTCAAGCTGTACGTGCGGAACTGGTTCACATCGCAGCCCAGGGAAATTTTATGAGACAGCCATTCACCGCCTCGTGTCACAGTGGGACAAGTGCCTCAACAGCCAGGGCCAATACTTCTAACATACAGGTACTACTGGTTTCTGTAATTATGCCTCCGGCTCGTTACTTGTTGAACGCCTGACACTCTCTCTATTTGGAACTGGAACGGTAGGGGATGTGTCTTTGAATTACCTACACACCGCTCTGCATGACTCCGTTTTTTTTTGCATAGGTGTTGTACATGATCACTCTTTGTTCAAGCGGGAATTTCTCGTAATTTGTCCCAATAAATGGATTTTACAATACACCTATGACACGTCTTCTACACTACACTACGTTTTATACACTGCATATATAAACGAAACGAGATAATCATTGCATAGGCAAACGTAAACTGACTGTTTTACGGAAACCACCATTGTTGCATTAGTGCTGCTCGTTCCGTCGGCGGAAGTGAACGAATCACCTGGCCCCAGGGTGAAGCGAACGCACTGTATTATCTCTTTCTTAACAGTTCTTTTTGTATCTATCGTCTAATAGAAATAAATATAAAATTGTATAAGAATGTATAGGAGAAGTACAATTGGTAGTGTGTAGCTAAATTTCCAGGTTATTTGGCTGGAAACGCTCTATCACGTTCCAACGTTCACTGCTAGGTGTTCACATTGACGTCTGGTTGCTAAATTTGGAACTACTTGAAGTTGAACTTTCATTCATCTTAATTCATTTCATCTCTCATTAACTCTTCTCGTGAGGTTGGCATCAGGAAGAGCACCCAGCCGTAGAATCCATCAACCGCGTCAAATTTCATCACATTTCATCCCCGTCCCCGTTGAAAACTGGATTAATAAGGGGTAGCCATAGATAGTTATTGGTTTTACGTCTCTTTTAACTACTGTGGCTTTTAGAGACGCTGGGGTGTTGGAATTTTGTCCCGAAGGGGATCTTTAACGTGCCAGTAAACCTATTGACACGGCTCCCTCGCATTTGCTCACCCAGAAATGCCAATTGACTGTGCTGGGATTTGATCCTGCTATCTTGGACTCAGCAGGCGAGTATGTTACCGCTGAGCAACGTAGCCTGGCTCCCAGATATTCATTTCAGCTTTCCGAATAATTGTAAATCATATGGTACAGGCGGCCTCGGTGGCGTAGTTTGTAGCATGCTGAGTTTCTATGACCCAGGTCGCGGGTTCAAACCCAGCCGAAGTCATTGGATTTTTTAAGAGCGTTAAAATCCCTCAGTATGCCTTCCTTCAGAGGGGAAATAAAGCCGGCAGTCCCATGTCATAGATTTATGGCATGAAAACGACCCTTCCACTAACTACACGTGCGTGAAGCCAAAATTTGTAGGTTAGAATTGATAGCGCTCTATTAGTTTCAACGTTTGACGCCGGGTTCTGACTTCGAAGCCATCTAGTAGCCAAATCCACAAGCTAGGTGTCGTGGACGGCAGCATTTGGTAGCAAATGTAGGAACTACATGAAATTAAATTCTGCAGTCCTTACCTGAATTAAAACAGATTAATACTGCCATCACAATTAACACCGGTTATCAGGCAGATTCTACGCACACCCAAAGTACACGGGGATACATGACCGCGGTGTCACAGCCCCTAAACTAAGGAACCAACCAACCGTCATATGGTGCAAGATAAGCCAGATGTTTCCATACCTCCCATCGAGAACGATGAAGCAGATTTCGTGTTGCAACAATGGATTTATACGTGTCATCGAAATTAATTCTAGGATACAAATATTTCTGTAATGAAAATAGAATGAACCATCTGTTCTTTTGTTTTTAAGAGTTATTTTAAATCCTCTGCAATAATTTTGAGACCAATTTGAGTACGTTTTATTTTTGAAGTTGAGCATTATTTGTGAGTTCATTGAACCAGAGCGGGCCTGGAAGCCATGTCTGAGAAGTGGCGCCATGCTTGTCCTAGCTTGTAATCTGTCCCTCGAGGATTACAGGGCAAGGCTAATAAGCTAGGGCCTTACACCTCGTTGCCTGGAGACCAACACTTGTTACTGTTCCTATTGTCTCCCCCCAAAGCCTCCGCTTCTCTCTGGCCTGGCAGGGAAAGTGGATAAATTTTCTTTAATTTAAGGTGGGATGTAACCGATGAGGGGTCAAAATATCAACATTTTGAAATATGTGTTTTTAGTATGTATGGTCTCTTTTATACTTTGTGTAAACATTTGAAGCTCATTACTCAACTGGAAGTAATTTTAAATACATTTATATCTGATGCTGCATGCCTATAGACAAAGTAACTTAAATGGGAGTAAAAGAACATATCCAACTCTGGTTGGTTGGTTCTTAAGTTTAAGGGCTGCGACAACGCGGTCATGTAGCCCCATGTACTTTGGGTGTGTGTAGAATCTTTCTAATAACCGGTGTTAATTGTGATGACTGTATTTGAGTGTGTTATCTGTTTTTTAATTTAAGTACAGACTGCAACTTAGAATTTTTCAAATAGTTCCTACTTTTGCCGTCAAGCGCCATCGTCAACGACTACTAGACCAAGTTCAGAACTTAGCTACTAGACGTCACCGCAGTCGGCTCTTAGCAACGATCGTAGAAACCTAAGAGCGTTGTTTACATTCTTAACCTAGCCAATTTAGCTTCACACAGCTGTAATTAGTGGAAGGTTCTTTAACATGCCATAAATCTATGTCATGGGACCGCCGGCTTTATTTCCCCTCCAATGGAAGGCATACTGAGGGATTTTAACGCTCTTAAAAATCCGACGGCTTCGGCCGGGTTTGAACCCACTATCTTGGGCATAGAAGCTCAGCATGCTACCGACTAAGACACCGAAGCCGCTATATATCGAACTCTCAAATGTTGTATTGTCAATAACAATTTTTCCATCACATAGGTACACTTTTCCCTGAAACCCGAAATGCTAAAGTACTGAAATTACTGCTTATTGAGTAATAATACACACAGTTATGAAGAATTATGATTCTAGGTAACCATTTAAAGAATTTGCAAGCATTTACATTAATATTTTTCAGTGATGTTTACAGCACCCAAAATTTAAATAACAATTAAAAAATTACTTTTCATAATATTTGCATAATTCTTCATAAAGTTGGAGATAGTGACATATGTTTGAACTAGTAAAATGCCCAGGCCAGGACAATTATTTTGTAAAGTGTACCTAAATAAGGGGATGTAACAATCTGTTGTCAGCGACTGTACTGGTGCCATTTTGCCAACCAAGATACAGTAGATGCTGTTTGCCATATAATAATTCAATCACCTTTACACAACTATAATAAGTTTCAACTTTCTATGTCTTTGATTGTGGACTCAGTGAGCTTTTAAAGCCAGCAATACATTCTCGGTTACATCCCCCCTTAAATAACTTCTGGCTGATTTGTTGTTGTTGTTCTTTAGTTCATTTATGGACTTAATATGCATATGTTTTTGGGCGGCTGGGGGTCTCTTTGTGTCAGCATGGACACACACAAAACTAGTAGTTCCATGAAGAACTATACAGCCTATTTTCATATATCCTGCTCATGTTAATTGCCTCTATCAACATACAAAATTTCAGTTTAATTGCGGTAACAGATTCGTAGATATTGAGAACCGTCTAAATATTTCATATGGTCGCCAGGTTGGATTTTTATTTTTGTACTATTACTTTAAGATTATTGTGTACGTGTGGTATTCAAACTTCAACCGCATGATTAGAACACAAGAAGTAAAAACGAGATTTTAAAATTACGCACAGCAGCCATCTTGTGATTATGCAAAACAATTGAAATAAATTAGATGCCAGTGGATCAATATTTGTATAAGCATTTAACGTGCAACGTTTCACAGCACTCGGATAGTTAATTCGCGAGAAACGTCCATTTAAATATTTATACTTCGCGTCGCCGCCATGTTGGATTTGTGCTCACCAGGTTACTGAAAGTCCTTTAGTTGAACATATGTTCATAGTCTCTGTGAACATAAACAAAGTGAGTTTGGTTGCTGTAAAAGATTCATAGATATTGAGAACAGTCTAAATATTTCGGAAGCTCGCCATTTAGGATTGTTATATGTATAGGCCATAGAGTTATGTACCATTCAAGGACAATTATTGCCTAGGTTCATTATTCAAACTTTCAACTCGATCGCATGAATACGACACAAGAAATAAAAACTTAATTTTAAAATTTCGCACAGCCGCCATCTTGAGGTTATGTAAACAATTGAATTAAATTAGATGGCAGTGCATTACAATCTGCAAAATCATTTACTGTACCTCATTTCACTGCGCTCAGAGAGTTAAATCACGAGAAAAGTCTATTAAAATATTTCAAATTCGCTTGGTCGCCATGTTCGTTTTGTACTTTACAGGTTTATTAAATATACATTGGTAAACTCGTATCAGTACCCTTTATCACCGTACAAAATTGCAGGGTGATATCTGTAATTTTTTCGGAGATATAGAATGTCAGTGAAATATTTCGCACAGCCGCCATTTTGAGGTTATGTAAACAATTGAACTAAATTAGACTCCAGTGCATTACAATGTATATAAACATTTGCTGTACCAAGTTTCATTTCGTTTGGATAGTTAAATCGCGAGAAAAGTCTATTTAAAAGTCTCAACTTCGCTTGACCGCCATGTTGGTTTTGTAGTCACCAGGTTTTTGAAAGTCTCGTAGGTGAACTTCCAGTAGTTCCCTTTATCACCGTACAAAATTTCATGGCGATATCGGTAATAGTTTCGGAGATATTGAATGCTAGTGAAATATTTCGCACAGCCGCCATGTTGGATTGGTGAGTCGTAACAAAATTTGAAGGGCACGGTCGAGGTCGCCGGGAATAGTGCTATGAGCTTACCGAGTTTCATTGAAATCGCTCCAGCCGTTTAGACTTTATTAGGGAGGGACACACACACACCTCACACACACACACACACACACACACACACACACGGACAAAAGGTGATCTCATAAGCCTATTTTTTCAAAATTGAAAATAGGCTAAAAAGACACGAATATCCGGTGGTTACCATGGCAACAAGTTGTTTGTCATCTAGATCTATATAATGCATTGCAGCCAATGGCCATTAGCTGGGTATTTTTGATTCAACGCCCGAGGACTCCCAACAAGTTCAATTTCAAGTAGTTCCAACTTTGGCTACCATGGGCTACTGTCACTAACACCTAGCGGCGAACTTTGGAACTTAATAAAGTGTTTATAACTCGCCAAATAAACCTACAAAAATTGCTACACACTGCCAACTGCAGTGGTAGGTTCTTTTACGTGCCATAAATCTATTACATGGGCTCGCCGGCTTTCTTCCCCTCCGAAGGAAGGCATACTAGTTCAGTAAAGACATCTTCATATTATGTAGGCTATACAGGGTGAACAAAAAATGTTGCACTTGGAGGTCGGCATGCGATTCCTCATCCAATTGCAAGACAAAAGTTTCAATAGCAAAATCGGATCGGGTGCTGTTTGAAAACACAAGTATGAAAACGAGAAGCTGGCAACACTGTCACATCCTGCAGTGCATCGGAATGTACAGAGAAAGCTCTGGCAGAGCGCCGAGTTCCTGCGACCTGCTTTTGGCCACGCTGCATGCAGTTACAGCGTTGCCAGAGCCTCGTTTCTTTACACGTATTTCTGTTAAACCTATTGGCGGGACTAGGTTTTGCTACATAAACTTTTGTCGTGAATTTCGACGAGGAACCGCATGCCGATCTCCAAGTGCGGCTTTTTTTTGTTCACCCTGTAATATAATAATAATAATATCGTATGGCCTCGGGTACCTGGTGCAAGCTTTGTTAATTGACACCCAGAGGGTAGCTTGCATGTCGAATTTCGTCGTTCCTTTGAACGCTATGAAAGTCAAGGAGGTTAGATATCTAAACTCCTTGACACTACAGCGCTTTCAAGTAGAGAATGGAGGAACTTTGTGTTGGCGGAAAATTCCGAGATTAATTTTGCCATTGAACACGGCTTACTGAATTCAAATGGGTTCTTTAACATGCCAACAACGTATGACATGAGTATCGTGATTTTTGCCGCCTTCAAAAATCACTTACCATGGCCAGGGGCGAACCTGCAATCTTGGGGTTGGTAGTCCGACACTATAACCACTCACCCACCGTGTATTATGTTGCTATAAGTAGAGCCCTGCGCAGATAAACAAAACGCATCCGTCGCGCATCCGCATGACTGTTATCCGCATCCACTTTACATCCGCATGACTGTTATCCGCATCCACCTCACATCCGCATGACTGTTATCCGCATCCGCCCCACATCCACACGACTGTTATCAGCATCCGCCCCACATCCGCATGACTGTTATCCGCATCCGCCCCACATCCACACGACTGTTATCCGCATCCGCCCCACATCCGCATGACTGTTATCCGCATCCGCCCCACATCCGCATGACTGTTATCCGCATCCGCCCCACATTCACACGACTGTTATCCGCATCCACCTCACATCCACCTCACATCCACACGACTGTTATCCGCATCCGCCCCACATCCACACGACTGTTATCCGCATCCACCTCACATCCACACGACTGTTATCCGCATCCACCTCACATCCACCTCACATCCACACGACTGTTATCCGCATCCGCTCCACATCCGCATGACTGTTATCCGCATCCGCCCCACATCCACACGCCTGTTATCCGCATCCACCTCACATCCACCTCACATCCACACGACTGTTATCTGCATCCGCCCCACATCCGCATGACTGTTATCCGCATCCACCTCACATCCACCTCACATCCACACGACTGTTATCCGCATCCGCTCCACATCCGCATGACTGTTATCCGCATCCGCATGACATTTTTCCGCATTCTCACGTTTGTTATCCGAATCTACTGGCATTACAATAATATTTTTATTCAGGTAAAGCATAACTTACTAAAGCAACACCTTTAGACATTCGAGGAAATGTCGTCCCCTTAAGCTTTGTATGTCATGTGCTGTGTTTAAAATGAATGTTATACAGCCACAGTTGCAAAACTTTTCAGTTCGGAGTGTTAATTACGATTAATGACATAATTTGAATGATATTAGCTTAAATAATTATTTTACATTTATCATGAAAATAGTACATTATGCAACGAGCCTATAATGACTATAATTAAGACACGAGTATTTTTATAAAACGAGCGTATGCGAGTTTTATAATTTCCATACGAGTGTCTTAATTACCATTATAGGCGAGTTGCATACGACTGTTTATGTTCGACGATAATTATAACTTTATTATATGTTTTAACATAAATATTCACAAATATCTGTTGAGAGTTAGCCACTTGAATTTTGTGATCGGAGAGCGAGCGCTAGGTATGATATCTCTGTTTTTCAAGATCTCTGAACGACCGACGCATGCGCTCTGTGTGCTTGCAATGCCATATTATGCAGGCCATATGTTTACATCTGCCGTCCCTCAGTAATATTGTCACCAGAGTCGTTTGAAGGCAATGCGCTGTGTAGAAATTAGGGTTGGTGATATTAAGGTGCAGTGCTATTTCTTGTCTCATATTCGCCAGTTTATTTACGGGAACATATGGACGGTGCGTATTCCATGTCGGTAATGTATTATAGCTCGATGTTGTATTTATGTCCGACATGTTGGATTTTGAGCGCATGCGCGAAGGTATCGTTACCTAATTGGTCAATGAACGATCTCTGATTGGCTGGAGAAAGTGTATCATAATGAAAAACAGTGTTATAATGACCATCATTATGATACAGTTTTCTGACACATAATAGTGAGGGTCGAACATAAAAAAACATGTGATACCGTTATGTCATAAACATCCGGGTCCTAATAATGATATTAAAAAAGTTTGGATTGTGTTTTAAAAACTATCCGCAAATTTTCTCCAAACATTATCCGCAGCGTATCAGCTATTCGCACAGCCATGCAAACTATATCCGCATGGCTGGTTTATCCGCGCATATCCGCATCCGCACAGGGCTTTAGCTTACTCACTATTATGACTGGTAGCGTGGCTCAGTGCAGTTGGTCACTAGTCGTGGCCGAGTGAGGTGCGTGTGAGCGCGCTGTGTGACCGCATTCGAAGAGTGTACGTTTCCTAATACCGGTGCTTCCGATAGTTCCACGGGTGAACTGACCTTCCGTGTGTCATTCGGACAATACTTTTTCAAGTAGTGTTCCAGATAGGACAACAAAACCAGAAAACCCAGAAAACCCCGCTGAAAATCATGTCCGGATACCAGAGGAAAAACACCGTACGCTGCCAATGGGACAGGCAGAGTTCTCGCGCCACACCAGGAGAAATTCACCGCTGGATTAGCGATACTCTCCGGTTGACTGTCGACCAAGTAGAAGCCATCCAGTTAAATGCGCAAGAAAAAACCATGTACATCAAGGTAATCAGCATATCTACTTATCAGAAATTGTTAAATAATTTTGCAGATCCTATTAAATTTCAGTATGACTCAGGCGAAATGACTAATGTTAAGCTCTCCCCAGCGGATTCCAATTTTACCACAGTGCGTAAATTTAACGTCCCACTTGAAGTTCCCCCTGAAATTTTCAAATCCGTCCTGTCGAAATATGGCACTGTGAGTGAAGTCAGGAAAGAACAATGGTCTTCTGCTTATCAGTTCCCGGTGTATAATGGAATACGCGCAGTCACTATGGAAATCAAACAAGATATCCCCTCCACTGAGACTTTTGGTGGCCATTCTGGCTACCTATCTTATAATGGACAGAAACAGACCTGTTTAATTTGCAATGCTAACACACATCTACGTATCAACTGCCCACAGAAAATGATTCCCCTCGGTATAACTCCTACACAACAACGACGTGTCCAATACTCGGAAGTTGTGACACAGCAAACGTCACATGAACACATGTTTATTGATCAGTCAGCTGGGACAACACCAGCAGTGGCCTCGGATACACACGACGCAGAACTGGTACCTTACACTGACCAGCTCTGCGAGCCACAGAGTGCCCCTGTGCTATCGGCAACCTGTATCGCAGCCTTAGAACCAATTATGCCGTCACTACAGGCTGCCACAGAAATTTTGTCTTCACTGCCCCCACCTTCTCTGGTACCTACCGACTCACTTAAGCAGGTTGATCGGGAATCCGAGAACGTATCTAAGAAGATTAAAACAAATGCCTCGATTGCCGTACCAGCCCAGAAGAATCAAACTGGCTCTACAAACGTTCCCGCAGCTGTGAAAAAGAAACAAAATCTTCATTCTACGTCATCTAGGGACCCACGAACGCTCTCAAACGCTGACAGCCGGCCTATGAATGGCAATCATAAGGAACTATCTCAACCTAATTTGACATAGTGCACCAGGATAATTCTCACCTGTGTCTTCTTTCGAGTCCACCTTCCAGTATGTCTAGCACAGCTTTTATACTTCTCTTAATGGCGCAATTTCTCACTGTGGCCACTGTGAATATCAATGTAATAGAATGCCCTCTGAAATTTCAACTGTTGGAGAGATTCCTTCGAGATGCAGACATTGACATTGCCTTCATTCAAGAAGTTGCTATACCGTGTTTACCCATATCTGCCTTCTACAAACAATACATCAATACCGGTAATACGAATAGAGGGACCGGATTCCTCATAAGACATGATATCCCACTCGAAGGTGTGCTATGTCATCCATCAGGACGCATAATATCTGGACACATAAACAATACCACCCTGATAAATGTATATGCCCCATCCGGGTCCAATAAACGTGTGGAACGGAAAATGTTCTTTCAACAGAGTATACTGCCTCATCTGCACGACGTTAAGGAAAAACTTATTCTTGCAGGGGATTTCAATTGTATTCAACGCCCAGAGGATTCCACTAGTCCATACAAAGGTGTCAACCCGGCTCTCAGGACCCTTCTTACCTCCCTACACCTCATTGATGCTGTGGATAGTTTAAGGGTGCCCCTGCCCCATTACACCTGTATAAGTCACAACTCCTCATCACGAATTGACCGCATCTACTTTTCACAGGAACTTATCCAGCCTAGACGATATGAAGTGATACCTGCCAGTTTCACTAACCATCATGCTGTCGTATGTACAATCTCTTACCCCCATCCCATATTTCACATAGGAAGAGGTTATTGGAAACTGAATTGCTCGCTGTTACTGGAGGATGAATGCCAAGATATTTTCAGACAACACTGGACTCGATGGGTCCAACAAAAATGCAAATTTCGCGACTGCGCAGACTGGTGGGATATTTTGGTTAAACCAGGGATCCGCCGCGTCTTTAAGAACATATCCTACCAACGAGGTCGGGAAAGACGGGATACAGTTGAATTTTACTATCGAGTTCTTCGCCAGCTCCAGCAAAGATCTGATGCTGGAGAGCGTATATATGACCAGATTCGGGAAGTTAAAACCAAGCTCCTGTCTCTACAGCAACGAACGCTCGCTCATATCAACGTGGCTTTAAAAGATCGTACAGTGCTCCCAGACGAAAGTGCAAGTGTATACCATAACGCCAAAGGACAACGTGAGCGGCAACGTAAATATATCCACCGCCTCCGCACCAGTACTGGAAGTGTCGTCACCTCCCCTGACGCTATACGTAGTGAAATATCACTATTTTATCAACGGTTCTACGCTCAGGCTCCAATTGATCCACAGCAGGTGACCCTATTGCTTTCATCTTGCAGTACCCATCTATCTCCGGACAACAAAACTCGGCTCAGCGCGGATATTACGGATGAAGAGATTCACTCTGTGGTTAAGCACCTCCCAAACAACCGCTCACCTGGCATTGATGGACTGCCATATGAAATGTATAAACACTTCTGGCCTCTCATTGGCAAAGAATTTTGTCTTGTCCTGCGTACCATTCTCCAACGTCGTGCTCTTTGTCAATCACATCACGAGGGTACCATAGTCCTCATACCAAAAACATCCTCTCCCATGGCAGTTGGTGACTTCCGACCAGTTACTCTGCTCTGCAGTGATAATAAAGTCCTTACCAAAGTACTTGCATGCCGATTGAAGACTGTTCTACATGATATCATTGGTGATGAACAATGTTGCAGTATTCCTGGAAGAACTCTGTTAACAAACTTAGCGATACTACGGGACCTACACCTAAAAGCCGAAATGCTCCCCACTGAGCCAATGAGTTTTCTCACCTTGGATCTTGATAAAGCTTTCGATCGCATCAGTCATGAATACTTGTACATGGTCTTGCAGCACTTTGAATTTCCTGCAATCCTTATTGACTACATTCGTATGATAAATTGTAATGCTACGTCTCGAGTGCTCGTCAACGGTTTTCTTTCCCCTCTGATTCCAATACAACGATCAGTTAGGCAAGGATGTCCCCTCTCCATGCTACTTTTTGTCATTGGCCTTGAACCGTTCATTCGGACTACCCAGGTGAAGCTACAGGGTTACAAACTGTCCACACATGTTTTGGCATGTGCGCCTATGCTGACGACGTATCCATATTGATCCGCAATAATGAAGACATCTCCCACATCGATAGCGTCCTTCAGCTCTACCATATCGCCTCTGGAGCACAATCGAACCCCCAGAAAACTGCTTTGCTTCCGCTCAATAATAACTCAGTGATTACCCAACAGCCCTGGTTCCGGATAGTAAATGAGGTGAAAATTCTTGGCATTACCTGGAAGCAATCGCTTCTGGACACGGTGCAAACAAACTGGACTAAGGTCATTGCCAAAGTTAGGGGAGTGCTGATCCAATTTGGTCAAAGAAACCTCAATATAGTGCAACGGGTCATAGTCCTCAACGTATTTGCGCTCTCTAAAATATGGTATGTCGCACAGCTTTTCCCACTTCCCAAAATGTTTGAGAGCCAATTGGCAAAATATACAGGTTGGTTTCTATGGCAAGGATTTTTGTTCCGAGTACAACGGGAACAGTTGTATCTCCCATCCCGGCAAGGCGGGCTAGGGCTAACCGCTCTTGGCATGAAATGCCGTGCACTCCTCTGCAAGAACGATATCACCATTCTTTCCCAACATGACACTTTTACGAAAGCGCTATACAAAGATATTCGAAACACAGCCCGTGGTTGTGATAGAGCTTTGCCGAAGATATTTAGGGACCATCAACAGCACCTTCTGGAAACTGTTCGCCAAATGCCTTCAGGGACTGTTCCAACGACGAAAAGTATTTATAACATGTTGCGGCAAGTGGTACACTCCAAACCGCGAATCGAGGCCACCACCCTCTACGTCCATTGGCCCACTGTTTGGAAAAATTTTGGGGCTATGACCATTTCTTCTGCTGTACACTCCCGGGTTTTTATCTTCCTCAACGATCTCATCCCAACCGCTCTACGGCGATATACCATCCGTCTTGAAGCTTACCCATGGTGTACTATATGTGGTCAAACTGATACGGCGATACACCGCTTCACATCATGCACGCGAGTTGCCTCCACGTGGCTGTGGTGTTAGGGAAACGTATGTCAACTATTAAATGTGCCCACGGATGACCTTGATGACAGGAAGTTGATTCGCTTGTCGGTGACCGCCTTCCCCCAAATTAAACAGACTGCCATTGTGTGGATAATGGGCCAATATGTACACGTCGTGATTGACAATGATCAACATTTCTCATTCCTGGATCACAGGTATCACCTGAAGAAAGAGCGTTGGAAGCTTAGTGAAAGTGGACAATTGTACGATAAATATGGACACTATCTGGACTTTCTTGTGATGTAATAGTATGGTATTTATCATATCTGAAAATTCTGTAATTCTGTAAAGAGCTAATAAAAAAAGTGCTAACGTTCTCGCCTCCTGTGCCCACGGTTGTGGTATCGAATCCTGGCACAGTCAGTTGGCATTTCAGGGTGCGTAAATGCAACCGAGCCGTCTCAGTAGATTTTCTGGCACGTTAAAGATCCCCTTCGGGGCAAAATTCCGGCACCTCGGCGTCTGTAAAAGCCACAGTAGTTAAAAACGACGTAATACCAATATAGTACATTATGCAACGTGCCTATAATGGCTATAATTAAGACATGAGTATGTTTATAAAACGAGCGTATGCGAGTGTCTTATAGGCGAATTGCATACGACTGTTTATGTTCGACGATAATTATTATAACTATTTTATGTTCGAAAATAAATATTCATAAATATCTGTCGAGATTTCGCCAGTTTTATGTACTGAACAGAGCGCATGGGACGCAGAGAATGCCTTGTATTTGACCATGGCCTTCTCGATTACCCCACTATGACTCTAGACAACGCACTGAAATTTAAATTAAAAGGCCTTGGAACTCAGCGCAGGTGCATGCTATCCTTATCTAATTTGTCAAACAACTGTTTCTTGAGCTGTGATTGGTGGGAGAAACCCTTTTATAATGAAAAATAGTGTTATAATGACCATCATTATGATACAGTTTTCTGACAAATAATAGTCAGGGTCGAACATAAACATTATTATAATTCAGCCATCACTACTTCCGACTTGTCGTTTCAGTTTTACCCTAGAGTTATCTAGCTGTCAGAAGGAAAAACACTTTAACTAGCCAATCACAGGCAGCCATTCATCTCGATATATCACGACAAATTGAGTTTCGTTCACGATGTCGCGATTTAGCGAACAAAACTCTATAGCCTAGCACTGAAATGTCAAGTCGTAAGTAATGATGTTTAAACTAAATGAAATACCAAGGGGTATTTAATATTGTTTCCACCTTATGTCAATAAATTGAATTAATATAGCCTATATTAATTAATTATTTATTTCAGTTTCGGCCAAATTATGGCCTTCTTCAGTAATTGTTTCTAAAACAAACTATTGTAATTACGAGCAAACTTACTGAAAAAATATTTTACTAGAATGTTATTGTGAAAAATATATAACAAGTAGTTCCGTGAAGAACTATACAGCCTATTTTCATATATCCTGCTCATGTTAATTGCCTCTATCAACATACAAAATTTCAGTTTAATTGCTGTAACAGATTCGTAGATATTGAGAACCGTATAAATATTTCAGATGGTCGCCAGGTTGGATTTTTATTTTTGTACTATTACATTAAGATTATTGTGTACGTGTGGTATTCAAACTTCAATCGCATGATTAGAACACAAGAAGTAAAAACGAGATTTTAAAATTACGCACAGCAGCCATCTTGGGATTATGCAAACAATTGAAATAAATTAGATGCCAGTGGATCAACATTTGTAAAAGCATTTAATGTGCAACGTTTCACGGCACTCGGATAGTTAATTCGCGAGAAACGTCCATTTAAATATTTATACTTCGCGTCGCCGCCATGTTGGATTTGTGCTCACCAGGTTACTGAAAGTCCTATAGGTGGATTTATGTTCATAGTCTCTATGAACATAAAAAAAAACAGTTTGGTTGCTGTAAAAGATTTATAGATATTGAGAACCGTTAAATATTTCGGAAGCTCGCCATTTAGGATTGTTATATGTATAGGCCATAGAGTTATCTACCATTCAAGGACAATTATTGCCTAGGTTCATTATTCAAACTTTCACTGCGATCGCATGAATACGACACAAGAAATAAAAACTTAATTTTAAAATTTCGCACAGCCGCCATCTTGAGGTTATGTAAACAATTGAATTAAATTAGAGTGCAGTGCATTACAATCTGCAAAATCATTTACTGTACCACATTTCACTGCGCTCAGAGAGTTAAATCACGAGAGAAGTCTATTAAAATATTTCAAATTCGCTTGGTCGCCACGTTCGTTTTGTACTTTACAGGTTTATGAAATATACATAGGTAAACTTGTATCAGTACCCTTTATCATCGTACAAAATTTCAGGGTGATATCTGTAACAGTTTCGGAGATATAGAATGTCAGTGAAATATTTCGCACAGCCGCCATTTTGAGGTTATGTAAACAATTGAACTAAATTAGATTCCAGTGCATTACAATGTGTATAAACATTTGCTGTACCAAGTTTCATTACGTTTGGATAGTTAAATCGTGAGAAAAGTCTATTTAAAAGTCTCAACTTCGCTTGACCGCCATGTTGGTTTTGTTGTCACCAGGTTTTTGAAAGTCTCATAGGTGAACTTCCAGTAGTTCCCTTTATCACCGTACAAAATTTCATGGCGATATCGGTAATAGTTTCGGAGATATTGAATGCTAGTGAAATATTTCGCACAGCCGCCATGTTGGATTCGTGAGACGTAACAAAATTTGAAGGGCACGGTCGAGGTCGCCGGGAATAGTGCTATGAGCTTACCGAGTTTCATTGAAATCGCTCCAGCCGTTTAGACTTTATTAGGGGGGGGACGCACACACACCTCTCACACACACACACACACACGCACACACACACGGACAAAAGGTGATCTCATAAGCCTATTTTTTTCAAAATTGAAAATAGGCTAAAAATAGTAAACAATTACAATTAAAAAGTAAAGAAAACTAGGATAATATAAATAACAAGTAGTTCCATGAAGAACTATACAGCCTATTTTCATATATCCTACTTATGTTAATTGCCACTATCAACATACAAAATTTCAGTTTGATTGCTGTAATAGATTCGTAGATATTGAGAACCGACTAAATATTTCGGATGGTCGCCATGTTGGATTTTATATATGTAGGTCCTAGAGTTATGTTCTGTTACATGCAGATTATTGTGAACGTGTAGTATTCAAACTTCAATCGCATAATTAGGACACAAGAAGTAACAAGGAGATTTTAAAATTTTTCACAGCTGCCATCTTGAGGTTATGGAAACAATTGAAATAAATTAGATACCAGTGGATTAACATTCGTATAAGGATTTACTGTACCAAGTTTCGATGCACGCGGATGGTTAAATTGCGAGAAACGTCCATGTGAATATTTATACTTCACGTCGCTGCCATGTTGGATTTGTGATCACCAGGTTATTTAAAGTCTTATAGGTGAACTTAAGTTCATAGCCCCTATGAACATTAAAAAATGCAGTTTGATTGCAAAAATAGATTCATAGATATTCAGTATCGTCTAAATATTTCGGATGGTCGCCATGTTGGATTGTTAAATGTATAGGCCATAGAGTCATGTACCATTAAAGGAAAATTATTGCGTAGGTTCATTATTCAAACTTTCACTTCGATCGCTTGACTACATCACAAGAAATAAAAACTTAATTTTAAAATTCGCACTGCCGCCATCTTGAGGTTATGTAAACAATTGAACTAAATTAGATACCAGTGGATTACATTGTGTATAAATATTTCCTGTACCAGGTTTCAGTGCGCTTAGAACATTAAATCGCGAGAAAGGTCTATTTAAAATTTTCAAATCCGCTTGGCCACCATGTTCGTTTTGTAGTTAACCGGTTTTTGAAAGTCTTATAGATGGACTTCCAGTAGTGCCATTTATCTCCGTACAAAATTTTAGGGAGTTACTGCTAATAGTTTCAGAGATATAGAATGCCAGTGAAATATTTCGCACATCCGCCATCTTGTGATTATGTAAACAATTGAACGAAGTTAGATGTCGGTGCATTACAATGTATATAAACATATACTGTACCAAGTTTCATTGCGTTTGGTTGGTCAAATCGCGAGAAACGTCTATCTAAAAGTCGCAAATTCGCTTGGCCGCCATGTTGGTTTTGTAGTTACCAGGTTTTCGAAAGTCACATAAGTGAACTTATAGTAATTCCCTCTATCACCATAGAAAATGTCAGGGTAATATCGGTAAAAGTTTCGGAGATATTGAATGCTGGTGAAATATTTCGCACAGCCGCCATGTTGGATTGGTGAGTCGTAACAAAATTTGAAGAGCACGGTCGAGGTCGCCCGGAATAGTGCTATGAACTTTCCGAGTTTCATTGAAATCGCTCCTGCCGTTTAGATTTTATTAGGGGGGGACACACACACGAATCACACACACACACACACGTACACGCACACGGACAAAAGGTGATCTCATAAGCCTATTTTTTCAAAATTGAAAATAGGCTAAAAATAGTTAAAAAATGGATCGGTAACAAATGTTGGCTTTAATTTGATGATAATAATTATAAAAATAAACCCACATATGTTGCAGATCTGCTTTCTTTTAACTATTGTTATCTATTTTGTATTATTTTTTCACAGAAAAAATCCAAGTAAATATTATTTCAAAAACGTCTCTCGTAATTACAATAGTTTATATTCTTTTAAAAACAAATGCCATAATACGGTCGAAACTGGTATTAATTACAAAAGGATTTGGAAAAAAAGCCAAAAGAAAAAAAATTGTATCACACAAAAACTTTTATTCTCATTACCCAAAGCCCACCCTGAGATTGTAGCGGAGAAATTGAATTTGTTTACTTAAAAGTGTGGTCAGTAATGTATGAAACCCATTGATGTTTATTGTCTTGTAATGTTGATACTCCAAGTCTAAACCTCTTATGTTTTTTTTTTCTTTTCAGGTAAGTGCGACGCTGTTATGTTGCCTAGAATGCCAGTAAATCCGGTAAGATTGCCAACAATGTAGAGTATTATTTAAAAACAATTAATGACGTATTACTATTCGATAAAATAATATATTATTGATTACGATTAAGAGTGCTCGACTGCGAATCTCTGTGTAAAAAAAACCAATTTCAAGAAAAAATCACATTTTATAAATCTTTAATTATAAGGCGTGATCAAAAAGCTCCAGTTTGACAGTCTAGAATTGGTATGCAAGTCAGGTAAAATCGTCGTGAGCACTGAGGCATGGTGATCTTCTTGCCCTAAAACTCCATATCCTGCTGTGTGAAGAAGTTCGTAACCCCCTGCTGGACATCCTTAACCTTTCAAGGCCTGTTTTAAGGGACCGAAGGGGTGATAATGGCATGGGGAGAGATCAGTACTATTGGAAGCTTGAGTTGGTCTACCTTCTGCGTTACGACTTTAGCGGTATGGGGACGTGCGTTTCCATGAATCAGCAGCTCCCAATGTCGCAGTTTTGCCGGACGTTTCAGCTTAATTGCATGCTATAATTTCTCCAGAGTTACGCAGTACTGTTCACCAGTGATGGAGACACCAGGTTCCTTGAAATCAATAAGCAATGGGCTCCGGTAACTAAAGAACAACGGTGGTTTTCCACAGACAAGCGGCCCCATTCATATTCGTCATTTTCCGATGGATGTACACCGGTGATTGTCCTTCGGCAGCCATGAAAAGAATATCAGTGCGTTGGTCCTGAACAGTGCGGAGTCATGCTATGTTGAATTATGCTGCAGCAACGCCCCTAAACGTAATCCCCACTCAGTGCTGGGATTCAAAACAAACATCTCCGCTCTCTCTTAGTCCCGTTTTAACGCCCATGACTGCGCCTCGGATCTGATATTAAGGGAAGTGGAGATTACAAAAACTTCTGACACTTCTAGAGTCAATATTGAATTTACCAAACTTCATTAATTAAGAAGTGAATCTCATTTTTCGAATGAATTCATTAATTCACCAACATTCAACGTTTTTTCCGTTAAGAAACTTTAAACTCTATCCTCGAGAAAAGAAGATGTGTTTATCATAGGCGCTGGCTACAGGGAAGCAAAAAGGCTCATGCTCTACAAGTGGATGAAGATATCTTCAGTCGTTTGACTGGTTTGATACAGATCTCCACGCCCCGCTGTCCTGAGCTAATCGTTTCATCTTTACATAGCTACTACACACTACATCCGAGGCAATCTGTTCAATCTGTACCTTGGTCTACCCTTACAGTTCTTGTCCTCGACCCATACTTCCATACTTTAGCTTGCTATTCCTGGGTGTCTACGTATGTGTCCTACCAACCTATCTCTTCTCTTCAGTAGTAGTCGCCAGAAAAATCTCTCCTCTCCCACTCGTCTTAATACCTCTTCATTCACAACCCTATCTACCCATCTGATCTTCATCATTCTCCTGCAACACCACATTTCAAACGCTTCAATTCTCTTTTCTTCTGCACCAATAGTCCGAGTTTCACCTCCATAGAGCACCACACCCCAGACAAAGGCTTTCAAAAGTGACTTCCTAATTCCTAAATCTATATTCGATGTCAACAGATTTCTTTTTGTACAAATGCCTTCCTTGCCTGAGCCAACCTACTTTTTATATCCTCTTTGCTTCGTCCATCACTGGTTATTTTGCTTCCTAAGTAACAGAAGTTTTCTACTTCCTTTAGCTTTTGACCTGCCAATTTGAAATCCATAGAGGTCTCTGATTTATTTCGGCTTCATTCCAGTATTTTTCTTTTACATTTTTTAATTAAATCATGAATTCTTTCCTCAAGACGGAGTCCATACCATTCAAAAACTCATTCAAATCCTCTGGCGTATCGACCAAGATGACAACATCATCAGCAAATCTCCGAGTTGAATTTATTTCTTCTTGAATCTTCACTCCCACTTTAGATTTTTCTCCAATTTCAATCTGTTCAACATAATCTTAACTTGGTTTACCCTACCTCGACCCGTCTTTCCACAATTAACAAGGGAACGGATTGCGGTGAAAAATTCTAATCTGGTTGAAATTTAGTACACAATATTCCTACAAAGTTGTACAATGACGTACTGAAAACCGCACGGGCCACTTTCAATTTTGAACGCCAATATTGAACGCCGAAAGCTTACCGGGCAGCGGCGGACCTTGATCCTAGCTGCACGCGATGGCTCGCTTTGTTTCAAGGATGGTGCTATCCGAAATACTTGCTATATGTGAACAAAGGAAAGTGTTGCAAGGTGCGCGTGGTGCAAGCAGTCTCTTTGCATTGACCACGTTTATGTGAGCATCCACTATTGCAGGGATTACAAAGAGTAAAGAGGAAAACAATGAAAAGTTGTTTTATTTATTTATTTACAATATGGCCAAGCAAAACATCACATTATGTTGCATTTTATACTGTTATCGAGAGGGTAGAAGAGTGAGGGGAACATTTAAGATGAGGAATGCAAACGCAGCACGGCAGGACTCTGCCTGATGCTGCTAGGATTCAAAGTCAGCTTTATCTCTTCCCACCTCCTCGCTCATGCCATCATCCAGTAGGTTTTTGGCGTTCAATATTAGCGTTCAAAATTGAAAGTGGCCCGTGCGGTTTTCACTACGTCATTGTACGACTTTGTAGGAATATTGTGTACTAAAAGTCAACCAGATTAGAATTTTACTCCGCAATCCGTTCCCTTGGAAGTTTGCTATTCCGGGGTGTCTAGTATGTGTCCTTCGAACGTATATCTTTTCTTCATTAGCAGACACCATAAACATCTCTCTTTTCCCACTCGTCTTAATATCTCTTCATTTGCTACTCTATATATTCATCTAATCTTTGCAGGATTGAAACCTGGCGCAGCCAGTTCGCTTCCAGGGTGCGCAAATGTGAGGGAGCCGTTTCAGTAGATTTACTGGCACATTAAAGATCTCCTTAGCAGCAAACTTCCGGTACCCCGGCGTCTCTAAATGCCGCAGTTTTGTAAAGGGGCGTAAAACCAATAAAATATTATTATTATTCATCTGATCTTCATCATTCTCATGTAACACCACATTTCAAATGATTCTATTCTCCTCTTTTCTGCTGTGCCAACAGTTCAAGTTTCCAAGTGCCACGCTCCAGACAAAGGCTTTCGAAAATGACTTTATGTTCGACCCTGACTATTATGTGTCAGAAAACTGTATCATAATGAGGCTCATTATAACACTTTTTTTCATTATTAAACAGTTTCTCCCACCAATCAGAGCTCAAGAAACAGTTGTGTGACCATTTAGATAAAGATACCTTCGCGCATGCGCTCGAAATCCAACATGTCTATATACATTACCGAAAGTGCACCGTCCATATGTTTGCGTAAATAAACTGATGAATATGAAACAAGAAATTGCACTGTGCCTTAATATCCCCAAATCCAATTTCTACACAGCGCATTGTTTTGAAACGACTTCGGTGACAGTTTTACTGAATACTGGTGCACAATCTGAACATATGGCATTGAAGCACACAGAGCGCATGTGACGGTCAGCCAGAGAGCTTAGAGAACAGAGATATCGTACCCAGCGCAGCACCCGATCACAAAATTCAGGTGACTGAACAGATATTTATGAATATTTATGTTAAAACATATAATAAAGTTATAATTATCGTCGAACATAAACAGTCGTATGCAACTCGCCTATAATGGTAATTGAGACACTCGTATGGAAATTATAAAACTCGCATACGCTCGTTTTATAAACATACTCGTGTCTTAATTATAGCCATTATAGGCTCGTTGCATAATGTACTATTCTATAACCTAAATCTACACTGCCTGTCAATTGCTAAGGAACAACTGACTGTTGCCCAGGAACGACGGATAAATGCGAAGGAACAGTCGACCAATCAGAGCAAGAAGGCACTGGAGAGGGCGGGACGTGTTATCTGCAGCGAAAAGGAACGAACATCTCACTCCTCGTCAGATAGCTGCAGACCTTGCAAATGCTGCCGGTACACGTGTATCTGACATAACCATTTTGCGGTGAATCAGGCTGGTGTGTATGCTCAAAAGCCTTCAACCACTCCATCGTCGAGCAAGAGTGAGTTAGTTGGTGTAAGGAACATGTTGGTTGGGGTCAGCAGCAGTGGTCCAGATTGATGTTCTCCGACGAATCCCGCTTCACCGTGACAAGTGCTTCTGGCCACCAGTTAGTGTGGAGAGAGAGGGGAACACGTTATGTACCACAGAATGTTTATGAGCGTCAACGGTATGGCCTCGGCGTTATGGTGTGGGCAGGCATTATGCACAATGGCCGAACACCGCTGCATATCTTCGAACGCGTAACCGTTACATCTCAGCGGTATTGCAGTGAGATTATTCCGGAACACGTTCGTCTATTTAGGGGTGCGGTAGGTCCCGACTTTCTGTTTATGGACGACAATGCCTGCCAACACTGAAAAGTGAAAATATTTAACGTATAGAATAACCTGCATACTCCCGGACTTGAATCCCATCGAGCATGCCTGGGCTGCTCTTAGCAGACGTGTTTCTCAACGAACACTTTTACCACAAATCATTAATAAATCACACCCTCGGCCTCGGAGGCCCGGTTTTTGCACTCAAGGTTTACGAATCTAACCATCACCTCCTTGGTCTATGTCTACTAGAGGTAACTGATATGAGAGCAGCACAAATCATGGCAGAGACAAATGGATGGGAGCAATGGCAGGAAGATACTTGTAATGAAGATATAAAGAATAAGTTAGAAATGAACACGCTAGATGACACACGTTCGACTCACATGGTGGGGTCATGCTAAGAGAATGGGGAAGGAGAGATTACCTAAGAGTTGGTTGGTTGGTTCCTCAGTTTAGGGGCTGCGACAACGCGGTCATGTAGCCCCCATGTACTTTGGGTGTTTGTATAACCTGTCTGATAACCGCTGTTAATTGTGATGGCTGTATTAGTGTGTGTTATCTGTTTTTAATTCAAGTAAGGACCTCATACATTCGATTTTCAAGTAGTTCCAACTTTTGATACAAAACACCACCGTCAACGACTAACTAGTTCTGCACTTTGTTACTAGATGCCACCGCAGTCAGCTCCTGGCGACGAACGTTTAAACCTAAGAGCGTTAGTCAATGATGACCTATAAGTTAGTTTCACACAGGTATAATTAGTGAAGGTTCTTTATCATTCCATAAATCTATGACATGGGACCGCCAGCTTTACTTCACCTCCGAAGGAAGGCATACTGAGGGATTTTAACGCTCTTAAAAAATTCCACGACTTTGGCCGGGTTTGAACCCGCGACCTTGGGCACAGAAGCTCAACTCTCCACCAACTACGCCACCAAAGCCGCTATTACCTAATAGGTAAATGGGTTTGGCTGTAGAGGTTAAGAAAAGCAGAGGTAGACTTAGGTGACGATGGTTACATTCAGTGTTGAACGATGTTAAAGTGAGAGGTGTAGAAGCAGAAGAGGCCACAGTGCTAACTGCTAATAGGGAATCATGGAGGTGGCTTGTTTTCAATTAGAGACTTGCAGACTAGACTGGACTCTGAAAGGAAAAACAATCGCAAATGAAAATGTATGTATGTTCAGGTGGTCAACCCGATTGTAGCCAAATGTTATTCCCAAACCTGAAAAGGGTTCACTTGGATTACTTGATGAACGAAACTTTAGTCATGGAAAAATATTGTGTGGTTTTTTTTTTCAGTTCAAATAATTTTTATTTAACAGTGCACACTGATGTTTACAGCAAAGAAGCTATAAGTTTCAATGCATCGTTCTGAAGAATATACAATAAAACAATTGGACATATGCACGTTCGAATGGAAGTGATAAAACGAATCTGACAAAGTTGTGATGATAGGCAACTGTGATGGACTGAAATTCCTGACATTGATTTGCCCTAATGGGTTTTTTGAAATGCGGAAGAGTTTTCAATTAAAGTAAAAAGAAATAAATTAATCTGTTCTTAGTGGGGCTGGTACTTTTAGTCGATTAATTTCAGTTATCAAATAATCGATTCATCAAAGCAGAAGAATTCATTAATTGCTACTAATAACGATTAATCGATGAACTATGCTCTCGCAGTAGCAAAATAGACATTTAATGAAATAAAATATATTGTATAATATATTTTATGTTCGACGATGTCGAAATGTAAATATTATATGTCAGAAAACTGTATCATAATGAGGCTCATTATAACACTATTTTTCATTATGAATCAGTTTCTCCCACCAATCAGAGCTCAAGAAACAGTTGTGTGACCAATTATGTAAGGATACCTTCGCGCGTGCGCTCAAAATCCAACATACTGTATTTCTGTGTTGGCAAGCAAAGTGAATGGTCTCTACCTTCGGAGTGCCTTGGTCCACGCATGCGCTCTGTTCAGTCAGCAAAGCCATCGCGCCCTGTTCACTAACTGAAGTAACTGAATCCCACTGATATTCATGAATATTTATGTTAAAACATATAATAAAGTTATAATTATCGTCGAACATAAACAGTCGTATGCTACTCGCCTATAATGGTAATTAAGACACTCGTATGGAAATTATAAAACTCCCTTACGCTCGTTTTATAAACATACTCGTGTCTTAATTATTGCCATTATAGGCTCGTTGCATAAAGTACTATTACATTGTATCAACATAGTATTATTATTAGATTTAAGTAGTGTTTGTATTGTTCATTATGTATTAATTTTATAAGGTGCGTTCAAAAATTAACGATCCGGAGTCTGTAATGCGCAAACCGGTGACGACATCGGCTAATCGTGGCGTGTGTAACGAGTTGTGGTTCCAACCAGAGCCTGGAAGGTCACAGCCCATCGCTAGAGGGCACGCGTGCACGTCACGTGACGATAAAAAGCGAGCAGCAGCATGCATCAATCGTCCAACGCTGCCAGTCACATTGCAAACAGTGACATAGAGGCGTCAAACGAAGAGCAAAGAGGTGTTGTTAGGTTTATGACAGCGAAAGGAGTAGGAGGAACGGACATTCATCGCCGAATGTCACAAGTGTACGGCGAACACTGCATGTCCCTTGCAAGGGTCAAGGCGTGGCACAAGCGCTTCAGGGAAGGACGGGTGTCGTTAGCCGATGATGCCCGGTCTGGGGAACCCCCCTGAATTACCGATGACAACGTTCAGCTGGTTGACGCACTCATTACCCAGGACCGCCGAGTTGCTGTGAACGCCATAGCCGCCGTGGTCGGATTGAGCGACGGAAGTGTGCACACCATCATGAAGGAACGACTGCACTTGCGGAAAGTGTGTGCCCAATGGGTGCCCCACAGTCTTCAACCACACCAGGAAGCATGTAGAATGGCCTACTCTCTTGGTCTTCGTTGGACGATTGATGCATGCTGCTGCTCGCTTTGTATCATCACGTGACGTGCACGCGTGCCCTCTAGCGGCGGCTGTGACCTTCCACGCTCTGGTTGGAACCACACCTCGTTACACACGCCACGATTAGCCGATGTCGTCACCGGTTTACGCATTACAGCCTCCGGCTCGTTACTTTTTGAACGCATCTTAAATAATCTGGTTAGATGGAAGAGAGAGCCTAATGGCCCTAATCTTGTCAGACAAAATAAAACTATCTAATCATTTAATCGATTCTTCAATAAGCTGATTAATCTATTATTCGTTTAGTAAATTAATCGATATAACAGCCAGTCGATTTATCGATGAATCGTTTTCGATTAATTTCAAATTACTTCGCGTTTTACCTTACTCTAGTTCTTGGGTAAGAAATTAGTTTTCTCCTCCTAAAATGTTAAGTCCATTCTTGGCTGTGCACTACCGTGAATAAAATATTCACCTCACATGTGATCATGTTATAGTTCTTGGAAAGTGACCTGTTCCGCTCCAGTTGAAGATATTCTTTTCTTTCAACGAACAGTAAACTTCTTATGCACACTTGTGCAGTATATATCAAGTAAGTTGAGAAAGTTGGAGTATCTTGCTACCAACAGTCATAAAGGGACTGTTTGATCTTTCGTAGTAGATTCCTTGTTATTTAACAAGAACACTGATTTAAGGAAACAACAAAGAAACGCATATCCATTAATAGTATGTGATGGACCAGAATGGATGAAAACAAACCAAGTAAAGATTAAACGTGTAAAGAAATTTAAATACCTGGGTGAGGTAATCCAACAAAATGGCCTAGAACAGGAAGCAATTCATCTTAGAATCTGGAAATCAGACCGAGCCTATCACCTGACGAAAAACCTCTATAATAAGAATTCGCTGAGCATTGGAGCCAAATTAAGACACTACAACACGGTTGTCAAACCTAAAGCATTGGCTAGGAACAGACGGGGAGTCAACCAGTTAGTCAAAAGAGAATTCAGGGTATTGAGAAAAAATTTAGGCAACAGATGGTTTGATGGACACATACGTTTGAGTTATATAGAAAGATAGAACCAGTCACGTCAACAATAAAAAGGAAAAGGTTGTTCTATGGACACATTTTCAGAATGTCCAATGATCATCTAACAAAAAAAAAATGGAATTTCGTGAAACCAAAGAGAAAGAAATTGGCATGGTTTGAAGAATGTAACAAAGACCTTCTAGAAATTGGTATTCCGGTCAGCAAAATTATGAACAGGTGTGAATTCAGACACCTAATCAAAATTTACCGGGATTTAATGTACGAGCAGAACCCAAAAGACGGAGGGAACCTCTTTCAGAAGATCGGAAGAAGGCACTGAGTGATGGGCTCAAGAGATACTGGCAGGACATCAAAGCTGGCAGACGATCTAGAACGAAACATTGATTTTGATTGTTACTCCGTAGTCCATAGTGGCTCAATTCGAATGTAAAAAAGTATAAAAATGTCTTGATATGGAATTTATCATATTTGATTCTGGTTGGGTGTTTGGTTCCTTAGTTTAGGGGCTGCGACAACGCAGTCATGTAGCCCCGTGTACTTTGGGTGTATGTAGAATCTGTCTGATAACCGGTGTTAATTGTGATGGCTGTATTAGTGTGTGTTATCTGTGATTCAGGTAGAAAGACTGCAGACGATTAATTTTTTCAAGTAGTTCCTACTTTTGCTTCCAAATGCTACCATTCACGATACCTAGCTGCGGTTGTGGCTACTAAATGCCATCGCAGTCAGGACCTGGCGGCGAACGTTGGAACTAATATAGCGTTATCAAACTAACCTACAAATTTTAGCTTCCACAAGTGTAGTTAGTGAAAGGTTCTTTTTTTCATGCCATAAATATATGACATGGGACCGCAGGCTTTACTTCCCCTCCAAAGGAAGGCTTACTGAGAGAATTTTAACGCTCTTAAAGAATCCAACGACTTCGGCCGGGTTTGAACCCGTGATCTTGGGTATAGAAGTTCAGCATGCTACCAACTACACCACCGAAGCCGCTATATATTTGATTCTAATTGGTCCTTATTGACATATATATTAATAAATACACAATAGTTTTGTTAGGGATAAAACCAAAAGCCAATATTTTTTTTAAGAACTATCATACAATTGATTTTTTTTAATTTGATGAAATAAGATTAGGTTACAAACAAGTAGTTCCACGAAGAACTAAATAGCCTATTTTAATACATCCCACTTTTCTTTTCCATTAAAATTTTCCCGCCCATTACAAGGATTTTCAGAGAAACCTCTATATAAATATTTAAATTTCGCATCGCCGCCATGTTTAAATTGTGTTCGTCACGTTATTGAAAAGCCCATGGGTGAACTTTTGTTAATAGCCTCTATCAACATGCAAAATTTCAGTTTGATTGCTGTAATAGATTCGGAGATATTGAGAACCGTTGAAATATTTCGGATGATCGCCATGTTGGATTGTTCTATATGTAGGCCATAGAGCTATGTATCATTATACGAAGAATATTACATAGGTATATTATTAAAACTTTCTCTTCAATCGCATGATTAGGAAACAAAAAATTAAAAAATAATTTTAAAAATTTCACAGCCACCATCTTGTTATTATGCAAATAATTGAATTGAATCAGATGCCAGTATAATACGAAGTTTTACTGCGCTAGGATGCTGAAATCTCAAGAAAATGCCATTTAAATATTTTAACTTCCCTTGGTCGCCGTGTTAGTTTTGTACTTACAATTTTTAAAGCGTCCCATAGCTGAACTTAATTGAGTATTCTATATCGCCGTACAAAATTTCAGGGTGATATTAGTAATAGTTTAGGAGATATATAGAATGCTGATGAAATATTTCGCACAGCCGCCATGTTGGATTGGGGAGACACATTGAAATTTGAAGGAGACGGTCGAGGTCGGACAAAATAGTACTATGTCCTTACTGATTTGCATTGAAATCTCTCCAGCCGTTTAGATTTCAATAGGGACACACACACACACACACACACGGACAAAAGGTGATCTCATAAGCCTATTCTTTCATAAATGAAAATAGGCTAAAAATAAGGATATTTAACAAATGAATTTAACAATATTTATATACGTTTTTTGATTACATTTTAAAATATTTTTTTTATTTTTTAAAGAAAATTATTATTATTAATAAAAGTAAAATTTCTGGGTGAATTATCAGAGCCCTCTGCGATTAAGACAGGCGTGCGACAGGGTGACGGATTGTCACCACTGCTCTTCAACCTTGTTCTAGATAAATTCATTCGAGAATGGGAGAAGGACTTGAATGCCCAGAAGCTCTGGAAACCCATTCAACTTGGACGAAAGAATGATGACATCAAGGTCAGTTGTTTAGCTTTCGCAGACGACCTAGCGATACTAGCAGACAGCGATATTTTAGCGATCAAACAGATTGAAGTCCTCAAGGAATGCGCTGAGAAAACGGGGTTGCAAATCTCATTCGAGAAGACCAAGTTTATTTGCACTAGGTTCGACATCCAGGAATTACAAACAAAATACGGGCACATCAAACGGGTTCCACACTTTAAATATCTCGGTGAGATCCTAGAACCAACAGGATTGGAAAGGGAAGCTCAGAAAGTTCGATTACAAAAAGTCAAAAGAGCGTATTGGAGAACCCGTGACATCTATAACAAGAAATGCATGTCCATACATACAAAAATCAAACACTATAATACGGTGATTAAACCTGAAGTGCTGTATGCAAGTGAAACCTTGGTACTTAATAAGAAAGGTGATCTGGAAAATATCTTGAAGGAGGAAAGAAAGATCTTGAGGAAAATTCTGGGCCTAGAGAACAGTGAAGAAGGGTACAGACTCAAATCACGCAAAGCCACGGAAAAACTATCCAACCTCGCCGCAGACATCAGGAAACGAAGACTGAAATTCTATGGACACGTTCACAGACTCTCATCTTCAAGGTTAACTCACAAGATTTTGACATACTCTGGAAAACTGAAGAACGTATCTTGGATACAAGATGTTAAAAATGACCTGGAAAAGGCCCGGATAAAACGTCAGAAATACTAGACAGAAATGTCTACCGTCAGAAGATAAATAAATGGGTGGTACAGCCAGAGAATGAAGTCCCCAGAAGATCGGGGACTAAGTGGTCAGAAGAAAGGAAACAAGCGCACAGTGAAAAAATGAAAGCAATATGGTCTGTTAGAAAGGCGAATCATAAATGTAATGCGTGATCCAATAGGGTCCATACGCACATAATTTTTTTTTTTTTTTTTTTTTTTTTTTAGGGGAAGAAATGCATTTACGCACAGAGTGTCGGGCTCCTGCTCCTGAGTAGCAGACTACCGACTAAAACTCCCCCGTTACTTCTGAACACTAGCCTGGAACCGTTTAGCACATTACTTCAGGCTAGAGTCATTTTATATTTGCCTGTAGGGCACTCTTCCGTAATGAATCATCTTCAGTGGCGATCCAGATCCGTCTTCTTTGTTCGGAGGATATCTTCAACAAAGCTTGCTACCAGTTTCCAGTTTTCCTCATTTTGTAGCATCACTGCAACAATATTGTCCGGGGATATCTCTACATCAATGTGATCTTGAAGAGACTGCCTATTTTGGACCCACCGTCCACAAGAGAAGAAGGTGTGATTAGCATTATCTAATTCGTTGATACAGTAGATGCAATCTGATGAATCCACCTTCCTCATCTTCTTAAGGTAGGAACAGAAGTACCCATGGCCAGTCAAGAACTGAGTGAGATAATAACCAACCTCACCATGTTTCCTCTCTGTCCAAACCTGCACCTGAGGGATCATTCTCTTAGTCCATTGGCTTTGATCTCCTTGCTCCCATTTGATCTGCCAATTTTGAAAGGTTTGTACTCTTGCCGATCGTCTTGCATTTTGTAAACCCATATCAGATTTCCTCAAGTAAATGTTCTTGCGTTCTTTCGCAAGAAAAAAATCGGAATAATCCCGGCAATAACGAGAACTGCTTCCTCAGAGACCGTGCGATATGCAGATGCCACGCGCAAAGCCCCCCGCCTCTGCACTTGCGCCAGTGGCTTCCTATAAATTTCCTTATCCAGGGCATCCGCCCATATTTCCGCTCCATACAGCAGAACTGAATGGAACGCACATAATAATAATAATAATAATAATAATAATAATATCGTATGGCCTTGGGTGCCAGGTGCAAGCTTTGTTATTTAACGCCCAAAGGGCAGCTTCCATGTCGAATTTTGTAGTTCCTTGGAGTGCTATGAAAGTCAAGGAGGTTAGACATCTAAGCTCCTTGACACTATAGCGCTTTCTAGTAGAGAACAGAGGAACTTTGTGTTAGCGGAAAATCCTGAGATTAATTTTGCCATTATGAACACGGCCTACTGAATTTAAATGGGTTCTTTAACATGCCAACAACGTATAACATGCGTGTCGTGATTTTGTCGCCTTTCAAGAATCACTTACCACGGCCAGGAGCGAACCTGCAAGCTTTGGGGGGGGGGGGGTCGGTAGTCCGACACGATAACCACTCACGCACCGTGGTAAGAAAATTATTAGGGTCTAATTATTATTATTATTTTAACAGATCCGATTTTTTTATATTTCTATATTTTAAGAATATTTCATAATATAATTTATTAGTTTATAGGTTCAATGTACTGTAAAGTTTTTATTTAGTTCTATGAGAAAACAATTACAATTTTATTTATATATTTAGCGTATGGTTTTACAGATACAATATGTAATTTTCCACAGAATAAATAATAAACACTATAGCATATCCTTCCAAACATCACTTTTGAATCTCCCCATTTTTCAACAACTGACAAAGTATTCCAAGTTTTGCTATTAATTTGGTTTTACACATTTTAAATCAACAAAACAAAGATAAATTTATATTTAAAGATTATTCGTTCACACACAAGGGCACTCCAAAAAGCCTCCAACTTGAAGTGTTGGCGTCTTGCTGCTTTAAAAAGCCAAACAGAAGCTGCTATTTAAATTGATAAAGTTCTGAGGGCGTTGTTACTGGCGGTTCTTTGGTTATATTCCATGTTCATTATTGTATCTTGGCCGGGAGAGAGATACAGGGTCTGTCCTGAAAGTAGTCGGACTGAGTCAATAATTTAAAAAAAGATACGAACCTTACAGTAGCCGCATATGATGTGTAACATCTGACATGTTATCCTACTCGTATACTACACAGCTTGGACATTCTTAACATGTTAATTTACACTCCATTTTCATACTGGTGCTATGATGAATGTATAGATTGAATTGGAGTTATGCTACTGTCACATTTGTGGCGCAGCGGTCAAGCTGTTAGTCTCTCACCAAGGTAGACCGGGTTTGATTCCCGGTCAATACATGTGAGATTTTCGAATTGAAATGCCATGTCCTGTGGTTCGCATTCCACGTAAAAGGGAGGTACCATGGATCATGATCGTGAGATTAACGGACACGCAAAACTACAAGCTTCCTTCCTTCCTTTTACATTAATAATTCATAACAATAAAATGACACACAACGTCGACAATACTCTCAAATACTGTGAGCACATTCCTCAGTAACTATAACATTCATTATTCTCAAGGCTCTCATACAGTTCGTCGTAAACAATCAAAACATGGCTTCCTACAATCATGAAATGACCTAGTCTCACATATGATGAAAATACAGCTTTTATTCCACTCATATAACAACATTCTGTTATGCATTTAATATTTGACTACTCACGCACAGCTTGACAATAATGCCGCTTACTTAAATGCCATTTGTCGTCTTTGTCCTACCCCATGTGATATTCAATCTTGAACGTGATGCTTCATAAACTGCTCAATGGCAAATGAAAGTCGGTGAAACTTTTGCCACTGTGCTCGTCATACCAGTGCCTGCTAAATGCACTGCCTACTGTATTGCCATAACATTCTCGCGCTACAGAGCACACACTGCCTTGTTTCCAATACACACATTTTCAATTGTATATCCAGCTGGCAGTGCGTCTTCACTTCCGTCCGATCCACTTCCGTTTGATCCATTTCCGCCCGATTCACTTCCGTCCCATTTTTCTGGCAGTGCGTCTTCACTTCCGTCCGATCTACTTCCGTTCGATCCACTTCCGCCCGATTCACTTCCGTCCCCAGTTTTCAAAATCACTCCCACAAAACTATCCAGCAAACGAGCGGAAAGATGTTACACATCTAAAAATCATTGACAGAAATGTAACATACGCTCAATATTCTTCAAGGTAGAACCCCTCTGCATCCACACACCGCTGTCAGCGGGATTTCCTACCCTCGTACGCTTTCTGGAAGACGGCAACCGTAATGCTGTCGAGCTCCCTCGTCACGGTCTGTTGCAACGCTTCCATGGAGCCGTGATGATGTCCTTTTAGTGTAGTTTTGAGGTGGGGGAAGAGGAAAAAGTCTGCTGGGGCATTGTCGGGACTGTAGGGTGGCTGAGGCAGGGTTGCGATGTTGTGTTGGGCCAGGTACGCCAGCACGTGGAAGGCTGTGTAGCGCGGCGCATTGTCGTGATGGAGCCGCCAGGAGTTGGCGATCGCTGGGCGGACACGGACGATGCTTTTTCTTAGCCGTTTAAGGATCTCCATGTAAAAACCTTACCCTGCGGTCATTGTCCAATAAATTCTTCACTCATGCCCCACATCCGATTTGGTGCTCGAAGGTCGTCTTGAACGTGCGTCGTCTTCAACTTCCTCTCTCCCCTCCCGAAACAGCTTGTGTCAGTCAAAAACACTCAATCTGCGCATTGCGTCATCACCGTAAGCCGTCCTGATCATATCGTGAGTCCCTTTCCCGGTTTTGCCGAGTCTAACACAAACTTTGATCGCATAGCGCGCTGTTTCAACAGACGAACCATGACGCAGCGTAACCAGTGCACTTGCAGAAGTTATGGTGATGAGCGATTTACACTCCACTACAGCTGAGAACCTACTGTGTGGCTGGCTCCCAGCCTTCCTTACACCCCCCTCCACCAACCCTAGGCGGAGAAGCCGCGGGCGGTCTGTCCGTCTGCGCTTGAAAAATCCAGTCCGACTACTTTCAGGACAGACTCTGTATGTCCGGTCGCCTGTTCGCTGTTGCTCGCTTAGCATCACACAGTGGTCACGTGTAGGGTACTTTCCGGTGAAACCTACGGATGTGAGCAACAATGGACCCCCACAATTACAATATCAATACGGTACCCGCACCACTTGTCTCACTTGTCAAATATTACGTTTGCTGAAGAAGACCACAATGTGGTTGAAACTAGTACATTATGCAACGAGACTATAATGGCAATAATTAAGACACGAGTATGTTTATAAAACGAGCGAAGGGAGTTTTATAATTTCCATACGAGTGTCTTAATTACCATTATAGGCGAGTTGCATATGACTGTTTATGTTCGACGATAATTAATACTGTATTATATGTTTTAACATAAATATTCATAAATATCTGGGGGATTCAGTAAGTTCAGTTAGTGAACAGAGTGCGCTGGGTGGTTTGCTGACTTAACAGAGCGCATGCGTGGGTCAAAGCACTTCGAAAGCAGAGACCATTTACTTTGCTTGGCAATGATATTGTTTTCAGCCTGCATGATGACTGGTGCCGTCCAGCTCTAGCATTCACTAATATTGTCACCGAAGTCGTTTGAAAGCAATACGCTATGTAGAAATTGGAGATATTAAGGTACAGTGCTATTTCTTAACTCATATTCGCCAGTTTATTTACGCGAACATATGGGACGGAGCACTTTCCATGTCGGTAATTAATGTAGAAGGATGCAGTGTTGCTAACTTCTGTACGTAGATTCATAAATTTCTTGCATATGTCATAGTATTTTCTTGTTACCGTAAAAGGTTCGTGCTGATTTTGTCTTTGTGTTTGGGATTGTAACTACAATGGTTGATCCGATATCCAATTTGAACTTTCAAATCATATAATTCATGTCCGACATGTTGGATTTTGAGCTCATGCGCGAAGGTATCCTTACGTAATTGGTCAATGAATGAGCTCTGATTGGCTGGAGAAACTGTTTCATAATGAAGAATAGTGTTATAATGACCCTCATTATGATACAGTTTTCTGACATATAATATTTTTATATCGACATCGTCGAACATAATAGTACATTAAAGAACTTCTAGTACTGAACTTATTGACTTTTGGTTGACCTCTCTCAATACCATGTAATTTTATTAGACAATTTCAAGGTTGTTGTATTTTATGATTCTTTATTTTTAGTTTGTTTTTTCTTCTTCTTCTTCTTCTTCTTCTTCTTCTTCTTCTTCTCAACCGCTAGGTTGGTGTGTAACATGCATGTCTTTCCAATCGTCTTCTTCTCTGGCCTGTAGTTTCAGATGACAATAAGTGTGCTTTTCTTTAATGCTGTCTATAAATTGAGTCCTTTGTTTTCCGCGACTCCTCTTTCCTTCTAGCTTCCCTGCAAGAGTGTGGTGCACCAGTCAGAATGACGAATCAAATGGCCAACAAAATTATTCCTTCTTCTGTTTAAGGATCCAACCAAGGAACGTGTCTCCTTTACTCTTTTGAGAACATCCTCATTCGTGACTTTAACAGTCCAAGGTATCTTTAGTAGTCGTCGCCAGCACCACATCTCGAATGCCCTAAGTTTTGATACAACCGCTTGTCGCAGAGTCCATGTTTCAGAGCCATAACTTGCAATACTCAATACAAAACTATTCACGAAGTGTTTACGCAACTCTAAGTTAACAGTCATGGATGTTAGTAAATACTTCTTCTTTGAGAAGGCTTCCTTTGCCTGTGCGATTCGAGCATTTACTTCTCTCGTACACTTTCCATTTTGATCTGATCAAGCTCCCCAGATATTTGAAATCCTTTACTTAGGCTAGTTTTTCACCATCCATTAGCACATTGACTATTTGGTCGCCAGTGCATGCCATTACTTTGGATTTATTTTTAATTATCCTCATACCACACTTCTCTTGCAACAATTCGTTTATTAATTTTAAAAAAATTACGAGACTTACAGTAGTCGCATATGATGTGTAACATCTGACATAGAAGAAACCTCACGTGCAATTATTGATACACCGGTATTTTATACTATTATTGGCACAAATATTAATCTATTGTAAAAGGGAGTGTTTTACAGATATTGTAGTTTATAATACGGAACTCATTTGATTAGAAGATTTGTAGCTTCCACAAGCACTAGCCTAAATAAAGAATACGATATGGATCAACCAGATTAATAGACGCGACACCGCTCATAACCTTAAATTCATTATAAACAGGTCCTCTTGATTAACAGACCAACACGTAATTTCATATGGATTCTGTTAAAATGAGTCATATTGATATGATAAATATCGTTTAAGATGATAATCTGGTAGCAAAAATATCTACCCCACCCAGGATTCGAACCCAAGATCTCTAGTTTCACAGTCATACGCAATAACCCCACGGCTATTTCGACTACGCAAATATTGTGCACGAGATGGTGACTTATTTCCAGGTTCCAATAATACTGCATTACGGATTTAAGTTTCATTTAAATTGTGCTTGTTTCAATAATGTTCCTGAGTGACATAGAGTTTAAAATGCCTTATGCCAATGCAATGCCGACTACTTACACTGTTTGATATTAAGGCATTTTACCATTTAAATACTGATACGAAGACTTCGAACATGTACCATGTCATTTGTTTAAATCACAACACCAGAGTTCGCATGAGCGTTTTACGTTCAGTATGTCATATACATTCCACATGGCCGAGAGTGCGTCATGGTATCGATTTCCGACGCCGCGCGCTGATTGTTTCTCTTACCAGTGCCAGCTGGATCGATCGATCGAGTTGGCAGTGCGTCTTATACATCCGTTCGATCCACCGCTGCCAGCTAGGGCACACTTCCATTCGATCGATCGAGCGGGCAGTGCATACTTCCGTTGTCCACCATTGCCAGCTAGTACACTTCCGTTTGATCGATCGAGCGGGCAGTGCATACTTCCGTTGTCCACCACTGCCAGCTAGGGCACACTTCCATTCGATCGATCGAGCGGGCAGTGCATACTTCCGTTGTCCACCACTGCCAGCTAGGGCACACTTCCATTCGATCGATCGAGCGGGCAGTGCATACTTCCGTTGTCCACCACTGCCAGCTAGTACACTTCCGTTTGATCGATCGAGCGGGCAGTGCATACTTCCGTTGTCCACCACTGCCAGCTAGGGCACACTTCCATTCGATCGATCGAGCGGGCAGTGCATACTTCCGTTGTCCGCCACTGCCAGCTAGTACACTTCCGTTTGATCGATCGAGCGGGCAGTGCATACTTCCGTTGTCCACCACTGCCAGCTAGTACACTTCCGTTTGATCGATCGAGCGGGCAGTGCATACTTCCGTTGTCCACCACTGCCAGCTAGTACACTTCCATTCGATCGATCGAGCTGGGAGTGCATACTTCCGTTGTCCACCACTGCCAGCTAGTACACATCCGTTTGATCGATCGAGCGGGCAGTGCATACTTCCGTTGTCCACCACTGCCAGCTAGTACACTTCCGTTTGATCGATCGAGCGGGCAGTGCATACTTCCGTTGTCCACCACTGCCAGCTAGTACACTTCCATTCGATCGATCGAGCTGGCAGTGCATACTTCCGTTGTCCACCACTGCCAGCCAGTACACTTCCGTTTGATCGATCGAGCGGGCAGTGCATACTTCCGTTGTCCACCACTGCCAGCTAGTATACTTCCGTTTGATCGATCGAGCGGGCAGTGCATACTTCCGTTGTCCACCAATGCCAGCTAGTACACTTCCATTCGATCGATCGAGCTGGCAGTGCATACTTCCGTTGTCTACCACTGCCAGCTAGTACACTTCCATTCGATCGATCGAGCGGGCAGTGCATACTTCCGTTGTCCGCCACTGCCAGCTAGTACACTTCCATTCGATAGATCGAGAGGGCAGTGCATACTTCCGTTGTCCGCCACTGCCAGCTAGTACACTTCCGTTCGATCGATCGAGCGGGCAGTGCATACTTCCGTTGTCCGCCACTGCCAGCTAATACACTTCCATTCGATCGATCGAGCGGGCAGTGCATACTTCCGTTGTCCACCACTGCCAGCTAGTACACTTCCGTTTGATCGAGCGAGCGGGCAGTGCATACTTCCGTTGTCCACCACTGCCAGCTAGTACACTTCCGTTTGATCGATCGAGCGGGCAGTGCATACTTCCGTTGTCCACCACTGCCAGCTAGTACACTTCCAGTCGATCGATCGAGCGGGCAGTGCATACTTCCGTTGTCCACCACTGCCAGCTAGTACACTTCCGTTTGATCGAGCGAGCGGGCAGTGCATACTTCCGTTGTCCACCACTGCCAGCTAGTACACTTCCGTTTGATCGATCGAGCTGGCAGTGCATACTTCCGTTGTCCACCACTGCCAGCTAGTACACTTCCGTTTGATCGAGCGAACGGGCAGTGCATACTTCCGTTGTCCACCACTGCCAGCTAGTACACTTCCGTTTGATCGAGCGAGCGGGCAGTGCATACTTCCGTTGTCCGCCACTGCCAGCTAGTACACTTCCGTTTGATCGAGCGAGCGGGCAGTGCATACTTCCGTTGTCCACCACTGCCAGCTAGTACACTTCCGTTTGATCGATCGAGCGGGCAGTGCATACTTCCGTTGTCCACCACTGCCAGCTAGTACACTTCCGTTTGATCGAGCGAGCGGGCAGTGCATACTTCCGTTGTCCACCACTGCCAGCTAGTACACTTCCGTTTGATCGATCGAGCGGGCAGTGCATACTTCCGTTGTCCGCCACTGCCAGCTAGTACACTTCCGTTTGATCGAGCGAGCGGGCAGTGAATACTTCCGTTGTCCACCACTGCCAGCTAGTACACTTCCATTCGATCGATCGAGCGGGCAGTGCATACTTCCGTTGTCCACCACTGCCAGCTAGTACACTTCCGTTTGATCGATCGAGCGGGCAGTGCATACTTCCGTTGTCCACCACTGCCAGCTAGTACACTTCCGTTTGATCGATCGAGCGGGCAGTGCATACTTCCGTTGTCCACCACTGCCAGCTAGTACACTTCCGTTTGATCGATCGAGCGGGCAGTGCATACTTCCGTTGTCCTCCTCTGCCAGCTAGTACACTTCCGTTTGATCGATCGAGCGGGCAGTGCATACTTCCGTTGTCCACCACTGCCAGCTAGTACACTTCCGTTAGATCGATCGAGCGGGCAGTGCATACTTCCGTTGTCCACCACTGCCAGCTAGTACACTTACGTTTGATCGATCGAGCGGGCAGTGCATACTTCCGTTGTCCACCACTGCCAGCTAGTACATTTCCATTCGATCGAGCGGGCAGTGCATACTTCCGTTGTCCACCACTGCCAGCTAGTACACTTCCGTTTGATCGATCGAGCGGGCAGTGCATGCTTCCGTTGTCCGCCACTGCCAGCTAGTACACTTCCATTCGATCGATCGAGCGGGCAGTGCATACTTCCGTTGTCCACCACTGCCAGCTAGTACACTTCCATTCGATCGATCGAGCTGGCAGTGCATACTTCCGTTGTCCACCACGGCCAGCTAGTACACTTCCGTTTGATCGATCGAGCGGGCAGTGCATACTTCCGTTGTCCACCACTGCCAGCTAGTACACTTCCATTCGATCGATCGAGCGGGCAGTGCATACTTCCGTTGTCCACCACTGCCAGCTAGTACACTTCCATTCGATCGAGCGAGCGGGCAGTGCATACTTCCGTTGTCCGCCACTGCCAGCTAGTACACTTCCGTTCGATCGAGCGAGCGGGCAGTGCATACTTCCGTTGTCCACCACTGCCAGCTAGTACACTTCCGTTTGATTGATCGAGCGGGCAGTGCATACTTCCGTTGTCCACCACTGCCAGCTAGTACACTTCCATTCGATCGATCGAGCTGGCAGTGCATACTTCCGTTGTCCACCACTGCCACCTAGTACACTTCCATTCGATCGATCGAGCGGGCAGTGCATACTTCCGTTGTCCACCACTGCCAGCTAGTACACTTCCATTCGATCGATCGAGCTGGCAGTGCATACTTCCGTTGTCCACCACTGCCAGCTAGTACACTTCCATTCGATCGATCGAGCGGGCAGTGCATACTTCCGTTGTCCACCACTGCCAGCTAGTACACTTCCATTCGATCGATCGAGCGGGCAGTGCATACTTCCGTTGTCCACCACTGCCAGCTAGTACACTTCCATTTGATCGATCGAGCTGGCAGTGCATACTTCCGTTGTCCACCACTGCCACCTAGTACACTTCCATTCGATCGATCGAGCGGGCAGTGCATACTTCCGTTGTCCACCACTGCCAGCTAGTACGCTTCCTTTTGATCGATCGAGCGGGCAGTGCATACTTCCGTTTGATCCATCACTGCCAGCTCGATTGTTCCGATCCACTTCCGTCCCTAATTTTCAAAATTACTCCCACAAAACTATCCAGCAACCGAGCGGAAAGATGTTACACATTTAAAAATAAAAAAAAACTTTAATTTTATTTGAATCTTTATTTTCTTTCTTTATTCATTACAAGACTAGAAAAGGATGCTCCCTCCCCAAGAGGAGGGGCTGGCTGGCTCGCGGGACATGACGTGAAAAAGCGCGCTGAACTGCAGCGAGTGGATCTGTCTGCGCTCAGACAGTTGGTGGACGTCTGAGTTATTTATTCCTGCACTCAGCTACTGACCTTTAATATAAACCTCATGTTCTCTCACGGGAGTGGCCTAAAGTGCTGTATACACGTGAGGGAATTTTTATTCACTTCTTTAAAAACATAGAAAGCTGTATGGAACATGTGGAAATCTGGAATTACAGTAATACCCTGGAAACCTCACTCCTCCACATAAACTCATCTGAAAAACAGAGTCCAACACCTTGAACGAGCTCAGCACACTCTTTCCTATGCTATAGATGGTGTTGCACAGATATCAGGCGGTCATGTGACCCTTCACCGCTGACATGTGACCATGACAGTGAAGTATTGAGTGTGTACCCCAATCTTAAAGCACGGTTAAATAAATGAACTCCATCTGACCGAAGGCAACACGAACATGCCCAAGTAATGGGAGGAGTACAAAGTATAAAATATGTAAATTCACTTCTGGAAAAAATTACAGATGTTAGTTAATTCAGTGGCGTAGTTGGTAGCATGCTGAACTGCTGTGCCCAAGATAGCGGGTTCAAACCCGGCCGAAGTCGTCGGATTTTTAAGAGCGTTAAAAATCCTTCAGTATGCATTCCTTCGGAGGGGAAGTAAAGCCGGCGGTCCCATGTCATAGATTTATGGCATGTAAAAGATCCTTCCACAAACTAAACTTGTGCGAAGCTAAATTGTTAGGTTAGATTTCATCGGAACGCTCTATCAAAGTTCCTACGTTCACCACTAGGTATCATTGATATCTGGTAGCGAAAGTTGGAACAACTTGAAATTGAACGGAACTTGTAGCTCACCCAAAAGGTGTCCGCTGGAAGCAGCTACTGACTCAGGCTAGCCGAACATGTCCTCGGACACTCCCAGCACTAAAAGTCATACGATAAATAAATAAAAACACTATGAATATAGGAAGCTTGCTGTTTAAGAGGTCTGGTTCCTTCAAATATCCAGGAAGCATCGTAAATTGGAATAACAACATGGAGGTAGAGATAATGAACCGTATAAAATCTGCAGAGAGGTGCATGTTTGCAGTGAATAAACTATTCAGCAGTTAACTTTTATCAAGGACATCAACACTCCGTGTTTATGAGACAATTGTTCGACCAGTATTAATACATGTGGCACTGAGCAAGAAGATGGAGAGGAGAATATTGATTTTTGAAAACAAAGTGTTAAGAAAAATCTTCGGGTTGGTATTAGAGCAGGGAAACTTCAGAAGAAGAAAAAATCACAGAAATTCACGCACTGTATCACGAACCGGATGTGACAGCAGTAATAAGGAGCAGAAGAATAGAATGGTTGGGACATGTACTGAGAAGGGAAGAAGGGATGGTAAAAAGAGTGCTAGAAGGAAAACTATAAGGAAAAAGACCTCTCGGTAGACCAAAGTTGAGAGGGCAGGATGGAGTCAGGAATGACCTGGAGGCCCTGGGAGCCAACGAGAATATGGCCGGAGACAGAAAGCAATGGAAGGGGCTTAAGATTGAGGCAATGACCTGACTTCAGTTCGTGTGGCCTACTAAGTAAGAATTATGGGGCAATTTAGGATTACGCGTTTCGACCTTCGAGCGGCCATCATCTGATCCAGATCACTTGTTGAGGTTCAAATTTTGCACTAATACTGTATATTTAAACTACTATTGTTGCTCGTCTTGTGTGTTTATAATACGAATAGCAATTTGAATCTCGTTATACGGCTGGTTTGTTTTGTTTTAAAGGTTTTATGAATTACGTGAGTAATGATATATAAGGTGTGTTCAAAAAGTAACGAGCCGGAGGCTGGAATGCGCAAACCGGTGACAACATTCGCTAATCGTGGCGTGTGTAACGTGGTGTGGTTCCGACCGGAGCGTGGAAGGTCACAGCCCGTCGCTAGAGGGCACGCGTGCACGTCACGTGACGATACAAAGCGAGCAGCAGCGTGCACCAATTGTCCAACCGAGACCAAGACAGTAGGCCATCGACATGCTTCCTGGTGTGGTTGAAGACTGTGGGCCACCCATTGGGCACACACTTTCCGCAAGTGCAGTCGTTCCTTCATGATGGTGTGCACACTTCCGACGCTCAATCAGACCACGGCGGCTTTGGCGTTCACTGTCACTTGGCGGTCCTGGGTAATGAGTTCATCAACGAGCTGGACGTTGTCATCGGTAATGCAGGGGGGTGCCCCAGAAGGGGCATCATCGGCTAACGACACCCGTCCTTCCCTGAAGCGCTTGTGCCACGCCTTGACCCTTGCAAGGGACATGCAGTGTTCGCCGTACACTTGTGACATTCGTCGATGAATGTCCGTTCCCCCTACTTCTTTCGCTGTCAGAAACCGAACAACACCTCCTTGGTCTTCGTTTGACGCCTCCATGTCACTGTTTGTAATGCGACTGGCACATTATATATACACAATTTAGAATAACACAATTTTGTCAAACGCTTACAGTTTGATGTCTTATTAATTTCAACTTACTCAGTACTTTAAACATTCCGTCTGTAGAGTATAACCATTGATTCCATCTTCCCTACAGTGATATCTAGTGTCTGGATCTATCCAACACGGTTGACGCATGCGCAGAGTCCAAATTACAATCTTTTACGCAGCCTCGTCCGTTACTGACAATGAGAAATAAGCCATCACTTGTGCCCGATTCAGTTTGTTGAAGTAAGTACAGGAAGTGAGGTGAAGTGCAAAGCCATCTACCGGTTACTATGAGATATAGCAGTCAGCAGCATAATGTTTACCACGACAAATACTGCCCATTACCGTTGTTGGATGGATTTACCTATGCAATTGAACATAAGGAAAATGCGAAACTTTGGTAAGTAGTGAGCAAGTACTGTGGGCTGCTCTATCATGTTATGTAAATACCTATATGCTTGCAAAGGTGGGTGAGTGGTTATCGTGTCAGACTGCCAACCCCAAGCTTGCAGGTTCGTGACAAAAATCATGATACGAATGTCATACGATGTTGGCATGTTAAAGAACCCATTTGAATTCAGTAAGTCGTGTTCATAATGGCAAAATTAATCTCGGGATTTTCCGCCAACACGAAGTTCCTCATTTCTCTACTAGAAAGCGCTATAGTGTCAAGGAGCTGAGATATCTAACCTCCTTGACTTTCTATAGCGCTTCAAGGAGCGATACAGTTCGACATGCAGGCTGCCCTCTGGGTGTCAATCAACAAAGCTTGCACTGGCATCCGAGGCCATACGATATTATTATTATTATTCTTTCTTCGATTCGGCCAACTAGGGACCACGTCAGTTCAACTGTCTCTTATTCCGAGCTCTAACTACCGCCCAGTGTTCCCGCATTCGTCTTCGGTGTTGTTCTTTTCTCTCTTGGGACCAAGCCATCCCTGTCTTCAGCTTCGGCTTTTCCTGCAAACCTTTGTGCGTACGTAGTTTTTCCTGAAGTGGAACACGCTCCTGGATATCTTTAGGGGAAATTTCCATTTCACGTAGATCTTTCTCAACTTCCGTAAACCATGCCCCTTTGGTTTTCTTATCTTGGAAGTACGTCAATATCCGTTTTGATATCCTGCCTGGGCTCATTCATGTCTCGTGGCTATAAAAGGCAATCCTTCTTTTTCGAATCGTGTCACTGATCTTCTCCACGTGCTTGTACAATTCGTGGTTGTGACGCCTTCTGTACTCGCTGTTTTCTTTGATGGTATTTTATTATTAGTATTATTATTATTATTATTATTAATCGACAGTTAGAATCAGCCAATACCAGTATGCGACATAGGAGGCTAAAGTTCTACGGGCACCTACAACGAATTAACAGCAACAGGCTTACCAAGAAGATCTTCTCCTTGGTTAAAAGCTACAAGACTGGAAGCCTGTGGCTTAATGAAGTACTCTAGGACTTGGATTCGGCTGGAATTGCTGACCTTGATGTAGAAGATCGTTCTAAATGTTGTGCTATGGTAGAATCTTGGACCCCACCACCTAGAGTCCCTAAATGTCGGAAGCCCCTTTCGCAGGAGAGAAAGGAGAAATTATCAGCAGGGCTCAAGAGATATTGGGATCGGAAAAGAGCATCGAAGAACTAGTCATAAGCGCTCCGTAGTGGGCTTAAATCAATAATAATAATTAATACCTATATTTTCAGACATTTACTTGGCACTACCCCTTGTACTGGCTTGGAGTCGCCACTGCTCAATTCAGTATATCCTTGAATGCGTTACCAAGCCATCTTAAGAGTCTCTCCCAAGAATCAGCTATCTAACGAATACATTTGCGTGCCCTAAATTACGCACTTTATTGGCAAATCCCTGAGAGTGTCTGGACGTCAACCAGCATGAGGCAATACGAGGAATTCCCTGATAAAAATAACTCTATCTTGCCGAAATTTCTGTATCTAGTACCATGTATTTTTTAAATTTTATTTTAGTTGAATTTTTAATCTTGTGAATCGAGAGATCAAAGAATGTTTAATTCAAGATATGCTGCTTGGATCCTGTCGTCAGTTTTCCGGTCTGAGCCACGCCTATTTTATGATGAAGAGCTGTTTGGTTGAGCAACAGTTTACACATGGAGTAGAAAGCCATATAAATGATTAATGTCGCAGTATATAAATATAGAAAAAATATTCACTAAGTTGAAATCCTTTCCCCTTGGTGACAGAACAATAGATTTACTGGTGTCGTTAATTTAATCCTGGAGTTTCCTCTCCTCCCATCTGTTATACAGGGCGTGCGAATTATAGTATAGAAATTTTAGAATTCATTCTTTAGTGTTGCCCTCGTTTTTCAATCGGCCAATACGTTAATTTTCCCAATTAAATTTGGCGGGGAATAACACTTAATATCCCTCTCTATATTATTCTGCTAAGGGCCCATTCCAGTTTTGTACCGAAAATAAGGTCCCATTAACATCAACCTACACATATGGGGTACCTACAGGTTCAGCATAACCCAAAGCGTAAGCGAAACGCACTCACTTACTCTTTAAATGCCTCACAATTAAATAAATACCTTAAAACATGTATATTTACAACGAAATAATGAAAGAATGCAACACGGTAACCATGGTAAGAGAATCTCACAGGTCCATCTATTGCTGTAAGACGCAATGCAATTCCAATTATTACATTACTGTCAAAGTTTCCAGACGGTTATAAGGTTATCACTGAACCAAATTAAACTGTAAAATTCATCAATACATACAGTATAATGCAATTAAGGGGGTCAAGGGGCACTCTAGAAATTTTTTCACGCAATTTTCACGTGTGAGTGTGGTACGAAAGGTCTTTTTCACCCGACTATAAACCACATTTAAAGGCCCTTAACTTAACAGTGTCTGTGATATTCCCACAAAACTAACTTCGCTCTGATATTCCTATGAAGGAATGACAAATCCCTAACCACTGCACTAGTAGCTGAATTGATAAAGTCTGATTATTCATACCAAGGATAAAACAGTCATAGCATTCATGATTGAGATTTTGCTAAGTGTAGTCTTTACAACTAGAATATTCGCGGGCGAAGCCGCGACGGGTAATGCTGGTTATACTTACACCGGCTAACTAGAAAAAAACACATTCTTTAATTATTGAGATATTAGAAGCCACTTAGTGTTACCTAGTATATTTCATAGAATAATCTTCAGTCGGTCAAAATCATTGTGACCGATTAGATTCGGTGTGGAAAACCAATATTTAAACATCCAAAATTGAAAGATATATTATATGAATTACTAGGGGAGCGTGATGGCGCAGTGGCCATGTTCATAATGGCAAAATTAATCTCGGGAGTTTCCGCCAACACAAAGTTCCTCATTTTTCTACTAAAAAGCACTATAGTGTTCAAGAAGCTTAGATATCTAACCTCCTTGGCTTTCATATGATTCAAGGAACAACGAAATTCGACATGCAGGCTACCCTCTGGGTGTCAAATTAAAAAGCTTGCACCCGGCACCGAGGCCATACGATATTATTATTATTATCTCAAATTTTGTGCTGCGATGGGACAAATGTCTGAACAAATGTGGAGACTATGTTGAAAAATAGTGTAAGGTACCTAGAACAGTACAGTACGTATATGTGTAATTACTTTTTTGCATAAAAAGAAGTGACAAAGACTTTTCAATCCGCCCTCGTAGATTCTTTGTCGCAATCACACAGTCCTTACCTCTAGATAAAAATGATAGCGGTGCAAATATAGACGAAGGCGAAGATGGCGGCAAAGAGGACGCATAATAGTTTGACACTGAATAAAGATATATTGCAATAGTTTTTGTGTCAAAGTTTGCATATTTTGCAAATAAAAATCCAATTAATGTTAAAATTGTTTTTGTTTTGATAATATTGCGAAAAAAGATGCATTAAGGTATTTCGAAAGGTCTTTAAGTGAAGATATCCCTACGTGGGGCAGTTATAAGGTGCGTTCAAAACGTAACGAGCCGGAGGCTGTAATGCGCAAACCGGTCACGACATCGACTAATCGTGGCGTGTGTAACGAGGTGTGGTTCCGACCAGAGCGTGGATGGTCACAGCCCGTCGCTAGAGGGCACGCGTGCACGTCACGTCACGGAACAAAGCGAGCAGCAACATGCATCAATCGTCCAACGCTGCCAGTCGCATTGCAAACAGTGACATGGAGGCGTCAAACGATGAGCAATGAGGTGTTGTTCGGTTTCTGACAGCGAAGGGAGTAGGGGGAACGGACATTCATCGCCGAATGTCACAAGTGTACGGCGAACATTGCATGTCCCTTGCAAGGGTCAAGGCGTGACACAAACGCTTCAGGGAAGGACGGATGTCGTTAGCCGATGATGCCCGGTCTGAGGCACCCCCCTGCATTACCGATGACAACGTCCAGCTGGTTGATGCACTCATTACCCAGGACCGCCGAGTGACAGTGAACGCCATAGCCACCGTGGTCGGATTGAGCGTCGGAATTGTACACACCGTCATGAAGGAACGACTGCGGAAACGATTGCGGAAAGTGTGTGCCCAATGGGTGCCCCTCAGTCTTCAACCACACCAGGAAGCATGTCGAATGGCCTACTGTCTTGGTCTTGGTTGGACGATTGATGCATGCTGCTGCTCACTTTGTATCGTTACGTGACGTGCATGCGTGCCCTCTAGCGGCGGGCTGTGACCTTCCACGCTCTGGTCGGAACCACACCTCGTTACACACGCCACGATTAGCCGATGTCGTCACCGGTTTGCGCATTCCAGCCTCAGGCTCGTTACTTTTTGAACGCACCTTATAAATACAATCAAAACAAATCACTTGGACATTACAATGAGATTGTGTCCTTGATACAGGTACTTATTACTTCTAGAGCAGGGATTCTTAACCTATGAGGTGTGCCTCCCCCGGGGAGGTGCAAAGTGGTTAGTGGGGAGGTGTGACTTTCCTCTATAATTTACACCAGTCTAAAAACATAAAGTTATAAGATTGTCCTTCTTATACAAATTATTGTGATCACAACAGTAGATTTGAGATAGGTACGTAGTATTTCTCTTTATTGAAACGCACAATCTGCATGATGAAATTTTACAAGACCGTTTTTAATCTTTAAATTTACTCAACAGCAGTTTGCCTGTACTACTTAACCCTTCATAGGGCGAACCTACTTCTATTTTTATGTGTTTTTGCATTTTAATTAATTTATATTTATTTTTAATTTTCAATTTATGTTCTTATTTAATTTTGATATTTTTATTGAATTAATTAAGTAATTTCGAATTGATTCTTACAATTATTTTCATAATTATTTTTACAGTTATGTTCATTATTTTAGTTTTTATATTTATTTATTTTTGTGATTTTTATTTCTAGATTTACATTTTATTTTTACACTTAAATTGTTGATGTTTTTTATTTTATTTTATCCAACACAATACGTCAAGTAGATACGAAGGTATATTTAATTTTTAGAAATACTAGCACTTCGGCATGACAATTCTCCGAAATTTGGCTTAAAGATTCTACTATCAGCATCTTTGAAAGCATAAACTGTCCTTATGACAGGTGGTTAATATAGAGACCACTATCCCATAAAAGGTTAAAGTAGGAAGTTGTTTCATTATCTCCACTACTATCAAAAGTATAAGTTACAGTGCTGTGTCTTAAGAAAAGTAATGTCAAAGAAAAGGAAGTACAGTGATGAATATGTTAAATATGGATTCACATGCAACCTTGGTCGTGTTGGAAAAAAAAGGTTAAGAACCCCTGTTCTAGATAATCTTTGAATTTTTGATGCTGTGAAATGAATCCCTACTACTATATTTTGGCTAGAATTTTGCTCTCTGTAATTTATGAAATGTTTGAGAATGAAGTTCAAGTATCTGGGCTCAATAATATCCAGAAAAAGTGAGATTAAGAAGGAGATACAACAGAGGATTATGAATGCAAATCGTGTCGTTTATAGACTTAACAATCGATTCAAGTCGCGTCTGATTTCACAAAACAAGATGTTCAGTAAAGAACATATAGCCTACTTTCTCCTAAATGTATGAGTATAGTTATAACTCGTTGTTATTATCAAAGAGTATAATAGAACTATTCTTTGTTGAAGACCTTAGAAACGATTTACCTCTACCAAACGCCACAACATAGATAAAAACTGCTACCATCATTGAAGAAAGAAAGAAAGAAAGAAAGAAAGAAAGAAAGAAAGAAAGAAAGAAAGAAAGATAAGAAGTATATCAAGAATGTTATGGATCTGGAGACATAATCGACCGGACTGGCTGCGTGGCTCAGCGGTAACGTTCTCGCTTGCTGGGCCCTAGGTTGCAGGTTCGTATCCTGGCGCAGTCAGCTGGCATTTGAGGGTGCACAAATGCGAGGGAGCCGTGTCAGTACATTTACTGGCACGTTAAAGATCCCCTTCGGGCCAAAATTCCGGCACCCCGGTGTCTCTAAAAGCAGCAGTAGTTAAAAGGGATGTAAAACCAATAACATTATTATTATTATTATTATTATTATTATTATTATTATTATTATTATTATTATTATTATTATTATTATTATTACATATACGACCTGCCGTGGGCAACATCCAACTTTGAGTTGAGACATGTCTTTACACGTCTGGTTGTGCATGGCTTTCACAACCCTAATTGAAAAAAAAGGAAGGAAGATTGTAGTTTTACGTGACCGTGAATCTTGTGATTATGAGCCACGGGACCTCCTTTTTACGTGGAATCCGAACCACAGGACATGGCATTTCACTTCGAAAATCTCACATGCATTGACCGGGAATCGAAAACCCTAATTGAATTAACAAATCTTTCCATGACCCTACAGAGACGTGTGTATACAAACTATGTGGATAGTTTCGATTGCTATTTGCCTGAAATAAAACTAGTAATTAATAACCTGAACTAACATCAACGGCTTGAATTCAGTTACTATGTGAAATCGTTTTGTTCTTTACTTCAAATAACATTTTCAAGTAACGCAAAAGAGGCTGTTACAAACCCTTTAAAATGAAAAGTAAAAATGTATCGTAGTATCATCTTGTCATTCTTCAAATTCGATGCGCATAGAATGCCAATGGTATAGTAATCAATGGAGCCCCACGTAGACTAGTCGTGACATCTAGTGGTGAAATATCGAACAATATAATCCTAACAGAGCGAGTGCATTCTAGCGGCCAGAAGAAGAAACTTTTCAATAAAATCTGGAAGTTAATAAGTATGTCGGCGTGCAGTTACCTTTTTGGCAGCTAGATGTCTCGAGTAAATCTGCTGGCGAATTATGTTTTAATTAAATATATATTTTACACCATAATATGCACAATATAACGCTTAATTTTAAAATATCTGAGTCATTACAAAACAATAAACATATAACATTTCAAGCAAAAAATCTAGCTCTGATCGGGTTTGAACCATTGGCATTTGAGCGATAGGCTAACGCTCTACCACTGAGCTAATTGTGTCAACGAATATCGTTCTATATAAAATGACTTACATAGAACTTGTTAGCAAATAATGATTTATACTAAACGATTTCATCACTGGAGTATATTATTTATATATAAAGCATTTCATACAAAGTTTATTTATTTTGTATCAGTACGCTATATTGCATGCAATACTCGAATTAGTGAAATATAAGTCAGGCACAAGATATCCGCTGCCATCTTGTCTTATTACTGAATCAGCTCAGCTTTTTAAAATCACGTCTGCACTATAGTATTGCAAAATAAACTTTTAATTTCGAACGTGCCTCTTCCTTTAGAACAGTTAAAACGATTCTCGGCTCGATAATCGGAACTGGTGGGTCCCATGATATGGATTATAAAGTTTGCATAATTCGCACGGCCGCCATCCTGAAATGGTATGGCGGACGACCTTGTAGTTTGGTCACAAGACGCATCCTATACGAAGGTATGTTGTTACCAAATTTGGTAGAGATCGGATGATTTGGTTAGTCGTTATTTGATTTTACGTTTTGAACGTTTAAGTGGCCGCCATTCAGTTTTAGTAAAGATGGCGGCGATATAAAACATGACACTGAGGTGTCCTTTGCTAGTGCTACCTTTGTAGCCTACCAAATTTCGTTCAATTCGCATTCACCGTGTTCGAATTGATAGGGGGGGACAGACATTCAGAGTACACACACTCACACACACACATACACACACACACACACACAGACTCACACACACACATACACACACACACACACACACACAGACACACACACACATACACACACACAGACAGACACACTTTTTTCGCCCTGTGTTGATCTCATAAGTCTACTTTCATTTTTTGCAAAAATCGAAAGTAGGCTAATAGCAAAATCGACCTTTATGTTCGACGATGTTGAAATGTTAATATTATATGTCAGAAAACTGTATCATAATGAGGGTCATTATAACACTATTTTTTTTTCATTATGAAACAAATTCTCCCACCAATCAGAGCTCATGAAACAGTTGTGTGACCAATTAGGTAAGGATAGCATCGGATTTTTACTGACTTCCACGGCCTTCTATTTTAAATTTCACTGCGTGGCTAGTGCCATAGGCCATGGTCAGATACAAGGTATTCTCTGCGTCCCATGCGCTCTGTTCAGTACATAATACTGACAAAATCTCGACAGATATTTATGAATATTTATGTTCGAACATAAAATAGTTATAATTATCTTCGAATATAAACAGTCGTATGCAACTCGCCTATAATGGTAATTAAGACACTCGTGCCTTAATTATTGCCATTATAGGCTCGTTGCATAATGTACAATTCTATGGCTGTAGTAAAAACAGAACTATTGTATGGGTGCGAGACATGGGCGACACCACAAACTCTTGAAGAACGCATTTGTGCCTTTGTTGAGGAATATAAACGGGCCCGTATTCAATGTGGACGAAGGAAGATGGGAAAGGAGGCAGAAGGAAGGCCTCTACCAACTATTTAAAAAAAAAGCGAATATTGGTAGAACCATCAAAGGACGAAAACTGCAGTGGCTAGGGCATGTGTTAGAGCAGAAGCATGTATTACTAAGAGAGTTTAACTCCCAGATGATTTGACAAACGACTAGATGGAGAGATGGTTACATTGGAAGAAATAAAACCTACAGCTTCCCTTGGCGATGCTACAGATAGAAGGAGGTGGAGCAGCATCTGTAATAAATATTCGAAATTGTGACCAGAAATATGCCTCTCATAATGTGATTGAACCACTGATTTTATTTTATTCTTAATTTTTATGTCATGGAATATCTATTGTAATGTATGTTCTCTGTTTTCTGTCATGAGTCTTCATGCCGGCTTCAGTGGCGTAGTCGGTAGCATGCTGAACTGCTGTGCTCAAGATCGCAGATTCAAACCCGGCCGAAGTCGTCCAATTTTTTAAGAGCGTTAAAATCTTTCAGTATGCCTTCCTTCGGAGGAGAAGTAAAGCCGGCGGTCCCATGTCATAGATTTATGGCATGTGAAAGATCCTTTCACTAACTAAACTTGTGTAAAGCTAAATTTCTAGGATAGATTTCGTTGTAACGGTCTATCAAAGTTTCAACGTTCGCCACTAGGTTTCAGTGATATCTGGTAGCGAAAGGTGGAATTACTCGAAATTTATCTGAACTTGTAGCTCACCCTATGGGTGTCCGCTTGAAGCATGAAGCAGCTACAGTCTCTTGCGAGCCAAACATGTCCTCGGACACTCCCGGCACTAAAGGCCATACGCTAAATAAATGGCCTGTTGAGTACAATAACCTTTTACATGCCATAAATCTATGACTTGGGACCGCCGGCTTTATTTCCCCTCCGAAGGAAGGCATACTGAAGGATTTTAACGCTCTTAAAAAGCCGACGACTTCGGCTGGGTTTGAACCCGCGATCTTGGGCACAGCAGTTCAGCATGCTACCAACTACGCCACCAAAGCCGCTATGATGATAATGATGTTGAATACTCTGTCGTGTTGAGTGATTTAACGCGCAAGCCTACGCATCTGGGTTGTCTATTTTACCCTTGGTCTCAAACCCTTTAACGTCATTTTCTCAATGTGCCTCTTTTTGTGAGTTATGCTGGTTTTGTATTGGGAGTTCGATATATTTGAATAATTTATGAGATATTAAACACATGTTCGCCCATATATTTTTTTACAATAGCGTACGCCATAAAACAAAATATTTTTGCGAAGAATAGCGTCATGTGTGATATAGGGTTATTATAGTGTGGTATACAATAGACAGTCGCTTAGTTAATAATAGTGCGACGGCTTGCTGTGTCCCACATATCCAGCTGAGCATGAGTTATGACTTCACGGGCCATTTCCTTGTCTTGACGCCTCGGTCCACCGATATTGTATGAGTGCGCCGCAATTTCTGATCATCTCTTACATTCAACACTGTCCTCCCAAACAACAGTTGAATTTCTACTTAAGGCGGCTTCGGTGGCGTAGTCGGTAGCATGCTGAGCTTCTATGCCCAAGATAGCGGGTTCAAACCCGGCCGAAGCCGTCGGATTTTTTAAGAGCATTAAAAATCCCTCAGTATGCCTTCCTTCGGAGGGGAAGTAAAGCCGGTGGTCCCATGTCATAGATTTATGGCATGTTAAAGAACCTTCCACTAATTACAGCTAAATTGGATAGGTTAAGAACGTAAACAACGCTCTTAGGTTTCTACGTTCGTTACCAAGAGCCGACTGCGGTGGCGTCTAGTAGCTAAGTTCTCAACTTGGCCTAGTAGTCGTTGACGGTGGCTCTTGGCGGCACAATTAGGAACTATTTGAAAAATTCTACGTTGCAGTCTGTACTTAAATTAAAAACACAGATACACACACTAATACAGCCATCACAATTAACACCGGTTATCAGACAGATTCTGCATACACCCAAAGTACACGGGGCTACATGACCGCGTTGTCGCAGCCCCTAAACTTAAGAACCAAACAAACAAACTCTACTTAGAATAAAACAAAGTCCCCGATTCTGGGATGTTACGGGTAATCTCGAGAACCACTGGATGGATTTTGATGCGGTTTTCACCGTTCAGTAAAGGATTTCTCGAGGAAGGTTTCTGTAGAAAATAATTCATATATATGATGATAATTGTTGTTTAAAGGGGCCTAACGAAACTTAAAACTCCTCACTTACAAACTAAAACTGGAAATGCGAAACAGAAAGGAGAAGAATGTAAATAAAAGACAGGAGGAAATAAAATGCCCTCAACCCTCGAAAATTGAAAATTGAGGAACTTGGAAGGAAGGAGAGCCAAGAAGGGCAGCCAGGAATGGGAAAGAGGAGAGGGTCCGCCCCAAAGGCAATGGAAGGAGAAGAACCTGACCCAGTTCAGGAAGCCCTCGGGGTCGCCAAATCCCGAACTCACCAGACGTGAGCCCTTGAGGGCCTTGAGCAGAAGACAGGAGATATAATGAAAATAAAACAAGAGGGTTGACCCCTCGAAGAATGAGGGATCAGGAAAGATGAGACAAGGGCCAATTAAGGCGGGAAAGTGAAAGACTCCCTAGGCCTCCGATACCCTAATACCGTTGGGGTCGGAAGAGAACAAGAGTTGACCAAGGGGGGTCGAGAGGAAAGATAACAGAGAGGAGCCCGGCACTAGTAAGTGGAAGCAATGCCGGGCTCAGCTGGGGTCCCGTGGTCGCCAACCCACGTCCTACGAGTTGTGAGCCCCTGGGGGTAATTAATTTATACTCAAAGGAAGCCGAGAAGTAACGATTTCAGTGAATCGAATCAAAAGAAACATAATAATGTTATTGGTTTTACGTCCCTTTTAACTACACTGGCTTTTAGAGACGCCGGGGTGCCGGAATTTTGCCCTGAAGGGGATCTTTAACGTGCCAGTAAATCTACGGACACGGTCAAAGGAAACATACCGTCCGTGCGTCCTTTAAACTTACCCTGGGTAAACCGTTAAAAATATCTTTATGTTCCACCCTGGCGACATGTAAATATTATATGTCAGAAAATTGTACTATAATGAGGCTCACTATAGTACAAGTTTTCATTATGATACAGTTTCTCCCACCAATCAGAGCTGAAGAAACAGTTGTGTGACCAATTAGGTGAGGATAGCTTCGCAACTGCGCTCACTTCCATGGCCCCCTATTTTAAATTCCCCTGCGTGGCGAGTGTCATAGTGAGGTATTCCAGGAGGACATGGTCAAATACAAGGTATTCTCTGCGTCCCATGCGCTCTGTTCAGTACATAAAACTGGTGAAATCTCGACAGATATTTATGAATATTTATGTTCGAACATAAAATAGTTATAATTATCGTCAAACAAAAACAGTCGTATGCAACTCGCCTGTAATGGTAATTAAGACACTCGTATGGAAATTATAAAACTCGCTACGCCCATTTTATAAACATACTCGTGTTGTCTTAATTATTGCCATTATAGGCTCGTTGCATAATGCACTAATATACTATGAGTGATACACTAATACAGTCATCACAATTAACACCGGTTATCAGACAGATTCTACACACACCCAAAGTACACGGGGCTACATGACCGCGTTGTCGCAGCCCCTAAACTAAGGAACCAACCAACCAACCATACTATGAGTGTATGAACTGTTCAGCGAGAAAAAAATCTCCACGACAGCATATCTCTGTCATCAATACATCACCCACTATAAGTGTTCAGATTTTAATTTCTTCCAACAATCTATATTCAATTACTAGCTTCGGAGGCAGTTTACGAGCTAGCTAGCGAGTGAGTCGATCACCCCAGTTTCAGCCTTCGTTCCGCAGAATACACAGTCAAGTTTAGATTGGACGGAAGGAGGATTTGTATTTCATGCAACTCGCCATTCTTAAATTACGTCTGACAAGAATTCTTTGCACATGCTATCTCCATGATAATATAATTAATAATCCAGTCAGTGATTTTAACCCATCATGCCGAGACGAAAAACGGATATAGGTCTTAGTTCTTTGAAATCGAAAAAATAAGTAAACAAAACTGACGTATATTAGTTACTCCAAATTAATCTAGATTGTCAGGTACTATACGTGTGCATAGTTAAATGCTGTCGCCTTGCATACTTTCTGATATATTGGCATTGGGATAAAAAAATAGAGAGTGCATTTATTAACAGTTGGCAGCCCTGGTGGCTCTTAAGAATACGCTCCGTCATATCGGCTTATGTATACATAGTACATGCGATATTTGGTTGAAATTCAATTGATAGTATAGTAATTACATGCATTTAAAAATTTGACCTATCATCAGGCTTAGAATTATTTTGGCAACATTGTCATATATGGCCTCCTGGAAATTAAACTGAAATATTATTATCTATATGTGTGCCAATTTTGGAATAGCTCGCATGTATACCTTCCAAGATATCCAACACGGAGCTCAAATTTCAATTGCGGTTTTCCAACAGTTGGTAGCACTGACATAATTTTCAAATATGGCCTTGATATATTCAGGTATAGATCTTTACTCATACCCAATTTGGTTTCGATTTCTGCAGCCGTTTAGACAGAAGGACAGACAGATAGACAGACAGACACACATTTGCCCAGATCGATCACATAACTGTACTTTTTCCTAATTTTTGCAAAATGTGAAAAGTAGGCTAACAAGACGATAGCCCCTACCAGAACTGTGTCGCATCCAGCTCGCTTAACAGTAAAACCGGACGGGTGGTCTAGACATATGGGGCGCTCACAACTTACCCATCGTGCATTCAAAAGGAAGAGATATTCCCGCAAAGGGAATTGCATTCTGATGTCATTAATATCGAAAATTTGTTGTCAGACAAATTCTACACTCATCCAAGTACACAATAACAAAATTATTCTTTACTGATGAGCCCTGATACCTAGCTATTTCCAAGAATGTGATTTCATCTGAGAGGACAAGACAGGAGGTGAAGATAATCTCAACGTAAATATTTGGCTAAAAGCCAACAGTTTCTGGAGTGGAATAAGAAGAAAAGGAATGACCTGATGAGATGTAACTATCGTGAACAGAATACACGAGCTGATGTCTTCTTTCACAGGGCAAGTGCTCTTTTCAAACTCACTGTTGTATGCATAGAATTTCTGATTATGCCAGAAAACATCAGCTCTTTCAGCTAAACATTTTTTCCCATAACTTTAAAGAGTCTAAAATAATTTCATGACGAAACAAGTAGTTCCATGACGAACTAAACAGCCTACTTTTCTTAAAATCTAAGATTCTTGCCAATGATTAACCAATATAGACCTATTTAGATAATGACGAAATTAAATCGGTAATACTGAAATGTTTAATTAGTTCGAAATAAACCTGAAATAATGTAGCCTAATATAGCACTACAGTTGGCAGCCCTGGTCTATGATTGTGCCAATTTTGGATTTAAACCATTTGATAATATAGAAGTTACATGTAATTAACTAATGGACTTATCAGCAGGCCTAGAATCATGTTGGCAGCATTGTCGTATATTAGTTACTCCAAATAAATTTAGAATGCCAGTTACTATACGTGTGCAAAGTTCAGAGCTCTTGGCTTACATGCTTTGTGATATATTGATATTAGGATAAAAGAAATAGGGAGAGTATTTATTAACAGTTGGCAGCCCTGCTGTCTCTTAATAATACGCATAGTCATTCCTGTTATGGTACACAAAGCACATACGAAATTTGGTTGAAATCCATTTATTAGTATAGAAGATACAAGTATTTATAGATTGGACCTATCAGCAGGCTTAGAATCATGTTGGCAGCACTGATGTATATTAGTTACTCCAAAATAATGTAGAATGTCAGGTACTAGACGCGTGCAAAGTTTAGAGCTGTTGGCTAGCATACTTTCTGGTATATTGATATTAGGGTAAACACGTAGTTCCGTGAAGAACTATACAGCCTATTTTCAAATATCTACTTATGCTAATTGCCTCAATCAACATACAACATTTCAGTTTAATTGCTGTAACATATTCGTAGATATTGAGAACCGTCTAAATATTTCGGAGGTCGACTTGATGGATTTTTTAGCCTAATTTTCACATTTTGCAAAAATGAGGAAAAAGTAGTCTTATGAGATCGGGCAAATGTGTGTCTGTCTGTCTGTCTGTCCTTCTGTCTGTCTGTCTGTCTGTCTGTCTGTCCTTCTGGCTGTCTGTCTGTCTGGCTGTGTGTGTGTGTGTCCCCTATCAACTCCTAAACGGCTGCAGGAATCCAAACGAAATTTGGGAGAAGTAAAGATCTATACCTGAATATCTCACGGCCATATTTGAAAATTATGTCAGTGCTACCAACTGCTGAAAAATCGCAATTGAAATTTGAGCTCCATGTTGCATATCTTGGAAGGTATGAATGGGAGCTATTTCAAAATTGGCATACCTATAGATAATAATATTTTAGTTAAAATTTCCAGGAGGCCATGCATGGCAGTGTTGCCAAAATGATTCTAAGCCTGCTGATAGGTCTAATTTTAAATGCATATAACTTCTATACTATCAATTGGATTTCAACCAAATTTTGTATGTAATATGTGTACATAAACAGATATGACTGGGCGTATTCGTACGAGCCACCAGGGCTGCCAACTGTCAATAAATGTTATCTCTATTCTTTTATCCAAATACCAATATATCAGAAAGTATGCAAGCCGACAGCTTTAAACTATGCACACGTATAGTACCTGACATTCTAAATTAATTTGGAGTAACTTATGTACATCAGTGCTACCAACATGATTCTAAGACTGCTGATAAGACCAATTTTTAAATACATGTAACTTCTATAATATCAATTGGATTTCAACCAAATTTCCTATGTGCTATGTGTACCATAACAGATATGACTATGCTTATTCTTAAGAGCAACCAGGGATGCCAACTGTTAATAAATGCTGTCTCTATTTTTTACCCAAATATTAATATATCAGAAAGTATGTAAGCCAACAGCTTCAAACTTTGCACAAGTATAGTACCTAACATTCTAGATTAATTATGAGAAACTAATATACGTCAGTGCTGCCAACATGACTCTAAGTCTATTGATAGGTCCAATTTTCAAATACATGTAACTTCTATACTAACAAATGGATTTCATCCAAAATTGGCACAGCAAGATATCATAATATTTCAGATTATTTCTGACCAACGCATGCGTGACATTGTTGCCAACATGATTTTACGCGCGCTGATAGATCCAATGTCTAACTGCATGTAACGTCCATGCTACCCATTGGACTTCAACCAAATATTGTATTCTGTATCTTAAGAGATGGAACTAAGGATATATTCAGTCACCAGGGCTGCCAACAGTAGTGTTCTATTAGGCTATATGTATATTTCGAACTAATTAGAAATTTCGATATTACCAACTTAATTTCGCTATTTTTCTAGATAGGTCTATATAGATTGGCATGAATCTTAAATTTTAAGAAAAGTAGGCTCCTTAGTTCGTCACGGAACTTCTTGTTATATATATAGGCCATAGAGTTATGTATTATTAGATGCAATTAATTGCGTAGGTTCATTATTCAAACGTTGACTTCGATCACATGATTTCAGACACAAGGAATAAAAACTACATCTTAAAATTTCGCACAGCTACTATCTGGAGGATATGTAAACAATTGAACTAAATTAGATGTTAGTGCATTACAATAGGCCTATGTAGGAACATTTGCTGTACCATATTTCACGGCACTCGGATGGTTAAATCGCGGCGAAAATCTATTTAAAAGTTTCAATTTCGCTTGGCCGCCATGTTCGTTTTGTACTTAGCAGGTTTCCGAAAGTTGCATAGGTGAACTTCAAATAGTGTCTTCGTTACCGTACAAAATGTCAGGGTGATATCAGTAATAGTTTCGGAGATATAGGATGCCGGTAAAATACTTCGCACAGCCACCATATTGTATTGGTTATACGTAATAAAAGTTTAAGATCTCGGTCGGAGTGGGACAAAATAGTACTACAGTATGTCCTCACCAGGTTTCATTGAAATAGCTTCAGCCGTTTAGATTTTATTACGGGTCACACACGCGCACACACACACACACACACACACACACGGACATATGGTGATCTCATAGGCCTATTTTGTCATAAAGGAAAATAGGCTAAAAATAGAGAGAGAGTTTATTAACAGTTGGTAGCCCTGGTTGTTCTTGAAAATATGCATAGTTTTATCAGTTATGGTAGGCTACACGAAGCACGTATGAAATTTGGTTAAAATCGATTTGTTCATATAGAAGTTACATGCATTTAGATATTGGACATTTCAGCAGGATCAGAATCATGTTGGCAGTATTGACGTACATTAGTTACTCCAAATTAATCTAAGAGATCATATATAATGCGTGTGCAAATTTTCTAGTGATTGGCTTGCATACTTTGGGATATATTGGTATTAGGATAAAAAAAATAGAGATAGCATTTATTAACAGTTGGCAACCCTGGTTGCTCCTAAAAATACGCATAGTCATATCTATTATGGTACACATAGCACATACGAAATTTAGTTGAAATCGAATTGATATTATGGAAGTTACATGCATACAGTATAACGATATGACCAATTAGGAGCCACAGAATCATGTTGGCAACACTGTCTTATGGTCTCCTGGAAATTAAAATGAAATATTATTATGTGAGCCAATTTTGGAACAGCTCCCATGCATACCTTCCGAGATATCCAACATGGAGCTCAAATTTCAATTGCGATTTTCAGGAGTTGTTAGCACAGACGTCATTTTCAAATATGGCCGTGAGATATTCAGGTATTAGCTCTTCACTAACAGCTTTTTGAGGGGAGTAACAGCCCTCGAAGGCTCACAAGAAGCTGCCCGTGTGAAGATATGGAAGACAGAGATCACAGACCCAACTATTCCTCTATCAGAAAAAATGGCACCTGGTCACAACTTGCCATATGGAATTTGGAAATCATTTAACAGGCTGAGGACGGGGGTTTCACGCTGTAAGAACAATCTCAAGAAATGGAACATGCTCATCAACAATGATGAGTTCTGTGACTGCAGAATTTTACAAGACCCAGAACACCTGCTGATCTGCCCCTTGATGGAGGACATATGTGCAAAAAACGATCTTTTGGCTGCAAATGCTAATGCTATAACTGTTGCTACTTACTGGCAAAATCTAATTTGATTTGGACACGGAAAAAAAGCTCTTCACTCATACCAAATTTGTTTTCAATAGCTGCATCCGTTTAGGAGTTGATAAGTGGGTACACACACATACAGACAGACAGACAGACAGAAGGGCAGACAGGCAGACACACATTTAGGCGGATCGATCTCATAAGTCTACTTTTTCTCATGTTTACAAAATGTGAAAAGTAGGCTAAAAATGTAGTCTATTAATCCATGAAAATCAGGACCTCCTCGTGGCATTCTTGCCTGATTCTCCGTAGGTCCGGTTTCAATTCTAAGCTTTGCCAAGAAATTTAATTCTGGTCTTAGGGCTGGAACGCTATCCACTCAGCCTAGTGAGGTAAAACTGAGAGATGAAGTAGGTTTAATTCCAACCTCAGTCATCCTGGAAGTGGATCTCCGTGGTTTCCCACTTCTACTCCAGGCAAATGCCGAGCCGCCTCCAATAATCCTCATATAAATTAGTCTAGAAATACATACACAAACTACGACACCACAAATTCAAGGGTTATCAGACAAATTCTATATATACACACGCAAGTACACGGGGCTATATAACAATGTTGTCCAAGTTCCTCGATTGAAACAACAACAACAACAACAAAATATGTTGTTGATTTAGGGGCTTTGCGAGATCGTGGTCATGTAGCCCCGTGAATTTGGGTGTGAAATAGATCTGCCAACCTGTGTTATTGTGATGACTGTATTAGTGTGTGTATTTGTAACTTAGCATTCGGCTTTTTTCTGGAGTAGAAGTGGTAATCCACTTAAAACCACCTCAAGGACGGCCGAGGTAGATATCAAACCTGCTTCTTCTCATGTTTGCCTCCAAGGCTGAATGTACCCCGTTCTAACCCTCAGATCAGAATTACATTTCTTGGCAAAGACGGGAATCAAACCAGGCATCCGCGGTGACAGCCAAGAATGCTAGCCACTGCGTAATGAGGCAAAAATACACTAGTCAGCCATCACAAATAATAATAGGTCTAATATCGTATGGCCTCGGGTGCGGGGCGCAAGCTTTGTTATTTGACACCCAAAGGGTAGCTTTCATGTCGAATTTCGTTGTTCCTTGAAGCACTCTGAAAGTCAAGGAGGTTAGATATCTAAGCTCCTTGAACACTATAGCGCTTTCTAGTAGAGGAATCAAGAACTTTGTGTTGGCGGCAAATCCCGAGATTAATTTTGCCATTATGAACACAGCCTACTGAATTCCAATGGGTTCTTTGACTTGCCAACATCGTATGACATGCTGTCGTAATTATCGCCGCCTTTCAAAAATCACTTACCACGGCCAGGAGCGAACCTGCAAGCTTAGGGTTAGTGGCCCGACACGTTGACCACTCACCCACCGTGGCAAGCTAGCCACCACAAAGAATGGGGTTATCTGAGAAATACTACACACACCCAAGTCACAGGGCTACGTTAGCAGGATGTCGGAAAGTATCTAAATCAACAACAATTCCAAGATCTATAATTATATTTGTCTTAAATTAAACCGCTGGATGTTTCATTGTCTCGCCAACGTGACCAGCACAGTGATATATTGCTTTCAGAATGGTAGCTTATTGCTTCTTCATCTGGCTGATTGATTTATAATGGTCTCAACGCCAGAACTCCTAGACTCACATTTCAGTTGCTTTGTTATCAAAACATATGTAGTAGCAAATATTCTGGGAATGCTTTTATATATAGACAGAGAGAGGTCCATTAATTGAGAATAAAAATAGCTTAACATCAAACGGGTTCCACAACGAGAAATGAATCCCCTTTGTTACGATTGTAGGGGGGTAAGCGTTACTTGCAACGACGTTTATTGTTATTATTGTTGCGACCAGGTGAGTTAGCAGGCAGTCGCTCACATCCGGGAAGCGATGAGGTTCGAATCCTCCCGCCGGCAACCTTGAAGATTGTCTTCTGTGGTTTCCCATCTTCCTTCCAGGCAAATGCCGGGGTTGGTCCCTAACTATAGGCCACAGCCGTTGCCTTCCAATTGCTCGTCCTTAAATTCATACTTTCCTCCGCAGACAACAATCCACACGCGACGTTACTTGTAGCTCACCCCATGGGTGTCCGCATAGAAGCAGCTACAAATTCTGGCGAACCGAACATGTCCTCAGACACTCCCGGCACTAAAAGCCATAGGTTAAAAATAAATATATATATATCTTTGTGGTAATGACGTTACTAGGAATTCTTACTTTTGCCGAACCGCCATTCATAATAACCATTACCTTTGTGGCAACGCCGTTACTAATAACCGTTTCTTTCGCGGCAACAGCGTTAGTAATAAGTTAACCGTTACTTTTGTGGTAATGTCTTAGTAATAACCATTACTTTTGCGGTAACACCGTTAATAATAACCGTTAATTTTGCGGTAATGCTGTTACTAACAACCATTACTTTTGGGTTCATCATTCATTTCCGTGTCCTGTCAGCATTTCCAGAAAACTGCAGCTGCGATGGCCTTTATTGCTTCCTCTAAAAACATCTTCCATTGTGCATGGGTTGTCCAGGAGGGGGCAGATAAGTAGGTAGCTTGGGTCTTGTTCAGCTCTACATTCACAAGAGGTGTGTGCGTCTGCTGGAAGGATCCCCTATTTTTGCAGGTTGGTCTTGCATCGAGGGACACCCACTCTTAAGACTTTTGGATTAACGCCATTACTAATAACCGTTAGTCAACGTTTGCGGTAACACCATTACTAATAACCCTTACTTTTGCTTTATCACCGTTACTGATAACCGTTACTTTTGCAGTAATGCCGTTACTTCTGCGATAACGCCTTTACTAATAACCGTTACCTTTGTGACAACGCCGTGACTAAAACCCCTTACTTTTGCGTTATCGCCGTTACTAATAATCGTTTCTTTTGCGGCAACGCCACTATTAATAACCGTTACTTTTGGGTTCATGCAGTTTATAACTACCGATACTTTTGGGGTATCGCCGTCGTTGCGATCCGAGGGTGGCTGGTTTGGTGAGAGGGACTAAACGCACCTGTCCGAAGAGCAGTAGATTGGGGCTCGAATACCGAATTTGGTCACATTTGGAAGGCTAATATAAATTAAAAGTTTTTCAGTCGCTCAACATGATTGTACCCATACATTTCATTAATGGAATAAATTATATAAATTAATTTCATGTATTTGTTTTCAGTATTTTTGTACAATTGGGTACAATCTTGTTGACCTACTGAAAAACAGTAAATTTAGATTACTTAGGCAACACTGAAAAATTGCTTCCAACACGATAATGTTAATGGCTAATTCAAAAGATGATGTCTTAAAGCCTTTTCTATGAACACGATTTGTGGTTTGTTGCTCTTGAGAAGGCGTACCATAGACTACCCAGGTTATCAGGCTGGTTGGTTGGTTCTTAAGTTTAGGGGCTGCGACAATGCGGTCATGTAGCCCCGTGTACTTTGGGTGTGTGTAGAATCTGATAACCGGTGTTAATTGTGATGACTGTAATAGTGTGTGTTACCTGTTTTAGGTAGATTTCATTAGAAAGCTAACTATTGCAATGGGTCCCATGTTTCGACTTCCGGAAAATTTCGACATATCTTCGCGTTTCACATCCCCCATACCCCAAAACCACCGTCAGTTCAAAAGTTTATATATAATTTATGTATGTATATATATATATATATATATATATATATGTATATATATGTATATATATATGTATATCAGTTTCTTGTGGACACGATACCTGCCGTAATTTTGCACCAATCACTTTGAATTTTTACCGAATATGTATACCTATAAAATCTCGGTCGAGTTCGTTACTGGGCTAAATCGGTCGAAGGGGGTGAAAATGGGGGGCTTTTTTCGAAAAAGTTAAATATTGCTATAACTCCCTTAATAGGTGACATATCGAATCCGTTCAACGTTCATACTATGTGTCGGATAAAGCCCAAAAATTTATGTTTGAAGAGTTTTTTTATAGCACCAGCCATTGACCAAAGGGGTAGGAAAAAGTGGGTTTTTCGGGAAACATTAATCATATCTCTCTTAATAGGCACAATATCAAAACCGAACAAAATGGACAATATTCCCCTAATAATTACCTAAAACTTTTGTCTGAAAGAATTTTTGATATGACCCAACATTACGCCAAGGGATGAGAGAAATGATTTCGGAATTATAAGAAAATGCCAAGAGCTATCAGAGGTTGCCATGGCAACACTACTAAATTGATGAGGGATGATCCATCATTGTTGCCATGACAACGCACTTGCACGAGATCAGATTCAGTATTTCCATCTGACTAAGTGGGAAGCGGCTTCGGTGACGTAACTGGTAGCATGCTGAATGTCTATGCCCAAGGTCGCGGTTTCAAAGCCGGCCGAAGTCGTCGGATTTTCTAAGAGCGCTAAAATCCGTCAGTATGCTTTCCTTTGGAGGGGAAGTTCCAACGTTCGTTCCGAGTTGCTTGTTGGGGTGGCATCTAGTAGCCAAGTTCACAGCTAGGTGTCATTGACGGTAGTACCTGGTAGCAACATTAGGAACTACTGCTTGAAATTGACCGTCTGCAGTCCTTACCTGAATTAAGACAAATACAGCCATTACAATTCACACCGTTTATCAGACAGATACTACACTCACCCAAAGTACACGGGGTTAGATGACCGCGTTGTCGCAGCCCCTAAACTGAGGAACCAACCAGAGGTAGATTTCATTAGAAAGCTAACTATTGCAATGGGTACCATGTTTCGACTTCCGGAAAATTTCGACATATCTTCGCGTTTCACATCCCTCAGACCCCAAAACCACCGTCAGTTCAAAAGTTTATATATAACTAGCTGAAGTACCCGTGCTTCGCTACGCGTCATAAATAAATTAAAATGTGAAGGTGACAGTTAAAACAGGGGATAGGCGAGGTGCTGCGCAGAGGGAGATTAAGGATGGAACATTTTGTCCAACTACACCGCTCGGCGTTGACCGTGTTTTATAGCACAAATTTAGGTTTTACTCGCTAACAGTTGCAGATACCTTTCGGATAGAAAATGTAATTTTAAACCTCGCATATGCCATCAAAAGTTTGCTATTTCTTAGCGTTCTCTTTTTATTTGAAATGGAAATATGAAAGTTTGAAACCAAAGGGTGTAGTGACGTCACTAAAATGGTCGCCATTTTAAATAGTGCAAAGTATTGAAATCAAAAGTAACCTATATGTTAACCAGGTAAATCAGCTACTTCCATGTAAAATTCACGTAAATCGGACCAGTGGTACTTGCGAGATTGAGTAATACACAGACACACACCATCTCAATTTTAGCCTCGCTTCGCTCGCGTCATAGTCGTATCATATTGTTTTTCAATGAAATGCAGGTTTAACCCCGTTAACACCCCTTTAGAACCTGAATACCCAAAAATCCCTCCTTAGTAGACGTTTTCGACACACAACAAACAAACATATCCCAAAAATATCATTCTTCTAACTTTAATAGTTTTGGTTGGTCGATGAGAGCAAACATACAAAAATCCTTCCTTAGTGCAAGGTTCGTATATAAGAGGTTGTCTCGTTCCGCGCGCATGCGCTCTACTTCCCCGGCTGATGACGTATTGCTCATACCCGGCAACAGCCAACACCACAGTCTCCAGTAAGCTGGCAGCTTCAGCTATTCTTTATGGTGTTGTGTTGATGTGTTTATCTATTCTCGTTACGTGTCATTATTTAGTGGTGTTTGATAGTGCTTCATTAAGTACTGCTCTACACGTTTCCCCTAGTAATAGGTAAGTGCTCGGTAAATGAAAGAGCCATTTGTGTATCATTAGCTTCGTGGTACGACCTGATAGTTTTGATGTTTTTTTTTATTTCTTTCAGTTTTCTACGATGCCTGGAATGAGATGCACGGTGGCTTTGTGTACAAACAGTCTTATTAAAACGAAGCGGGATCCCGGGAGTGCGCATATGAAGTATCATTCATTCCCTAAAGACAATTTAATTAGGCAAAAATGGGTGCTGTGTACTAGAAGAGACGGGAAGTGGAATCCGAATACTTCACAAATATGCTCTGAACATTTTACGGAGGATGTTTATGAGAGGAACCTGAAAGCAGAATTATTGAATTTAATTCCTAAGAGAAAACTAAAACAGACTGCTGTGCCTTCACTTAAATTAGGAACTGATATACCCGAAGAAACCCAGGTGCAGATACATGAATGTGAAATACGTAGTGAGAAGAAAGAAAATAAAAGAACTGTGAATCAAATTTTAGAAAGCTCGTACTCTGTTCAAGAAGTGTGTGATGACGTCCAAACTACAACGGAGGAAAATCAAATAGATGTTTTGAAGATGGAAAATGAAAAGTTGCGACAAAAGAACGCAGCGCTGGAGGAGAGAATCGTACTGAAAAGCCAAGAAATTGGCAGGCTTAAAAGAGAACTTTGTAAAATGAAGAGAAAAAGGATTGATGAAACCAGAGTGCGTAAAAAGGCCCGGGAAATACTCGGTTCAGTTTTCACCGAAAATCAAATAGACATCCTTTTAAGTAAGAAAAAGAAAGTTAAATGGACAGAGGATGAAATATCTCTTGCATTTTCCCTGAGATATATTAGTAAGCGTTCATATCTTTTTCTGAAGAAGAAAATGAACATTCCTTTGCCTGGACTGTCTACACTGCAAAAATGGGCATCAACAGTCGATATGAACAATGGTGTTTTCCAAGATGTTTTCCGCTTTCTGTGCGTTGCTGGTTCATCTCTGAGCAAGAAAGAAAAAATTACGGTTCTTCTTTTTGGTGAAATGAAAGTTAAAAGCGTCATGGAATATGACCGGAAAGGAGATGAATTTATCGGGCCTCACTCCAATGTGCAAATAATAATGGCTCGGGGACTTTTTGCTCAATGGAAGGTGCCTCTCTTTGTTGATTTTGACGTGAAAATAACCTGCGAGATTTTAAACTCTATTATTTTAAAACTTTCCGATATAGGGTACATTGTAAAAGCATGTGTTAGCGACATGAGGGGTGGAAATGTTGGACTTTGGAAGGAACTAGGAATTAGTACTGAAAAAATCTGGTTCCCTCATCCCTCTACGGAAGAAAAAATATACATGTTTGCTGACGCGCCACATCTTCTGAAACTAGTGCGGAACTGGTTTTTAGACACTGGGTTCCAGCTAAAGAGCGGACAGATTGTAAATAGAAATCCTATCGTAGCATTATTAAATGATCAGAAGAAAAGTGATCTCAAAATGTTGCATAATCTGAACGAAAGTCACATCACTGTGGAAAAGACTCAGAGACAAAATGTGAGGAAAGCGTGTCAGTTATTGTCGCACAAGACAGCTACTGCTCTGCAATTTATGAAACCGGGAGCTGATCATCAGCTGGCTGAAGAAACTGGAAAATGTATTGAAATAATTGATAGGTGGTACGATGTGATGAATACATACACTCCCAAACCTTCAGGTAGACCTTCCAAGAACCCATATGGAAAAGATCTGGAATCTCAAGACGCAATTCTCAACGACATGCTTGAATTAATTGAAACAATGAGATGCTGTGGCAAGAAAAATATACAGCTTTTTCAGAGAGGAATCATCACATCAATTAAATCTTTGAAGTATCTTCTATTAGATTTGAAGAGTGCCCATGGTATTGAGTACATACTCACCCACCGTCTCAACCAGGACGCTTTAGAAAATCTGTTTTCTGAGATTAGGACGAAAGGGGGTCTGCATGATCATCCTTCTCCTTTAGACACATTATATCGTTTAAGAATGATTATTTTAGGGCGAAATAAAGGACTCCTTCAAAATAATTCTAATACAGGAACCGAAGATGATTCCGAATATATTCCAGCCAAAGTGCTTCGAATGTCTGGTGTATTATGCAAGAAGGAAGAGGATAATCCGGAGAAAGATAGCGAAATAGATGTCACCAAAGAAATGATTGCATCTTCGATTCCTGAAAACGAATTGAGCACCCCCCTAACTGAAATGGAAGCCAATGCATTGTTTTACCTTTCTGGGTGGGTAGCAAAAAAGCTTAGATCGGCATGTCCAAACCTTGGTAGCTATACATTTACTAGCTCTGAATCGCAGACTATGAATCCACAAAATGCATGGATCAAAAGTTTGTCGTTCGGTGGACTCGTAGAGCCTTCTGAAAGCTGGAAAAAAGAGGCAAAATTGCTAGAAGATGAATTTAAGAAGTACCATGGTCTCAAGGGCATAAAAAGGGGTAAATTGTGCATTACCAATTTGGTTGAATCTCTTTACAAGAAATATCCTGAAATAAATCGTGTAGTGGTAGAGACATTCGTTCGACAGAGGACCTTCATACGGATGAAGTTCATGAATGCACTGAAGACAACACAGGGGAGCTACAAGAGGAGTAATGAATGTTCAGTCTCTCATGACAAAATATCCAAGAAGATGAAAAAATACACAAGGTGAATATATTTTCAGGCTTGAACGCTCGATTGAGTTCGTGAACAGTGAGCAAATGTACCGGTAATAGTTTTCCCTACTTAATCTCAACAGTATAATTGAGCATGAATTTTAATAGAATTAAAACGGTGCTGTGTATTGTACATTATGTTGAACTTTATCAATTATGACTCAATTTTGAAGCTTCAGAATTCTCGTTCTTTGTCGATTCGAATAACTTTTATATTTAATTATTCATGATGATGATGATGATGATAATTATTGTCTTAAGGGGCCTAACTCTAGGTTATCGGACTCTAATGGTTTGGGTGATAGTGAAAATGAAACATGATCAAATGAAACCTACAACTAAAACTACCTTCTCTCTTACAAACTAGAAGAGGAAATGGTAAACAAAAAGTGTATTTACACGCTCTGATTATTTAAAGCTCTATTATATTAAACTGCATTTATAGCTACAAGTATCACGAGTTCTTATGTTGTACATCAACCCCGTGGTTACCTTCTGCAGTAGTGCAAGGCTAGCCGTAACAGTAGTCCCATCCGCTCAGCGCGGGTCGGCTGATGACGTCACGCAGCAGGGGAGCGCTGTTACCACAGACCTTATGAGAACGAGGCAACCTGTTCTCTACAAGCCTTGTCCTTAGTGGACGTTTTTCTTCCAGAAGTTCACCCCTCCCCATATGCCCCTTAAATTGTATTTATGAAAACACGGTCGAACACCTATTTATTTTATTTATTTATTCATTTATTTATTTATTTATTTTTAAGCTGATAGATTTCGTCCGAGTTTCAGACTCCTCCCTATGTCGTTTAAGAGATACACGCTCAGTTAGGAATCTTTCAACCCCCACTTTTCATCCCTTTCCCCTCATAATATACACTACATCGAAAAACCATTAGACATGTGTCAGCTTATTTTTAATGATTAGTATATGTGCCAAGTATCACATCCCCAAATGAAACCACTCGTGAGATATTGTTATTCAATGGAAAGCACGTTTACCCCCTTAACACCTCTTTAGAACCTGAATATCCAAAACTCTTTCCTTAGTGGACGTTTTCGGCATACAACGAACATATCCCCAAAATTTCATGTTTCTAACTTCAATAATTTTGGTTGGGCGATGATGAGTGAGTGAGTCAGTCAGGATATTTTCTTTCATTTATTTTTGATAATTTCACCCGTCCCCATGAACTCCTTAAATTGGATTTATGAAACAAACGGTCAAACACATATTTACTTATTTAAAGCTGTTTTCCCCCTGAGTTTGATGAGTGAGTAAGAGAGTCAATCAGTTAGGACACTTTCTTTCCTGGTTTTTTTCCCATAATTTCACCCCTCTCCAAGGGCCCCTTAAATTGGATTTAAGAAAAAACGTTCGAACACCTATTTACTTGTATTTTAAGCTGTTTTTTCCCACCGAATTTCAAACTTCACGCCTATGTCGTTTCAGAGATACACGCTCCGTCAAGAATCCCTCAACCCCCAATTTTCACCCCTTTCACCTCATAATATACACCACATCGATAAACCCTTAGACATATGTCTGATTATTTTTAATGATTATTTTTAATGATTAGTTTATATACCGAATATCACATCCCCAAACAAACAACTCATGAGATATCCTTATTCAATGAAATGCACGTTTACACCCTTGACACGTCTCTAAAACCCGAATAAACAAAAATCATTCCTTAGTTAACGTTTTCGACATACAGCGAACATATTCCCAAAATTTCATGTTTCCAACTTTAATAGTTTTCGCTGGGCGTGATGAGTGAGTGAGTCAGACAGGTCATTTTCTTTCATTTATTTTACCAGAATTTCACCCCTCCCCATGGGCCCCTTAAATTGGATTGATTAAAAAACGCTTGAACACCTATTAACTTATTTCTTAAGCTGTCTTATTCCCCTGAGTCAGTCGGTTAGGACACTTTCTCTCATTTTCCCCCCCAGAATTTCACCCCACCCCATTGGCCCCTTAAATTAATTTATGAAAAAAAAAACAGTCGTAAACCGATTTACTTACTTTTTAAGCTGATTTTTTTTTCGCTGAGTTTCAAATTTCTCGCCTATGTCGTTTAAGAGATAGGCCTACACGCTCCATTAGGAATCCTTCAACCCCCACTTTTCAGCCCTTTCACCTCATAATAATACACCACATCGAAAAACGCTTAGACACATGTCTGCGTATTTTTAATGATTAGTTTATATGCCGAGTATCACATCCACAAATGAAACCACTCGTGAGATATTGATATTCAATGAAATGCAGGTTTAACCCCCTTAAGACCCCTTTAGAACCCGAATATCCAAAAAACCTCCCTTAGTGTACGGTTTTGACATACAACGAACATATCCCCGAAATGTCATGTTTCCAACTTCAATATTTTTGGCTGGGCGATGATGAGTGAGTAAATGAGTCAGAACATTTCCTTTCATTTTTTTTCTTCAGAATTTCACCCCTCCCGATGAACCCCTTCAATTTGATTGAAAAACAAACTGTCGAAAAGCTATTTACTTACTTTAAAGCAGTTTTTCCCCCTGAGTTTGATGAGTGAGTCAGTCAGTCAATCAGTTAGGACACTTTCTTTCCTGCCCCCCCCCCCCCCCCCGAATTTCACCCCTCCCCATGGGCCCCTTAAATTGGATTTATGGAAAAGCGGTCAAACACATATTTACTTATTTTTATGCTGATTTTTTCCCCGCTGAGTTTCAAACTCCTCGCCTATGTCGTTTAAGAGATACACGCTCCGTTAGGAATCTTTCAATCCCCACTTTTCACCCCTTTAACCTCATAAACACATCGAAAAACCCTCAGACACGTGTCTTGTTACTTTTTAATGATAAGTTTATATGCCGTGTATCACATCCCCCAATGAAACCAATCGGGAGATATTGTTATTCAATGAAATGCAGGTTTAATCCCCTTAAGACCCCTTTAGAACCTGAATATCCGAAAATCCTCCCTTAGTAGACGGTTTTGACATACAATGAACATATCCCCAAACTGTCATGTTTCTAACTTCAATAATTTTGGCTAGGCTATGATGAGTGAGTGAGTAAGTGAGTGAGTCTGGACATTTTCTTTCAATTTTCTTTTTTCAGAATTTCACCTCTCCCCATGAACCCCTTAAATTTGATTTATGAAAAAAAAAACTGTCGAACAGCTATTTACTTACTTTAAAGCAGTTTTTCCCCCTGAGTTTGATGAGTGAGCCAGTCAGTCAATCAGTTAGGACACTTTCTTTCCTGTCCCCCCCCCCCCCCAGAATTTCATCTCTCCCCATGGGCCCCTTAAATTGGATTTATGAAAAAACTGTCAAACAAATATTTACTTCTTTTTTATGTTGATTTTTTTTCGCTGTGTTTTAAACTCCTCGCCTATGTCGTTTAAGAGACACACGCTCCGTTAAGAATCTTTTAATCCCCACTTTTCACCCCTTTCACCTCATAATATACACCACATCGAAAAACCCTCAGACACATGTCTTCTTATTTTTAATGATGAGTTTTTATGCCGAGTATCACATCCCCCCATGAAACCAATCGGGAGATATTTCTATTCAATTAAATGCAGGTCTACCCCCTTAACACCCCTTTAGAACCTGAATAGCCAAAATTTCTCTCTTAGTGCGCATTTGCGGCCCTTGAGGAAGCTGCATACCAGATTTCATTCCAATCCGTTCGGTGGTTTCTGAGATTTCGTGATGAATAAATGAATGAGTGAGTGAGTGAGTGAGTGAGTGAGTGAGTGGTATTTGAAAAATATGTAGTAGAAAGAAGATAGTGTCAAGTCTTTGTTATGCTAAACTCGGTTGACAGTGCTGTGTGAGCAGTTGAGTAACTAACGGGATTTCAAGTAAAGATCGTCATTTTCTATACCGGTAGTGCTGAGCGCAATTGGTATCAAGTCGGCCGTGTCTGGACTCTGCTATGTTGCCATGGAAACTATCTGCCTTGCCATTCCTTCATGAGTATATTTTATGATTTGATTAGCCTGATTTAGAGTGAAAAAGGGCCGAAATCAGAAGAATGAGAAAGACTATCGAAAATTCATGTAGCCAGTGGTTCCTTCTGGGTCCTAAACTATGTGTATGCAAAATATGGTTGAGATTGATGGAACGGTGTAGATTTGTATACGGAACCAACATATATACATACATACATACATACATACATACAGACTTTCACTTTTATATATTAGATTTATGTGTGTATATATATATATCAGTTTCTTGTGGACACGATAACTGCCGTAATATTGCACCAATCACTTTGAATTTTTTACCGAATATGTATACCTATAAAATTTCAGTCGAGTTCGTTACTGGGCTTAATCGGTCGAAGGGGGTGAAAATGGGGGGCTTTTTCGAAAAAGTGAAATATTGCTATAACTCCTTAATATGTGCCATATCGAATCCCTTCAACGTTCATACTATGTGTCCGGATAAAGCCCAAAAATTTATGTTTGAACAGTTTTTTTATAGCACCAACCATTGACCAAAGGGGTGGGAAAAATTGGGTTTTTCGGGTAACATTAATCATATCTCTCTTAATAGGCACAATATCAAAACCGTACAAAATGGACAATATTCCCCTAATAATTACCTAAAACGTTTGTCTGAAAGAATTTTTGATATGACCCACCATTATGCCAAGGGATGAGAAAAATGATTTCGGATTTATAAGAAAAGGCCAAGAGCTATCAGTGGTTGCCATGGCAACACTACTAAATTGATGAGGGATGAGCCATCAGACGTTGCCAAGATAACGCACTTGCACTAGATCAGATTCAGATTTTCATCTGACTAAGTGTGAAGCGGCTTCGGTGACGTAACTGGTAGCATGCTGAATGTCTATGCCCAAGGTCGCGAGTTCAAAGCAGGCCGAAGTCGTCGGATTTTCTAAGAGCGCTAAAAATCCCTCAGTATGCTTTCCTTTGGAGGGGAAGTTCCAACGTTCGTTGCGAGTTGCTGGTTGCGGTGGCATCTAGTAGCCAAGTTCACAGCTAGGTGTCGTTGACGGTAGTACCTGGTACCAACATTAGGAACTACTGCTTGAAATTGACCGTCTGCAGTCCTTACCTGAATTACAGACTAATACAGCCATCCCTAAGTACACGGGGTTACATGACCGCGTTGTCGCAGCCCCTAAACTGAGCAACCAACCAAAATCTCTGCGGGAGATACAATTTTGCGTGAAGAAGTAACAGACAGCGTTGCTGTGATGGAGCCCATCTCTTCCGAGCGAGGCACGCCATGATGCGTGTTGGGCTCCATTTCGGGAACGCTGTACAGCTTTTCTGGGAGCGGGTAGCTGGTGAACGATGTGTTATTTCCGCCTACAAATGCAAACCGATATAAAATAAGTGAGTTAATTTACGTATTTCACAATCATACAGCTTAACGTTTTGATGTATAAGGATTACATCGCAACCAAGAACTACATTTTCCAACCACCCCGAGCCGAGAAAAAGTTACCTTACAAAAATGATAACTTTTTTTCTTGGACACGCAAAATTTTGAAATTAATAATCCAGTTACACAACATTCCAATGTATATTGTGTTAAAATTTGGATTCGATCTAATGACGGGTTTTTGAGATAATAATTCTTAAATGTGACGCATGGTTGAAACACGCTTAAAAACGTGCACTTTTTGTGCTCCAACTGCGACAAAAAATATTAAAATATAAATTAAAAATGCCAAACCTACATGAATTAACGTGCAATAGAGCGACGAAAATGATGATGTTATTGGATTTTATGTAGGTCTATTGGTTACTTCACAAACAACCTTCAAACTCGAGTGCACATAATACTTTGGTCGACAGTAGTACAATGATGATGAAGCTACAAGGCAGTGAACGTTAGCTTGAACTTGAGGATGACTGACCTGCGGTGTGAGGTCAAGCGAGGTTACTGGTGAGTGAAGGCCCTTCACTGGTGATGGAAGATACCATAGCTTACCCGGCGCGGCCCACTGCAGCCATCAACAAGGGAGGGTTCTCCTGAAACGTGGCTCACCAAGTGGCAAATTTAACAAGAGCCTTGCAAACAGAAATAACAACGCTTACATAGCCAGGAAGCAAATGGCCAGACTCACAACAAGAGCTCACTCATATCGAAAGCTTCTTCTTCAACTAGTGATTGTATAAGTTTTAGTAGCTGGTTTTCTTTTTCTTCATGCGAATTGACCTGTCTGTGTTTCGCCCTAGTAGCTTGCCACGGTGGGTGAGTGGTCAACGTGTCGGTCTACTAACCCCTAGCTTGCAGGTTCGCTCCTGTCCGTGGTAAGTGATTCTTGAAAGGCGGCAAAAATTACGACACCATGTCATACGAAGTTGGCATGTCAAGGAACCCATTTGAATTCAGTAGGCCGTGTTCATAATGGCAAAATTAATCTCGGGAGTTTCCGCCAACACAAAGTTTGTCTCTATTAGAAAGCGCTATAGTCTTCAAGGAGCTTAGATATCTAACCTCCTTGAATTTCATAGTGATTCAAGGAACAACGAAATTCGACATGCAAGATACCCTTTGGGTGTCGAATAACAAAGCTTGCGCCCGGCACCCGAGGCCATACGATATTGTTATTATTATTATTATTATTAGCATGGGTGGATATAGAAATTTAACAAATCCGGTGGGGGAGGTAATACGATTCTGGCGTCTACTAATGAAGGGAAGAGATAGGTTGGTATGACACAAATTTAGACACCCAGGAATAGCAAACTTAGTTATGGAAGGATGGGTCGAATATAAGAACGGTAGGGTGAGGTGAAAATGAAAATCCACAGCCTGCTTCCAGTCTCCGACCGGGTCAGGAATGGAATGAATGAAGCCCCCATCTAGCGGCGAGGATATGAACTGTGCCGGCTGCCGAGGCCTGACGCACTCCTCTGGGGCAATGATTAAATGAATGACAGATGAAATGAAATGATAGTGGAGAGTGTTGCTGGAATGAAATTTTGACAGGGAAAACCGGAGTACCCGGAGAAAAACCTGTCTGCCTCCGTTTTGTGGTAGGGTGAGGTTAAGATTAGAATTTATTTATTTATTTATTTATTTATTTATTTATTTATTTATTTATTTATTTATTTATTTATTTATTTATTTATTAATTTATTTGAAGCGATCACGATCACACAACAACTTTATTTCTTTTTCTTTTTAATTTCCTTTGGCTGGAGTTTCCTCCATGCGTTCACTGGCATTTTTTCCTTTGATCTTCTGTCCAAGATCGTCCACTTCTCTTAGGTCTTCTATCATCTTGAGGCCCTTCCAGATTTTTCACTTTACCCTTAAATTCAATTCTTCTAGCATCTGAGACTCGGTGATGTTCAACTTTTCTAAATCTTTCTTAACTTCCTTGGTCCACTTTGAAGTGGTCTTCTTCTCCCAGAGATACAGTAGTCGAATATTTGTTTTGTTAATCTATGTTTGTGCATTCTGTATGGATTTCCGAGGAATGTCAGCCTCCTCTTCCGCATAGTCTCTGAGATTCTTTCCAGTTCTGGTAGACTTCTCCGTTGCTTCGCAGTTTCCATCCGTCTTCAGTTCTTTCCAGGACTTCTAGTATTTCGAGGCTATAGCTCATCGAGAGGCATTCACTGGCCAAGAGACTCCATTTTTACGACAGTGTTATAATGCCTTATTTTGGTATTCCAGGAGATGCACTTCTTATTGCAGATATTTTTCGAGAGTAGCCTAGAATCAAACTTCACTTTCTCCAAAATTATCGAAAATGAGATTATTGTATGTTTCAATGCGGAATTGTCTGAAGAATATAATAAACTGGTCGGTTGGTGTCAAACTGCGCTATATCCATGTTAAAATAGGTAAGAAAATCACCGCTTGGAGACGAACAGCACTTTCTCCTAGTGCAGAATGATTCCATGTTAGCGCCAGCCAATGTCGGCCTCCCATTTGTCGCCATAGATTTGGTATCAAGGTACTCATCTGTCAATAAGGTTAGTTCGGACACCAAAATGTATAATGTTAAGGAGTCCATGAAACGTGTTGTAAAAAAATGTACTTCTTAATTACAATGGTTTGAAAATCCACTTATTCAATTTAATTTTTGTTATGGTCTGAATTTTTCAGTAAAATAGACATGGATTACGTCTAAAATGCCTTATTTCATCTTGTAAATGTGATATATTCTTAAAATACATTTTATATTGACACCACGACCTAGAGACAAAGTGCACTTTCTCCAACATTAAATCTCCTTAAATATTCAGGTAGGTCAATAAAATCGGGTTTTATGAATTGAAAATGTGTTCCGTAAGTCAAATCTTTAATATAACCTCATCAGTTTCATTAATTATCTTTGAGTTCAGCTGGAATCAGTTTTTGGACTCTACTGAATAATCATGTTTTTGGAGAAAGTGCGGTTTGATTCTAGGCTACTCATTATGATCTTTCCATTTTTAGAATTCGATCTCCAACAGCTGCTATAGTCTCTCCCAGGTACTTGAACTTTTTGACCCTTTCAATCCGTCCTATCGCCGTTTCAAGAAATGTTGGTCCTTGCTTGTCATTTGTCATAAATATTGTCTTTTATTTAGTGTGTATTTACTGTTAAAATTAGAGAGTCATTTAATGTGGGAGTAAACAATTGAGAAGAAATAATTCCAACTCTGAGATTTGCTGATGTCATTGTCTTCTTAGCCAATTCACCAGAGGATTTGAATGAGTTTTCCAATGGTGTGGACTCCGTTTTGAGGAACGAATTCATGATCAAAATCAATAAAATATAAAACAAGATAATGGAAAGCAGCTGAAAGAAATCGGAAACCCCTATGGACGTCAAATTGACAGGTGAAAAGCTAAAGGTAGTAGCAGACTTCTGTTCCTTAGGAAGTGATTGCCGAAACAAAGAGGATATAAAAAGTAGGTTGGCTCTGGCAATGAAAGTATTTCTACAGAAAAGGAATCTGTTGACATATAATATAGATTTAGGTGTTAGAAAGTCATCGGCTTCGGTGGCGTAGTTGGTAGAATGCTGAGCTTCTATGTCCAAGGTCGCGGGTTCAAACCCGGCCGAAGTCGACAGATTTTTAAGAGCGTTAAAAATCCCTCAGTATGCCTTCCTTCGGAGGGGTAGTAAAGCCGGCGGTCCCATGTCATAGATTTATGGCATGAAAAAGAACCTTCCACTTGTGGAAGCAAAATATTGCATGTTAGTTTCATAACGCTTTGTTAGTTCCAACTTTCGCCACCGGATGCTGACTACGATGGCATTTAGTAGCCGCGTCCGCAGCTAGGTGTCGTGGATGGTAGCATTTGGTAGCAAAAGTAGGTACTACTTGAAAAAATTAATCGTCTGCAGTCCTTTTACCTGAATCACAGATAACACACACTAATACAGCCATCACAATTAACACCGGTTGTCTGACAAATTCTACACACACCCAAAGTATACGGGGCTACATGACCACGTTGTCGCAGTCCATAAACTAAGGAACCAACCTATTAGAAATTCATTTTTGAAGCCTTTGTCTAGGACGTGGCGCTCTATGGAAGTGAAACTTGGGCTGTTGGCGCAGCAGAAGAGAGGAGAATTGAAGCGTTTGAAATGTGGTGTTACAGGGGAATGATGATCAGATGGGTAGATAGAATAACAAATGAAGAGGTATTAAGACGAGTGGGAGAAGAGATAGGTTGTCAGGACACATACTAAGACACTCAGGAACAGCAAATTGAGTTAATGAAGGAAGAGTTGAGGACAAGAATTGTAGGGGTAGACCAAGGATAGAATATGTTAAACATTGCCTCTGATGTATGATGTTTTAGCTATGTAGAGATGAAACGAGGACAGGGAGCCATGGAGGGCTGCATCAAACCAGTCAAAAGACTGAAGACTCAAAACAACAACAGAAAAGATCAGAACACAGGATTGGTTTTATTTATCATAGCTAATTGCCGAAGGTGACACAAACTATCGAAACATCAATATTGATTCTCTGTAAAACAAAACAGTAGGATTTTTAGCCTACTTTCTATTTTTGCAACAAATGAAAGTAGACTTATGAGATCTACACAGGGCCAAAAGTTGTGTATCTGTCTCCTATCAATTCAAACACGACGAAACCGAATAGAACGAAATTTGGTACAGAGATAGCACTAACAAAGAGCACCTCAGTGTCATGTTTTATATTGCCGCCATCTTTACCAAAACTAAATGGTGGACACTCAAATGGTCAAAACTTAAAATTAGATTACGACCAAACTAATCATCGGATCTTTACCAAATTTTGTAAAAACATATATTTATATGGGACCCGTCATGCTCCCCAACTACAAGGTCATCAGCCATACCATTTCAGTATGGTGGCCTTGTGAATTATGCAAGCTTTATCTATATATATAAAGCTCAATGTTTGTCTGTCTGTCTGTCTGTTATGTATACAAATCCACACCGTTTCACCGATCTGAACCAAAATTTGTATACTTACCCTTCGGATCCCTGCGGGTAACCCTGTCCACTTGAAATTTCCGACAGACCACCCCATTCCCTGCATTTAGGCCCTTTGTCCCAAATCTACACCGTTTCACCGATCTCAACCAAAATTTGTATACTTACCCTATGTAACCCTGTGAATAACACTGTCTACTTAAAATTTCGGACAGACCACCCCATTTCCTGCATTTAGGCCCTTTGGTAAACTTCTACACCGTTTCACCGATCCGAACCAAAATTTGTATACTTACCCTTTGCAACCCTGCGGGTAACCCTGTCCACTTGAAATTTCGGACAGACCAACCCAACCTCTGCATTTAGGCCCTTTGGTCCAAATCTTCACCGTTTTACCGATCAGAACCAAAATGTGTATACTTACCCTTTGCAACCCTGCGGGTAACACTGTCCACTTGAAATTTCGGACAGTCCAACCCAATCTCTGCATTTAGGCCCTTTGGTCCAAATCTACACCGTTTCACCGATCAGAACCAAAATTTGTATACTTACCCTTTGGTACCCTGCGAGTAACACTGTCTGCTTGAAATTGCGGACAGACCACTCCATTCCCGGAAAGTGGACAGGGTCCGTCCCAATGGCAATGGAAAAAAGGGGTAAAACCGGACCCGCTCAGGAAACCTTCAGGGTTGCCAGCTCCTGAACTCACCAGCCATGAGCCCTTGAGGATGTAGCACTATCCAGGGTGCACCAGGGCTACACACACCCTGCCTCCTTGAGGGTCTTGAGCAGAAGATATGAGATATTAAGAAAAGAATGAGGCTATCAGGAATGATTAGACAAGGGCCAATTAAGGCGGGAAAGTGAAAGAGTCGCTAGGCCTCGGATAACCTGATACCATCGGGGTCGGAAGAGAACAAGAGTTTGACCAAGGGAGGCTGACAGGAAAGAGAACTGAAAGGTGCCCGGCACCAGTAAGTAGAAGCAATGCCGGACTCAGCTGGGGTCCCGTGGTCGCAAACCCACGTCCCACAAGTTGTGACCCTGGTGGGTGGAGGGGGGAAGAGGGGGCAGGGGTGAGAATAGCTTGCTCATTCATCGCGAGGTGACATGAGAAAAATGTCCTGACCCCGCCGTGTTACCTGTTATTGCTGACTATGCTGATGTTCATACAGGGTCTTTGCTCAAACCGCTGTAGTGTTACGAAAGAATGAGTGATTCACCGGTCAATGTGAATAGGACCGGGAACCCCCCCGAACGTCTGTCATCATATATCGTCATCATCTGCGATATTCTCAGCTACGTGCAGCTTGGACCCGAGCAGTACTCGATAAGCTCTTTCACTACACGCATCGAGTATAGGCCTAAGCCAGAATATAACGTTCAGACTTTGGAAGACATCGAAGGTAGTAATCAGATTTAAAATTACACCATGTTCGTTTAGTAGTCATTTTTCATTACCTTATTATTATCATAAGGGCAAATGACCTAGATATTACACCCTTTATACCACTAATCACCACACACAATAAGTCTTCATTGCGCTGTGAATTTTGAAATATTTCTTTCTATCACGGTAGTTTGTAAGTTTGTCGTGTCAATTGAACAGTAGTTTTCATTACCATCCTCATCAAAAGGGCAAATGACCTAGATGTTACGTCCATTATACTACTAAGTAACACCACAGTCTTCATCGCCTGTGATTTTTAAAATGTGTATTTCCATTAGTTTGTAAGTTTGATATATCCGTTCAGTAGTAGTCGTCTTCATTATCATCCTCATCAAAGGGGCAAATGACCTAGATGTTACGTCCATTATACTACTAAGCAACACCAGAGTCTACCTAGCCTGTGATTTTAAAAATGTGTATTTCCTTTAGTTTGTAAGTTTGATATACCCGTTCAGTAGTAATCGTCTTCATTATCATCCTCATCAAAGGGCCAAATGACCTAGATGTTACGTCCATTATACTACTAAGCAACACCAGAGTCTACCTAGCCTGTGATTTTAAAAATATGTATTTCCATTAGTTTGTAAGTTTGATATACCCGTTCAGTAGTAGTCGTCTTCATTATCATCCTCATCAAAGGGGCAAATGACCTAGATGTTACGTCCATTATACTACTAAGCAATACCAGAGTCTACCTAGCCTGTGATTTTAAAAATACGTATTTCCATTAGTTTGTAAGTTTGATATACCCGTTCAGTAGTAGTAGTAGTAGTCTTCATTGTGATCCTCATCAAAAGGGCAAATGACCTCTCATTCCTTTAAAGTATCAATTATTCCCATTCGTTGATAAGTTACATGTGCCAGTAGTCGCTTCTATGTTCATCATCACTATGTAGAAGATGTTTTGCGTCAGAAGAAAAGACAACTGGATGCTCAGGAACGTTAACGATATATCGACTGCGAAATCTGGAAGCTTCTCTTTGAGGAATTGCTTCAGACATTTATCGTACAGTTTAAACCTTAACAAGACGAAACTTTTAACCAGATAGCGATCTAAGTGGGAGCTCTTTGGCAAAAAATAATCAAGTTTTTCCCGAAATGTGAGTCCTAAAAGTAACTTTTTCTATTATTTTCTAAGTTTCATATGTCAGTTATGTAGTAATTTTCAACATCATCCTGATCAGTAGGGCAAATTACCTAGATGTTACGCCCTCAACGTCATTTGGGGTAAATGACCTAGATTTTAAGTCCATTATATTTCTAATCACCACCACATAAAGTCTTCTACGACTGAGATGTCACGAATTCTGGGACCGCTAACGACATATCTCGACTCGGACTGAAGACAAATATCGCGAGAATGATCATTATTTTACAGAGCCTTCCCATAGTGACTTAAGTATAAACATTGTCACTGGGTTTGATAATGTAAGAAATGAATACATAAATAAATATAATTTATGACGTTGAGTGTTAAGGAGACTGAAATATTATCATCTTTCCACCGGGCGAAGCCGGGTACTACTGCTGGTAATCTATAACTTGAGAGCCACCAGTTCCAATTATCGAACCGAGAATGGTTGTAACTCTTTTAAAGGACGTGGCCCATTCGAAATTAAAAGTGTATATAATAATATTATACTGCATAAGTGTCTTTAAAAAGTTGAGCCACCTCAGTTACAAGACAAGATGGCAGCTGATCTCTCGTTCTGACCTATATTTCACTAATTTGAGTATGTTGCACGCAATATAGCCTACAGATAGAAATAATATAAACTTTGTATGAAATGGATTATGAATATATACTCCAAAGAAGAAATCGTTTCGCCCAAGTCATTATTTGCTAAGACGTTGTATGTAAACCGATGGATAACGTTTGACTTCGGTCGATACGTTTGGATCTGTGGTTAAAGCTTTGGTCTTTCACCCGGTTCAAAACCTATCAGAGTTGTATTTCGTTTTGGTTGGTTGGTTGGTTCCTTAGTTTAGGGGCTGCGACAACGCGGTCATGTAGCCCCGTGTACTTTGGGTGTGTGTAGAATCTGTCTGATAACCGGTGTTAATTGTGATGACTGTATTAGTGTGTGTATCTGTTTTTTAATTCAAGTAGAGACTGCAACTTTGAATTTTCAAATAGTTCCTACTTTTGCCGCCAAACGCCACCGTCAACGACTACTAGGCCTAGTTCAGAACTAGCTACTAGACGCCACCGCAGTCGGCTCTTGGCAACGAACGTAGCAACATAAGAGCGTTGTTTACATTCTTAACCTATCCAATTTAGTTTCACACAGGTGTAATTAGTGGAAAGATCTTTAACATGCCATACATCTATGACATGGGACCGCCGGCTTTACTTCCCCTCCGAAGGAAGGCATACTGAGGGATTTTTAACGCTCTTAAAAAATCCGACGGCTTCGGCCGGGTTTGAACCCGCTATCTTGGGCATAGAAGCTCAGCATGCTACCAACTACGCCACCGAAGCCGCCGTATTTCGTTTTCTTGATTTATTTTATATTTATTATTTTTTAAGTACTGAGACGTTATAAAATTAAGAGTTATGTTGTGCATTTTCCAATGGAAAATATGTAGGCCTATTTAATTTATTTATTAATTAAAAGAAAGTTAGCCACCGGATCTGCACAGGTGACATCTACTAGCAAACAGTTGAACTATGCGTGTGCTAACCATGGCCTACTAGATGCGCTCTATACCAGTCTTGACCTTCCCAGCTAGTGAACCCATGCATACAGTGTAATTGAAAAATTTCCTCTTGTTGCCGATAGAGCGCACTCGCACCCACGGATAGGCGCGATTAAAAATTAGCTGTGTAGTAGGTTTATTAAATGTGTTTCTCCCAGTGATACGTTTAGACCAACGAAGTTTTGTTTCCGTTTCAATTATTGTAAGTAGTCGGGGTTAATATACTGATTTCCTACGTTGTTTGGAGTGTTTGCTGATGAAATTATAAAATTCTGGGGTAAATTATAAACTATGGTTTGAACGCCGCTGTTCAAATTCAGTATGTCATACTGTTGTGTGGCATTTTGCACGTAGAATAGGAAGAAAATAGGAGGTGATAAAGACAAAGAGTTATAACTATACCCATACATTTAGAAGTTAGTTAGTTATTGTTGTTTTAAGGGGCTGAACTACGAGGTTATCTGCCCCTAAACATTTAGAAGAAAGCAGGCTATATGTTCTTTCCTGAACATCTTGTTTCCATATTATATTCTTAGAATTCCCTGTAATGCAAGAAGAACAGTTTGGTAAACAAAACTTCCCGTTCTATTTCCCAACACATATTGGAGTTGCCTCAGAAAGGCTTCTTACTTCTCCACGAGCAGAGCGAATCAATCTATCTGCACAGCCACGTCTCACATTGTCTGAAGCTGATCTTTATGAAACTGGGCGGGCTTTCTGAGGGTAATATCCCTTCCAGTCGAAGAGGCTCTTCGCTATAACTTGTTCTATATGTTTGCTTTTATCAAGATGACTTCCAAAACTCGCACGTTTTGGAGGACCAAAGAAATTGGCTCTGAAGATGGAAATCACTTAAAATATTTCAAAATAATATTCCCTACCAATGAAACTATTTAAGGGAACGTATTGGATTTTGGCTCATATGTACATTATTAATGAGAGCTTTCCAGTCGGTTATATCTCGATATGTTTCTCTTATTATTAGCCTACTTTCTATTTTTAGCAAAAAATTTAAATAGACTTATGAGATCTACACAGGTCGAAAAATTGTGTGTGAGTCTGTGTGTGTGTGTGTGTGGAAAACGGTGGAACCGAATTGAATGAAATTAGGTACAGAGGTAGCACTGGCAAAGGGCCCCTCAGTGTCATGTTTTATATCACTGCCATCTTGACGGAAACGTAATGGTGACCATCCAAATGTTCAAAACTTAAATCAAATTACGACTAACTTAATCACCCGATCTCTACCAAATTTTCCTGGGGGCTTTAAAATGCTGGGACACCCTCTCTCCAGGGGCCATAAATATGGAGGGCCCAAGCCCAGGGTTATGGGCGAAGCCCCAACGGTATCGGCGGCGGAGAGGATGGACTTCGGTACGGCGTCGATGGCGGAAGAGGGAATTCTGTAGCGTCTGTATTCCAGAGGAGCGGCTACAAAAGGCGTCTGTTATCCAGTGGATCGGCCTAGAACAATACCTGGCAGTAGGTCATAAAATGCCTTTGAGTGTGGCGAACTCATCGTACTAATAGCCTATAAAATGAGTGAGTGTGAATTGAGGCCTCGGAAAGTGCTAGGGCGTCCCCTGCAGGCGACGCGCAGTTCCCAGGGGTCTGGGGGAACTGTGAGAAGTAGGCTACCAGACACCACAAACATCGCCTTCATAAACGTGATGAGCTTAAATGGCAAGACAGAAGAATTGGTGGACTACATGGAAAAGAAGGAAATAGCAATGATGGGAGTCAGTGAAGCGAAATGGAAGGGAAAAAGCGAGAAAGAAGTCATGAAAGGGAAGGGATATAGAATATATTGGAGTGGAGGAAATAAGGCAATGAATGGTGTTGCAATAATATTGAGAGAAGACTTAGTGCAGTATGTTGAGAAAGTAGACCAAATTAATGACAGAATGATGAAAATTAGACTAGGACTTGAGAGTGGAACAAAGGATTTTATACAGATTTACGCACCCCAGACAGGGAAGGTAGATGAATGTTTAGAGGATTTCTTAGAAGAACTGGAAAAGGGTATAGAAGACAAAAAGGTTATAATAATGGGGGATATGAATGCACATGTGGGAACAGATAGGCAGGGAAAAGAAGAGATAATTGGCCCATTTAGCTATGGAAATCAGGATGAAGAAGGAGAAATGTTAATAGATTTCTGTAGAAGGAATGGATTAGTTGTTGGAAATACATGGTTTAGGAAAAATAACTCCCAAAAAATAACTAGGTATGGATGGGGAGACAGAAAGACAAAAACAATGATCGATCTTATCCTAGTGGAAAAGGATAAACGTAGACAACTGGTAGATGTGACAGCTATGCCAAGAGGAGATTTTGAAGGAGACCATAAAGTGGTGATAGCCAAATTAAGGCTTGGGAAAATCACAAAGCTTGCGGAGAAAAGGGAAAGAAAAACAAGTAGTTCCGTGAAGAACTATACAGCCTATTTTCATGTATCCTACTTATGTTAACTGCCACAATCAACATACAAAATTTCAGTTTAATTGCTGTAACAGATTCGTAGATATTGAGAACCGTCTAAATATTTCAGATGGTCGCCAGGTTGGATTTTTATTTTTGTACTATTACATTAAGATTATTGTGTACGTGGTGGTATTCAAACATCAATCGCATGATTAGACAACAAGAAGTAAAAACGAGATTTTAAAATTACGCACAGCAGCCATCTTGTGATAATGCAAACCATTGAAATAAATTAGATGCCAGTGGATCTACATTTGTATAAGCATTTAACGTGCAACGTTTCACGGCACTCGGATAGTTAATTCGCGAGAAACGTCCATTTAAATATTTATACTTCGCGTCGCCGCCTTGTTGGATTTGTGCTCACCAGGTTCCTGAAAGTCCTATAGGTGAACATATGTTCATAGTCTCTATGAACATAAAAAAATTCAGTTTGGTTGCTGTAAAAGATTCATAGATATTGAGAACCGTCTAAATATATCGGGAGCTCACCCTTTGGGAGTGTTATGTGTATAGGCCATAGAGTTATGTACCATTCAAGGACAATTATTGCCTAGGTTCATTATTCAAACTTTCACTTCGATCGCATGATTACGACACAAGAAATTAAAACTTAATTTTAAAATTTCGCACAGCCGCCATCTTGAGGTTATGTAAGCAATTGAATTAAATTAGATAGCAGTGCATTACAATCTGCAAAATCAATTACTGTACCACATTTCACTGCGCTCAGAGAGTTAAATCACGAGAAAAGTCTATTAAAATATTTTAAATTCGCTTGGTCGCCATGTTCCTTTCGTACTTTACAGGTTTATGAAATATACATAGGTATACCTGTATCAGTACCCTTTATCACCGTACAAAATTGCAGGGTGATATCTGTAATAGTTTCGGAGATATAGAATGTCAGTGAAATATTTCGCACAGCCGCCATTTTGAGGTTATGTAAACAATTGAACTAAATTAGACTCCAGTGCATTACAATATGTATAAGCATTTGCTGTACCAAGTTTCATTACATTTAGATAGTTAAATCGCGAGAAAAATCTATTTAAATGTCTCAACTTCGCTTGGCCGCCATGTTGGTTTTGTAGTCACCAGGTTTTTGAAAGTCTCATAGGTGAACTTCTAGTAGTGCCCTTTATCACCGTACACAATTTCATGGCGATATCGGTAATTGTTTCGGAGATATTGAATGCTAGTGAAATATTTCACACAGCCGCCATGTTGGATTGGAGAGACGTAACAAAATTTGAAGGGCACGGTCGAGGTCGCCGGGAATAGTGCTATGATCTTCCCGAGTTTCATTGAAATCGCTCCAGCCGTTTCGATTTTATTAGGGGGGGGGCACACACACGAATCACACACACACGCACACACACACACACACACACACACACACGCACACACACACGGACAAAAGGTGATCTCATAAGCCTATTTTTTCAAAATTGAAAATAGGCTAATAAAGGTGTGGAAGCTAAAAGAGAGAGAGGCAATGGAAAAGTTCCAAGAAGACTTGAAAAAGGAAATTCCCAAAGACGAAGCAAAAAGTGTCGAACAGGAATGGGCATGTTTTAGAAATTGTTTTGCGAAGTGTGCAGTAAACACTTGTGGAAGACTATCAGGGAAGAAAAAGGAAAGGGAGACTCCTTGGTGGAACAACAGGGTAAAGGAAGCTGTTAAAGAAAAACAAATGGCATGGAGGAAGTGGATAGGCAGTAAAAATGCAGAGAAATGGCAAAAATATAGAGAAGCAAAGAAGGCATGCCAAAAAATTGTACAAGAAGAAAAAAGGAAAAGTTGGGAAGGTTTCACGGAAACTTTGAAGGAGGATATCCAAGGAAGTAAAAAGGTTCTATATGGATTGGTGAAAAACAGTGTAAAAGGTAGGGAAAACACAAAATTTGTAAAAACTGAAGCAGGACAGATATTGTATCAAAGAGATGATATATTAAAAAGATGGGAAGAATACTTTTCAAAGCTACTAAATGTTAAATACATTGAACTGGAAGATGAAAAAGAACAAGAAGAAACAATGGAAGAAGAAGAAGAAGAAGAAGAACAAGAAAAGGAGATCACTATGCTAGAAATAGAGGAAGCCATACAGAAGATGAAGAGCGGTAAAGCAGCAGGAGAGGATGAGGTGTCCGCGGAAATGATAAAAGCAGCGGGACCAATAGGTGTACAGTGGTTGTATAGATTATTTAGAATAATTTGGAAGAAGAAAGAGATTCCAGAAGAATGGGGAAAGGGATTAATTATCCCGATTTTTAAGAAAGGTGACAAAAAGGAATGCAATAACTACAGAGGGATCACTCTTATCGCTCATGTAGCTAAGATCTTTGAGAGAGTTTTGGAAGGCAGACTGAGGAGGAAGATAGAAGGAGAGATGGAAGAAGAACAGTATGGTTTTAGGAAAGACAGATCAACATTTGACCTAATCTTTGCATTAAGGCAAATGATGGAGAAAAGATGGGAATTTGGAAAAGACATGGTGATGACATTTATTGATATTGAGAAAGCGTACGACAGTGTGCCTCGACAGGTGGTGTGGAATGTATTAAGGAAAAGGAGAGTTAACGGAGCTGATGTCCAAATGTTAAAAGCTATGTACAAATATTGTGTGAGTAGCGTGAAGACCAGTATAGGAGAAACAGAATGGTTTAAAGTGGAAACAGGTCTCCGACAGGGAAGTGTATTGTCCCCCTTACTATTCATCATAGTCATGGATGAAATTCACAAGAATGTTAAACAGAGATTGGGACAAGAGGCAACAAAGGCCATGCTGTTTGCGGATGATATAGTGATATGGGGCGAGGATGAAAAGGAAGTACAAAAACAACTAGACGTATGGAATCAAGAAATAGAGAAATTTGGGATGAAAGTAAGCACAGAGAAGAGCAAGACAATGGTAATGTCAAGAGGAAGGAAGGAAGGAAGAGGAAAGATAGAATTGAATGGGAAAATTCTAGAAGTGGTTAAAAGTTTCAAGTACTTGGGAAGTGTGATCACAGAAGATGGAAGGATAACTGAGGAAATTGGAAAGAGAATACAACAAGCGAACAGTTTTTACCAGAGCATAAGGGGTATTCTGTGGAACCGAGATGTCCCAAAGAAATGTAAAAATGTATTATATTCAACCTACTACAGACCCATACTAACATATGCAGCTGGAGCGTGGACTACTACAAAAAGAGAGGAGAGTAGAATACAAGCCGCGGAGATGAAATTCCTAAGAGGTATAGAGGGCAAGACCAGAAGAGATAGAGTTAGAAATGAAGAGATTAGAAAAAGGACAGGAATCTTGAAGCTGCAGGACAGGATAGAAACAACAAAGTTAAAGTGGTATGGACATATGATGAGAATGGGAGAGGAGAGAGTACCAAAGAAAACTTTCTGTGAAAAGATGACAGGGAAGAGACCACGAGGAAGGCCCCGAAAGAGATGGGCAGATACAGTGTGGGAGTGTGTAGAGAAGAGAGGAGGAAAACCTGAAGAAGTACTAAAAACAGGAGAGGAGTGGTGGAGAGACAGGAAACGTTGGAGGTCCTTAATTCACAACCCGACCCAGGAAGCTGGAAACGGGAAATGAAGATGATGATGATGACTAACTTAATCACCCGATCTCTACCAAATTTTCCAACAACAAATATCTGTATTGCGAGCGTTTTTTACTAAACTACAAGGTCATCAGCCCAATATTTGCAGATGGCGGCCATGTATGTGCGAAAATCGATTCCCCCAATCAATTCAAACACGGTGAAACTGAATTGAACGAAATTTGGTACAGAAGTAGCACTAGCAAAGGGCACCACAGTGTCATGTTTTATATCGCCGCCATCTTGACGAAAACGTAATGGCGGCCACCCAAATGTTAAAAGCTTAAATCAAATTACGACCAATCTAATCATCTGATCTCTACTAAATTTTCCAATCTTACCTTTATGTGGTAAGCATCTTTTGACCGAACGACAAGGTTATCAGCCCAATAGTTTGCAGATAGCGGCTATGTATGTGTGCAAATCGATTCCCCCTATCAATTCAAACACGGTGAAACCGAATTGAACGAAATTTTGTTCAGAGGTAGCATTTGCAAAAGGCACCTCAGTGTCATGTTTTATATCGTCGCCATCTTGACGGAAACGTAATGGCGGCCATCCAAATGTTATAAGCTTAAATCAAATTATGACCAACCTAATCATCTGATCTCTACCAAATGTTGCAGAAACATACCTTTATGTGAGAAGTGTTCTTTGACCAAGCTACAAGGTCATCAGTCCAACAGTTTGCATATGGCGGCCATACATGCGTGCAAATCAATTCCCACTATCAATTCAAACACGGTAAACCCGAATTGAACGAAAATTGGTACAGAGGTAGCACTAGCAAAGGGCACCTCATATTCATGTTAAATATCCGTGTAACACGTTGTATTTCAACAAGTTACTACAACCAACATTCAATTACACTCCTTGAAAAGGACAAAGAGTTATAACAATACCCATGCATTTAGGAGAAAGTAGGTTATATGATCTTTACTGAACATCTTGTTTTTTTTTTCTATATATTTGTTTGCACTTCTCTAACTTCCAACTTGTACATTGATAGTTATGCTATATTCACCAGCTATGGTACAAAGAAAACTTCAAACTCGTCCTGTGGATGTTTGAAACCGCTTATTTCTGACAGCTCTTATTGGTGGCTGCGTTGTCTTTCTGTTTGGATCAGCTCTATTCATCTCCGGAACCCAGGACAGCGTATAACAGTACGCCCAGTAGGTAGAGAGCACTGGTACGAGCACTGTCTTCCATTCCCTAAAAGTCAGTAGCACCTTCTAATTGATTATTTGGAGGTTTGATTAAATTAGTGCCTAATTCAATTAGCTCTTCCAAATCTTATTTTTGATGCAAGACAACTTGATTCGTAGGATCAGCTTTGAGATCTTCCTCAACCTTTTGCAATTCCACTGTATACTTATGTATTGTCCCTCGTACGTCGATGTCCATTTTCCAATCTGTTTCAAAATAGCAACAGAAAATGTAATGTAAAATTAAGACTGCAACGAACACTTTTAGTTGCACAAACCAGAAAGCAATTCATCATACTGTAACCATACAAAATAATGTTGTCGATTTAACGTCCCTTTTAATCACTGTGGCTTTTGGAGACGCCGGGGAACCGGAATTTTGCCCCAAAGGGGATCCTTAACGTGCCAGTAAGTGTGCTGACACAGTTCTCTCGCATTTGCGCACTTTAAAATTCCAGCTGACTGCGCCAGGATACTGCGTAACCTTTGAGTCACCGGTCATTAACGAGAGAATTATTTCTTAGGTGAGAAGGAGGGGGTAGGATCGGGGAACTGCTGGACAGCGTTCGAGGTCAGTGTTTTGTTATCGCGCACTGAAACTGACGATTTGTTATTTTTGTATAGGAAAATCAAACCCGGTTCCAGCCCTTAGACCAGAATTAAATTTCTTGGCAGAGCCATAAATCGAACCCGGGCCTCCGTGGTGATAGCCAAGAATGCTAGCCACTACGCAATGAGATGGACCAAAGAAAGAAAACTTGAAAAGTTATACGTACTTCTTCCATCTATGCCATTATATACATTCCTTTTCACACACCATGCCATTTAATTCCATGTACAGTCGAACTTCTATAAGTCGAAGTAATTTTAATTTCCTGGTGAAGTTCTACACAATTTATGTCATGTTTCTTTCTATATTTCGATACTCGAATGATATTTTGTTCCCCAAACAAAAATACAGTATGCCTTTATTCCAAAGTTGAGGTGAAAATGCAGTTGAATTACGTTCTTTAGGTGTGACATGAGAATTAAGATATCCATTCAGTTGTGTAGGACAGCTTATCATACTCGAAATTCCAGCTAATACGCTGTCAAGCATTATAAAATAAACACAAGATTTATAGCGCTACGCAGGAGTTACGTTTTAGAAAGGAACGGAAAATACATACAGTAACATTAATCGAAATTTATCATTTCAAGTACTGGAGTAATTTAAGTAGTCAATCATTAAAATAAACTAAATCGAGAAGTTTAAATATTTAAATTATTATTCGAAGACGATAAACACCCGGAAATTACAGCAATTTGTGTAAAGGAATGTGTCCATTGGACGAGTTGTTCGAAGCAGGGGCGAATCCAGATGGGGGTTAACCCTTCCCCTTTCAACCTGTGGTCCTTATCTATAAGTACCATTCAAAACATCATCACTTGTTATCTCCCTCTTTCTTATTCTAAATTTCTTTCTTTCCTTCCTTCCTTCTTTCTTTTTATGCTTTCTTTCTTTCTATCTTTCTTTCATTCGTTCCTTCTTTCTTTCTTTTTTATGCTGGCTTTCTTTCTTTTTTCTTTCTTTCTATTTTTAGCCTACTTTCGATTTTTGCAAAAAATGAAAGTAGACTTATGAGATCAACACAGGGCGAAAAAAGTGTGTCTGTCTGTGTGTGTGTATGTGTGTGTGTGAGTCTGTGTGTGTGTGTGTATGTGTGTGTGTGAGTCTGTGTGTGTGTGTGTGTGTGTGTGTGTGTGTGTGTGTGTCTGTGTGTGTGTGAGTGTGTGTACTCTGAATGTCTGTCCCCCCCTATCAATTCGAACACGGTGAATGCGAATTGAACGAAATTTGGTACAAAGATAGCATTAGCAAAGGACACCTCAGTGTCATGTTTTATATCGCCGCCATCTTGACGGAAACGTAATGGCGGCCACACAAATGTTCAAAGCTTAAATCAAATTACGACTAACCTAATCATCCGATCTCTACCAAATTTTGCAACAACATACCTTTATGGGGGGAGCATCCTTTGACCAAACCAATAGGTCATCAGCGTATTAGTTTGCGGATGGCGGCCATCTTTGTGTGAAAATCGATTCCCCCTATTAATTCGAACACGGTGCAACCGAATGGAACGAAATTTGGTACAGAGGTTGTACTAACAAAAGGCACCTCAGTGTCATGTTTTATATCGCCGCCATCTTGGCGGAAACGTAATGGCGGCCACACAAATGTTCAATGCTTAAATCAAATTACGACTAACCTAATCATCCGATCTCTACCAAATTTTGCAACAACATACCTTTATGGGGGGAGCATCCTTTGACCAAACTAATACGTCATCAGCGTAATAGTTTGCGGATGGCGGCCATCTTTGTGTGAAAATCGATTCCCCCTATTAATTCGAACACAGTGCAACCGAATGGAACGAAATTTGGTACAGAGGTAGCACTAGCAATGGGCACCTCAGGGTCATTGTTTATATCGCCGCCATCTTGACTGAAACGTAATGGCGGCCACACGAATGTTCAAAGCTTAAATCAAATTACGATTAACCTAATCATCCGATCTCTACCAAATTTTGCAACTACATACCTTTATGAAGGTAGCATCCTTCGACCAATCTTTTAGGTCATTCGCCTAATAGTTTGCGGATGGCGGCCATCTTTATGTCAAAATTGATTCCCCCTATTAATTCGAACACGGTGGAACCGAATGGAACGAAATTTGGTACAGAGGTAGTACTAACAAAAGGCACCTCGGGGTCATGTTTTATATCACCGCCATATTGACAGAAACGTAATGGCGGCCACACAAATGTTCAAAGCTTACGTTAAATTACGACTAACATAACCATCCGATCTCTACCAAACTTTGCAACAACATACCTTTATGGAGGGAGCATCCTTTGACCGATCTAATAGGTTATTAGCCTAATAGTTTGCGGATGGCGGCCATCTTTATGACAAAATTGATTCCCCCTATTAATTCGAACACGGTGGAACCGAATGGAACGAAATTTCGTACAGAGGTAGCACTAGCAAAGGGCACCTCAGGGTCATGTATTATATCGCCGCCATCTTGACTGAAACGTAATGGCGGCCACACGAATGTTCAAAGCTTAAATCAAATTACGATTAACCTAATCATCCGATCTCTACCAAATTTTGCAACTACATACCTTTATGGAGGGAGCATCCTTTGACCAATCTAATAGGTCATTCGCCTAATAGTTTGCGGATGGCGGCCATCTTTGTGTCAGAATCGATTCCCCCTATTAATTCGAACACGGTGGAACCAAATAAACGAAATTTGGTACAGATGTAGCACTAGCAAAGGGCACCTCAGTGTCATGTTTTATATCACCGCTATCTTGACGGAAACGTAATCGCGGCCACCCAAATGTTAAAAGCTAAAATGTAATTACGACCAACCTAACAATCTAGTCTCCACCAAATTTTGCAACACCATATCTTTATGTGGGAATCATATTCTGACCAAACTGCAAGAACATCAGCCCAATAGTTTGCAGATGGTGGCCAAGTATGTGTGCAAATCGATTCCCCCTATCAATTCAAACACGGTGAAACCGAATTGAACGAAATTTGGTACAGAGGTAGCACTAGCAAAGGGCACCTCATATTCATGTTTAATATCCCTATAGCACGTTGTATTTCAACAAGCTACTACAACCAACATTCAATCATACTCCTTGAAAAGGACAAAGAGTTATAACAATACCCATGCATTTAGGAGAAAGTAGGCTATATGTTCTTTACTGAACATCTTGTTTCTTTCTTTATTTATTTATTTATTTATTTATTTATTTATTTATTTTTTATGCTTGTCTTCTAGCTTTCTTTCTTTCTTTCTTTCTTTCTTTCCTCGCTTGTTTATACTTTCTTTCTTTCATTCTTTCTTTCCTTCTTTCTTTATTGCTTCTTTATGCTTTCTTTCGTTCTATATATTTTCATGCTTACTGTCATTCTTTTTTATGCTTTCATTCTTTCTATCTTTCTTCCTTTTTACTGCTTTCTTTCTTCTAATATTTTCTTTCTTTCTTTCTTTCTTTCTTTCTTTCTTTCTTTATTGTATGTTTGCTTTGTTTGTTTGTTTCTTTCTTTTTATTCTTTCCTTCTTTCTTTCTTTCTTTCTTTCTTTCTTTCGTTATTTCTTTCTTTCCTTCTTTCTTTATTTATTTATTTATATTATCTTTCTTTCTTTTTATGCTTTCTTTCTTTCTTTCTTTCTTTCTTTCTTTCTTTCTTTTATGTTTGTTTGTTTGTTTCCTTTTATTCTTTCTTTCTTTCTTTCGTTATATCTTTCTTTCTTTCTTTCTTTCTTTCTTTATTTGTTTATTCATTTATTTCTTCCTTTTTTCTCTTTAATTATTTATTTCTTACTTTCTTTCTTTTTCATTCTTTTTATGCTTTCTTTCTATCTTTCTTTCTTTCTTTCTTTCTTTCTTTCTTTCCTCTTAGAAACAAGAAATTATTGATTCGATTTCTTCGTCAAATCATTCGATTATTCACTAATTCGAATAGGTCGAATTTTGGAATGTGTTAATAATTCTAATAGTGGAACTATTCGTATGTTTGAATCAAATACTCGTATTCTTAATCACTCGAACAATTCGAATACTTGGATTTACAGTATGTACAGCCGTGATTTGTAGATCTTACTCAATAATTCAACCACTCCATAGGAAAATTAATCATCCCTATGATTACCATGAGTTTAATCACGTCTGTGTGTGACTCATATAAGTGAATTACTAGGCGCTGATGATCTACTCAGCTAGTACCAGGAACATGCTCTACCTGGTGTCTGGTTGGCGTTCATCCAGGCGGGATCTAGGACAGTCTTACTTCCTTCTTGTGCAGTTGATAGCGCGAGATTTATGCAGCTTAATCCCCCTCAAGAGGCAGCAATACGGGGGTGGGTGGCGTATTATCAGTGAGAGAATCGTATAGCAATAGGTGCCTTGTTTATAAGATAACATAAGTACGTACGTTACATTTGGCAACACTGCTTCCAAGCCTACCAATGTGCGTAAACCCAATAACCAAACAACGAGACATGATAAACAGGTTTTGTGAATATTATAGTATTAATATTGTAACTTTCATTGGGTCAACACAAAAAAAACAATTACTGGAATATAACCTGAAATAAATTACAAATGATTAAGATTTATATATATTGTTCAGGACTATTGAAGAAGAAGAAGAAGAAGAAGAAGAAGAAGAAGAAGAAGAAGAAAACTTATGGATGACATGTTTCGCTCTTCACGCAAGCATCATCAGATCCAAATATGCAAGACAAATAGTTTTACAAAACACTACCAAACTAACAGTGACACCCGCAGACAGTCTCTGTTCTCCAAAAACAAAATACTAGAAAACCCCTCAGAAAACTAAGTGAAAATCCATAGCCTGCTTCCAATCAACCGACCGGGTCAGGGAATGGAATGAATGAAGCCCCCCTCTAACGACGAGGATATGAAGTGTGCCGGCTGCCGAAGCCTGTCACACTCACCTGGGGAAATGATTAAATGAATGACAGATAAAATGATAGTGGAGAGTGTTGCTGGAATGAAATTGGTGACAGGGAAAATCGGAGTACCCAGAGAAAAACATGTCTGCCTCGCTTTGCCCAGCAAAAACCTCACATGGAGTGACCGGGATTTAATCCATGGACCCAGAGATGAGAGGCCGGCGTGCTGCCGCCTAAGCAACGGAGGCTTGATCCTCAGAAAAACTTAGTAAATGTGATAATTATTACTGATAATTATTCAGGCATTAAGCACTGAAAAAGAAAAAGAACTTTTCTTAATGTTGCCAAAATTAGAAATGACGATTCCAAAGGTACTCATCGACACTACTGAAGACATTTCATTATAAGTTATCTTATTTTCTTGAAATTGGTATCACTGATTCCAAGAATACAAACTAGTGGATTTTTGCCCAAAAAAAAAAAGAAAAATTAAATAAATTTGGGGGGTCTTTTTCAAAGATTAATCACAAAAATAACGTGCATTTTTAGGACGCGATATCTTTGCTCTTTTTCAACTTAATTGAGTCATTGTTGTCGCAAATTGATCTGCTGTATGTTCAGAATGTTGTATAGCAGACTCGTTTTTGTATCATTGATTGAGGCAAATATATTAGCTTTGTTTTACAATTTACGTTATTTTGATTTAAAAAATAAATTAATTGTGGGGGGTGCGCCCCCTAATTTCAATTTAACAGCTTCATTCTGCTTTACAGCATAGCTGCATTATTTGTCTTCATTTTAGTCTTTAAATGAAACTAATATCTGCATTCTAAGTGGACATTTTAACTGCCCAAGTCAAGACAAATATTGAAAAAAAAAATGAAGTGAGAGAAATCGTAACTTGTAGTTGAGGTACACATTTAGAGTAAAGAGTCGTACTTTCCAACTCCTGCATTTTCCTTGGATTATAGGTCAATCTTCCGCATTCCCCACCCACGAGTATCTCCTACATTGTTTTAGTTCTGTAGTAGACTGTTTCTAAGCCAGATTAATGAGTGCTTTATCTGCTGCACCTATGCGTCAAAGTGACAGCTGCTGAAAAGCGTGCACACCGATCATTAAAGTGAACATAAATGAGCTAAACAACAATAAAACTAGTATAAACTATATATTTCTGGAAACTAGGGAGGACATACTATCGAATGAGACAATAAAAAAATCGAAAATTTTCTTGAAAAAATGACAGTCAGTCTGAAAGTCTAGACTTTGTATCATTTTAAATGCTTCAATTGCGGAAAAATGCTAGAAAGGCCGGACTCTTGACATGTTAGAAAATTATCTGCATTGTTCTCCTTTGTTCGTCACTGGAGGAGTTTCCATCTGTTTTTTCGCCGTTGCCTGTATGACGTTAGGTATCGTTCAAATACACTTCCCTTTTGTTTATGTTTCCTTATATCCATCTAACCCTCCCACCTCCCCCCCCCCTTTCTTTTGGACATCCTCATTCTTCGAGGAGTCTCTATATTTTCACCCCACCCCTTTACCTTCTCCTTACTTACTACTCTGTCCGCCGTTCAACCATGCTCCATACAGTAATTTCTGGCAGCTGCTCTCTGGTGACGAACCGAGGAATTTATCTATATTTTTTGTAATTTGTAATCTCATTGATATACTTTCTTTGGCCACATTGTTTGATTTCCATTGAAAAAGGAGACAAGGTTCTCCGAAACGTATGGTTCTAATCCAAATACACACGGCATTAGCCCAAAAAAACTTGAATTATTTATATATTCCAATACTGTTAACGTAGGGTCGTTGCTCAAACCAGTGTGGTGTTGCGAATGAGTGAGTGAGTCACCGACCAATGTATTTGGTTCTGTTACTATGCACGTACCGGAAACCCCGCACGTCTGTCATCATCGTTAGTATCGTCCGCGATACACATTCCTCTCAGGTTCACGGAGCTTATACCCGAGCAGTACTCTGTCGTGATCATTAAAAGCTATTGTTACGAGTGCTGCTATCGTTCGCTCAATGGGAGTACTACGTTTGGAGTTACGTATCTGACTGAGTTTCCTCTAGCTTTGGTGATGTTGAGGATTCCATGGAGTGACCGGAGATGTTGTGTTATGAGTGATTGGAGCGATGTGCTGTATGAATTGCGATACCAAGTAAAATACTGTTGTCTAATTTACGAGACTCTTCAGACATCGAGGCAGTGTTAATTATTCAGGAACTGTTAGGAAGACAAGCATTTAGTGGTGAGTGACGGATTATTGCAAATATCTGTGGTATGTGTACCAGCAGAAGAGGTGCGTGTATTTCTAGCCAGGACACGGGATTAATTAGTGGAGGATTAACAAGAGAAAGAGAAAAGGGGCGAGTGTGCTGTATAAGGGAGAAGCCTGAATAAAGGCTGCTAATGGTTTCTGTGTATTAATTATACGGTGTATGTTTCTAGACCTGCATTAAAACTAATATTTTGGTTGTAGGGGATCATTTGTGTTGTGCTTTACCTACTGTAATCCAATTAACGAACGTGCTGCTAGGGGTTCGTTTGTCTAATACTAATGTGAACAAAGATCTGATATTGATACCTATCTGAAGTTGTGGAATGTCTACAGTCCGCTCACACAAGCAGTGTAAATCGTTTAAATATTCTGAGTTCTATGAATTGAAGTAACTTTCATAAAAGCAAGTATCTCATGAAAAGTTTCCAGTTTTTATTGAAGTATTAGAAGCCATTTTTCAGCGTCGCCAAATTAATCTATTGACTGAATTACTTTTCAGACAGTCAACACGAGTTGTGGGTTGTTCCTCAGTTTAGGGGCTGCGACAACGTGGTCCTGTATCCCCGTGTACTTTGGGTGTGTGTAGAATCAGACAGGTTCCTATCTAGCGCTCGTATCAACGCTGAACCTGCTGTTTTTAATCCAAATGGAAGACGCACGTATGAATACGTGTGCTGGTCAAATAAAAACCCAGTTAACAAGCTTGTTTTCTCCTCCAGAGCAAGATGGTGAAAACTTGCCGTCAGGTCAAGATTTGAGAACACAGTCTTTCCTTTGAAGCCCCTGAGTACCTCCTTAATGGGCGGAACATGGTCAAATTCCGGTATGACCTTGGAATTCAAATTTCGTAGGTCCAGGCATATCCTCACACTTCCGTCCTGTTTAGGTACAACTACCAGTGGGCTGACATAGGGTGTGGCTGTCTTCACAATGACGCCTGCCTCTAGCATTTCCTGTATTGCTTCTTTAACCTTTAAATAATGTTTCTCAGCTACAGGATACGGCTTCTGTTTGAATGGTGTCCAATCGCTGACTTGGAACGCATATTGGAAATTCTTGATCCGGCCAGGTCTCGAATCGAAGACTCCTTTATACTCAAACAGCAGTTCCCTTAACATTTGGTTATGTTCTGGACCAAATTTAGCTTCCTCAATCTTCTCTTCCAGGCATTCTTCAAATTTTGATGCGAGGTCCTCTTCAATGTCTGCGGCCAGTGTTGCCAACTCTTCCTCAATGTCTTCTGTTGTCATATCTCCGTATGTATGCCATACGTACTCTTCTGGTCTCGTTTCATTGTGCTTTAATGAGAGTTCTAAATCTTCATTTCCCTCACTTGCGCGAAACATAACAATGTCTTGCGAGAGATCTATAATAACTTTATATTCTCTTATGAAATCCATGCCAACAATAATGTTATAAGGCAGCTTATTCACAAGTAGGAAGCTCTGTGAGAATGTAGAGTTCCCTATCTGCAGATCTAAAAATACTTGGTATTTGCATATCATAACTTTATCTGGTATCACCCCTTTTATTTTCACGCTTGAAATAGGGATTTTCAATACGTGAATTTTACTTTGGATTTCATTGTATAATGCCTGGGTTATCAAGCACACTGTTGACCCTGTATCTATGAGACTTCTTATCTTAATGCCTGCAATGTTTACAATAATAATGGGTAGTTCCCTTCTCACATTGACCGTCCCTTCATCTAGGTCATCGATAAGCTCCTCAGGTTTGGCAATCCAGTTAACAACATTCATTGTATTCCATCCTGAACTTATCTCTCTTTGGTCATTTAATTTTGGTGTTTTTTTTTCAATTGCTCCATTCTTTGTGGAGTTCTTCTTCCTGTCTTCATGCTGTTGAAGTTCCAGACTCTTGGCACCGTCATCATTTTTATATATGTCGGGTGACCTTCTATTCCTAATCGCTTCATCCCAATGAACTCGCGATTGTCTCGGGTCATCTCCGCGCTCTTCCATGTATCTTAAAGATGCGTGATAGCGTTCTTCCGCCTCTTCATCGAACCCGCGACTCTGCTCTTGGGATCTCCATCCTTGGTTGTTCCCATTTCGGCCGTAATTCCTTCTGTTATCCAGCTGCTGGTCTCTGGTACCGCGCTGATTCCAGTTTTTCCTTCCTCGGTTTCCACGGTTCGATCCTCCTCGATATGCTGGCCTCCAATTTTGGTTTTCACGTCCTTCACGTTGCCAGTCGGATTTTCCTGTTTCGGTGCTTGTAGACTTGCTTTTTGTCTGCACCTTAGTCGGTTCAGTCGGTGTAGTCGTCATGTTGACTTGTTCCACGTTCCGACTCTGCCTTGGGTGCTGCACTGTGGTTAGATCGAGTTGTCTCAGCACCTCCTCCATATCGATCGCAGTTTTGGCGTTTGCTGAGATTAGTAGACGTTGTACTTCATACGGTAGCTGCTTGGCTATCGTTATACACAAATCTGACTCTCTAAGTCCTTCATCAATCTCGCGAAAACGGCACAATTGATTCACAAAGAATTCTCCGTACTTCGTCGGATTACTGGTACTATAACGCCTGGAATACAAGTCCAATCTGAGGTTCTGTTGTTTGCTCGCGTTCCAGTATCTACTTAAGAATGCTTGGCGAAATTCGTCAACGGTGTCGAACGTGTACCGAAAACTCCTAAACCATAAGGCACACTCACCTTCAGTTAGTTTTTCAATCGCTCTCAACCTGCGCTCTGGCGGTACTTTCGCGTCATTCAAGTACTCGGAAACTTCTTTAAGCCAGTACTTGGGTGTCATGTTAGAATTACTCCCAGAGTATTTCTTTGGTTTCTCATCATTAGCCCTTACAACAGTGACTATTTGAATCTGAACAGCATTTTCATGCGGTGTTGACATGGCAATTGGCATACCAGGTGTGGTATACGGGCTGTCACTTGGCATGGCTGCATTCTTTGGAGTGGGCTGTATTTCTATCTCTGCCCATTTATTTCTCCTATTCTCGTCTATACTTCCTTCGCTAGACCTAGGATTCCGCAATATGGATTCCTCCTGCGCGATCATTCTAGTCTCGATTTGGCTGTGTCTATTTTCTGCCCTTTCCAAACGAGCTAATACCTCTCGTTCTATTTTCTCTAGGCGATCTCGGTTTCTTTCTGCCATAGAAAATACCTTTTCCTTATCATCCTTAAGGTTTTCCTTCAGGTGGGTAATTTCCCCCGCTAGACTTTCTCTTACCTCGGCAAGAGTCTTATCGCTGGCTTCATTCTTCAAGCCTTCTCGAAGTTCTAATTCTTCCCGTAAGCCTGTAACTTCCTTTTGAATGTGACCTTGTATATGAGAGATTTCAGTCCTTATTTTCGTGATTTCTCCCTGGTCCTCATCCTGTCTTTTATGGATAACTGCTAGGTCGCTCTGAGTTTGTTCCAACTCTTTCTGCACCTTCCCGATCTGCCTCTTCATATTTGACATTATCTCCTTATTCTCTTGATCAGAAGTTTTTATTTCCTGGATTTCCTTGCATTGGTCAAGGATATTCTGATCCTGTTTCCTTAATGCTTCGTCTACCGCCTTGGCGTAACCTGCCATTCGCGTATTCCATTTTACGTCATGGACATACTGCTTAAACTATCGTTAATCTCACGCTGTGACTCTCTGCACGCTTGCAGATTATTCTCTAGTTTTAATTCTATAGACTCAAAGCGTTTATCGTTATCAGCTTGCATTTCTGAGACCACGCTAACAATATTCTTAGTTACCTCACGCTGGACAGACTCTTTAACGTCTTCCATTTTTCTATTAACCTCTATTAGGTTTGATTCTAACTGCGTGTTTACTGTAGCCAACATCTGGCTTACCTCATTTTGACTAGCCTCTAGTCTAGTATTTATTCCGGTTTGATTAGCCTCTAATCTAGTGTTTACTTCAGCTTGATTAGCCTCCAATTGTACATTTATTGTAGCCAATCTATCTGCTATTTCATCTTTAAATGCTTTAGATTCTTCCTTATTCTTAGCATTAGAATTATCAAAATGTTCCCTTAACTCAGCAATACACCTGAGTACGTCTTCAGTTCCAGCCATCCTGTATTTCTTAATTTGAGATTCAGGTAGGCCGCAGCTGAATATGCTGCACGTTCTATTGGAAAGAAAAGGATTCCGATCCCGCGACAACAACAACAACATATTACAAAATGTCAAAACCACCTATGGAATGGGTATAGACCCTCGTACCCGTCTGACAACAGTGTCTGACGTCTGAATATCATCTAGAAAAACTCACAATCACTCAAACAAAGTTTGAGGAAAAATATTATTTTTATGGTTTTCCCCATGAAAACCATGCTATTATTATGGGGTTTTCTGAATCCCATAAGCCATCCACGTACTGGGCGCCATGATAAAGTAGAGGGGTATCCCATGCTTTGCCACACACATCTGGGCGACATGATAATGAGATGGGTGGACATGCTATGCTTTCCATGGCCAGTTTGTGCAATGCCAAGATCGCTCATATTGTACTGACGCAGGCGGTTCCATAATGAATTAATACCGTCCCACATTGCTTGGGCCATGATAATTAAAGGGTTGTGTGTAAGTTACATTTACATTTAAGCATTTCTTATGGAGGATTATCAACATTTATTTTACGTGATGGCTTATTAACAAATGGGACGCGGCCTTTTCCTATTATATCCTAATTTCTATGCTGTATTTGCTTCTACCATTAATATCTTGGCCGACTTTCAGCCGTACCTGTGACTCAATCCTAGTACAGAGACATATCCTCCATGTACCCAACTGTCATCATGTGAACCATGTGTTCGTATCCCAACTAACTCACGGTCTTTCGAGGTATGGGACGTTCCTGCCCACCATACGACCACATGCTCAGGATTTGAGTCTACCAGGTAACTACTCTACATGAAATACACAACATATTCCTAAAATAAAGTATTTACTGGTATAAAATCATGGCTATACAACAAATACAAATAAAGGACAAATTATATTTAATTCCCACAAATAAAAATAGGGTTATTCTGTGAGTTTTCTTCTTAAAATAGTGCTACACTGCACTCAAATCTAATTCTAGCATCCTGTCAATGATACTTTCAGACTTCCATGGGTTTCCATAGTGTTCATCATGTGATACAATTACTTAACTGGAGTATCATAACACAAAGATCACATATCACATTAAAAGGACATTAATACACCATTACTCCGTTTCTTATGGCATTTACCTTGATTGGCATAAATTCATTATTTTACTGCTTTAATTGACAATTATTTGTTGTGTCGTGTGAATCATCTTCCTTCTTTCCATCACTATGAATGCTTTAAAAAGTGGTACACTTCCCTTCCAAAATAAACATGGATAGAATTGTTTATAGTTTCACCATACAACGATTTTCTGGGTCTTGTCGGGCTTATTATCGTTACAAATGTGTCATGTTCTGGGAAATCACATACCCGTCTGCATAAATTAGCGTGAACTGGCAAAATGCACTCCAAAAGAAGATGCCTACATTATTTTGGTTCAGTTTTCCTCCTCAGAGAATAACTGAGCCAAATATTATCTGATTTCTATGATCCAACAACGTATGTGTGTTGCAACACACCATTCAATTCAATTGGCATCATCCTAATAATCATATCTTAATTGCATATTGAAATATCGAGATTCTTCAGTGTCCTACTATGACTCTAATTTACAAGGGACCGGTCGACCGACCTTCTCTCCCCTCAGCAGGCAATAAAATTCGTTCCAGCTGGCTAGTCAAGATGGCTGCCGCAGAAGTGGTCTACAACCCCACCTCCTCTCATCTGCTGTCAAGGTCAGGTTTGTTTACAATTGCAGTACTGGAGTTACGCTAGGTGTGGTTCCTAAGTAATTGAGTCATTTAATTATTTAACACCTATCTTTATAGTGTATTGGGCTCAATTCGGCTCCTTATTAACATTCATGGCTGGGGATGGTATTCCTGTGATAGCCTTGCGTTCTATGGTGACTACTAGTGGCTTTAGACGCGCATCATAGTGAAAATCAATAAAATATAAGGAAATCTGCGTTTCCTAAACGACGAATATGATCCTTACCTCTCAGGGTAGATCATTTATACACATGCTCACTGCGTCTCGATGGACGTCATTCGTGGCCATAATTCATGCAAACGATGGATACAGACAGGCTCTGTCCAATTCGCTGCGAATAATACAGTATGCTCAAGGGCGATACTACTCGTAGATTTAGCCAACTTCTCACCTAACGCGCAAGCTATACTAGTTGGTCCCCGCAATTATTTATTTACGTAAATCACTGGATTCTACGTTATTTCTGCACGCAATATGCGGCTTCAAACAATACTTCACATAGATGACTCAATTATTAAGGCACCCGCGTTCTCTCTGTCATACCACTTAAGCCAAAGCTTTAAATAGCTCCTAATAAAAATGTATAAATTTACTGGCTTACTTTACTTTAATGGTCCTCAAACATAATCCTAAGGATTGACCATATCACATATTCATTCACATTTCACTGACACTGAAAAAGCTCTCGTATTTCGCTATTATTCCACGTTACTTTCTTACTGTTTACCAAAATACAGTATCTTTATATTAGACATGACACACTTTGAACGTTATTTAGGTCAAAAGTGCCTATTACTTTACTGTTGCCGACCCCAGATTATTATTATTATTATTCATTTAACGTTACCGTTACATCCATCACTATTTTCGACCTGAATGGCCCTAAACAAATCACCTTCCAAGCCATATTTTATTCAAGACGAGTGGTGAAAACTCGTTCAGTAAGTGACTGTTACATCTTATTCTCAAAGTGATAAATCGTTACATGGTGAACTATTTAGTTATAATAACATTGTAAATTGGTACTCACTTTTTCTTTTTCGCTGGATAGTGCCAGCATTTCAGCTTCAGGCCCCCCATGACGCTTGATTTAAGCCATCACGTTATATTTTACACAACACTTAAATTCACACATTTTCCACCTGATAAACATACTTTTATCAGTGGCCTCTTTCACTTCTACACAATGCATATTAATCACTATACATATGAACACTTTTAAATCACTATTACACAATTTATGTACACTTATTCACTACTTCACAGGTTGATCCTTAAATCGGACTTCTCCTACGCCTGATCTCAGAGATGCGATGCGATTACGCCAACCGCTGGTCTACGCGAAAATCTAACAGCGTTTTACGGACGTTCGATCCTCGTCACCTGCCATATCGTTCAGCTCACTGTCAAGATGAAGTTGCGATGCTTCCCAAGCTCCCATCATTGTAGTGATCCTGATGATAATGTCATATTCAACTCTGACAATACCTCCTGGTATGTGTAATGTTCAAAAACATTATAAGTTCCTTTTTCGCTGTGGCGAATTTATATTTACGTCAGATAATAGATAAATATCTGTATTAAATTACTTTCGACGCACTTCATGATTACTTATGAAGCTTTATGACTTGCTTCTATTGTTCTTCGACGGCTGGGCGTTGATACTTTAACATTTCGCGTGCTTACTGGCAGCGTATTAGTTACGTGTATACAGACTGAAGACAACAAGACAACTCCCTGGTCTGCACTACTCCCACCTTATAAAGGTTTCTTGTACAAAATAGTCCACTGGACACATGAGAGCGACTCCTTTCTTGAAATAATACCTTTTAAGCCGAAATGACCTATACATCTTGTTTATTTAGGTGTGGAGGTTTCATAACCGTTCGCGTGCCGGCGATTGCTTCGGCCAATTAATTACAATTAATTGCCTTAGTTCAGCGCGTTAGGACGCCACTGTGGTGGTTCCCCTTTGGCTGGTCACAAAATCACTGCTCTCGAGCGTAGGCTAGGTTGTAATTCGTTCATTTGGAGATATAGGCATTAATTTAGGTGAAAAAACACTCCTAAATTACCTCTCCGTGAATATATTCACCTGGGTGTATATTTCGCTCCATTTCAATGCCCCACTTGGCTGTAATTAATTAATTTCCGTGGGCAATCATCCCTACTCCCGATTCCACCGTTGTCAAGCGGTGAAAACCCGAGTCATTAATTTTGGGCTGTCTCCTCGGTCCAGACGTAAATAGTGCGCTCGGCGCTTAAGATCTCCGCCCACTTGCTAAGTGTAATTTGTAAAACTTCAAACTGGCCTCCTCTCATTCTCGTATGCTCTGAAAACGTATATTTTCTTGCATTCGGCTACAATTCTTCACCTTATACTGCTATGATATTCACATACAGGTCGTGAAATCATGCTACAATACTGTATGTCATTATACCTCTCATTGCTCTTTGGGTTCCCTGTAATTGCTCCCCCTCTGAGATCAATGGTTCGACTCTAGGCATAACCATGTGCCTGGTCTTCTCTGATAAGACCCGAGTTCGATGCCAGACTGCCGTGACTGATTGGGCACAGTATGTTTTTTTCTGAATTTCTACGGAAATTTGAGTTATTTACGCGTTTCAGACTGTTTTATTATGGATGCGTGCGAAAATAATTTTTTGGTCTGTCTGTCTCTTTGTTTGTCTGTGGACAACTTTGTTCCCTTATAACTCGAGAACGGCTGGGTGTATCAACGTAAAATTTGGTACAGATATCCATCAGAGGCACGACACTAAATCATTGATGTAACTCTTCTTCGTACCTCTCGCGAAAGGAGGCCTACCCCCTTAAAATACATGCTGAAATGGGCGTAGAAGGACGAGACTAAGCTCACAATCAGCCCCTCAATGTGAGAAACAAAACTCGGGGGCCCCCGAAACCACATTTTAAGGCCCTAAAACCAACCGTTTTTGAGATATTCCCAGAAAACTAATTTCATTTAATAAACTAATGAACGAATTCAAGCCGGTAACCATGGCAAAAGATTCTCAGAGGTCCATCAATTACTGTAAGACGCAATGCAATTCCATTAATTACATTGGTGTGCAAGTTTGCAAACGGCTAGAAGGTTATCACGGAAAGAAATTAAGCTGTAAAATTCATCAATACGTATAATGCGCTTAAGGGGGTCAAGGGTTACACTAGATTTTTTTCACGCGATTTACACCTGCGGGTGTGGTACGGCAGGTCTATTATATTCCTATCCCTATATTATATTATTATTAGTAGTATTATATTATGGCACCCGACGCGCTGATCACGCGTCACCCCAATATCTGCAGGCCAAATGGCTGGGCAGCGGTCGCTTGGTCGGCCTTAGCCCGTCATGGGCTGGATAGTGCCAGGGGTTGACTTTTGATTATATTATGGCGTACAACGAGGAGACAAAGCCCCTCGGTGCCAGAAACAAAACTTGGGGGGCTCGAAAACTACATTATAAGGCTCTAAAACCAACAGTATCTGAAATATTCCCAGAAAACTAATTAAATTTAATTTAACAAACTAATGAAGGAATGGAAATCGGTAACCATGATAACATTATCTCAAGGGGTGGCATCCAACTTTCCATCTATTTCTGTAAGAAGCAATGTCACTCCCTTTATACCTTGCCACGGTGGGTGAGTGGATAGCGTGTCGGTCTACTAACCCCAAGATTGCAGGTTCACTCCTGGCCGTGGTAAGTGATTTTTGAAAGGCGGCAAAAATACGACTCGCATGTCATACGATGTTGGCATGTCAAAGAACCCATTTGAATTCAGTATGCCGTGTTCATAATGGCAAAATTAATCTCAGCAGTTTCCGCCAATACAAAGTTCCTCATTTCTCTACTAGAAAGTGCTATAGTGTTCAAGGAGCTTAGATATCTACCCTCCTTGAATTTCATAGTGATTCAAGGAACAACGAAATTTCGACATGCAAGCTACCCTCTGGGTGTCAAATTACGAAGCTTGCACCCGGCATCCGAGGCCATACGATTTTATTATTAGGCTACTCCATTTATTACATCTCTGTGAAAGTTTGCAAATAGCTATAAGGTTATAACGGAACCAACGTAGACTGTATAATTCGTCAATGCAATTAAGGGGGTCAAGGGGTAACCTAGAATTTTTTCATGCAATTTCACGTGCGACATATAGTACAGAAAGTCTATTATATCTCCAAACAGCAACATTATTTTCAAAAATTCCTGAATTGAATCAGCATTTTTTGCGGCTATTAGGAATTTGGGCCATTTGAGGCTAAAGAACCTGAATTTTCATGCACCACAAGCCTCTATAATTTATGAAAGAGGTCTTCCTGTGTATGGGGACCTAACACAACGTAGAGGGTAATTTTTTATGTGAGGTGTATTGCGTTTCGTCTACAAGGCTTTCAAATCTATTTCACGTCAGGAAGTACACGTTAGGTGAATTTAGTTTGAGAGCACATTTTAACTAATCTTTTTTTTTGTCAACATACGGGTTCATCGTAAGGATGATTTTGTTTGATACTGTATGGTAGATATACCCATATTTGGATATCTGGGTGATATGTTGTAGACAATAGAATTGTCCGTCTGTCTTTCTGTGTATCTTTATGTAGGCTATAACGCCTATAACTCGTGTTCGGATGCTTGGTGCATCGTAAAATTAGGTATGGTAAACATGAGTCAATACACCAATCATTTATAAAACTCCTCAGTGTACTTTTCATACAGTTGAAGGGTGGATATAGGGAAAAACGTCTCAAAATACATGCTAAAATAGGCGAAATATAAAAATTATCCTAGAAGGACGATCAAAGCATATGTTGCGCTTCTCATTGTGAGACACAAAATTCGCGAGTCTATAAGGGGTCTCCGAAAATCACATTTTAAAGCCCTTAAATTAACAGTGTGTGTGATATTCCCAGAAAACTAACTTCGTTCTGATAAACTTATGAAGGAATGACAAACCGCTAACCATTGCAACAGTAGCTCAATTGATAATGTCTGGTGTTAATATATAACACCGTTCGAAGAACGGGTACTTCTGCTAGTAGATCATAATTAACAACAGTTGGAAACAAAAACAAACAATCATGGAAAAAGAAGTTCAGAAAGTAATTTATCCACTTCGCCATCTTTAACACACGTGGAACATACGACTGTTCCTGTTTACTGTGTTTTCCGCATGTGTAGCTCTTGCAACCATAACACATTATGGTGGTTTTGATAACATTGTTGTACTTTTGCCCTTTGGAATGACATTCTTTGATGCGTAAGAAGCAACGAACACGAACTACCAACGGGAGGGTTTTCCGTGCCCACCAAAAGAACATTTGTTAATATAAAAGTAAATGTGTGGTTAGGAAACCGGATTCAAATTAGGCAATTACTTTCTGTTCAGTGAGCCTAGAAAAGGAATATCATGAATAAACCGTAAAAAATGGAAGTGATGGGCACGAAATACCCCTCCATTGGTATTGCTGGAGTTAATATCATTTATTGCCAACAAAGCTGCTGCTACCCTGTATTTTACATGCTCTGAGATTTGCCGATGACATCATCATCTTGGCCGACACGCCTTAGGATTTGAAAGAATATTTGAATGGTATGGACTCCGTCTTGAGGAAAGAATTCATGATGAAAATTAATAAATGAAAAACAAAAATATTGGAATGCAGCCGAAATAAATCAGAAACCTCTATGGACATCAAATTGGCTGGTGAAAACTGAAGGAAGTAGGAGACTTCTCTTACTTAGGAAGCAAAATAACCAGTGATGAACGAAGCAAAGAGGATATAAAAAGTAGGTTGGCTCAGGCAAGGAAAGCATTTCTACAGAAAAGGAATCTGTTGACATGGAATATAGATTTAGGTATTAGGATGTCATTTTTGAAAGCCTTTGTCTGGAGCGTGGCGCTCTATGGAAGTGAAACTATTGGTGCAGCAGAAAATAAGAAAATTGAGGCGTTTGAAATGTGGTCTTACAGAAGAATGATGAAGATCAGAAGGGTAGATAGGGTTACAAACGAAGAGGTATTAAGACGAGTGGAAGAGGAGAGATGTTTCTGGCGACTGCTAATGATGAGAAGATATAGGTTGGTAGGACACATAGTAAGACACCCAGGAATAGAAAGATTAGTTATGGAAGGAAGGGTCGAGGATATGAACTGTAGGGGTAGAACTAGGTTAGAATATGTTAAACAGATTGCCTCGGATGTAGGGTGTGGTAACTATGTAGAGATGAACGATTAGCTCAGGACAGGGAGGCATGGAGAGCTGCATCAAACCAGTCAAAAGACTGAAGACTCAAACAACAACAACAACAACAACAAATATTGTACCGTGGGTCTGGAGAGTGATTCCCAGATATATCAGCGGTTCATTTCCCAACAAAAGAATGTCCTCTGCCGCTTGTCTACCAGCTATTTCGAAAGTTAATTTCACTGTCTTCCTTTTGTTAAGTTTCATGTCATTATTTCAACCTATCAAATGCGCTCTGCTTTATTAAATAGGTACAGACAGGGGTGGCTCCTGACTAAAATTTTATATTTGACATTGTTACCAATATTGCAGACTGACAAAATGGATCTTCAACTTCATCACGAGGTAAATGGCCATATCTAAATGGGTAGATGAGGTGAAAAGGGATGCGGTAGAAGTTGGAATCACACTACAGATGGTCCACAACAGAAGAGAGTTTAGAAGGAGAGTAGACAGTATAATAGCATTTCAGGAGAAACCATCAATGAGGAGGCCCAAACGGATAATTTCCGATGAGGAGAGAAAGAAAAGAAGGGAACGCATGAAGAGTTTCTGGGAGGAGTAAAGAAGAAAAGCCAACAAGTCATAAGTTCTTTGCGGTCCATAGTTGGCCAAATTTTAAAAAATTGTCATTGTCATTTTTATTTTTTTAGCGCATGGCTTTTAGTGCCGGGAGTGTCCGAGGACAAGTTCGGCTTGCCAGTTTTGTAGCTACTTCGAGAGTAGCCAATGGGTGAGCTACAAGAACCGTTGGGGAGGAAGGTTGCAATTTTAAGGACGAGGAGTTGGAAGGTAGCGGCTGTGGCCTATAGTGAGGGACCAAGCTCGGCATTTGCCTGGAAGGAAGATGGGAAACCACAGAAGACCATCTTCAAGGTTGCCGGTGGGGGGAATCGAACCTCCTCGCCTCCCGGATGTGAGCGACTGCCAGCAGTCATGCCGCAACGACCACGGCTAACTCACCGTCATTATCATAATTCCACGCAACACAACATTCGAAACAAATTTTCATAAATAGTTCATGCATTAGAAACTGTACTCACATACGTAGTTCTTTATTTGATTAACATATTCTCCAGTCTTGTACTTGGATAAAGCAAATTTACCTATCACTTTGGTTGGTTGATGAGGTCCTATTTTCATTATTTCTAACTTTGTGTTCAAAGGTATAGAAGAAAATGGTTTTGGTAATAAACAAGTAGTTCCGTGAAGAACTATACAGCCTATTTTCATATATCCTACTTATGTTAATTGCCACTATCAACATACACAATTTCAGTTTGATTGCTGCAATAGATTCGTAGATATTGAGAACCGACTAAATATTTCGGATGTTCGCCATGTTGGATTTTATATATGTAGGTCCTAGAGTTATGTACTGTTACGTGCAGATTATTGTGAACGTGTAGTATTCAAACTTCAATCGCATAATTAGGACACAAGAAAAAACAAGGTGATTTAAAAAATTTTCACAGCTGCCATCTTGAGGTTATGGAAACAATAGAAATAAATTAGATGCCAGTGGATTAACATTCGGATAAAGATTTACTCTACCAAGTTTCACTGCACGCGGATGGTTAAATTGCGAGAAACGTCCATGTGAATATTTATAATTCGCGTAACCGCCATGTTGGATTTGTGATCACCAGGTTATTGAAAGTCCTATAGGTGAACTTAAGTTCATAGCCCCTATGAACATTAAAAAAATGCAGTTTGATTGCTAAAATAGATTCGTAGATATTCAGTATCGTCTAAATATTTCGGATGGTCGCGATGTTGGATTGTTAAATGTATAGGCCATAGAGTCATGTACCATTAAAGGAAAATTATTGCGTAGGTTCATTATTCAAACTTTCACTTCGATCGCATGACTACATCACAAGAAATAAAAACTTAATTTTAAAATTCGCACTGCCGCCATTTTGAGGTTATGTAAACAAATGAACTAAATTAGATACCAGTGGATTACAATGTGTATATATATTTCCTGTACCAGGTTTCAGTGCGCTTGGAACATTAAATCGCGAGGAAGGTCTATTTAAAATGTTCAAATTCGCTTGGCCGCCATGTTCGTTTTGTAGTTAACCGGTTTTTGAAAATCTTATAGATGGACTTCCAGTAGTGCCCTTTATCTCCGTACAAAATTTTAGGGAGATACCGCTAATAGTTTCAGAGATATAGAATGCCGGTGAAATAATTCGCACATCCGCCATCTTGTGATTATGTAAGCAATTGAACGAAGTTAGATGTCGGTGCATTACAATGTATATAAACATATACTGTACCAAGTTTCATTGCGTTTGGTTGGCCAAATCGCGAGAAACGTCTATTTAAAAGTCGCAAATTCGCTTGGCCGCCATGTTGGTTTTGTAGTTACCAGGTTTTCAAAAGTCACATAAGTGAACGTATAGTAGTTCCCTCTATCACCATAGAAAATGTCAGGGTAATATCGGTAATAGTTTCGGAGATATTGAATGCTGGTGAAATATTTCGCACAGCCGCCATGTTGGATTGGTGAGTCGTAACAAAATTTGAAGGGCACGGTCGAGGTCGCCGGGAATAGTGCTATGAACTTTCCGAGTTTCATTGAAATCGCTCCTGCCGTTTAGATTTTATTAGGGGGGACACACACACACGAATCACACACACACACACACACACACACACACACACACACGGACAAAAGGTGATCTCATAAGCCTATTTTTTCAAAATTGAAAATAGGCTAAAAATGAGATCTTGAAAAGAGTGGTTGAGAAGAGAAGTTTGTGGATCTCAATTGTTAAAATTAAATTGCTACATTTGGGATCTCCCTCATCTGGGACAAATTAACCATCAGGAATATGGAGAGAATTGGCAATGTCAAAATTAGATTTTTGAAAAGAACTGTAGGAGCAGGGAAGTACGCCCCAAATAGGATGATATAGGCCCTTTCCAGAGAAAGTTTCTTCCTGGAGGAATTAAGGATTCAGCTAGAGCTACCATCTACAGACGCATACAATACAGTGATAGCCAGACGAAAGCAAGAGGAAATAATTGAAGATTTTTTGGAACTGATGCTATGTTAAACAGAAATTGGACAAAAACAAACCAATGCAGAGGCATGCCACCATTAGGCTTGCCATACATGGTTTTCACCATAAGTTATGCACAACCAAAAAATTCCACCACACAAATGATCAATGTATATGTATATTGTGTGACCCAAAAATCTGAATGTTATCCCTTTATGTGGTGCAAAAAAAGAACAAAAACACACAGTGACTATTGAAAAGACAATATTAGAGAATAATCAAGACATGTTATGGTATATAGTATTATGTTTATTTTACAATTTTGTAACTAATGGCTTTTCAGCTGCAATAAAATGTATATGTAACTTGCAGTAGTGCCCGGCTTCGCCCGGTGGATTTATATGTTTTACAGAATTGGAGCGCTCAAGGATAAGGATCGGAATAAAGGAAAGTAAATTTGAAAGCACCAACGCTTATTGCAGCTGATAACCTCAGTATACTGCACCAACACCATCATCCTTATGTTGTTGATGTTTGAGTCTTCAGTCTTTTGACTGGTTTGATGAAGGTCTCCATGCCTCCCTGCCTGAGCTAATCGTTTCATCTCTACATAGCTACCACACCCTACATCCGAGGCAATCTGTTTAACATATTCTAACCTTGGTCTACCCCTACAGTACGTGTCCTCGACCCTTCCTTCCATAACGAAGCTTGCTATTCCTGGGTGTCTTAGTATTTGTCCTACCAACCTATCTCTTCTCTTCATTAGCAGTCGCCAGAAACATCTCTCCTCTCCCACTCGTCTTAATACCTCTTCGTTTGTAACCCTATCTACCCATCTGATCTTCATCATTCTCCTGTAACACCACATTTCAAATGCTTCAATTCTCCTCTTTTCAGCTGCACCAATAGTCCAAGTTTCACTTCCATAGAGCGCCACGCTGCAGACAAAGGCTTTCAAAAATGACTTCCTAATACCTAAATCTATATTCGATGTCAGCAGATTCCTTTTTTTGTAGAAATGCTTTCTTTGCCTGAGCCAACCTACTTTTTATATCCTCTTTGCTTCGTCCATCACTGGTTATTCTGCTTCCTATGTAACAGAAGTATCCTACTTCCTTCAGCTTTTCACCTGCCAATTTGATCTCCATAGAGGTTTCTGATTTATTTCGGCTGCATTCCAGTATTTTTGTTTTACATTTATTAATTTTCATCATGAATTCTTTCCGTAAGACGGAGTCCATACCATTCAAAAACTCAGAGACATACTATTGTCATGATGATAACCGTTTTAAGGGGCCTAAGAAATCTTTTTGCACTAATTACTCCCCGTGACTGCAATTTATAAGCAGCTCGCAATTCTGCACCAGAACATTGGTAGGGGCGACGTGATGCGGCCCGCATTACATGGCAACAATAGACTTCGGCATTATTGAAGCCTTTCTGGAGCGCTTGTTCTTCCGACTTACTGAACTAAAATCAATCTCTAAGGTTACCTGAGAGGTGTAGCCTAATGCTACATAGCCTAAACTATTCCCCTTGAATCAGGCTATCTTATACAAAAAGAATTTTTTCGAATCCGACTGGTAGTTACAGAGATTGGCGCGTTTAAACACATAATCACACAAACAAACACACAAACACTTCAGCTTTATTATATTAGTAGAGATTAGCATTGATAAACCAGACCCCTTTGGTTTTCTATTCCACAAAGAAGGCACAGATTCGACTGGACAATCTTCCAGAGCTCATTTGTGTGTCAAATGACCATACAAAGAGATTTTCCTTTTGCGTACGGAGTCCCTTATCTTCTCCACGTGAAGATATACTTCATCGTAGTGTCGTCTTACGTACTTTCCTTCTTCTCAAGATCTTCCTCTCTTTGGCTTCCAGTTGTTCTGCCACGCCTTTCTTATTCTTCGCAAGGCATTCTGATACATATTTTATTATCATTATTAATATTATTAATTCCTTGTTTGCTTCTTTCTTTCTTTCTTTCTTCCTTTCTTTCCTTCTTTCTTTCTTTCTTTCTTTCTTTCTTTCTTTCTTTCGTCCTTTCCTTCTTTCTTTCTTTCTTTCTTTCTTCCTTTCTTCCTTTCTTTCTTTCTTCCTTCCTTCCTTTCTTTATTTCTTTCTTTCTTTCGTCCTTTCCTTCTTTCTTTCTTTCTTCCTTTCTTCCTTTCTTTCTTCCTTTCTTTCTTTCTTCCTTTCTTTCTTTCTTTCATTCTTTCTTTCCTTCTTTCTTTCTTCCTTTCTTTCTTTCTTTCTTGTCTGGCTGCGTGGCTCAGGGGTAACGTTCTCGCTTGCTGAGCCCAAGGTTGCAGGTTCGAAACCTGGCGCAGTCAGCTGGCATTTGAGGGTGCGCAAATGCGAGGGAGCCGTGTCAGTACATTTACTGGCACGTTAAAGATCCCCTTCGGGGCAAAATTCCGGCACCCCGGCGTCTCTAAAAGCCAGGGTAGTTAAAAGGGACGTAAAACCAATAACATTAATTATTATTTTCTTTCTTTCTTTCCTTCTTTCTTTCTGTCTTTCTTTCTTTCTGTCTTTCTGTTTTTCTTTCTTTCTTTCTTTCTTTCTTTCTTTCTTTCTTTCTTTCTTTCATTCATTCCTTCCTTTCTTCTTTCTTTCTTTCTTTCTTTCTTTCCTTCATTCCTTCTTTCTTTCTTTCCTTCTTTCTTTCTTTCTTTCTTTCTTAGTCGCTTTACCCTCCTGTGTTGGCTTTTCGCTCGGAGTCAGCGAAGGATCCCACCTTTTCCGCCTCCAGGGCAGTGTCCTGGAGCTTCACACTTCGGTTCGGGGGATACAACTGGGGTGATGGGGCGAGCACCTCACCCAGGTGGCTTCACCTCCAAAGCGAACAGGGGCCTTATGAGGGATGGGAAGGGATGGGAAGATTGGGAGGAATAGGCAAGGCAGACGGAAGGAGGCGGCCATGACCTTACGTTAGGTGTCATCCCGGCATTTGCCTGGAGACGAAGTGGGAAACCACGTAAAACCACTTCGGGGATGGATGAGGTGGGAATCGAACCCCCTCTACTCATTTGGACCGCCCGAGGCTGAGTAGACCCCGTTCAAGTCCTCATACAACTTTTCAAATTTCGTGGCAGAGCCGGACATCTATTGAGACATGAAGGAATCCTGAAGACAATCATAGAGGAGTGTGTTGATGGAAAAAGACCTAGAGGAAACCACGCCTGAGGTAATCAAATTAAGGAAGATGTGTGCTGCATGACCTCCGGAGAAATGAGGGGAAAGCGAAAAGACGTGAAGAATGGAGATTTTCTGCAAAACAATACTCGGATTGAACACTAGAGAAAAAGAAAGTAAAAGATGCACTTCATTTATTTTCCTATTTCGCTCACAATCAGCATATTCAAGAACTACGTACCGTGTTAAAAACACTTTAATTTATAGAAATTAACCTCATTCACAGAACTCACTAACACACTTGTACTGAACTTGGAACACCAGACAACTGGAAATGTATAATAGTTAGAGACACGAGTTTATGGTGTATCGCGAAAATGCGAAATGTGTTTATATGTGCATCAAAGGTGTTTTAAATGTGTGTTTAATATTGTTTGATCATAAAGCACTGAATTTGTCCTCACGACTAAACGCGAAATTCCACCTTATTTGCGATGTACGTCCGTATTTGCGACATATCACGAAATCGGCTTGTTTATTACGTCTCTACGCGATTTGGTGCGATATCGCGAGCCTACAGTGGTTTTCACCTTGTTAGCATTGTTGGTAGAACCCAATTCAAATGTATATTTAAGTGTTTAAAGCCTAAGCATATCCTAACATCACGTAGCAGTAAATTACTACACAGTTTCAATATTGGCTATCCTGTCGTACTGGGAGACAAGTGAGAGAGTTGGGCCGCGCATTGCTGACCACGTGGGTGCGCTGTGATTTGTAGTTGAAATTTATATTTCTAATGTGAATTCGCAATGCCGAAAATAACGACGTGTTTTGATAGGGCTGACGAGTTTAAAGACGAAGGCTATCATGTTTTCGATGCGCGGCAGAAGATAGTTATGTGCAAATTCTGCAACATAAGACTAGATTGGAAGAGCCGCGATTCATGTGTGAAACACAAATTAAGTGAAAATCACAAAAAGAAGAAAAGGATTTCGTCTGAAAGAGGTACCAAAAGACAGATATCAGTTCAAGAGGCGGTCGGGAATGCCAAAAAAGTGAGAAATGACTCCGACGAATTTGTAATGTCAACAGTGGAGGTCTTTTTGAGTGCCAACATTCCTTTAGAAAATCTAGATCATCCAACAATGAAGAATTGGATGAACAAACATATACCAGGCGAGTTAATTTTTTTTCGGATGCCCCTACACTTACCAGTATCCCGCAGCCCCACTTTTCGTAGCGATAAAAATAATAATAGGTGGAAAGACGTAGTTTTATATAACGAATTATATAAGGGAGGGAAGGTAATTCTTTTACGATTGCCGAGAATCCACCAACCCGCCGTGACATTTACAGCTGAAAGTTTTGCAGCCACCATGGAAACGTGATGTGGGATACTAGAAAGTGTTGTAATGACTTAGTTTACTTTTAAATACTTTTAAGTTCATATTATAAACAACAAATAAGTCTGATTTATTAATATTTTAAATTAAAATGATTTGCTTGCTAATAGATATTTTTCATTACACTGTTTTAGGAAGTGGAAATTTTCCCACAGCTGACTGGTTACGAAAGAAATATTGTCCCTATTACATCAAAAAGAAGAATCAAGTAGTGAGAAATTAAAGAATCAACATGTTATTCTTCACTGTGATGAAACCACAGATAGGATGGGTCGAGCTGTGTTCATTGTGCGATTTAGAACTCTACCCAAGGGTAGTATCGAGACACCTAAAGTGCTAGTAGGTGGTGTCCTAATGCTCCAGAATGTTAACTCGCAGGAATGTTCTCAAGCCATAGTGGAGGTTATTAAGAGACATAAACTTGAATACAAAAATATCATAGGTATTTCAACAGATGGTGCACGATATATGAAAAAGTGTGTGCAAACTTTACAAGGTTTGATATCGGACAACCTTCTTCACATTGAGTGTTGGGCACACAAGCTTGATTTAATAGCAGGAATCTGGCCGAAGAAACTTCATCGTGTGAATGAGTGTGTTACCAAAACAAAGCAAGCTTTTCTCAATACAAGAAAACGGAAGCATAGGTATATTAGGTTCTTGCAGCAGAAGTATGGTGCAGGAGAAAAGGATATAAAGCTCTTTCCCTCACCAGTTATCACAAGGGGGAATACGTGGTTCACATCAGTTTCCTACTTGGCAGACTATGTCATGGACTTGGTTCAGTATTTTAAAACGGTGGGGAGTGATGCTGAAAGTGTTAAATACTTTCAAAAATTAAGTGAAAGTGAAGTCAAATCAATTTTGTGTGAGGCAATTTTTGTGAAAGAACACTGTGCCTCAACTTCTGAAAAGATAACTTGCTTCGAGGGTTCTAATTATGCTTTGGCACATAAAGTTGTTCCAATGGTAAATGAACTCATTTCTGAGTACACGGTTATCAAAAAACTAGCGATGAAACCAGACATATTGAAGGCATTGAATGAACTATCAAGTGATAGAAAGAAAAGTGCTGAAAAAAGGTTCGTAGCCCTTGCCAATGCATGTCACACAAAACTCTCAGATATGCTGGCAAAAGACTCTGCTCATGAGATTTTTAATTCACTCTCCTCACTGTTTCATCTGCCCCTGCTAAGAACTGTGAACATAGAGTCATCTCTCTTCAACAAGATAGAGAAAATCCCCCTATTTGCTGGAGTGAATTCTCATGACTTTTTGAAGTTCTACATTCAACTGCAAATCACCTGTATATCTTTTTCGTGTAGTGAGGGTAATGTAGTTGAAGATGTATTGATGGGAATGTTAGAGGAATATCCTATAGCTGTGAAATGTCTTCAATCTCTGTACATTTCCATTTCAAATGCTGACAGTGAAAGGGCCCTTTCTGCCTACAATGATATTTTGTCTGACAAGCGTACCAACCTGTCAAATGATAACTTAGAAACATTACTGAGTTACTACTTCAACAGCAAATGAATACAGTAAACCAAGCCATACTTAGTGTGTTTGTTGTTTCCTTCATTGCAACATACGGCAAAAGTATGTATATAGTCTAGTAAACCGTTTTTCTACACCGTAAGCAATGGCATTTATTCACCGCTTTTATCACGCTTTGCCCTTAGTTTTTACACCGCTATTGTGGTTTTTTATTCACCATAAAATCGTGTCTCTAATAATAGTACATTATGCAACGAGCCTATAATGGCAATAATTAAGACACGAGTATGTTTATAAAACGAGTGTATGCGAGTTTTATAATTTCCATACGAATGTCTTAATTACCATTATAGCCGAGTTGCATACGACTGTTTATGTTCGACGATAATTATTATAACTATTTTATGTTCGAACATAAATATTCATAAATATCTGTCGATATTTCGCCACTTTTATGTACTGAACAGAGCGCATGAAACGCAGACAATGCCTTGTATTTGACCATGGCCTCCTCGATTACCCTTCTATGACACTAGGCCAGGCAGTGAAATTTAAATTAGAAGGCAGTGGAACTCAGCGCATCTAATTATGTAATTGGTCAAACAACTGTTTCTTGAGCTCTGATTGGTGGAAGAAACTGTTTCATAATGAAAAATAGTGTTATAATGAGCCTCAATATAGTACAATTTTCTGACATATACTAGTCAGGGTCGAACATAAACTTTATTATATATTCTAACATAAATATTCATAAATATCTGTCGGTTGAATTCTTCCCCTTGGGAAATTTGTGGGCTCAGCATTTGATCTCTACCCAATAACGAATCCCTTAGCTTTGAAACAGCGTTTATCCTGAAGTAGCACCAACAGATAGCGCACAGGTAGTCGACTTTGTTGGATCATTTTGTTATTTTGGTCAAATAACACAAAATAGGCTGTTACAAACGCTTTAAAATTAAAACGTATCGTATTATCAACTACTGTAGTTATTCATCAGATTCGATGCGTATGGAATGCCAACGGAAGTAAAATCAATTGAGTCCCAAATAGAACAGTTATGACATCTCGCGGAACCGTTTCCCGTAGGAATTCAAATTACTGAACAGAGAGCTGGATTATAATTTCCGTGGAACTAATGTCATATGCCTGCTTCCTCCATGACGTTCTGGTGTGTTTATGTCAACAACAGCATTCACTAAAATTGTCGGCGAAATCTTACGAATGTGTAGAAATTGGAGTTTGGGATATTGAGGTACAGTGCTATTTCTTTTGCAATATTGCCCAGTTTGTTAATGCATTGTAACTACAATGGTTGATCCAATATAGGCTTCATTGTCAACTTTCAAATCATGTACTTAAAGTCCGACATGTTGGATTTTGAGTGCATGTCAGGAGCTATCCTTTCCTAATTGGTCAATAAATGAAAATATTGAGCTCCGATTGGTTGGAAAAACTGTGTTATAATAAAGAGTAGTACTTTAATGACTCCCATTACAATACAGTTTTCTGACATATAATTTTTACATAACGGCATCGTCGAACATAAATATATTCTTGTGTAAATTCAGCAACTTGTGAACAATGGCAAATTACCTGTTTAAGGGCCTGGGGTGGACCCATCTCCCGTAATCTGGTTTGACCTTCAAAAAGTGACAGAACGGGAAGTGTAATGGACATATCTTCTATTTCGCTTAACTCAATAGTATGGGTGAATTCTCCAGGCCCTTGAAGAGAAAGGAAGGTCCTTTCATGCTATGTCCACTGTTTCCTCAACCAGCCCTTTAATCCATATAGTTTACATGGAAGGTACCCTAGAGTGGCCCTCACTATTACAATGCATCGTACGAGATTGTCAGGAACTTAAGCTAGGGATGAGTTATGTATACTGAATTCTTTTTAGTAATTCCAGAAGGGAAGACGCTTATTTTAAGTAGAATATTTGTAATTTAAAGTAACTTTTAAAGTCATTAATTAAATACATTTTGTATAATATGGCCCTGGGTGGGCGGGGCCTTTTCAGCCCTTAATGACACACCGCCTCGGTATACAGACGTCTTAGACCAGTCATGGGCAAAGTATGGTCCGCGGGCCAAGTGCGCCCTTGAGCTAGTCTCATCCGGCCGGCGACATGGTTTCAAATTATACTATCTACAGTTACACATACGTCATACTTCCTGTTCTGTGTACCTAGAAGTGAAGCACTGTTTCAATCTCATTGTGTAATACGTTTTATGTTCGACCCTGACTATTATATGTCAGAAAACTGTATCATAATGATGGTCATCATAACACTATTTTTCATTATGAAACAGTTTCTCCCACCAATCACAGCTCAAGAAACAGTTGTTTGACCAATTAGATAAGGTTAGCATCGAACCCGCGCTGAGTTCCAAGGCCTTCTAATTTAAATTCCACTGCGTTGCCTAGTGTCATAGTGGGATGATCGAGGAGGCCACGGTCAAATACATGGCATTCTCTGCGTCCCATGCGCTCTGTTCAGTGCACAAAACTGGCGAAATGTCGACAGATATTTATGAATATTTACCTTCGAACATAAAATAGTTATAATAATTATCGTCGAACATAAACAGTCGTATGCAACTCGCCTATAATGGTAATTATGACACTCGTATGGAAGTTATAAAACTCGGGAACGCTTGTTTTATAAACATACTCGTGTCTTAATTATTGCCATTATAGGCTCGTTGCATAACGTACTATTGTATAATAGAGTTGCAGCTACAACTGATTGAGTTACAATGTAACAATTATTTATTTATCGTATGGCTTTTAGTGTCGGGAGTGTCTGAGGACATGTTTGGCTCGCCTGAGTCTGTAGCTGCTTCCTGCGGACACCCTTAGGGTGAGCTACAAGTTTCGTTCAATTTCAAGTAGTTCAAACTTTCACCACCAGATATTAATGATACCTAGTGGTGAACGTTGGAACTTTGACAGAGTGTTCGGACGAAATCTAACCTAACAATTTAGCTTCACACATGTTTAGTCTGTGGAAGGATCTTTCACATGGCATAAATCTATGACATGGGACCGCCGGCTTTACTTCCCCTCCGAAGGAAGGCATACTGAAGAATGTTAACGCTCTTAAAAAATCCGACGACTTCAGCCAGGTCTGAACCCGCTATCTTGGGCACAGCATTTCAGTATGCTACCAACTACGCCACCGAAGCAACTATTCCTCCACGTTTCGAAAATTGAGTTCAACAAGGCCCTACCAAAATCAAGCTTTCCAAACTTGAAATCTCAGGCACAGAAGATAACTGCCATGTTCGCATCTTCCTATATTTGTGAACAGGTGTTTTCTACAATGAAGCTTCGCAAAAATAGCATCAGAAATACAGGGTGTTTCAAAAATAATATACGTATTTCGCATGCGTATATTTATTAAACTTTAAGACATACGAATATGAAACTTTACACACATATTTACGAACCTCTCAAGTTTAGATCTCAGATGTGCAATATGTCCTCCATCAGCGACACGAACAATATCACACCGATACTCAAATTCTTCACATACTCGAGGAAGCATGTCCTCCGTCACTGATGTTATGGCAGTACGGACCCGGTTCTTGAACTCTTCCTGATTCTGTGGGAGTGGTGGTACATAAACGTTGTCTTTAACGAAACCTCACAGGAAGAAGTTACAGGGTGTCAAATCCGGTGACCGTGGAGCCCAGCTGAGACATGCTAAGTCGTCAGCTCCTTGACGACCAGTCCAACGGTTCGTTAGAGTTTCATTCAGATATTCACACACTTGGCGACCCCAGTGAGGGAGGGACTCCTGTCTTGTTGAAAAATGAAGTTTTCTTCGTGCAGCCTCGGAACAATCAGTTTTGTAACAGCGAGATACTGCTGACCGATAACCGTGTTTCCATCAAAGAAGAATGGGCCGTAAACAGATGATTGGGATATCGCACAAAACCCATTGACTTTGGGCGAATCTCGTACATGTTCAATGACTGCATGTGGATTATGTAGGCCCCAAATTCGAACATTGTGTTTGTTTAGCTGACCACTAACATGGAAAGTCGCTTCATCACTGAACACGATGCGTTTTGCGAAAGTGTTATCACTGTCAATAGCATCATGAATCTCGTTATAAAATGCCACACGTTTGCGTTTGTCATCAGGGTGCAGAGCTTTTAATAGCTGTAACTTGAACGGCTTCATAACCAACCGACGTCTCAAAACACACCAAATTGTTGTTGTAGGCAGTTGTAACTCCCGACTGGCACGACGAGATGATTTTGAAGGACTACGTTGGAAAGCAGTTTGGATTCGAGCAACATTTTCTTCAGAAACGCGAGGGTGGCCAGGACTCTACAAACTGTCGATACCATCTGCGAATGTCCACCCATTCGGAGGATCAATTTGGTAAATCAACCTGAAACGTCTTTGCACTGTAATCACGGAATTGCTCTTCGCAAACTCGAGAACAAAAAATGATATATTTCTGCTGCGGAGTAGCCATTTTAGCCTAAGCATATGACAGTTACCAAGCAAAACAGAAAGTGTTAGTTATTGAGGTTTCAAGGGGCAAAACAGATACAATTGACATCTAGCGGCTATTAATATAAACTAGACTATGTATTCGTTTCTCCAATAGCCGAGCCGAGGCGCAACGATCGATAGTTTGGAAAAAATAATACTTTGTAATACGTATATTCTTTTTGAAACACCCATTGACAGACCACCATTTAGCTGCACTACTAAAAATCAGCTCATCCCATTTTCAAACAGATTATAAAAATCGTTTAGAAGCACAGTCACAGTTGCACTTGTCACATATCCTTCCTCGTCTAACAAATAATGAAGGTGTTTTTTTTTATCATTTCAATAATGATCTTGTCGACTTCGTCGTTATGCTTCGGTCTAACGTTATGCATTACGGTTACGGCGTGTATGACGTCATCATGTTGTTCAGTGCATATGCACCGAGTCTGAGTTTACTGCTGGGGTCTGTCGTTATGCGATACGGACACGGCGAGTGCGTGACGTCAGACAGGAATACAGTGTGGCTCCTAAGGAAGTGTGCAAGATGTCAGGCAGGAATACAGGGTGACTCCTAAAGAGATATACAAGACGTCAGATAAGAACACGATGTCAGACAGTAATACAGGGTGACTCCTAAAGAGGTGTACAAGATGTCACACAAGAATACAGGGTGACTCCTAAAGAGATATACAAGACGTCAGATAAGAATACAGGGTGACTCCTAAAGAGGTGTACAAGACGCCAGATAAGAATACAGGGTGACTCCTAAACAGATATAGAAGATGCCAGATAAGAATACAAGGTGACTCTTAAAGAGGTGTACAAGATGTCAGAGAAGAATACAGGGTGACTCCTAAAGAGGTGCACAAGATGTCAGACAAGAATACAGGGTGACTCCTAAAGAGGTGTACAAGATGTCAGACAAGAATACAAGGTGACTCCTAAAGAGGTGAACAAGATGTCACACAAGAATACAGGGTGACTTCTAAAGAGATATACAACATGCCAGATAAGAATACAGAGTGCCTCATAAAGAGGTGTGCAGGATGTCAGAGCAAAATACAGGGTGACACTTAATGAGGTGTACAGTATGTTAGATTCCATTCAAATACAGGGTGACCCTTAAAGAGGTGCCTGCGTGGGAAGCCTAAGTTAATGGGTAATGGAGTCTGTTAAATGAGTTCTGGGGCTTCGAGCGAAGCGAGAAGCCCTCCTGAGCCTTTCTAACATGTGTAGCATTTGTAGTATGCGTCATTTGAAATGATATAAAGTCTAGTCTCTCAGACTGACTGTATCTTTTTATTTCGGCCTGGCTAGATTACTTTGTATTGAATCTGGCCCTGCTCCTAAAATGTTTGCCCATGTCTGTCTTAGACAGTAAGAAAACTAAACTCAATTATTTCACAGCCTTCTTTTCAGTTTCAATGTATTTTGAGAGCGTCTCCTTTTGAAACTATTTTCTCTGATTTATTTCAAAGTCCAATATAGCTAATCCTCTAAAGTATTGCTCCCTTTAAATTTGTGTACAGGATTATTCAATTCCTCATCTTGTTGAAGGCTATCTACAGCATTTGAACCTCGGCTACGGACTTGGGGAGAATTGAGAGCCCCTCACTGTTGGAGCGAAGGAACTTAATACCATTGACCTTCCCCAAGGCGCTGGAGACACGCAAAAGGAAATCAATTAATGGAAGTGGGTGGTACTAGGGTGAGGGAGAGAAAGGGTTGGGGGGAGAAGCTTCGGCCCCTTCCATTTCAAGTGCTAGACAAAATGGGAGTAACTTAATACACGACCAGACAGTATTTTAACTAAATGAAACTGTCATCCTCGGAGGTATTCTTCATTCTTTTTGCTGTGCCTTCCTTTTTTAGAAAGTGTAAAAAAGGACTGTTATTGAGTGACCTCATATTCTGTCTCAGCTGAAGCTTCGCGTTTCTGGTATTTTAGATTTTAACAAGGATCTAGTACCTCCCTTTATAATAGTTTTAATGCAGCAAATGGCCAATGAAAATGTACTGTACATACTACGCAGGAACTGTCAGTCGCTACAAAATTGCGTCAGGGAAGTCAATCTTCTTTTACAGTATGCCGCATGATATCGGTCACAGGGCTCGCTACACAATTCACATATGCATGTGGCTGCATTTGAAGTGTGAAAGTTTTTTCTTCCGCATACCCTGAAGTGAAATCCATGGATTGCGAAACGCGTCACAGTGTGTCGTAAATCGTAGTCTGCTCTCTTCCAGTCAGATGATAACATCGCTTCTGTGCCATAGAAGTCCAACCATATTTCTTTCTTTCTTTCTTTCTTTCTTTTTAAATGAAATTCCGCAAGAAGTTCCTGATAGGTAGCGCTAGATGGAAGCTGCATTTGTAGTTTGATTTGCTCAATACAGAATGGCTCTGCAGACAGCTCATATATTAGCCGGGACGGTGTAAATTTCGATATACACAACGCTTTCTTTAGGAAGATAGACTTTACTTGCTCCATTTCCTTTAAGTTGGTTTTCGTCAGATGAGGCCAGATCAGTACCTCCCTTTATGAAACCCTTATGCGCTATCTGTTTCGAAAGCAAAATCAGAAGGACACTACGTACTCTTGGGCTTACGATTTGTGCACATTATCTGGCATCATTATACTACGCATTTTCTGGGTTTCTGGTAAAGGTACAGCAATGAATCTTGTAACATATAAAACCAGTATATTCTGAGCTGATTATGGTCACGAAATGCTACATTGCTTTTATAGCATGTGAGAAATGACTACGAATTTTGACATAGACATTTTAAGAAAAGAATTGTATTAGTTACTTCAGGTACACATATCTCAGTTGTTTACCGTTCAAATACTCTCAAATTGTTATCAAAAACTGGGAATAGATAATAACAGACGATTAATCACATTTTAAAACTATTATTGGGTTATAATGTAAGAAACAAAATCCCAACAAACATTACTTTAAGTGTATAAAAAATAATTTTAAAAAATGTTTCTTGGTATTTTAGTATAATGATGCCAGAAAATATGCACAATTCGTAAGTCGAAGAGTATGTGGTCGTTCAGCTCATAAGATATATATTTCAGTCATTCGTTCGTTTATTTATTTATTTATTTATTTATTTCTTATGTTTTAATCTTATTATATTTTATTTTATTTTACTTTATTTTCTATTTTATTTTATTATTGTAGACTATTATTCATGTTTAATTTTAATCGGTTTTTATTTCTTTTATTTTTATTTTGTAAAATGTATAATTCTTCATTTCAGTTTTATTTTATTTTGAATTTTTAATCCTTAATATTTTTATTTTTATTTCTAAAAAATTTTAATTTAAATTTTTAATATTTAACCTTTCGTGGGGCACGGCTTATCTGATTGATAACAAGTTGACATTCTCTGTCGATTGTTTGTCAAGAATTGGGAGTTAAGTTCCTTTTAGATAACACTTTCCTTTCTCTCAACCCTCTCCATTGTCATGAACTGCAGATGTGGCATACTGCTCTGCAAGATTTCTGCTAACTGATCATTTTGATGCATTGTGCCCCTTCCTATTTCATTGCAACAATAGGTGTATTTGGTTATCTACTGCACACGGTGAGAAACAGGAAAATGAGGAAGAGAAGAAAACGGTTAAACGAAGAAACGAATGAGAAATAAGACGGAGAGAAAAAATAAAAGGGGAAAAACAGAAAGAAAAGTAAAAGGAAAAAGATGGAAGGAAAGAAAGAAGAGCAAATGGAAAACGGTAGGTTGTGAAAATGAAAAGGAGAATGAGGAAGAAGGAAAAGAACGGGAATGAATGAAGAGTACGAGGAAAAGAGGTTGATAAGAAGAGAAAAATTAATAAGTGCGAAATGCGAACGGAAGAGGGAGAAGATTAAGAAGATTACGAGGAAAAAGAGAGGAGGGCGAAGAGGAATAAGAAAGAAGAGAAAGACGAATATGGAAGAGAGGATGAAAATGAAGAGAAAGATAATAATAATGTTATCGTCTTTACGTTCCTTTTAACATCTGCGGCATTTAGAGACGCTGAGGTGCCGGAATTTTTCCCCGAAGGGGATCTTTAACGTGCAAGTAAATCTACTGAGAGGGATCCCTCGCATTTGCGCACCTGCAAATACCAGCTGACTGCGCCAGGATTCGATCCAGCAACCTTGGCCACAGCAAGCGGGTAAGTTACCGTTGAGCCACGCAGCCAGCCTAAAGAGGAAGAATGTTGTTGTTTGAGTCTTCAGTCTTTTGACTGGTTTGATGCAGCTCTCCATGCCTACCTGTCCTGTGCTAATCGTTTCATCTCTACATAGCTACCACACCCTACATCCGAGACAATCTGTTTAACATATTCTAACCTTGGTCTGCCCCTACGGTTCTTGTCCTCAACCCATCACTAAGTTTGCTATTCCTGGGTGTCTTAGTATGTGTCCTACTGTACCCGATACCTAGTTGAGGCTATCGGCTACGCCAGCAGACATTAAGCCGTAGTTGAGATTTTGGGAAGAGTTAAGAAAAGATAGCGCTCAGATCGAGTTAAGAGGAATGTCAGGATGACGTAGAAGGTCTAGGATCAAGAAGGCGCTGACATCTGTAAGCAGATGGATTTATGGATGGAATTATGAAGCTTTATTAAGATCTATATGGAACATGGTATTTAAACATCTCAGAAGAGGTGATATAACATGCATTATATGTGGTAATAATTTGAAGGAAGTCAGATAACCCTTAAGTTATTTTATAACTTAATAGCCGAGATGATGGGGGTTCGAGATTATATTTGTGACGCAAGAGCACGGTGGTGGGGAGGACGTCACGTGACCGCACCAGGCAGGTAAGGGTCAAGGCAGTGCAGAGACAGTCAGTCGAGCTCTGTGAGCCAAGCAAGAGAGTCGAGCTGAGTAGCACACGCCAAGCGCATGGTACAGATCGCGCAGCGAACAGAAACTGTCACGGAAAGTGAAAGCGACAGTTTCAACTTCACCGAGCAGCGAACGACAAGTAGGTCAGTGGGCCGAGCGGACATCCGCAGCAAACAAGCATGAGGAGGCCGAGGCTTTAGAACAGCATTGCGAGTAGTTGGAGAACTTTATTCCAAGCTGCATTTCAACGCAGAACAGCATAGTAGAGCGACATGGCGAGGCCAGCTTTAGGCGGAGATGATTATAGCATTGCAGTAAAACCGAGCGGGTTATTTCCCATTATATACGCAAGCATTATAACAGAAGCTGAACTTCATTACTACGTTGAGTTGGAACGTTTATTCAGCATTTGAATTATAAAGACAAATAGTTACGTGATACTGCAACTGTGAACTTCAACTGAACATAGTTTTTCAATGACATTACGACTATGCATTTCATAACGCAGTCCAAGTAACATTAACAATTTTAAGCAAACGGAATGTTGTAAGCAAATGCACTTAGGAACATTAGCTCGTGCATTAATGCAATTCTTTCTTAAGAAGTGTTATGAATTACCGAGTACGAACACAGCTACAGGGTGTTTCATAAACTTAGACACTCTGATGAAACAATTTTATTTTCTACAAGTAAAACTTGACCGCTGTGGAAATTGAACTTTCAACACTTAAACTGAACATTGTATAGAACAGTGGCGTAACGTAGAAGATGAATAGGGGGTCCGCTGTTTCTATGAACTTTTTCGTGAGGATTTGGACAATATCCGCTATGGATAACCAGAAGTTTATCATGTCGGAGTAAACGCAGACAGAGACGCGATGGCACCACAGAGCGATGGATTCGATTCCTGACGAGGAGGAGGTCCACCAGCTGATTCACTTGGGATTCGAAGGCAATCGTCATTGCATGGATGGAATGATATTCACACCGATCTTTCGAGAAATTCATTACATAGGGAAAATCGACGATCTTTGAAATTTAATAACAGCTGATTATGAGAAGGTACTGTAAGAGTTATAACTTCCTGATATGATTATTTTCATGAATACTGGGCACACATGTATATTTTTCTAATAGGAGTGATACGATTATATAAACATGGTTTGACTTTATATGCTTCGAATTTTGCTAGAATATGGCGTGACCATATGATATGGCAGGCATCATTATACGAAATTCTCACCATTGGTTGGCTTTATTAAGCAGATGTTTGGTCTTTTAGACATTTTTCCAGTAAGGATATTTTTCATGAATAGTTTTTTTTTTGTGTGACGAGTATTTCCAACTCGTGATCTGCAATTGATTATCTAAAATTACTTCGTCAGTTCATTGCATACTAGCGAGTGTGTATTATTCATCAGTAGGGATTTTTTCCATTGGATTGTTTGAAGATATTAAGATGTTATTCACTTTAGTGAATGAATATCGCTTTTATATGACAACTAGAGACTTGTTGATTCCTATCTGGTACATTCACTCATATAGTCTTCGAGATGGGGTCTTTCGTATTTATACGATTGTATGGTGGTTACTCATCTTACCCATCGCTTAGGGCACTATCATGATTAGTCGACGGGGCGAGGTCTTTCGTATTTATACGATTGTACGGTGGTTACTCATCTTACTTGCCATTGAGGGACTCATTTTTATCATCCGAGTGTACATGAGATTGTAAGTGAATCAAACAAGGAACTACTAGTCACATATCAGTCGAAATTTTGTTAAATAAAGTAAAGATAAATGTCATCAGGGTTACATTTGTAATTCTTGTTTGCCAATCCAATATTTTGTTGCTTTACTCTTTTGAGAGTACTTTCAGTTTAACAGCTGGTACAGCTGATGCTTTAGATGATTTTTATAATTGTGTTGGATACCTTTGAGAAGGACTTAAAGTAATTGAATCTTGTAAGATGAATCATTAATGGTCAGATTTATTTTAAGGCAGATCAGTATTGCAGATTTTGATATGAGAAATTATAGCACATTGGTGTTTTTCTGTGATGTGAATTATGAGAATTGTAAGAGAATTTATGCTATTTGAAAGCAGATCTTGAATTATTAAGGTAATATTTTTTCCAATTGTTTAAGAAGTTGTCTAGATGTGATCAGATTAATTACAGTTATTGGAGATTGTGTGCGTTGATAATTTGAAGCCAGTTATATATTTTTTGTAGATCATGCAACATGGTTAAGTGAAGTTTGTGATAGGCATTTTGTGGAAGTTGCCAAGTGATAGTTGCAATGTTGCTAATGTATTTTGAAGCAGACATGAGGTTGTCGAACCCAGTCTAGCGTAATTGTTGAGATTCAGGCTGTATGTGCTGAATATTTATGGAGCTTTGTGGAATAATTGTTGTATTCAAATGTGATATTTGAAGAATTGAGGATATATAATGTCGGTGTGGATAGTCAGATCCAACGTGATGTCGTGAAGGCAATAATATTTTTTGGCATGATAATTTCATACGAGATATAACTTGGAAGTGATAAAACTGTAAGACAACGTTCTATAACCCATATTAAACAATTTGTTAGGAAATTAAACAAATAAATAAAGTTGATAATACAAGATTTTCTGAGAATAATAATTAATGAAATAATAATCTGAAATTTAAGCATATTTATGATCTGACCTAATGAAATAAAAATCAGAATGACTAGATAAAATAATGAAAATCTAAATAACCAGAAGAGTAAAATTTAAATAAATTAATAAATTAAATTTTGGAATAAATCAACGAATTAAATAAATGGATGAATTAAAGATTGAATAAATAAACTGATTTAAATAAATTAATAGATGATTGGATAGATGATGAATAACTGAATTAGAAGGTGATAATTAATTAAAGAAGCTGATGATTAATGAATTTATATGGAATTAAAATAAATTTAATTGAGATATAATTTGAGGAATCGCAACTTGAGTTGAGGAATTAAACAATTTGTATTGATGATTTAAGACGATTTAATCTGAGGAAGATGATAAAATAAGATTGTGTGAATAATTAGAAAGTATAATGAAGTGATGATAATAATTTTCATTTAAATGATTTAATGGTGATGAGTTAATGATTCTGACAGGAATATGTTGAATTTTGAGATGAGAATTAATGTGAGAGATATTTAATTTTGATGATGATGATAATGATGACCAATGAGCCGTGAATTTTCTGTAATTCACAAACAAGTAATTATGAATGACAATGTAAATAGTGTAAATTAATTATTCAATGTTTAGGAGCATTTTACTAACGTGTTCAACATTTAAATTATGCCATGCAAGCCATAAATTGCGTGATATTTAAAATATGTGATTATAATATGTGTATGTTTAGACAGATTAATAATTTTTTCAAATCCACATTCATGATGTTAAATTAAAGAGAAATTAGGTCTCAGGTATCACAAATGTCAGTGACGAAAGACATAGTGCTACAGTGATACTGAGAACCTATGAGAACTTAAGGGATTTTTCTGTTTTATGTGGATGAAATATTTTTGATCAGAAAAGAGATGGTTCGATTTTTGGACAATGACAATTTAACGTTGGCAATCGACCATACTCTAAGGTAGGAGGAATATTTAACATGTCTGTCTGACTATCAAAGTGAAATAAATTTGTTTTTATCTTAGTTGTGATCTGATGATGGTGTGATTTTCCTTTTTCTTTCCTTGTCTTGAGTAAGGCTTAACCGGAAAGGAGGTGGTTTGCTAGGAATTCAGTTGATGGCGCCCATTTATATTTGCATTTTTTTTATTAAACTTAAGCCCGTAACGACCCTAGAGATACTTTGTCTCGTGTTACCCACTGCTTTTTCGATAACTCAGCTGAATTTCCGACACATTCCTTATTTGACTAGAGGTTCATTTAACTCCGCTCTGTCCTGGAACTCCAGGAATGCGATGTAATAGCAGATGGGTCATCGCATCCCCAGGACGAATGGGTACAGAGAGAGAGGGAGAATTGGCTTTACCCACCTGTGGGGCTTCGATTTTGTTTATTCTATGGAATCACATCAGATTTAGATTACTGAGAGATTGATGTCAAGTTCATTTAATTGTGTTACAAAATTTATTAAACTTAGTCAGACAATATACTTGTGTGCCCATTTCAGTGTTCATGTTAATCGTATTAGTATTATATCATGTTAGTTATACGTCATTTTTCCTATACCCAAGTGAATGCAGGAATAGAGAAATTGTGATGTGTTGTTGTCTAACGTCTCTGAATAAAACGTCTATTGAAAATATAATTATGTTGCCGGAAGATTTAGCTAAGGTGTTAGGAGAGTTACAGAGTGGTATGTCTGGTATTGCAGAAACTATTTCTAAAAAGGAAACGGAAGTTAAGGAACAGATAAATAGTTCAGAAGCTAGTTTAGAAGCTAGATGTAAAGAAAATGTGCAAGCATTACAGGCTAGTAACGAAGGCAATCTGAACGACAGTTTAAAGTCATTAGAGACCAGATTACAGTCAAATAGTGAAGACAGTTTTAAATCATTAGAAGAAAGATTACAGTCAAATAGTAAAGATGAGTTGATGTTATTGGAGACTAGGTTACAGTCAAATAGTGAAGCTAACTTGAAGGATAGTTTCAAATCATCAGAAGAAAGATTACAGTCAAATAGTAAAGATGAGTTGATGTTATTGGAGACTAGATTACAGACTAGTACTGAAAGTCATTTGAAAGCTAGCGAAGCTAACTTGAAGGATAATTTTAAATCATTGGAAGAGAAATTACAAGCTCGTAGTGAAGAAACTAACACAGAGTTAGAAAACAAGTTAACTAGGTTAGAGAATAGATTAACTCTAAAAAATAATGAAATGCTTAAGACCTTACAATTAGATATAATTGCAGTAAATATGAAAGGAGAGGAAAATGTTCAAATATTAAGAAAGAATATTATTGAATTAGAAAGTAGGGGAGAAGAAAATATTCTTACTTTAAGAACAGACGTTATGTCTATACAGAAAGACATTAAATCGGATGTATCGAAGTTGAGATTCGACATCGATGGTTTAGTGGCAGATGTAGGCAAAATTCAAGAGTGGTCTACCGAAGTATCTTTCGAGACTAAAATCAAAGGTCTAGAAATGAATCTAGGTAATGAGATTAAAGATTTAAAGTCAGTAATTGGGACCATTAAAGAGGAAGTCTTAGGAGAGGTTAATTCTAATTTAAAATCATTAGAGAATCAATTGCAGAAAGATATTAGGAAGATGGATGATGATATAGAGCAAAAGGTTAATGAAAACTTAGCTTTATTCAAAAATAGAGTCGGTGCAATCGTGGAAGAACGGTATAGTGAGGTCGATGCCGAAGCAAAAGAAAAACGTGCAGGATTAGATGAGAAATTAATCGCAGGTATGGTGAACTTAGAAGCGAGATTTACGGAGAACAAGGAAGCGATGAAGATAGATTTAACTCTATATAGGACAGATGTTGATCTGTTAAAGGAACAAGTCGCGTCAGTAAAGAATACATGCGAAGACAAGATAGATAAGTTGAAAAACGATTTAGAGGAGAGTAGTAAAACGCAGAATGTTACGTCGTTAGATGAGTTGAAGACTCAGGTCAAGACCGTAGATAAACTGGCAGAAGATAGGATAACTAAACTAGAATCTATGATTAACAGTTTCACCAATCAAAATATTACATCAGGGGAAATATCGATAAATCAGACAGCGATAGACCGCAGTATGAGTAATCAAGAAGTTAGCATGGGAGAAGACCGTCAAACGCAACCGAATGTGACATTCGGAAGGGCAAGTTCAACCCCTCAGGATAATCCAAGTTCGAATAGGAGTACGTTGGGTACAAGTGAACGATACTCAGGTCCAGTTACCATTATCAGAAATCTGGATGACAAGCCGAGGAAGTTTTCTGGAAACACAGGGGTCACACCAGTCGAATTTCTGCGAGATATTCGAGACTACATGGCGGAACATAGAGTAGCCAAAGAAAGAGAGCTAAGGATAGTCGAACGCGCCTTAGACGGGTCTGCGTTAACTTGGTTTAGAGCATTCAGAAGCAATTTTGCGAATATGGAGCAATTTGCAATGGCATTCTTAAGGAGATTTTGGAGTGCAGAGGATCAACTGAACGTAAGAGCGGAAATGTACTCGAAGCGTTATTCTACGTCACATCCGACGCATTATGCCAATTATTTTACGTTACAGTTGGCTAAATTACAGTTTCTGATTCCTCCATTGCCAGAAGAAGAGCTTCTGCAAGCTATAGCGAGACAGTTACCGATTGAGGTACAGCGATCACTCATAGCGTCGGGAGCAAACACACTTGAGCACTATGACGACATTTTACGGCGATTAGACTACACAAGCGCTCAAGTTACGCCTAGAAATACAAGAAACGACAATAGAAACACGCAAGAGGTGAATGCGGTAGTCGTTGATAACGCAGCTCAAACGGACAGAAGAGATTCCTGGGAAAACAGAAGGAACGAAGGAAATCGAGGAAACATCCGTAACGTTCGAGGAAATGATCGATATAGAGGACCATATGAGAGGCCATACGATCAGGAAGCAAGAGACAGCCGATACAGAAATTATAACCAGAATTCCAGATATCAAGATAGGAATCGATACAACAATAGATATCGTGGTAGAATTAACTGGAGCCAAGGTCAACAGTATAATCGGAACGACAGGCAGGATGGCCGAAGAAACGATCCTAATGAAGGACGAAATAATCGTGAATACGAGAGATCGAGGCAAGAAACTAGACAGCCTAGTGCACCACTCGAAGAGACAGTCAGAGATGTCAATCGAGCAAGCACGAGTGGCGAAGGAAAAAAAAACGTCAAATTAACTTTAGAGAAAGATACTAATCATTGGGAATCGATCATCATTGTGGAAACGTATCAGGTCAAGGACGAGGATTTAATTGAGGAGGAAGACGTAGTACATCGAGGAAATAGACATGAATTGCCAGTTATCAGTGTGGAAGTCATGGGAAAGGAAATAAAGACACTAGTAGACACGGGGGCTATAGTGAGCTTGATATCCATAGGTTGCCTGGATGAGTTGAAATTATCAGGAGAAATTACGATGTTGCCAACTGTTGTTAGCAAGATTCAAGGGGTGATCCCAGACAGGAGTATGAAATGTAAAAGTCAGGTACTTTTAGATGTTGGGATTGGAACCAGAAGTTTTGAACAGATGTTCCTAGTAGTGGGTCAACTACATTTTGACATGATCCTTGGAGTAGATTTCTTAAGTGAGAGTGGCCTGATCATAGATATGCAGAGTAGGCGCATGTACTTTCCAGAAGGGATCATGGAAAATCAGGAATCTGAGATGACATTCTTTAGAGAGAATATATTGGAGGAGATAGTATGCAGCATTGAAAGGTCTATAGAAGATAGAACTGGCATGACAAGTAAAATAAATCCAGAAATTAAGCAACAGTTTGATGAAGCAATTTCAGAATATGAGGACATATTCAATGACAAACCAGGTCTCATAGAAAATTTTACCTACAGCATCAAGTTGATGGATGACAAACCATACCATAAAAATGTATATCCCATTCCGGATAAATGGAAGGAGGAAGTTAGTATAATGATAAGCGATATGGAGAAAGATGGGATAATCAAGAAGATGCCAACTGCTTATTTGAATCCTTTAGCTGTTGTCAAGAAACCTAATGGTAAGCTGAGGATATGCCTAGATGCTAGAGCCCTTAATGAAAGAGTTCTTCCTGAACACGACAGGCCACCTGTTATTCGTGAATTGTTGCGCAGATTCAGAGGAAAGAGTTTCTTTTCGACTATCGATCTGACTAGTTCTTATTATCATGTAGAGCTAGCAGAAGACTGCAAACAATACACAGGGTTCTTGTTTGACCATAAAAACATATGTATTCAATAGGTTACCTTTTGGAGTGAAAAATAGTGGTCCGGTGATGATCCGAGCACTAGATGAAAATTTGTCAGATGCAGTTAAGGAGCATGTGGTGAGCTATATTGATGACCTGATTATAGCGTCTGAGACAGCGGAAGAACATATCAGGCACCTTCGAATGCTTTTCGAAGATCTTAGGAGGACGAACTTCAAGGTAAATTTCAATAAATGTCAGTTCTTTCATGAAGAAATTGAATTTCTTGGACATAGAATCGATGGAGATGGTTATAGGCCCAATCCAAAGAAGATCATGGCTATTTCAGAGTTTCCAACCCCACGAAAGATTAAAGAGGTACGGCAGTTTTTAGTCATGTGTCAGTTCTTTTCAACACACTGTCCTGAATATACTGAAACGATGGCACCTCTGCAGGATTTACTAAGAAAGGGGAATCGATGGAAATGGGACGATAAATGCAATCAAGCGTTTTAGCGGCTAAGAACATGTTGATCCAGAATATCAAGCTTGAGTACCCGGATTTTACGAGAAGATTTTTTGTGGAGACAGACGCATCCAAAATAGGTATCAGTGGGATCCTATATCAGTTGGATGATGACAAGAAACATAGGTATTTAGCTTTCACCAGTCGCAAGCTCAGGAATTGTGAGAAGAATTACTATGCAACTGAGTTAGAGGCATTAGCAGTGGTTCATGCTCTTAAGACGTGGAAGAAGGTGTTGTTTGGACATGACATAACAGTGATCACAGATCATAAAGCCCTTCAATTTATTATGAAGACAGACTTAGCGAGTGACCGCATCACCAGATGGGCTCTGTTCTTACAACAATTTAACCCAACTGTTGTACATAGACCGGGGAAATTAAATCTGTTAGCACATGTGTTGAGCAGAAACCCTTGTGAGGAAGTAATTGTCAACCATATAAATTTGATTCAAGAGGATAATGGTACTCTAGAAAAGTTGAAGATGTTAGCACAAACTCAGAAGAGATATGCACCTTTGCGAAGAATTTACCGTTTATTGACACGTAGGATGGACAACGCTGATCCAGATTTTCAAAGAACTGAGATAGAGGCTGGAAAATATCATATTATGGGAGGTGTTATATGCCAATATATCGACCAGGATCATACTAAACTTAGAGTAGTGATCCCACCCAAGCTTGTCAAACCAGTTATTTGGATGATACACCGAACTGCAGCTCATGTAGGTGTAGACAAGACTTTGGCTCTCGCTCAAGAAACCTTCGTTTGGAGACAAATGGGACAAACGATTCGCGACGTCATAAAGACCTGTGACAGTTGTCAGCGAAGTAAATATTCATCTAAGCTAATGAAAGAGGTTCCTAGATCAATATTACCCAGCAAGCCAAGAGAACTTTTCGCTACGGACATTTTCGGTCCGTTTCCTCGTTCGACGAAAGGAAATCAGTTCGTTTTGGTAACAGTAGACGTATTTTCTAAATACGTATCTCTATGCCCTATCCAGAAAGCTACATCCAAGTACGTGATCAACAGATTAGAGAAAACAGTTATTCCGAGCATGGGGAAACCTGAAGTTTTGTTGAGTGACCATGGATCACAATTTACCAGTATGGAATTTTCTACTGCTATGGATCGTTTAGGAATAAGGCATGTGTTTAATTCTGTACGGTATCCAGAGGGAAATCCAGCCGAAAGAATTATGCCGGAAATCAGTAAGATGTGTCGCTTATATGTGTCAAGGCAACACCATAGATGGATGGAAGTGATACCCATCATTAGTCAATGCTTGAATTCCACAGTACATGAAAGCACAGGACAGATTCCGTCCATGCTTCATCATGGATTGAAACCGGATAGACCATGGGACCGAATCGTGAGGGCACCAGTAGATCCTCAACCCACACAAGAAAGAAGAGTCGAGATGGCAGGAGAGAGACTCAGAAGACAGGCGGAGAAGAGAGCCAGGAGACAGGCAGGAAGGAGGTTCCACGAGCCGTTTCAGGAAAATGACGAGGTGCTGATTAGGAAGCCGGTCACTTCGAATCTTCAACAGAAGATCTACCATAAATTTGCGCCATTGTACGCTGGTCCATTCCGTATTGAAGAAACGTACCGAAATAATAGCTACAAGATTGTCAGAATGGATACTGATGAAGTTGTAGGAACATTTAATGCAGCTAGCATTAGAAAGTACCATCATGCTGATTAAGAGTATTGTAGAGCTATCGTGTACATGTGTTATATATAGAATGCCTGAGAGTGTATTTTTTTCTCAATCCTGATTTAAAAAAAGGAGATGTACGGGAGAGATGTACCCGATACCTAGTTGAGGCTATCGGCTACGCCAGCAGACATTAAGCCGTAGTTGAGATTTTGGGAAGAGTTAAGAAAAGATAGCGCTCAGATCGAGTTAAGAGGAATATCAGGATGACGTAGAAGGTCTAGGATCAAGAAGGCGCTGACATCTGTAAACAGATGGATTTATGGATGGAATTATGAAGCTTTATTAAGATCTATATGGAACATGGTATTTAAACATCTCAGAAGAGGAGATATAACATGCATTATATGTGGTAATAATTTGAAGGAAGTCAGATAACCCTTAAGTTATTTTATAACTTAATAGCCGAGATGATGGGGGTTCGAGATTATATTTGTGACGCAAGAGCACGGTGGTGGGGAGGACGTCACGTGACCGCACCAGGCAGGTAAGGGCCAAGGCAGTGCAGAGACAGTCAGTCGAGCTCTGTGAGCCAAGCAAGAGAGTCGAGCTGAGTAGCACACGCCAAGCGCATGGTACAGATCGCGTAGCGAACAGAAACTGTCACGGAAAGTGAAAGCGACAGTTTCAGCTTCTCCGAGCGGCGAACGACAAGTAGGTCAGTGGGCCGGGCGGACATCCGCAGCAAACAAGCATAGGAGGCCGGGGTTTTTAAAACAGCATTGCGAGTAGTTGGAGAACTTTATTCCAAGCTGCATTTCAACGCAGAACAGCATAGTAGAGCGACATGGCGAGGCCAGCTTTAGGCGGAGATGATTATAGCATTGCAGTAAAACCGAGCGGGTTATTTCCCATTATATACGCAAGCATTATAACAGAAGCTGAACTTCATTACTACACTGAGTTGGAACGTTTATTCAGCATTTGAATTATAAAGACAAATAGTTACGTGATACTGCAACTTTGAACTTCGAATGAACATAGTTTTTCTTAATGACATTACGACTATGCATTTCATAACGCATTCCAAGTAACATTAACAATTTTAAGCAAACGGAATGTTGTAAGCATATGCACTTAGGAACATTAGCTCGTGCATTAATGCAAGTCAGTCTTAAGAAGTGTTATGAATTACCGAGTACGAACACAGATACAGGGTGTTTCATAAACTTAGACACTCTGATAAAACAATTTTATTTTCTACAAGTAAAACTAAACCGCTGTGGAAATTGAACTTTCAACACTCAAACTGAACATTGTCTAGAACAGTGCCGTAACGGAGAAGAGGAATAGGGGGTCCGCTGTTTCTATGAACTTTTTCGTGAGGATTTGGACAATATCCGCTATGGATAACCAGAAGTTCATCATGTCGGAGTAAACGCAGACAGAGACGCGATGGCACCACGGAGCGATGGATTCGATTCCTGACGAGAAGGAGGTCCACCAGCTGATTCACTTGGGATTCGAAGGCAATCGTCATTGCATGGATGGAATGATGTTCACGCCGATCTTTCGAGAAATTCATTACATAGGGAAAATCGACGATCTTTGAAATTTAATAACAGCTGATTATGAGAAGGTACTGTAAGAGTTATAACTTCCTGATACGATTATTTTCATGAATACTGGGCACACATGTATATTTTTCTAATAGGAGTGATACGATTTTTTAGACATGGCTTTGACTTTATATGCTTCGAATTTTTGCTAGAATATGGCGTGACCATATGATATGGCAGGCATCATTATACGAAATTCTCACCATTGGTTGGCTTTATTAAGCAGATGTTTGGTCTTTTAGACATTTTTCCAGTAAGGATATTTTTCATGAATAGTTTTTTTTGTGTGACGAGTATTTCGAACTCGTGATCTGCAATTGATTATCTAAAATTACTTCGTCAGTTCATTGCATACTAGCGAGTGTGAATTATTCATCAGTAGGGATTTTTTCCATTGGATTGTTTGAAGATATTAAGATGTTATTCACTTTAGTGAATGAATATCGCTTTTATATGACAACTAGAGACTTGTTGATTCCTATCTGGTACATTCACTCATATAGTCTTCGAGATGGGGTCTTTCGTATTTATACGATTGTATGGTGGTTACTCATCTTACCCATCGTTTAGGGCACTATCACGTTAGTCGACGGGGCGAGGTCTTTCGTATTTATACGATTGTACGGTGGTTACTCATCTTACTTGCCATTGAGGGACTCATTTTTATCATCCGAGTGTACATGAGATTGTAAGTGAATCAAACCAGGAACTACTAGTCACATATCAGTCGAAATTTTGTTAAATAAAGTAAAGATAAATGTCATCAGGGTTACATTTGTAATTCTTGTTTGCCAATCCAATATTTTGTTGCTTTACTCTTTTGAGAGTACTTTCAGTTTAACAGCTGGTACAGCTGATGCTTTAGATGATTTTTATAATTGTGTTGGATACCTTTGAGAAGGACTTAAAGTAATTGAATCTTGTAAGATGAATCATTAATGGTCAGATTTATTTTAAGGCAGATCAGTATTGCAGATTTTGATATGAGAAATTATAGCTCATTGGTGTTTTTCTGTGATGTGAATTATGAGAATTGTAAGAGAATTTATGCTATTTGAAAGCAGATCTTGAATTACTAAGGTAATATTTTTTCCAATTGTTTAAGAAGTTGTCTAGATGTGATCAGATTAATTACAGTTATTGGAGATTGTGTGCGTTGATAATTTGAAGCCAGTTATATATTTTTTGTAGATCATGCAACATGGTTAAGTGAAGTTTGTGATAGGCATTTTGTGGAAGTTGCCAAGTGATAGTTGCAATGTTGCTAATGTATTTTGAAGCAGACATGAGGTTGTCGAACCCAGTCTAGCGTAATTGTTGAGATTCAGGCTGTATGTGCTGAATATTTATGGAGTTTTGTGGAATAATTGTTGTATTCAAATGTGATATTTGAAGAATTGAGGATATATAATGTCGTTGTGGATAGTCAGATCCAACGTGATGTCGTGAAGGCAATAATATTTTTTGGCATGATAATTTCATACGAGATATAACTTGGAAGTGATAAAACTGTAAGACAACGTTCTATAACCCATATTAAACAATTAGTTAGGAAATTAAACAAATAAATAAAGTTGATAATACAAGATTTTCTGAGAATAATAATTAATGAAATAATAATCTGAAATTTAGGCATATTTATGATCTGACCTAATGAAATAAAAATCAGAATGACTAGATAAAATAATGAATATCTAAATAACCAGAAGAGTAAAATTTAAATAAATTAATAAATTAAATTTTGGAATAAATCAACGAATTAAATAAATGGATGAATTAAAGATTGAATAATTAAACTGATTTAAATAAATTAATAGATGATTGGATAGATGATGAATAACTGAATTAGAAGGTGATAATTAATTAAAGAAGCTGATGATTAATGAGTTTATATGGAATTAAAATAAATTTAATTGAGATATAATTTGAGGAATTGCAACTTGAGTTGAGGAATTAAACAATTTGTATTGATGACTTAAGACGATTTAATCTGAGGAAGATGATAAAATAAGATTGTGTGAATAATTAGAAAGTATAATGAAGTGATGATAATAATTTTCATTTAAATGATTTAATGGTGATGAGTTAATGATTCTGACAGGAATATGTTGAATTTTGAGATGAGAATTAATGTGAGAGATATTTAATTTTGATGATGATGATAATGATGACCAATGAGCCGTGAATTTTCTGTAATTCACAAACAAGTAATTATGAATGACAATGTAAATAGTGTAAATTAATTATTCAATGTTTAGGAGCATTTTACTAACGTGTTCAACATTTAAATTATGCCATGCAAGCCATAAATTGCGTGATATTTAAAATATGTGATTATAATATGTGTATGTTTAGACAGATTAATATTTTTTTCAAATCCACATTCATGATGTTAAATTAAAGAGAAATTAGGTCTCAGGTATCACAAATGTCAGTGACGAAAGACATAGTGCTACAGTGATCCTGAGAACCCAAGAGAACTTTAGAGATTTTTCTGTTTTATGTGGATGAAATATTTTTGATCAGAAAAGAGATGGTTCGATTTTTGGACAATGACAATTTAACGTTGGCATTCGACCATACTCTCAGGTAGGAGGAATATTTAACATGTCTGTCTGACTATCAAAGTGAAATAAATTTGTTTTTATCTTAGTTGTGATCTGATGATGGTGTGATTTTCCTTTTTCTTTCCTTGTCTTGAGTTAGGCTTAACCGGAAAGGAGGTGGTTTGCTAGGAATTCAGTTGATGGCGCCCATTTATATTTGCATTTTTTTATTAAACTTAAGCCCGTAACGACCCTAGAGATACTTTGTCTCGTGTTACCCACTGCTTTTTCGATAACTCAGCTGAATTTCCGACACATTCCTTATTTGACTAGAGGTTCATTTAACTCCGCTCTGTCCTGGAACTCCAGGAATGCGATGTAATAGCAGATGGGTCATCGCATCCCCAGGACGAACGGGTACACTACTAACCTATCTCTTTTCTCCATTAGCAGTCGCCAGAATCATCTCTCCTCTCCCACTTGTCCTAATGCCTCTTCGTTTGTAACCCTATCTACCCATCTGATCTTCATCATTCTCCTGTAACACCACATTTCAAATGCTTCAATTCTCCTCTTTTCTGCTGCACCAATAGTCGAAGTTTCACTTCCATAGAGCACCATGCTCCAGACAAAGGCTTTCAAAAATGACTTCATAGTACCTAAATCTATATTCGATGTCAACAGATTCCTTTTCTGTAGAATAAGAATAAGAAGACGAATAGGAAAACGAATAATAATAAGAAGAACAAGAAGACGAGGAGGAAGAAGAAGAAGAAGAAGACGAACAATAAGAAGAAGACGAAGAAGAAGAAGAAGAAGAAGAAGAAGAAGACGTAAAAAAGACGAATAAGACGAAGAGCTGGCAGAGATAGATGGAAGAGGAAGTGGTAAAAGGGGAATGATATGAGGAAGAGCAAGGAAAGAATAGGAAGTTAAAGATGAATACCGCAGCCATCTAGGAACAGGAAGATTCACGTTTTGATCTCAAAGGTGTGCTCGCATCATTTAGCTGCTCGAGGGGTGACACTTCCAGGATGAGGGAGAACACATTTCCATTTGTGGTCCACTTGAGTGACTCGCTGGCATTCTATTCTCAGCGTGATGTCAGAAACAGAGCTTTCTGCTCCACTGAGTGTGAAAGGACTGAGTGAAGAAAGTAAACCATCTCACGTAGCTTGCAATAAAGTCTGCTAACATTACCTTTGCATGACCTTATCCAGAGGCGAGGCAACCAAAAAATTCGCTATACAGTACATTCTCGATTATTCGGGCTACTGACCGGCTGAATGGCACGGATAATCAGATAATTCAAAAGCATGTGTTTATAACACAGTACCATCAACACGAAAATTAAAACCAATATAAAAATTGATGGCTTGAGAATTGAACAAGTGAAACAAATTTGCTATCTCGGTAGTATAATCACAGAGGACAATAGATGCTTCATGGAAGCGAAGAGAAGGATTTCATTGGCAAAACAGGCATTTATGGCTAAGAAAAACATTTTAACCAGTAAACATACGAATATAGATGTAAGAAATTCCTTTGCAAAATCATTTGTATGGAGCACACTGCTCTATGGAAGTGAAAGTTGGACTCTGGGTAAATTGGAAAATAATCGATTTGAAGCTGTTGAAATGTGGGTATGGCGGAAAATGACAAGAACGAGCTGGATGGAATGAAAAACCAACCTGGAAGTCTTATGGAAAGCCAAAGAAGAGAGAAGATTAATGAAGGAATGGGAAAGAAAATTAAAATGTATTGGACAAGTCATCATACACAACACTTTCATTGTTAACATTTTTGAAGAGAAAATACTGGGAAAGGAAGGAAGAGGACGACCTAGGACAAAGTATTTGGAAGACATCAAGAATAGAATGGGATGTGACAATTACATGGAACTGAAACGAACCGCCAACGACAGAAGCGTGTGGTTGCATCGACAAGGCATTAGTCTTTAGAATATGAATGACCATAAACACTGGGTGGCCAAAAGTCACGGGGAGGATAGTCCCATGAGAAAATGTGCCATGTGTGACTCCTGAGCGGAGCAGTCTGTCACAGACACGAGTGTAGTGAAGCTGGCAACACGTCGCGAGTGAACCGACTTTGAACGTGGGATGATCATCGAAGCACGGTGCATGGGTCATACCATTTCGGAGATTACACGCGAATTCCGGTTTCCAAGGTCAACAGTGTCGAGGGCTGTTGGTTGGTTGGTTGCTCAGTTTAGAGGCTGCGACAACGCGGTCATTTAGCCTCGTGTACTTTGAGTGTGTGTAGAATCTCTCTGATAACCGGTGTTAATTGTGATGGCTGTATTGGTGATTGTTATCTGTTTTATTTCAAGTAAGGACTGCAGACATTCGATTTTAGAGTAGTTCCAACTTTTGCTACCAAACGCCACCGTCAACCATCAACAAGTTTTGAACTTGGTTACTAGACGCCACCGCAGTCAGCCCCTGGCGACGAACGTTGGAACCTAAGAGCGTTAGTCGATCGAATCTAACCTATTATTTAGCTTCGCACAAGTGTAATTAGTAGAAGGTTCTTTATCATGCCATAAATCTATGACATGGGACCTCCGCCACAGTGGGCTAGAATCTTGAAAACGTGGTCAAAAAGGAAAAAAATGTTTCTAGATGGGAATTTTGGAATATCAGGTTGGCTACAGTAATGTTGGGACTACTGAATACCGGTTGTGCAGACGAGTAGGTGTTCATTTCGTCCGTTATATTTCGGGTCAATCGCGGCAATTCATTGTTAGCGGTGCGTGGAGTCGGCCAGGCTACAAAATAGTCTTGTCGTTAAAGACAAATATTTGTGTTCTGTGTAAGTGAAGCGAATATTTTCAATCTAGTGAGTGTTCCAGAAGGTATGTACTATATAAAAACCATTTATATGACTGTTAAGTCATCAAATATATGTTTTCTTTTAATGAACTCAATATCGGAAAATGCACGAGAAAATTGTAAAACGTGCTTAAAAAATAGACATAAGTCACGAATTCCACGACATTCCGCTTTCTTTTGCACTGTGTCCGCAAGTATATATTATTACCTTTGTAAATTAACCTTTAAATCCACCAACTAGTACCAACTCCTGCTTTGAGCCACGTTTTAACCGATACTTGCAAAATGTCATTATTGAGACATGTCGAAAAATGGCAAAAAATTGATTAATTATGAGCTACATTTGTACAATTTAATTTATAATCGATGCCTAGAAGCATTGTAAAGAATATAATAATTAGAAAAAGGACGGAAGCACCTCTCGTCGTTTCTTTGAAAACTCTCCAACACCATTGTTGATAATTGGAGTTTCCGAAGACCTAATCCACCGTTTTCACATTATTTTGCAGACAATTTCGAGCGGACGTCAAATCGACGTTGAAAAGTTTCGAGCTTGCGCCATAGCAACTGCCAGACACTACGTCAAAGAATAACCCTGATACAACATGCCAACAACAGTCCATAGATTGTTAATCCACGGACCAGAAATTATTTCTTCTGTCATTTTACCCATCAGTCAACAAGAATCAACCAATATGTTGATAAAGCAATATCATCTGATATTTTCTCGAAGGTTTTCCAGAGTTAAGACTATGGAAGACGTGTTCGGGAGATTGTTGGCAACCACACCCCCCTATATTTATTCTCTACGCAAATCATCACCAAAGAAACAGACGAGTTTGTCGCCAGAAGCCGTTGCCGTTTTAGTTCCTGTGGCGGAAGATTATGAAGATTCCGATGCAGATGGTGAGGAAACAGTCTTTGAAGATGATGATGATGATGATGATGACGACGATTCAGTTGAAGAAGCAGAAGAAGATAAAGATGATGAAAGATGAAAAAGAAGAAGAAAACGACAACTTCTAATTAGAGTTACAAACAATTTACTAAATGAATAATTGTAATAGAATTTAAATTATTTTTTGTAATACTTTACACTAACTTCTATCCTCTATTTGGTTCATTTACGAGATTTTCATTTTTTGAGCTTATATTTTTAACCATTAACTGCAACAATCCCTAAATATTGACTTTTATATAAATCAAAATACTGTTATCAATTTTTGTCCGCCATCTTGTATCCACCATTTTGTTCTTTTTAAATATTTGAACTCAATATTCATCACCAACCTCGATAATTCCCACAAAGAAACTTTTGTATGAATAAAATGACGTTTATCAATATTTGCCCACCATATTGGATCCGCCATTTTGAATTGTTGATATATTCTTAATCAGCAACTTCGATAAATTTTACATACTAACTTTCGTACAAATTGAACAACTCTTTATATTTTGGCCACGTTTTCAAGGTTCTGGCCCACTGTGCACCGGCTTGACTTGCCCTCCGAAGAAAGGCATACTGAGGGATTTTTAACGCTCTTAAAAAATTCGACGACTTCGGCTGGGTTTTAACTCGTGACCTTGGTCATAGACGCTCAGCATGCTACCAACTACGCCACCGAAGCCCCCGAGTGTCGAGGGTGGATCTTCAATATCACAAAGATTATGTTACCCTCCGCGTAAACCGCCGCAAGGGACGACCACAGGTGTTTAACGAACGGGCATCACGTCACCTCAGCAGAACCATACGGGGCGATCGAAGGACTACTGTGAGTCAGATCACCGCCCAGTTGAATGTTGGGAGTCAGGAACCCATTTCTTGTCGAGTCGATGCCTCGCCGTATTGATAGCTCGCGGAGGAGGATCTCGTTATTAAGGGAACCGGATAGTGTAGATTAGTCAACAATGCGACTTGTTTGTTATTATATAACCATGACAAATAGAAATTTGAGATTTTTACAAGTTATCAAATTACTAATGAAAATGCGCACAATGTGCAAATACTGAAAACTGAGTACATTAATCTAATGCTAGTTGTGTTAGTGACATTTGTCTTTCTCTGCAATGCTTTGCATGATATCTGTCACAGTATTTACTCCAAAGTTCACATAGACAGTCCTCATCCGGCTGGTGGAATCTCTTGTTTTTACAGAACTTGTGGTGAAAACCATGTGTTGCGTATCGTGTTATTATATGTCGGAGGTCATAGTTCGCCTGTTTCCATTCTTCCGTAACCATGGCGTCAGTTAGGTAGAAATCGTTCCTGATAGCTTTGTTTTTTCCTTTGAGTATTTGGTGTGCACTGTCTTAGGCCTTGGTGTTTGGCTGTATCATCGGCATTCTAATGTCATCTATGAAGAAAGTTTCTCTCGTTAAGGTGTAAGTCAGTCTTGACAGCGCCGTCTTCCCGATACCCAAGATTCGTTTCATGTAGCGGGCTTTTACTTTTTATAATAGTATGAGGTTGTTTACTTTTAGTTTGTCCCAGATTATGTGAACTCCGTATGTTGCGATTGGTGCTATGTCCGTTTTAAATAATGTCATAGCGGTTTGTACTGAGACTTTTTGGGGCTGTTGAATGTTATTAATTGGCAGCGATTTGATTGTGAATCATAGAAATTGAAAACATATTTGAAAAATAATGAACATTTGAAAATTCTGAAAATGTTAGAAGAGTACTTGTATTTTGGTACCTTTTTCTCTAGTGTTAAAATAGATAATTGGGTGAAATCTATAATTTTTAATCTTATGTTATTGATACAGCTTGTGAATCAAAGCTATTGTTGTCAAGCATTTGGTTTCGTTTTTATGATTTTTTGATTTCGTCAATATCCTTTAGCCTTTATTTGACTTCTTTTTTATTTTTTGTATTTTATCTTGTTTCGATTACTTCCATTTTACTTCGCAGCTTTTGGTTTGTAAGCATCTATAACTTCAGAAAATTTCAACTTGAACAGGCATGTGGTTCCTGAGAAAAGAAAATGTCGAAAATTTTAAATCTCGAGAACGGCTGGATGGATCGACGTAAAATTTGATACAGATATCCATCAGAGGCACGACACTAATCATTGATGTAACTCTTCTCTATAACTCTCATAAAAGGGGGCCTACCCCCTTAAATACATGCTGAAATAGGCGTAGAAGGGTGAGACAAAGCTCATTTTCAGCCCCTCAATGTGAGAAACGAAACTCGGGACCACATTGTAAGGCCCTAAAACCAACAGTTTTTGAGATATTCCCAGAAAACTAATTTCATTTATTAAGCTACTGAAAGAATGCAAGCCGGTAACCATGGTAACACAATCTCAGAGGTCCATATATTTTCTGCAAGACGCAATGCAATTCCATTTATTACACCACTGTGAAGGTTTGCAAACGGCTATAATGTTATAGCGGATCCAAATTAAGCTGTAAAATTCATCAATACATATAATGCGCTTAAGGGGGTCAAGGGGTACTCTAGATATTTTTCACGCGATTTACACGTGCGGGTATGGTACAGAAGGTCTATTATATCCCTATCCCTATATTGTTATATTATTAACTTATTATAATAATAATAATAATAATAATAATAATAATAATAATTATTATTATTATTATTATTATTATTATTAATTATTATATTATGGCGTACAACGACGAGGCAAAGTTCATTTTCAACCCCTTGGTGTCAGAAACAAACCTCGGGGCCCCTAAAGAGCCGTAACGGGTCCCCGAAAACTACATTTTAAGGCTCTAAAAACAACAGTTTCTTAGATATTCCCAGAAAACTAATTTCATTTAATAAACTAATGAAGGAATGCAAGCCAGTAACCATGACAACAGTATCTCAAGAGGTGACATCCAACTTTCCATCTATTTCTGCAAGAAGTAATGGCCACTCCATTTATTACATTTCTGTGAAAGTTTACAAATGGCTAGAAGGTTACCACGGAACCAACTAAAACTGTAAAATTAATCAATGCGCTTAAGGGGTTCAAGGAGTACCCGAGATTTTTTTTCACACTACTTACACGTGCGATATGTCGTACAGAAGGTCTATTATGTCCCCAAACAGCAACATTATTTTCAAAAACTCCTGATTTGAAATAGTAGGGTTTGCTGCTTTTAGGAATTTGGATCATTGGAGGATAAAGAACTTAAATTTTCATGCACCACAAGCCTTTATAATTTTTAAAAAGGGGTCTTCCTGTGGTTAGGGACTTGACACACGGTGAGGGTCAGTTTGTATGTGACGTGTATTGCGAGGTTTTCAATTGTATTTTCAGGTCAGGAAGAACACGTTAGGTAAATTTAGTTTGAGAGAAAATTTTAATTAATCATTTTTCTTTGTCTACAAACAGGTTCCAAGCCCCTAACCATTGCAACAGTAGCTCAATTGATAACGTCTGGTTATTAATACCGAAGACCGTTCGAAAAATGGGTACTTCTGCTAGTACATTTATAAAGATAACTCACCCACATGAAAATGTCTGTAATGGTTCTCTGATTTTGGTTGTTCATCTGTTTCCTTACCTCGAGACGTAATGATTGGCTAATTTGCTTGCAGAGACTCCAATTCTATCTAATTTCTGTATGATATTTAATGCTTGTTCGATTGTTAGCACTACTCGTTTATGTTTTACACCAGAGATTGATCACACCAAAACGTGCCGTATATTTCTGTATGGCAATTTGTTCACTGGCCGTGAAAGCCAATACACCATCTTTTTGTTAACAGCTGTTGACCATTTAAGGAAGAGCTAACTGAATAGTCCAACAAAGCAGCTCAGTTTCTTAATATGATCCCACGACACAAAATACCGAATCACTTGTTATGGAACTTTATCAACGTTTACCTTCGTAAGATAAAATAGTTAAATTACTGAAAATGCAATATCATTCGCTGATACCAACATTACAATATGTACTTAGTATATTACAAAGTCCCCGATTCTTGGATGTCACGGGTAATCTCGAAAACCACTAGATAGATTTTGATGCGGTTTTCACCATTTTGTAAAGGATATCTCGAGGAAGGTTTCTGTAGTAAATAATTTATTTATGATCAAAGGAGGCCAAGCAGTAACGATTTCAGTGAAATTGTAAAAACAAAACCTGGTGTTCATGCGCTTTTTAAGCTTACGCTGGGCAAACCGTTGAAAATACCAGTATACTATGAATGTAAGAATTTCAACAAAAACGTTCGCGAGAGCATATCTCTATCTTTAATACATCGCCCACTATAAGTGTTTTTACATTTTCACTTCTTCCAACAATCTTCATTCAATTACTGAGGCGACAGTTTACGAGCTAACCCCAGTTACAGCCTAGCTAGCGGGAGAGCCTATTTCCCCAGATACAGCCAGCAGAAAACTGTCGAGTCGTGTTGAGTTAAAATTTCAGAGAAGAGTGGTTGTGTTTCGAGTTTACCTGGAAGTGCAACTCGGTTTTTCTTCATTTCGCCAGTGGACTTTTTGTTCCGCAAAATACACAGTCAAGTTAAGATTGGACATACGGGGGATTTGTGTTTCATGCACGTCGCCATTCTTAAATTACGTCTGGCAAGAATTCGTTGCACATGCATCTCCATGATAATATAATTCATAGTCCAGACAGTGATTTTAACTCATCATTCAGAGATGTAAAACAGATATAGGTCGTAGTTCATTGGCATCGAAAAAAGGCGCTTAATACGTAATGCATTCATAACTGTCCCCGGGCTAGTTGTAGTATATTTGAAGAGAAAATATTAAGCAAAGGTTTAAAACTAAATATAATTAAAGAAGATTTCACGGCATGAAATCCCAATTAGAATCATGATCCTAGTGCTTCAAACTTTATATTTGTAAATTTACTTTGATAAGTTTAAAACGTTTTGAAGAAATGCCTACTTTCTCAAATTACATAAATATTGCAGCCATCATTCTTGATCAGTTTAATGCTACTGTGAATATTTCAAGTATTCGATGCAGTAATTTACTTGTAACAACACATATTTCAACACTCGACTACAGAGATTAAAATTCGTTATCATTGATCCGTGGTTGAGTCTTGTTGTTGTTTTTGTTGTTGATTCTTCAGGGGCTTTGCAGCATAATGGTCTTGTAGTCCCGTGTACTTGGGTGTGTGTAGAAGTTGTCTGATGACCTGTGCCACTGTGATGTCTGTAGGCTTACTAGTGTGTGTACTTTTATACGAGGAAGGATTTGGGTAGGAATCTGTGGTTGTTGTTGTTTCATTTGAGATGTATGGACATCATGGTCTTTTAGCCCCGTGTAGTTGGGTGAGTGTTGAATTTTGTTTGATAACCTGTGTTATTGTGATTGCTGTATTAGTGTGTGTATAGTCTATATAATTCAGGTGAGGATTCAATCAATCAACGTATAATATCCGCATAGCACGTTGTATTTCAACAAGCTACTACAACCAACTTATAATTATACTCCTTGAAAAGAACAAAGAGTTATAACTATAGACCTACCCAAGCATTTAGGAGAAAGTAGGCAACATGTTCTATACTGAACATCTTGTTTATTGATGATGTTCACCATGAAATCTTTCCTCATGAATTCTTTACAGTTCATTATGGCAAATCTTTTGAACATGCGAAAATTTCCCACTGGTTTGCTGTTCCTCGACAATAACTAGCACTTCTTGTGGTGACACGCCAAAAGACTTTAAGCTCGTTGAATTAAATTTATGCTGTTAAAAAATGAGAATTCCGGTCGAGTTTGGATTAGTTCCAAACTACACGAATTCCCCATTACTATACACAACATGAAGACTTCTTTTTAAAAACGAAATATCATCTGCGTGAATAAACTGCACCTTGTACACTTTGAAGTACATATTTTTTTTCTTTTAACACTAAAATGCGATTCCAAGGCTTTGAGTTCCTTTCATCAAGTCCATTAAGTTGGCGGAAGAAGAAAGAAGGATAAAAGGACGGCGAGAAAGCACGCGCGCACTTTGTAGCAATAAATATTAGTAAAGAGTTATTTTGACTTTGCGGCTGTTAAGAGAACATGAATATATTAAGCTTAGTACCAATGGACATGGAATGTTAGAAGTGGTTCTTATTGAACAATTAGAAGACATTCTTCAGTGCTGTCTATGTAATCTATCAACAGAATTGCTTTTCAATCTCCCCCAGAGGCTCACAACATGGGACATGGGATGGCGGCCATGGTACCCCAGCTGAATCCGCCATTACTTCCACTTACTTGTGACGGGCTCCTCTCCATCTTCTTTCGTGTCGACCTTCCTTGGACAACTTTTGTTCTTTTCCGACCCCGATGGTATTAGGGTATCCGAGGCTTAGGAGGTCTTTCACTTTCCCGCCTTAATTCACCCTTGTCTCATCTTTCCTGATCCCTCCTTCTTCGAGGGGTCAGACTTCTTATTTTCCTTTCATTAAATTTCCTTTTCTCTTTAAGATTCCCGCATTGTTTTTTGTTAATTGGCTCCCCGTATATCCAAATTACCGTAAGCGAATTCTTTAAATCTACACTACATTTTGTAGGTATTTTCAATCTAAGTTTCATTTTGTAAGTCTTTTCGATCTAAATTGCATTTTGCGAGTATTTGCAACCTCAATTGCATTTTGTAAGGATTGACAACCTAAATTTCTTTTTAGTAAGTCTTTCAATGTGGTGAATATTTTGAATTTCAATTGCATTTTGTAAATATTTTCAACCTAAACCGCATTTTGCAGGTATTTTCAATCAGCATTTTCATGGTGGGCATTTTGTAAGAATTTTGTTTCTCGATTCCATTTTGTAAGTATTTTCAGTCTCACTTAATTGTCGTTGTGTTTTTCATTTCATTGTCATTTTCGCTATCACCCAGACCATCAGGGGCCGATAACCTAGATGTTAGGCCCCTTAAAAAAATAATTATCATCATCAGCAGCAGCTTTTCAATCGTCAACACGATTGTGCCTAGTTAGAGTTACAACAATTGTATTGGCAACTCAAACTAACACTTGGGGCGCTGCGGTCGGTCTGGATAAGTAGGGTAAAAATACTCAATAACATACGTTTGATATGGAACACTTTTTATTTTTCGGTTATAATCAGTAAATGTGATCCCTAAAATAATGACAGTGTTATTTTTTATTGTATATATGTATAACCGTGCGATACACGTGATCTAATGTGTGTGTTCCACTGGATTTTATGTGCCAATTGCATATTATCAAACATCGGTTGTCTGCTGGTATTTGTTTTTGAGCAGTTCTAGTCATGGCGCTGTTATGTTTAAAAGCTATATTTGAGTTTGCTCACTGTGCCATAGACTGTAGAAATTATTTGCTGCTTGGTAGGGCGAAGGGATGACTTTAACTTGTATTAAAGCTCGGGGGACACAGGAATTGTTTGATTTGGATGGTTAGCTGGTGGGTTTGGTGTTGAATATCGGACTGGTAGCAGGTTCTCGCAGAGTAGATATCCTGCGAAGTCAAATGAGGCCTATATGACTCGTAGTGGAGGCTTGGATATCGCAGAGGGAGGTGATGGCGGTTGGTAGGGCAATTGGAAATGAACTAGGGAGGGGGAATGATACCTGACTGATGAGGCTTGGCTGTCGGGGTGCGGCTTGGCTCGGCGTAACAGTGAACAACCCGTCCTGTCGTCAGTGAGTGTAGTGGTGAGTGGTCCAACCCGCTCCTGTTGCCCGTATTTATTTGGGATCTTCACCTTTCGGCTATTGCTATTTACATCTTTTGGAAAGTGATGAAAACTTATATCCGCAGCCCTCTTATGCATCGACTTACAGCCGTAAGCTGAGCAATATACTTTGCTTTTACTCATTTTACACTCCATCAACGAGTAAAACTTATTACTTATGTATAAAGACATGAAGAATTTACCTCGATCTGCTTACGAATACAAGAAACCATATACAAACAGACACCACGTGACAAATGTACCCTACTTGGTAAGTTTCTCATTTTTACCGCTAGATGTCATATCAAATAGCTGGAGTTGCCAATCACCCTAATCAGAAAGAAATATAACATGAATTATGTACCTAGGTATACACTTGAATGAAAATCCACAGCCTGCTTCCAGTCTCCGACCGGGTCAGGAATGGAATGAATGAAGCCCCTATCTAGCGGCGAGGATATGAACTGTGCCGGCTGCCGAGGTCTGACGCACTCCTCTGGGGCAATGATTAAATGAATGACAGATGGAATGAAATGATAGTGGAGAGTGTTGCTGGAATGAAATTTTGACAGGGAAAACCGGAGTACCCAGAGAAAAACCTGTCTGCCTCCGTTTTGTCCAGCACAGATCTCACGTGGAGTGACCGGGATTTGAACCACGGACCCAGCGGTAAGAGGCCGGCGTGCTGCCGCCTAAGCCACGGAGGCTCTACCTAGGTATACACTTAATTGACCCATTTATGTTTGTTACCTCAGTGATGAGTTTTGTCATTCGCATTTAAAGTAAATTGGTAGAGGAGAGTCTACAAATGGGGCTTAGAATCAATGAAAGTAAGACAAAATACACGAAGATGACGGCCAAGGTGTATTGAAGATACTTCCTAGACATAATCTTTGAACAATATGAATTTGAGAGTGTGAAGTGTCATGCTGATCTTCTATGCTGAAGGGCGCAGGTTCAAACACGGCCGAAGTCGTCGGAATTTTTAAGAGAGTTAAAAATCCCTCAGTATGCCTTCCTTCGGAGGGGAAGTAAAGCCGGCGCGGCGGTCCCATGTCATAGATTTATGGGATGAAATAGAATCTTCCACTAACTACACTTGTGTGAAGCCAAAATTTGTAGGTTAGAATTGATAACGCTTCAACGTTCGACGCCAGGTGCTGACTGCTATGCCATGTTGTAACCAAGTCCACAAGCAAGGTGTCGTGGACGGTAGCATTTGGTAGCAAAAGTAGGAACTACTTGAAATTACTGTCTTCCGTCCTTACTTGAATTAAAACAGATAACACCCACTAATACAGTCATCACAATTAATACCGGTTATCAGACAGATTCTACACACACCGAAAGTACACGGGGCTATAAGACCGCGTTGTCACAGCCCCTAAACTAAGAAACCAACCAACCAGAGTGTGAAGGGTTTCAACTATCTTGGTACTGAATGGAATTGTGGAAATTCAGTGACACAAGAGATCAATAAAAGGATCATGGCTGGAAACCGAGCACACTTCACTAAATATATTAAGATCTTAAGATCAGCACTTTTATCTAAGCAACTGAAAGTCAAACTTTACTAGACTCTCATTAGATCGATTGTGACATACAGATCGGAAGCATTGACTCTGTCAGATGCTGTTGAGAATGCTCTATGAGTCTTTGAACAGAAAATAATGAGGAGGATTTATGGCCCTGTGAAAGTGGGAGAAGGTTGGAGAATAAGATCAATAATAGAGAAATAGAAGAGATTCTCAGAGGCGAAGACATCGTGAGGTTTGTGAAGTCCCGGCGGTTAGCTAGGTTATTTCATGTGGAATGAATGAGTGATGGCAGGTTACCAAAGAATTCGCAAACTGGGGCCATGGAAGGAAGGAGAAGACGTGGGAGGCTAAGTAAGAGATAGGTGAAGGGCCTTAAGGAAGATTTGAAGATTATGTGGGTTGGAAGAGGGTGCGAAATGACACAGGGTCGAGGAGAGTGGACGAGAATCGTGAGGGAGGCCAAATTCCATCCTGGGCTGTAGTGCCGAGTAAGTAAGTAATAGACTAAGTATTTAAAGTAAATTTTAAATATCGTGCTTTTTAACCTATCAAGGGGGCTTAAAGTGTCTAAAGTTTTATGTGTTTATAAATCTATTTTTAGCCTATTTTCATTTATGAAAAAATAGGCTTATGAGATCACCTTTGCCACTGTGCCTGTCTGTGTGTACGTGTGTGATGGTGTGAGACCCCCCTAATAACTTCTAACCGGCAGGAGCGATTTCAATGAAACTCGGTAAGTTCATAGCACTATTTCGGACGACCCCGACCTTGTCCTTCAAATTTTGTTACGTCTCATCAATCCAACATGGCGGCTGTGCGAAATATTTCACCAGCATTCAATATCTCCGAAACTATTACCGATATCACCCTGGAATTTTTTACAGTGATAAAGGAAACTACTAGAAGTTCACCTATGTGACACTTGTAAACCTGGTAACTACAAAACCAACATGGCGGTCAAGCGAATTTGCGACTTTTAAATAGACATTTCTCGTGATATAATCAACCAAACGCAATAAAACTTGGTACAGTATATGTCTATACACATTGTAATACACCGACATCTAACTTCGTTCAATTGTTTACATAATCTTAAAATGGCGGCTATGTGAAATATTCCACTGGCATTCTATATCTCTGAAACTAATAGCGGTCTCATCCTGAAAGTTTGTACGGAGATCAAGGGAACTACTGCAAGTTCATCTATAAGACGTTCAAAAAGCGATCAACTACAAAACGAATATGGCGGCCAAGCGAATTTGAAAATTTTAAATAGACCTTTCTCGCGATTTAATGATCCAAACGCAATGAAACTTGGTACAGGAAATTTTATACACATTATAATGCACTGGTATCTAATTTAGTTCAATTTTTTGCATAACCTCAAGATGGCGGATGCGCGAATTTTAAAATTAAGTTTTATTTCTTGTGTCGTAATCATGCGATCGAAGTGAAAGTTTGAATAATGAACCTACGCAATAATTTTCCTTTAATGGTACATGACTCTATGGCCTATACATAGAACAATCCAACATGGCGACCATCCAAAATATTTAAATGGATCTCAATATCTACGAATCTATTACAGTAATCAAACTGAATTTTTTAGGGTTCATAGGGGCTATGATCATACGTTCACCCATAGGACCTTCAATAACCAGGTTATCATAAACCAACATGGCGGTGACGCGAAATATTAATATTCACATGGACGTTTCTCGCAATTTAACCATCCGAGTGCAGTGAAACTTGTAGGCTTGCGCATAATAGTTCGCGGCTGGGAGCGATCAGTTTAGTTCGCAGCTCCTTAGCGAACTAGTTCGCTCTTTTAGTTCGTTAGGTCCCATCTCGAATTCCCTGTAAGACAGATCGTTCGCTCGCCGTGCTGCTAACACTGCACGCGCTCTTTGTTTGTTATAGCAGTCTGTCACCACTGATGACTCGTCACCAGTGATTGCTCATTCACATTGCTCTCGTTTCAAGCAATACTGTAGGCTAATGTAACAGTTACTGTGCAGTTCGTGTATTAGATAGCGACATGTTGCGTGTGTAGTAATGTGTTTTACCTTTTGATATTCGAAGATAAAAAAATACAAAAATATGAGTATTGAAACATTAGTGAAATTCCTTATTCCTTCCTTATTTCCTTTTATTCCTTTTAGGAACATAGGGTAGCTACAAACTTCTTCCATCTCACTCTATTGTTGGCCATCCTTTTAATTAGGGTCCATGTCTTTCCTTCTGAGAAAACTTCTCTTTCTATTGTTTATAAAGCCAAAAGTCGTCATTTGTTTATCATCAGGGGCGGATCTAGGGGAGGGCGAGGAGGGCGACGGCCCAGGGCCCCGCGGTCCGGGAGGCCCCGCGCAATGGATTGTTTTAAATTTAATTGATTTATTTTTTGTACTTTTCAAACTTTCGAACTAATTTATAATTCATATTATTTTATCAGTGCAGCTATGACCTCCCGTGCCCGTGTAGCAAGTTTAGATTTCAGTGAAATGATAGAAGACTTCAGCCGGGAAAAAAGTCGCAAAGTAATATTTTAATATTTCATAGTTTACATAATCTTCTTCAATGGGACATAAAGGTTTCTTTCATATTATAAAAAAAAAATGTTCTGTAGTGTATTCAAAATATTGTAACTATTCTTTATTTTCTTCTTCTTTCTTCGATTCGGCCAACTAGGGACCACGTCAGTTCAACTGTCTCTTCTTCCGAGCTTTAACTACCGCCCAGTGTTTCCGCATTCGTCTCCGGTGTTGTTCTTTTCTCTCTTGGGACCACACCTTCCCTGTCTCCATTTGATTTGATTTTTATTATTTCCTATTGTTGTGGGCCCCACCTTATCATACCGCCCAGGGCCCCGCAAGGCCTGGATCCGCCACTGTTTATCATTAGTGAAATACCGGTACCGTACCTAAAAGAATAACAGTATGGACGATGTGTTCGTAGAAGCATACACTTATTATTCTCTTTATTTTTTTCTCTCGCGTGGGGCCGATAACCTAGACGTTAGGCCCCTTAAAACAACAATTACCATCGTCATTTTTCACGTGTATCGGCGCGTCACCATCCGATTCCATTTCCTACTTGTCACTAGGTGATGATAAGACGTACCCCCGCCCGCCGGAATTTTCATTTCTTACTTGCTTCGTGATATTCATTATTTGGCTGCTCTGAAACCGTTGGGTACATTATCTTTATGGCATGAATGGGAGGAATAGGGTTTTTTAGTTCAGAGTTTTTGTCCATAGAAGTTCGCTTTTCTTTGTGAAGCATCGTCATAATGTTCATTTCTTAAAAACAGGTAAAAGTAGTTGTATCACCATATATCGAGAAAAATAAATATCAACTAGTTCATTCAAATGGTAATGTTAATCCAGTTCGCCGATTTTCTAAATAATTGGACATATTTTCAAATAATCCAAAATGACTAAGTTAAATAAAACTGTGGAATTATCCCCACATCTACATCAGTTAAATATCAGTAACTTATATTTATGAACCGCCACTGTATTACATTACAAATATAAGGTAGTTACTACTATTAGCGTGTTAGTTCGCTAAGGAGCTGCGAACTAAACTGATCGCTCCTAGCCGCGAACTATTATGCGCAAGCCTACTAGTAGTGTGTTATACTGTTATTATAATAAACCAACATTGAACAATCGCCGCGCCAAAACTTGACAATCTTGCCACTATCAATAGATACACTCAATCAACTGAGCTGACAACAAAACAAAGCGCATGCGATTGTGCAATGAGTGGTGATGTGACGAGCTACGGCGGACCCGTGCTCTCGCGTTCTTACAAGTCGGTCAGCGGGAAAAGAGCGAACGAACTAACAAGCGAGCGATCTGGGAACTAGTTCGGTAGTTCGTCTGAGGGACCCGCTCTTCCGAACTAGTTCGTTCGCGAACTACACAAGACTAGAAACTTGATACAGTAAATCCTTATAGAAATGATAACCCACTGGCATCAAATTTATTTCAATTGTTTCCATAACCACAAGATGGCAGCTGCGCGAAATTTTTAAATCTCGTTTTTACTTCTTGTGTCCTAATCATGCGATTATAGTTTGAATACTACTCGTACAATAATCTTCAAGTAACAGTACATAACTCTAGGACCTACATATATAAAAATCCAGCATGGCGACCATCCTAAATATTTAGTCGGTTCTCAATATCTACGAATCAATTACAGCAATCAAACTGAAATTTTGTATGTTGATAGAGGCAATTAACATAAGTAGGATATATGAAAATTGGCTGTATAGTTCTTCACTGAACTACTTGTTTTAATTCAAGTAAAGACTGCAGACATTCGATTTTCAAGTAGTTCCAACTTTTGTCGTTGACGGTGGCGTTTGGTAGCAAAATTTGCATCTTCAAAAAAAAAAAAAAAAAAAAACAGATAAAATACTCTAATACAGCCATCACAATTAACACCGGTTATCAGACAGATTCTACACACACCCAAAGTACAGGGGCTAAATGACCGATTTGGCTGAGATGGGAATCGAAACCCCTCTACTCATTTGGACCTCCTGAAGCTGAGTATCCGCGTTCCAATCCTCAGACAACTTATCAAATTTCGTGGCAGAGCCGGGAATCGAACCGCGGACCTCCGGGGTTGCAGCTAGTCATGCTGACCACTACACCATGGAGGCGAAATTCATCTAAATATGATTCAAAATTATACGCTTATATTAATTTTCATTTTGAAACGAATTAAAATTGAATTTTTTTGGCCAAGCTTGTATTATCTCCACACCAGATAAAGGATCCAAAATAAAACTCCGATATCTGCGTCTCCTTGGAGATGCGTATAGTTGTTTTACAAGATTTATGACAGACAAAAAATAAAATTGTTGTTTGTATTGTTTGAGTGTTCAGTCTTATGACTGGTTTGGTGCAGCGCTCCATGTCTCCTGGTCCTGAGCTAATCGTTTCATCTCTACATAGCTACCACACCCTACGTCCGAGGCAATCTGTTTAACATATTCTAACCTTGGTCTACTCCTACATTTCTTGTCCTCGCTCTTCCTTCCATAACTAAGCTTGCTATTCCTGGGTGTCTTAGCATGTGCCCTACCAACCTATCTCTTCTCTTCATTAGCAGTCACAAGAAACAGCTCTCCCACTAGTCTTCATATCTCTTCGTTTGTAACCCTATCTACCCATTTGATCTTCATCATTCTCCTGTAACACCACATTTCAAACGCTTCAAATCTCCTCTTTTCTGATGCACCAATAGCCCAAGTTTCACTTCCATAGAGCGCCACGCCCCAGACAAAGGCCTTCAAGAATGACTTCCTAATACCTAAATCTATATTCGATGTCAACAGATTTCTTTTCTGTAGAAATGCTTTCCTTGCCTGAACTAACTTTTCATATCCTCTTTGCTTCGTCCGTCACTGGTTATTAGGCTTCCTAAGTATCAGAAGTCTCCTACTTCCTTTAGTTTTTTACCTGCCAATTTGATGTCCATTGGGTTTCTGATTTATTTCGGCTGCATTCCAATATTTTTGTTTTAGATTTAAAGTAATTGAATTAATATTGAATTACTTTTTTTTTTGCTCTCCCCACTTAATGTCTCTGCGTGATAGATATTTTCTGTTTACAACCCCACATATCTTCATTAATAAGTCCAATAAATGTCACTGGAACAAGCTATTAGAATGCATTTGAGTCCAATTATTCACGAGTAATGAAATTGTTAGGACCCAACCCATGTTTCAATTAGTGTTATCGCTACGATCAAATGATATCAATCTGTATAGTCATTTAAAATACATTGGACAGCGAATAACGTTCAATGACGCAGTTTGCTAGACCGGAAATTAGAGTTGTGTTCAGAGTGTTCTGTGGATTAGAAACACTTAACTGCGGTCCTTGCTAACCACGTGTCACAATCATTGTGGGGTGGTTGTGATCGATGTTAAACGGGGTGGAGCATCTTTCCCTAAAAATTAGTATGGCATTTTAAAAACGTACATACTCTCCACTTCCAGCAAAATCATTGAATCGTGGAAAATAATACGAATTTCTGACAATTGATCTTCTTTCGATCCACGAAAAACTTTGTACTTTTCTAAATTCGAAGCTTAACTAACAATAGTGTTACGGCTGTGAGTTTGTGTCATCACTCGCCGCATGAGTCACAACTGCCCCAGGGCTGGGCTGTGGCCTGCCTCCTGTATTGCGCGCGCCTTATGCAACAGGGCTACTACAGACAAAGGGATAGTCCAGAAGATTCGTGACTGGACCAGCGATGGAAACCTCGAGAAGCCGTGGACCCTGGATGGATCTAGAACCATTTATTGAGTCACCGGCCTGCTATATAAGAGTGACCCGTGAAGCAGTTGTTGTTTTTTTTACGAGCTAGTGTGAGCGTTTATTCTGAGCGACAGAAGTGTGGTGACTTGCGAAACCCCTAGTGTAGCGGCGAAGTGAGGAACATACAGGGGACTGCCGTGTTCTGAGTAAGTGTGCTTTCACTGAGTGTCAGATATTGTGGTGTCGAAATTAAGTGACATTGTTTCTCCCAGCTGGTGAACAGCGCGCAGCAAGTGCTCGTAAGTACTGTAGTAGGCGCACATTAGAAAGAAGTTGCATGTAGTTCTGTCAAGGCCACTAGGCTCATTAGCGGCAGGATTAACTTCTGTGGTTTGTTGACAAGTGAAAGGGCAAGAGCTCTCCGCAAGCAAGAGACTCAAGGAAACTGGAGAAAGGTTCCTATTGTCTGTAATTGCTGATGAGTAGTGTAATTTTCTGGCCGCAATAAAGTTAATTATCTCTTTAAGCAGTAATTGGTGTTGTGCTTTGTACTCCCACCGTAATCCAGTTAACAAAAGTGCCACTAGGGGGTGGCACGTAACAACTGGTGTCAGAAGTGGGATTACGAACTCAAGCACAACACCTGACGGTCCTGGTTTCAAAACCCGAGCAGGTCATTTTCTCTAATTTTCCTGTGAGTGCATGCCATTTACAAGGCAAACAACTAAAATGGAGGCGCAATTGGCAGCATTGCTAGAAAAGTTAAATGGCATAGAAGACGGCCAGAAGAATTTAACCAAGGACCTAACTGCCAAATTAGAAGACGGCCAGAAGAATTTAACCAAGGACCTAACTGCCAAAATGGAAGATGGCCAGAAGAAGATGGAGGATGGCCAGAAGAAGATGGAGGATGGCCAGAAGAAGTTAGCAGAGGACCTGAAGGACAGCCAAAATAAGTTAGCGGAGGACCTGAAGAAGATGGAGGACGGCCAGAAGAAGATGGAGGACGGCCAGAAGAAGTTAGCCGAGGACCTAACTGCCAAACTAGAAGACGGCCAGAAGAAACTAGCGGAGGACCTGAAGAGGATAGAGGACGGCCAGAAGAAGATGGAAGACGGTCAGAATAAGTTGACACAGGACCTGAAGAAATTAGAACTGGGTCTGCGTGAGGAGGTCACGGCAGTGGAAAAGAAGTTCGACGCCTTACAAGTGGAAGTTGCCGAGCTGCGCCAACGCCCGCTGATGGGGGTGGAGGAGAAATTCAACGCCTTACAAGTAGAAGTTGCCGAGCTGTGCCAACGCCCGCTGATGGGGGTGGAGGAGAAATTCAACGCCTTACAAAAGGAAGTTGCCGAGCTGCGCCAACGCCCACTGACGGGGGTGAAAGAGGAATTCAACGCTCTACGAGAGGAAGTTGCCGAGCTGCGCCAACGCCCGCCCACCGATACACCGGGAATATCAGGGACGGGACATAGCAGAGTGACGCCCCCAACCTTCGACGGAAAGGTCCCGTGGAGCACCTACTTACGTCAGTTCGAGGCAGCCTGTTCCATAAATAACTGGAACAACACAGAAAAGGCTACAGCTCTCATTGTAGCGCTGAGAGGCGACGCCCTTAACGTCCTTCAGGCCATCCCGACTGGATCCCAGGACTACGCTGCACTGATCGCCCATATGGAGTCCCGATATGGAGATAGCCATCTTCAGCAGGCCTACCAGATGCAGCTCCGGACCCGGGTACAGAAGAACGCGGAAACCCTGCAGGAGTTCGAGATGGACATCGCACGCCTCGTAAGGCTCGCCTACCCAACAGCGCCGGCCGACTTTCTGGAGCAGATAGCGACGCAGACTTTCACCGACGGGCTACGGGACTCGGACACTCAACAGGCGCTGAGACTCGCGCGCAATAAGACCCTGGCAGATGCGCTGAGCCACGCACTTGAATTCGAGACGGCAAAGCAGGTATCTAGAATGTGCGCGCGGGTGCGTCAGGTGGACGTTGACGAACCAGCCAAAGCCAACAAGACCAAGCCCCTGGCCGACGAACTGATGGAGGTGCTTGGCCGGTTCTTCAAGAGTCGCAGTACCACCAACAAAAACTTAGCCGAAGGACATCCGGTGAGGCGGCCCGGAAGAGGACTACCAACCTGCTGGACCTGCCGTAAGAGAGGCCACCTGAGCAAGGACTGCGGTGATCGCCGCCGCCAAGAGTTTCCGTCGGGACAGTCAGTCGTAGGGAAACCGCTCGGCCCAGGAAAGCAAGTATCAGCCAGCCATGAGGGGCGAAGGTTGGCTCGTGACAGTCGTCAAGCCCCGGCAGTCCAAGTTCGTGTGACGCAGTTACGGAGGGATAAAAGCAGCCTGATGGTCGACGGAGTCATCAACGGAGTGAGCTGGCCCATGCTAATCGACTCGGGAGCATCGAGGACCATCGTCAGCCCCACCGTGATCCCGAAGTGGAGAGTGCAACCCACACAAAGGAACCTCCAGCTAATAACCGCGACCGGAGAGACCGCACCGGTACATGGCGAAGCATCACTGGAGTTCGTCATTGGTCGACGGGCGATAAAGCATCCAGTGCTTGTGGCTGACGTATCAAATGAAGTGATCATCGGACTGGACTTCCTGGACCAGAACAACATCATCTTGGACCTGAGTACCAACACTCTGCACTTCGGAGGTGAGGAACTTGCTTTGCAACCAGCACACGAGGCCGTCACCGCACGACGAGTAAGGCTGAGAGAGGACGTCATCGTTCCTGCCAGAACGGAGGTCAGCGCCGCCGTAATTGTCGACGGAACTGCTGAGGGAGTGGTGGCTGTCATCGAGCCAAAATATGAGGACATCCAGACAAAAGGATTGCTAGTTGCCAAGACCCTCATCAACACGACGTCTCGGCCGTACGTCCGCCTGTCCAACCTGAACGACTACGACATTACGGTTCACCGGGACACCAACCTAGGAGTCTGCGAGCCCGTTACCTGGATTGCCCGCATCACCGACACGACGGACGGACACCTGCAGACGGACAACCGAAGAAGACGCACACTGCCAGAAGAACTACAGAAGCTGTACCAAGGATCCCAGGACCATTTAGACGAGGAACAATCACGCCAACTTCAGGACCTGCTACGCGAATTCCAGGATGTCTTCTCCGTGGGGAGCAAAGACTTCGGCAGGACAAGCTTGGTCCAGCACAGAATCGACGTTGGGGACAGCGCACCGATTAGGGCCCCATTCCGACGTGTCCCGCTCGCCAAGCAAGCCGAAGTCGACCGGATGGTAGAAGAGATGAAGGAGCAAGGGGTGATCGAGCCATCACATAGTCCTTGGAGTTCTCCGGTCGTGCTAGTGAAGAAGAAGGACGGCTCCACCAGGTTCTGCGTGGACTACAGGCGGGTGAATGACGTCACGAAGAAGGACAGCTACCCTCTACCCCGGATCGACGACACGCTGGACACCATATCAGGGTCAAGATGGTTCTCCACCTTGGATTTGAAGAGTGGCTACTGGCAGGTGGAGGTCCACCCTAAGGACCGCGAGAAAACTGCGTTCTCTGTGGGCAGCGGGCTAAGGCAGTTCACCGTCATGCCATTCGGTCTGTGCAACGCCCCTGCGACCTTCGAAAGGCTAATGGAGTCCATTCTGAGGGGACTACACTGGAAGACCTGCCTGGTCTACCTAGACGACGTCATCGTACTGGGGAGAAGCTTCGAGGAGCACTACAGCAACCTGAAGGAGATCTTTTTGAAGCTACGGGCTGCCCAGCTGAAGTTGAGCCCCAAGAAGTGTCAGCTCTTCCAGAAGCGGGTCCAGTACCTTGGGCATATCGTCTCCGAGGAAGGGGTGCGCACCGACCCAGAGAAGACCGCAGCTGTGAGGGAGAGGCCAGTCCCGAAGGACAAGTCCCAACTACGAAGCTTCCTGGGACTCTGCACTTATTACCGTCGCTTCGTGAGAGGATTCGCCGACATCGCCAAACCTTTACATCGACTGACTGAGAAGGACCAACTCTTCACGTGGACAGCAGAATGCCACAGTGCCTTCGAACAACTCAAGCAAGCTCTGTGCACCGCGCCTATTCTGGCCAACCCCAGACCGGGAACAAGGTTCATCGTCGATACCGATGCCAGTGACTTTGGCATAGGGGGGATCCAGTCGCAAGTAGTGGACGGCGAGGAGAGAGTAGTGGCCTACTTCAGCAAGGCCTTGTCAAAGCCAGAAAGGAACTACTGCGTCACCAGGAAGGAGCTGCTCGCCATCGTGAAGACCATTGAACACTTCCACAAGTATCTGTACGGGCAAGAATTTCTCATCAGGACCGACCATGCATCCCTGCGGTGGCTCCTGAACTTCAAGCAGCCCGAGGGTCAACTCGCGCGGTGGTTAGAGAGGCTTCAACAGTACAACTTTGAGATTCAGCACAGGAAAGGCCAACTGCATTCTAACGCCGACGCCCTGTCACGAAGACCGTGCCCCGAAGACTGCACCTTCTGTACTAGGAGGGAGGAGAACACCGGGATACAGTGCCGGAGGACTACTGTGGAACTTCAAGGGAACTGGAGCCGCGAATCTTTCACGCGGGCACAAGCAGAAGATGATGACCTGGGACTGATAGCCGAATGGAAGCGGGCCTGTGTCCCCAGACCCGGGTGGAACATTGTGAGTGACTGCAGCCCAAAGTTTAAGTCCTACTGGGCGCAGTGGGACTCGCTGATTGTAAGGGATGGCCTCATCTGCCGCGCCTGGGAGAGCACCGACGGGAAGACATCTCGGGAACAAGTCGTCGTTCCAAAGGCTATGACGGTGGAAGTCCTGAAGGAAGTCCATGGAGGATCATCTGGTGGACACCTAGGGATAAAGAAGACCCTGGGGAAGCTGAGAGAGCGGTTCTACTGGATCGGATGCCGAACAGACGTGGAGAACCACTGCGCGAGGTGCCACGATTGCGCAGCCAGCAAGGGCCCAGGACGAAGACGACGGGGTCCACTGAAGACCTACAACGTGGGCGGCCCCATGGAGAGAGTGGCCATCGATGTTGCTGGGCCATTCCCGTTAAGCGAGGCAGGGCACCGCTACATATTAGTCGTCAGCGACTACTTTACCAAATGGCCGGAGGCGTATGCGCTCCCTAACCAAGAAGCCGCGACGATTGCAGAGACCCTGGTGAAGGAATTCGTCAGCCGGTACGGAGTACCCCTGGAGCTGCACTCCGACCAAGGGAGGAACTTCGAGTCTCAGGTGTTCCTGAACCTATGCCAGCTGCTGGGAATCCGGAAGACAAGGACAACGCCACTACACCCTCAGTCCGACGGGATGGTAGAGCGATTCAATCGCACCATCGAGAACCATCTTCGAATAGTCGTCAGCGAGCACCAGAGGGATTGGGACAAACATCTTCCACTATTTCTCGTGGCCTACCGCGCCGCCGTGCATGAAGCCACCGGGTGCACACCAGCCCGGGCCATGTTTGGGAGGGAGCTCCGTCTACCTGTCGATCTTGCCTTTGGCCGACCTGGGAATGATCCGATCCCGGTAAGCCAGTATTGTCAAGAACTGGTCGACCAACTGGAGGACGTGCACGCGTTCGCGAGGAGGAAACTGCGGATCGAGACCGACCGAATGAAGACCCGATACGACCAACAGACGGATGCCGGCGGATTCCACGAGGACGACCTGGTCTGGCTCTTCAACCCATTACGGAAGAAAGGCCTGTCACCCAAACTGCAGAAGTCCTGGGAGAGCCCGTACCGAGTCGTGAAACGGATCAACGATGTCGTCTACAGGATCCAGCGGAGCCCGAGGGCGAAGATGAAGATCGTGCATCGAGATCGCCTGGCAGCCTACGGAGGGACACAGACGGACCAATGATTGATCGGGACGATCAGCCTTTTTAGGAAGGGGGTGGTGTTACGGCTGTGAGTTTGTGTCATCACTCGCCGCATGAGTCACAACTGCCCCAGGGCTGGGCTGTGGCCTGCCTCCTGTATTGCGCGCGCCTTATGCAACAGGGCTACTACAGACAAAGGGATAGTCCAGAAGATTCGTGACTGGACCAGCGATGGAAACCTCGAGAAGCCGTGGACCCTGGATGGATCTAGAACCATTTATTGAGTCACCGGCCTGCTATATAAGAGTGACCCGTGAAGCAGTTGTTGTTGTTTTTTTTACGAGCTAGTGTGAGCGTTTATTCTGAGCGACAGAAGTGTGGTGACTTGCGAAACCCCTAGTGTAGCGGCGAAGTGAGGAACATACAGGGGACTGCCGTGTTCTGAGTAAGTGTGCTTTCACTGAGTGTCAGATATTGTGGTGTCGAAATTAAGTGACATTGTTTCTCCCAGCTGGTGAACAGCGCGCAGCAAGTGCTCGTAAGTACTGTAGTAGGCGCACATTAGAAAGAAGTTGCATGTAGTTCTGTCAAGGCCACTAGGCTCATTAGCGGCAGGATTAACTTCTGTGGTTTGTTGACAAGTGAAAGGGCAAGAGCTCTCCGCAAGCAAGAGACTCAAGGAAACTGGAGAAAGGTTCCTATTGTCTGTAATTGCTGATGAGTAGTGTAATTTTCTGGCCGCAATAAAGTTAATTATCTCTTTAAGCAGTAATTGGTGTTGTGCTTCCTACCCACCGTAATCCAGTTAACAAAAGTGCCACTAGGGGGGTGGCACGTAACAATAGGTAACTAAGAGCTTGCATTCTTATAGCAACGTATAGGTGACGCTACTGACCTATTATACATATAAGGGGCGTTCAAAAAGTAACGAGCCGGAGGCATAATTACAGAAACCAATACCTGTATGTTAGAAGTATTGACCCTGGCTGTTGAGGCACTTGTCCCACTGTGACACGAGGCGGTGAATGGCTATCTCATAAAATTCCCTGGGCTGCGATGTGAACCAGTTTCGCATGTACAGCTGGACGTCGACGTCCGAGGTGAATCGTTGGCCCCGCAGAGCCCTTTTCAAGGGACCAAACATGGCGTAATCACAGGGAGAGAGGTCTGGACTGTGTGGAGGGTGGCCGAGAACCTCCCATTTGAATTTCTGCAGGAGTGCCGCGGCTGTGTTGGCCGCATGAGGTCGTGCATTGTCGTGGAGCGACCACGGCGGCTATGGCGTTCACTGTCACTCGGCGGTCCTGGGTAATGAGAGCATCAACTAGCTGGACGTTGTCATCGGTAATGCAGGGGGGTGCCCCAGGCCGGGCATCATCGGCTAACGACACCCGTCCTTCCCTGAAGCGCTTGTGCCACGCCTTGACCCTTTCAAGAGACATGCAGTGTTCGCCGTACACTTGTGACATTCGGCGATGAATGTCCGTTCCCCCTACTCCTTCCGCTGTCAGAAACCGAACAACACCTCTTTGCTCTTCGGTTGACGCCTCCATGTCACTGTTTGCAATGTGACTAGTAGCGTTGGACGATTGACGCACGCTGCTGCTCGCTTTGTATCGTCACGTGACATGCACGCGTGCACTCTAGTGACTGGCTGTGACCTTCCACGTTCTGGTCGGAACCACGCCTCGTTACACACGCCACGATTAGCCGATGTCACCGGTTTGCGCATTCCAGCCTCCGGCTCGTTACTTTTTGAACGCACCTTATAGATGAACAAACAACACTTAACTAAGAGCCTGCGTTCTTATAGCAACGTATAGATGACGCTACTAACCTAGTATACATAGATGGTGCACATTCGTTGCAATAGTTACCATAGTGTTGGGAACTTGGTGACGTTAATTTCAAACAGGCCATCAGTCCATAAAAAACCTCCATGTTAAAATTGTGACTACTGCTATATAACAATCCAAATCCTTCTTACATACTACGTTAGAACAAGAAATTGAAAATAAGAAAATAAAGCAAATAACAAAGAAAGACAAGAAATGCACTCAAGTATCTTAGAATGAGGATTAAGGGGAGACTTCGAAGGAAGTGGTGCAATGAGAGGGAAGTAGAAGATGGTCCACCCTGTAACTTAAATAAAACTTGCCACCTAAGAGTGGTGGGGCGATATACTCGCTAAAAATGAATTCACAAAGACCAGGACACCAACTTCACAAACTTCACTATTTATTAATAAAGGCAAGCTTCCATTACCTGCATCTGTTGTGCAGTATTAACAACAATTATTATGAAGAAAAAGGGGCTCTTCACAATATTTTAATATTCTTCTGCTCCTATTATTTTACTGGATGTTCTCTATGCAATCAAAACTATTAATACATCTTTATCAACATGTAAGCAGGCCTCCATTATCCATGCCTTGGCATCCCACACAAAATCAACACTAAGAGTCCCTTCATTCTCATGCCATGTCAAGGAACCTATGCTATCTGCTAAGGCCACCTGGTCCACACACTGGCTGACCACCATCAAAGAATCTCAAGGCAGAGCACACAAGATTCTCCATGGCGGCCTACTAACAAGTGGCCATGGCTGGCAACCCGATAAAACAAATCAAACTAAAATACTAACAAAACAAAAAAAACTAAAAGCAATGTCTGTAACCTACTACAAAAGTTCGGTTACAACCCCCAAAATCACTGGAAACAAGGAATTTAAAAAATCCCAGCTCACGTATTCTTCGGTTTCACCACTCCATAACTCACGAGCCGTGAGCCCCTGAGCGCCTGTCCCTTTAGGGCTTCTCCCAGTAGAATGCGAATAAAAGCAAAAGAGGACCAACCCCTCGAGAAAATTAGGTAAATAATAATAATAATATCGTATGGCCTGGGATACTGGGTGCAAGCTTTGTTATTTGACATTGCATGTCAAATTTCGTTGTTCCTTGAAGCACTATGAAAGTCAAGGAGGTTAGATATCTAAGCTCCTTGAACACTATAGCGCATTCTAGTAGAGAAATGAGGAACTTTGTGTTGGCGGAAACTCCCGAGATTAATTTTGCCATTATGAACACGGCCTACTGAATTCAAATGGGTACATTGACATGCCAACATCGTATGACATGGTGTCGTAATTTTTGCCGCCTTTCATAAAAATAATCGCTTACCACGGACAGGAACGAACCTGAAATCTTGAGGTTAGTAGACCGACACGTTGACCACTCACCCACCGTGGCAAGAAAATTAGGTTATCGTAAAAGAAGAAATGGCATGTAAATTAAGGGAGAAAATGGCAAATTAGACCTCGGATTTGGGTCGGAAGAGAACAAGAAGTATCGAATGAAGAAAGGGTAGAAAGAACTGAAGAGGAATGAAATATTGAAGGAAGGGAAATGAAGGCGAAAAGGAAAGATGAAGAGGTAGAAATGTAGGAAGGGGAAAAGTGAAGGTGGAGGGTAAGATAGGAACGGGAATGATGGGGAAGTAAAGGAATAATGGGGAACGGAAGAGATGAAAGGAAGGGAGGGCAAGAAGAAAGGATAAGGAAGGAAAATGAAAGGGAAGGAATGCAAGGAAGGAGTAGGAATGAAGTGTTAAGATTGGAAGGTTGGACAAGAATGGAAGGTAGGGAAATGAAGGGGAAGAGAGGGGAAATGCAAGGAAGATGAATGGGGAGAAAGGAAGGAAGAGGAGTTAAATAGAGAAAGTCAGGGAGGGGAAGAAAGACATGGAGGGGGATTAAGGGGAAATAAGGGGAGGCGAATTAAGGGGAAGGAAGAAACGGAGGAGAATAAACAGAAGAGAGGAAGGAATCAGAAAAAGGAAAGCAAGGTTTAAAGAGGGAAAAAGCGAAGAAGGGAAATTGAAGGGCAAGAAAGAATGGAAAGGGAATGAAGGGGAAGAACGGAAGGGAGGGTAGGAGATGAAGATGTTGGAAGGCGGAAAATGAAACGACTGGAGGGGAAGTATGAGAGTAGGGAAGAAAGGAAGCCTGCGATTTTACGTGCCCTTTCTCGTGTTCATGGGCCTCGGGACCATTTTTAACGTAAAATCCAAACCACTGGAGGTGGCACTTCACTTTCTAAGATCCGATATACTTTATCCAGGTAAGAAAATACCAGGCTGCGGCAGAAATAACTGACGAATTTCAAACGTAAATAACACAGCAACGCAACACGATATTCACAAATTTATTGCACAGTTTAAAAGAGCAGTGTTTGCCATTTTTGTTACATAGATTGGAGCGGCAGATCTAACACCTGTATTGGCCACAGCTCTTAAGCAGGTGTTATTGTCGATGTGCGCGTGGCCTGGGAGAACACGTGCATCGCCTTGTCGGGGCTAGTCAGTCGCTAACATGGCGTGGAGTGGTGAGCAGCGAGGTTTCGTGATTGAGTCGTATACTTCAACAAGATGTTCAGCAAAGAACATATAGCCTACTTTCTCCTAAATGTATGGGTATATTTATGACTCTTTGTCCTCATCCCTAAATCCTCTACCACAATGTATTGTTTGTTTTCTTTTATATTGATAATTAGCCAGTAAGTGTCAAAATCAATATTGTATACTTTATGATGATTGAATAACAAAACTACTAACTTATTGTAATGCATTCACGTCCGTTAATCTCTATATTAAGCCAGCCTGCTATGTTAAGAATCTTCCGTTTTGGGTATCTTCCCCTTTAAAAATCCACGCCGATCACAGTAGGTTGGTGCTGCGACCTATCAGTGAATTAATCTTTATGTTGTACGCCTATGCACTGCCATCGTAATGTACTACGATGGCAGTGGCCTAAGAGTGTTGAATGAGTAGACAGTTTAAAGTAGCCAAGAGGGAGGCGATCCAGCTGGCAGTGTTTAAAGGAAATCGGAGCGCGATCGTTGCTAATAGTTGAACTACCAGTATTACAAAATTGCCATACTTCAGGAGGCCAGGTATTTACACAGCGGTAAGTTTGGAACAATATTACCCACATAACCCACAAGAGGACAGCACCGTACAGAGGCATTAAGAAGGCTGTGGTTAATGACAACGTGTATCTAGTTCTTCTATTCTCCTTTTCCTAATGTCTTCTGTTTATTTGCGATGCTGGGGCTGTGATTTTACTAATAAACGAGTGTATACATGCCTCTCCTTTGAGCTAAATGACATCTTATTCAGTATCTGTGGAAAGAGCTCGTGCACATCATTTGTAAAAGAATTCAAGAAAAAAAAGTTAACTGCAGCAGTACTCGATCCCCAGTCGACTGCGTGATAGACTAACACGCTAGCCCAGAGCTAATCCTATCCTTAACAACATGGTGTTCTTAACTGACATTAGATACAACCTGTTGGCAAATAATGACTTTAAATAAACGATTTCTTCACAGCAGTACATCTTCATTAAAGATAATTTCATACAAAGTTTATATTATTGTATCAGTAGGGTATATCACATACAACATACTAAAACTACCGTATTGAAATAATATAAGACAGGCACATGAGGACAGCTGCCATCTTGTCGTGTGACACAGACAGCTCAGCTCTTTTAAGCCACTCATACAGTATAATATTATAATATTAAATTATAATAAATAACGGATCACGCCCTTCAGGATAGCTTAAACCACCCTAGGCTCGATAATCGGAATTGGTGCGTCTTAAGCCATTGATTAAAATGGTTGAATAATTCACACGGCCGCCATCCTGAAATGGTACGGCCGATGACCTTGAATGTTGGATGAAAGACGCGTCCTATATAAAGGTATGTTGTCACCAAATTTGGTGGAGATCGGATGATTAGTTTAGCCGTAATTTGATTTTACGTTTTGAACGTTTGAGTGGCCGCCATTCTGTTTTGGTAAAGATGGCTGCGATATAAAGTGTGACACTGAGGTGCCCTTTGCTAATGCTACCTCTGTACCAAATTTCGTTCAATTCGGTTTCACCGTGTTCGAGTTGATAGGGGGGACAGACATTCAGAGTACACACACTCACACACACACACACACACACACAGACTCACACACACACATACACACACACAGACAGACACACTTTTTTCGCCCTGTAGTGATCTCATAAGTCTACTTTCATTTTTTGCAAAAATCGAAAGTAGGCTAAAAATGCTGACTCTTTTACCACAACACAGCGTTTATTTCGTAGACACTTTAGGTTGCATAGACATGCGAAAGGTCCAAGCAGGAATACCTTTCTGGTATGGGTGAATAATTCGAGAGGAACTGGTTCAAGTGTTAAAACGAAACCGCCTGTAGGCCTCGTAGCGTTAGAACACCCGAGAATATCCGTGCAGTGGGACATGCCTTTACGCAATCTCCTCAGAGAGATGTTTCCAGAACGTTCAATCTCCTTACGGGGTGACGTTCCATGGCCAGCCCATTCCCCTGATCTTGCCCCTTGCGATTTCTTTCTCTGGGGATACCTGAAGGCTCGCGTCTTCCAACGTAAGCCGCGAACACTACACGACCTGAAAGCCGCTATCCGTGCGGAAATCGAGGCAATACCACTAGACATAACCAGGAGGGTCATGCGGAACTTCAGGAAGAGGCTTCAGAAGTGCATCGAAAGGGGCGGTCGACATTTGGATGACATTATTTTCAAAACCTAGTGTGTATGTGTATATGATGCAAATGGCGAACATTGCTCTTGTAAACTGCGCAATAAATTTGTGAATGTCGTGTTGCGTTGCTGTGTAATTTACGTTTGAAATTCGTCAGTTATTTCTGCCGCCCCCTGTATGACCAAATGAAATTCACAGGGAATTATTATCCGGAACAATTAAGTGTAAGAAATACCAGACTCAACTGGGATCTCGAGATCGCGAACCCACATCTACTACTTGTGAGTCCCTGAGAGACGTTTAAACTATTTTCCCCAAATGAAGTGAATGAGGCCGCTTGCAATTTTTCTGTGAGTGAAGAGAGAATTCTCTCAGGGTAATGGAGAGCTTCCCGCTTGATAAGTTTCAACAGCTCTTGTGGAGGAATTACGTAACACAGAGCCAGTCCGTGGAGTAGGAGACTAAAGCAATTAGTCCAACGATATGATCCGCTCCACATTTCATTGTGTCAAAGAGACACCGACCGTAATGATGGACGGCTACCGGCCTGGACTAGCCGATACCCCGGGAGACTTGTGTCATCGCTTCATCTCCATAAGGGTGAAGCGATTATCATAACCGGCTTCCCTACGGCGCTGCACGGTGGACGTACAGCATATTTCTCACGTTAAGAGGTTCCATTCCCCTTAGCCAACAGCAGGAGTGGCTCCTGACTAAAATTTGAGGGTGGGACGGATGGTATTATTGTAGTTTTATATTTAACATTCATTGTTGCCGATTTGCCTTTATCCTAATTCCTCACATCACAACATTTGAAGCAAATTTTAATAAATAGTTCATGCATTGAAACCTGTACTCACATGGCTCCTTATCTCTACAAGTCTAGACTTCGATCTTAGTCTCCAAAAATGTGTAAATATATTTAAGACCACATTGCCATGAGTGTAATTAATTAATAAAAGGTTAGAATATGTAACAGCATTAAGGTTAAGCTATAAATACTATTATTATGTAATTAATTTAGATGTTAACATTCGATTTAAGATTAGATTTAAGTTATGAAAAACATTAGAATTACCATATAAATCATTCATGGATTTTGGGCTAATGCTTAAGTTCACACGGTATTAGCCCAAAAAACATGAATTATTTATATAGTAATCCGGGCCTTGCAATACTTAATATAATTATTAGAATTACTGTTTAAAAATGTGTAGGCTTACTGTTATTGGGGTTTAAGACCCTGTTGTAAACCAGCATAAATAAATAAACAAATAAATAAATAAAACAAAGTCCCCGATTCCTGGATGTCACGAATAATCTCGAGAACCACTGGATGAATTAAAACTCAGCATTTTATCTAGACTGCTTGAGTTTTAGCTCTCGCAGTTAGAGGTGCTATACATCCATTAAACAGTGATCATTGGGGGAAGATCACTAATAATAATAATAATAATAATAATAATAATAATAATAATAATCATAAAGGTATTAAAGATAGAACCATAGCTATCTACAATCAACGCCTTAACAAGATTTTAAAATCAAAGTTGAATGGAAAGAACACCTTTAAGGTTATTAATACCTATGCTATTCCTGCTCTGACATATACTTTCGGTATTATCAAATGGACGCAGACTGACTTGGAGAACATCCTAATTAGGACACGTACCATCTTAACAAAACACAGATGTCTCCACCCTAAGTCAGCTGTTGAGCGATTGACAATCCCGCGTCAAAGAGGTGGACGAGGGCTCATGGACATTATCCAATTGCATGCAAGGCAAGTGAGGAACCTCCAGAGATATTTTCTGGGAAGACATGACTCTCCCATACATCAAGCCGCTGTGAAGGCAGATGACAAGTGCACACCGCTGGATCTTCTTCACGTAAGGGATATACAGTTAGCCACTGATGAGGAATGTTCAGCCACCAAGCTTCAGCAGTGGACGCAGAAAGCTCTGCACGGTCGTCATCCGTATGATCTCAACCAGAAACATGTCGACATTGATGCGTCGAACAGCTGGTTGACTCATGCGGACCTATTCACTGAGACTGAAGGATTCATGGTTGCAATCCAGGATCAAGTTGTGGCTACCAAAAACTACCTGAAATATATAGTTAAGGCAAATATTCAGGATGATAAATGCAGAAGATGCCAACTAGAACCGGAAACAATTCAACATATCACAGGAGGCTTCCAAGCAATCTCCTGTACTGATTACATGAAAAGGCACAACCAAGTGGCCAAAATAATGCACCAACACCTTGCTCAAAAGCATTTATTATCTGATAATATTTTGCCTTACTATCAGTATGTTCCTGACGCCGTTTTGGAAAATCCCAGTCACAAGTTGTTATGGGACCGATCAGTTATTACTGATAAAACCATACCAGCAAACCGACCAGATATCGTTCTTGTGGACAAGGTGCAGAAGAGAACCTTCCTAATTGATATTGCAGTGCCCAATTCCCATAATCTGCAACAAAACTGCTGTGATAAGATCACCAAATATTTGCCTTTGGCTGAGGAAATACGGCAAATGTGGAGACAGGAAAGTGTAGTGGTTCTGCCCATAGTAATTTCTTCTACCGGCATCATCGCCAAATTATTGGCTCGTAATCTACAAATATTGGGAATACATCCTGGTCTACATATCACCATGCAGAAGGCCGTCATCTTGGAGACCTGTTCCATTGTTCGCTCGTTTCTCAACGTGCCACCTTAAGAGAATTAGCCATACCGTCTTGCAAACAAGCTGACGATATGTTGATATGTCCCACTTATGTGGTGAAATGAATGTAGAAATAATAATAATAATAATAATAATATCGTATGGCCTCGGGTGCTGGGTGCAAGCTTTGTTATTTGACACCCAGAGGGTAGCTTGCATGTCGAATTTCGTTGTTCCTTGAATCACTATGAAAGTCGAGGAGGTTAGATATCTAAGCTCCTTGAACACTATAGCGCTTTTTAGTAGAGAAAGTGATTTTCTAGAGTTGGCGGAAACTCCCGAGATTAATTTTGCCAAAAATCACTTACCATGGCCAGGAGCGAACCTGCAATCTTGGGGGGTTAGTAGACCGACACGCTATCCACTCACCCACTGTGGCGAGCTAGATCACTAATTAAAGATATACAAAAACAAGAATGAAAAATATTAAGGAAAATTTTTGACGCAGTCCGTACTGAGGGAATTTGGATGAAAAGGAAAATCCAGGATCTTTATCAGCATTAGAAGGATATCTAGGTCACATTCAGGAAAATTCGTTTGAAATTTTACGGGCATATTCTGAGAATCAGTGATCACAGGCTGACTAAAAGAATTATAAATATTGCTCTCAAAGATAGCTAAGAACAACTGACTGCTTCAAGTTGAAAAATACCTTCAGGAAATAGAGTTCTCAAGTGATATGGTGCTGTACATATCTAAATTCAGAGAACTAGTTGACAATCATCAGTTTTCTGACCACCTAAACATTGCATCCAAAAGAACCTGGACGTTGTTGTATGTAATTTGTACATTCAATGGAAACTACAGCTAAGCGGGGACCTACACCTTTGAAAATGAAAATCCACAGCCTGCTTCCAGTCTCCGACCGGGTCAGGAATGGAATGAATGAAGCCCCCATCTAGCGGCGAGGATATGAACTGTGCCGGCTGCCGAGGCCTGACGCACTCCTCTGGGCCAATGATTAAATGAATGACAGATGAAATGAAATGATAGTGGAGAGTGTTGCTGGAATGAAATTTTGACAGGGAAAACCGGAGTACCCGGAGAAAAACCTGTCTACCTCCGTTTTGTCCAGCACAGATCTCACATGGAGTGACCGGGATTTGAACCACGGACCCAGCGGTGAGAGGCCAGCGTGCTGCCGCCTAAGCCACGGAGGCTTCACCTACACCGTTAAGGATACAAAAATCATGTAATTTCACTTTTTTTAATTCCTCAGCAACAGAAAGTTTACATATTTGTGTAAGTAAATAATTGTCTGGAAGTAATGAAGAATTGAGCTTAAAAATGTACATGCAGTACGAAACCATAATATTAAGACTTTGGTAAGGTATTTATTTTGATAACAGTGGTGCCAAATATCTTATGATAATATTTTTAAGGTGGTAGTAATAAAGATTGAATTTGGTATATTTGGTATTTATGTGAAATGAAAATCCACAGCCTGCTTCCAGTCTCCGACCGGGTCAGGAATGGAATGAATGAAGTCCCCATCTAGCGGCGAGGATATGAATTGTGCCGGCTGCCGAGGCCTGACGCACTCCTCTGGGGCAATGATTAAATGAATGACAGATGAAATGAAATGATAGTGGAGAGTGTTGCTGGAATGAACTTCTGACAGGGAAAACCGGAGTACCCGGAGAAAAACCTGTCTGCCTCCGTTCTGTCCAGCACAGATCTCACATGGAGTGACCGGGATTTGAACCACGGACCCAGCGGTGAGAGGCCGGCGTGCTGCCGCCTAAGCCACGGAGGCTTGGTATTTATGTAACATTTGTAAAAGAATAGTGCAAGTTTTAGCTGGGGTGTTATGAGCACCCCACCTACCTACTTCCGTAACTCTGACTCACATACCTAATTAAAGGTTAAAAGAGTGTTACAGTATGTTGGAGTGGCAGGCAGCCCTTGATCGCTGATGGTCATTGAACTCCATCAGCCTCACACACTCCCTTCACCCTATTATAATAACTCCTGTAATGACCCTTGACCGGCTCTTGTCCCGAATAGGCTAGCTTGCAGGAAGCTCCCTCTTGACAGGTTGTCGACAGATGCTCGTCATCAGCCATTTCCCGTGCCCGCTCTTTCATTGGAGAACGTGATTATACCCCTATTTTCACTAATAGTATGGTTGGTTGCTTCCTCAGGTTAGGGGCTGCGACAACGCGGTCAAGTAGCCCCGTGTACTTGGATGTGCGTAGAATCTGTCTGATAACCTGATGGTTGTGTTAGTGTGTGTTATCTGTAATTCAGGTAAGGACTGCAGACGACCAATTTCAAGTAGATCCCTCTTTGGCTACCAAACGCTACCGTCAACGACACCTAGCTGTGAACTTGGCTACTAGATACCACCGCAACGGGAACCTGGTGGCGAACTTTGGAACTTAATACAGATTTAATAAAATCTAGCCTACAAATTTAGCTTCGCACAATATTGTAGTTAGTGGAAGGTTCTTTAACTTGCCACAAATCTATGACATGGGCCCGCCGGCTTTACTTCCCCTCCGAACGAAGGCATTCTGAGGAATTTTAACGGTCTTAAAAGGTCCGACGACTTCGGCCGGGTTAGAACCCACGATCTTGGGCATACAAACTTACGATGTTACCACCTATGCCACAAAAGCCGCTCCTTAATAATATACGAGAGCGGAACGTAGCTTTTACACTACCACTTTCATAATACAGTAAAATTTGTTCAAAACGGAATCGCAAGGGTCGAGTCCGAATTAGACAAGTTTCCGGATTGAACAAAATTATGCAATATGATACAGTATATAAATTACTTACCCCTGATCAATTAGTCTAGTTTTGGTTATACGATATCTCAGTAACACAATATTTTGATGTGCATAGGCCTGGACTATCTTCATCACTTTCTTCATGAAGAAAGCAATGAATCGCCGAAGAGGTATCCAGTGGGGACTTACAGACAGGTTGGAGGACCTGGATTTCGCAGACGACCTGTGCTTACTAGCCAGCAGTTACAAAGATATGGAAGCAAAGCTGAATGATTTAAGAACTGAAGCATCTGAGGTGGGATTGAAGATCAATGGAAGGAAAACCAAGAAGATGCGCTGTACTAACCGAAATAAGGCAGCATTATTTCTAAAGAATCAAGAGATCGATCAAGTCAAACAGTTTTGCTACAAAAGTTTGGTGCTTTTCAGTCGGTCAACACGAATGTACCCAAATAGAGCTGGGTTATGCCTTGATCCTGAAATAAATTACATAAGATTAATAAATACACTAGGATGACCAGTTTCGATCGTCAAGCGATCATCATCAGATCCATTACACTTAGGCTATAACATCTATGTTTGAGAATACAGGTGAAAAATATATACAATATGTACAATTATTTAGTTGCAGTGTTGGTAATGAAACAGTCAGTGATGTTAAATGTGGTATATCTAATGTTAGGTAAACTTTTAAAATAGTGATGAAAATCCGGAATTTGTCTGTTAGGGATGATTATATGGTTTTACAAAATCAACTATGGTTATACTGAAATAATACAAGCATATACTTATCGAGTTGTCTCCTTAACTGGAACTTGAAGCAGTTGCGTGTTTCCTTAGACACCAGTTACAGTCGACTAACCTCGAGTGTTAGCTGGGTGGAACTGGTTTTCCCCTTCCTCCCCCTTTAGTTGCTATGTTCTTCCAGAGGTCAGTGCCATGCATATTTGTGTGACTTTTGCCAAGTCTAGATAAGAGTGTATGCTATTGAATGCAGGAGTCTGCAACTACTAAAGACCGTGGAACTATCTTCGCTATCTTAGCCCATGGGGAAGATAGTTCCACGGTCTTTAGTAGTTGCAGACTCCTGCATTCAATAGCATACACTCTTATCTAGACTTGGCAAAAGTCACACAAATATGCATGGCACTGACCTCTGGAAGAACATAGCAACTAAAGGGGGAGGAAGGGGAAAACCAGTTCCACCCAGCTAACACTCGGGGTTATCAGTCGACTGTAACTGGTTTCTAAGGAAACACGCAACTGCTTCAAGTTCCAGTTAAGGAGACAACTCGATAAGTATAAGCTTGTATTATTTCAGTATAACCATAGTTGATTTTGTAAAACCATATAATCACCCCTAACAGACAAATTCCGGATTTTCATCACTATTTTAGAAGTTTACCTAACATTAGATATACCACATTTAACATACACCGACTGTTGCATTACCAACACTGAAACTAAATAATTGTACATATTGTATATATTGTTCACCTGTATTCTCAAACATAGATGTTATAGCCTAAGTGTAATGGATCTGATGATGATCGCTTGACGATCGAAACTGGTCATCCTAATGTATTTATGAATATTATGTAATTTATTACAGGATCAGGGCATAACCCAGCTCTATTTGGGTACATTCGTGTTGACCGACTGAAAAGCACCAAACTTTTGTTTACTTAGGCAACACTGAAAAATGGCTTCAAACCTCACAACAGTTTTGCTACCTGGGAAGTATGGTCACCACTGTGGGAGGTACACTGGAGGATATAGGAAATAGAATAAATAAGGCTAAATAAAATTCGCAATGTTGAGACCAATTTAGAAAGCAAGGGAACTTAACACCTATTGACGTCAGAAAAGTTGGATGGCGCTGCCACGCGGTGGAATGTTGAAGCTGTAACATAGTGACTGGTGAGGTGTATTTACATGGTGAAGCATTGACGTCGTGATGGAAACAGAAAGGAAATTGTCAAATTCGAGGAGGTACTACTCTGTATACGGTTGCAAATCGTATAAAACGGGTACGAAATCTCTTCTCTACTTTCCTGTAAAAAAAAGTTCAGAGAGAAAGACGGGCTTCGGCGCTGTTAATTGGAAAACGTGTTACACGTTACATGACAGTGTGCAGTCTGCATTTTTGTGAAGACGACTTCTTTCCACAGCGTAAGCACCGGTACTGTTGATTGTACTGTTGATTATTGATAGTTATAGTCTCTAATTTGTATTCGTCTGGCTGCGTGGCTCAGGGGTAACGTTCTCGCTTGCTGAGCCCAAGGTTGCAGGTTCGAAACCTGGCGCAGTCAGCTGGCATTTGAGGGTGCGTAAATGCGAGGGAGCCGTGTCAGTACATTTACTGGCACGTTAAAGATCCCCTTCGGGGCAAAATTCCGGCACCCCGGCGTCTCTAAAAGCCAGGGTAGTTAAAAGGGACGTAAAACCAATAACATTATTATTATAATTTGTATTCACAAGGATTTAGCTACATCAAAAATACTGATAAACTTGTAGCCTAATACTTCTGCGCCGTACATATAATGTAATACGCTCTTTGTAAACTTGCATTCCTCACTTGTTCCTTATTTATTTTAGGGGTTCTTCCGATTGACAATAGCCGAATGGTTAGAAAACTTAAGAAAAATGCTGTTCCTAGCCTTAATTTGCCAGAGAATGTATATTCTTGCCTTTGAACAGCAAGTATGTAGGTCAATATTTGCAATATTTAAGTTTGATTTGGCTTAAATTGTGTTTTTGTCTATGATCTCCTTACTGTTGAATTTAGTTAATTAATGTGTAAAATCTTAGTTTTAAGTACCGGTTTGGTGACCCATCATCCCAGGCAGGCCGGTAACACCTATACTACTCAGGCAGATAGGTCACTTAGGCCTAGCCGTAATTTGGAAGTTACAGTGATGTTAAGTATACATATAATGTAGCAGGAGACCTGATCGGCCTAGGCTATTGTAACTTTAATTAGTTCCCATTTCAGAGTTTTTCAGTTTTGAGTGCGAATAGTTGGTTTGAAAGTTGTACAACAGTAAAGAGAGTATGTTTTGTATAGGGTTTAATTCGTATTATGGATTATGTCGCGCTGAGGAGTGAATTTTGGTTTGGCTTAAAGTGTAGTTTTTGATCTGTACCGTTTGCTTATGACAAGTTCAAATGGAGACTCCAGCTTTGTTAAATATCTGTATTTTAAATATTTAATTAAATATATTGATAAAGAGGATGCCACCGTTTTAACTCGCATGTGGCAAGAGATTAATAAATTTAGATTCTTGCCTTTGAACAGCAAGTATGAAGGTCAATATTAGCAATATTGAAGTATGATTTGAGTAACCCAAGTAACGCTTCTTTGAACCCAAAACATTCATGCAAATTCAGGGTTGCTGGATTCAATTTATTATCAGGGAGTCGTTCTTTGTGTTATGTGAGATATATATATTGTGAAATTAATAAAAACATCGATACCGCTAGGCTCCCAAGTACAGGCTTCATATATGTAACAGCAGGCAGTAAATTAACTATCTGCATGTGGGTAATATTTTTGACTGGTAGTGATTAAGCACTGCATTTAAATTGATTATAAAAAATATTTCTATCAATGAAAGAAAATATGTAGTATTTTGTCATAAAATAGAAGCCATAACAAACGCACACTTCTCGTCACTATCTCACCGCCATATTGGACACAGCTGGCCGTAGGCTCCTCCCCCGTTTCGGACGTCAATACCAAACTTCGCATCTTCAATTCAAATGTCAAGTCAATATTGCTCTATGGGTGTGAAACTTGGAAGACCAATGAACAACTGATTAACAGACTCCAAATATTTGTGAATAGATGTTTGAGGAATATCCTGAGGATATGGTGGCCACAAGTTATCTCCAATGAAGAGCTATGGAGAAGAACACAGCAAACACCCATTTATGTTGAGATGTGTCGTAGGAAATGGATTGGGCATACATTATGACGGGATGGAGACAACATAGCAAGGCAAGCCCTGGAATGGAATCCACAAGGTAGTAGGCGAAGAGGCAGACCAAGGAACACCTGGAGGAGGAGTGTAATAACAGAAGGAATGGAGAAAGGAGGGAAGACCTAGAACGAGATAAGGAGGATGGCGCAGAACAGAGTCCGATGGCGGAAATGCATTGATGCCCTATGCCCCACTTAGGAGATAAAGGAAATAAGTCAAGGCCTGGACTATAACACAATCAACATCTTATGTATGTACTCAATGCACTTAAACACTGTAAACCGGACAATTTCATGCACAGGCAATTTTCCTCTTCACTCATTTCGGGGGCGTGGTGGCTCAGCGGTCTAGCTGTATGCCTCTCACCAAGGCGGTCCGGGTTCGATTCCCGGTCAATGCATGTGAGATTTTCGAAGTGAAATGCCATGTCCTGTGGTTCGGATTCCACGTAAAAAGGAGGTCCCGTGGCTCATGATCTCGAGATTAACGGTCACGTTAAACTACAAGCTTGCTTGCTTGCTTGCTTTTGCACTCATTTCAATAAAATTCACCTTCTCGTTCAGTGTCAATGACGCATATTTGTTAGCCCAAGAGGGGGCGTGGTGGCGCAGCGATCAAGCTGTTGGCCTCTCACCACGGCGCGTCTCTAAAAGCCAGTGTAGTTAAAAGGGACGTAAAACCAATAACATTATTACATCTCACCACGGCAGACTGGGTTCGATTCCCGGTCAATGCATGTGAGATTTTCAAAGTGAAATGCCATGTCCTGTGGTTTGGATTCCACGTAAAAAGGAGGTCCCGTGGCTTATGATTTTGCGATTAACGGTCACGAAAAACTGCAATCTTCCTTGATAGCCAAAGTTCAAAACTGTTTACATTAGAATTTGGCTCATGGTGTACATCGAGATAAGGATCTCTACGAACCATAGCAAATGCAAGGCAATTAGTGGAGATTTAGATCCCACTCTTCGAGAAAGTTTGGGGGAAACCCGGACAGAATTAGAGCAGCGTGAAACGGTACGTAAACACCTGCTTCTCCCCCTGGCGAAATTTTATGTAACAATTTGTCTGAAAAACTCGGCCGAAGCCGTCGCATTTTTAAGAGCGTTAAAAATCCCTCAGTATGCCTTCCTTTGGAGGGGAAGTCAAGCCGGTGGTCCCATGTCATAGATTAATGGCATGTTAAAGAACCTTCCACTAATTACACCTGTGTGAAGCTAAATTGGATAGGTTAAGAATGTAAACAACGCTCTTAGGTTTCTACGTTCGTTGCCAAGAGCCGACTGCGGTGGCGTCAAGTAGCTAAGTTCTGAACTAGGCCTAGTAGTCGTTGACGGTGGCGTTTGGCGGCAAAATTAGGAACTATTTAAAATATTCTAAGTTGCAGTCTTTACTTAAATTAAAAAACAGATACACACACTAATACAGCCATCACAATTAACACCGGTTATCAGTCAGATTCTACACACACCCAAAGTACACGGGGCTACGTGACCACCGACAGTGGTAGCTACGCTCACTAAAGCGCAACGTTAGGACATGGGGCCAAGCTCTCTGCTGACTCGGTGGATGAGGGTTCAAGCCCCACCATCGGCCGTCGTTGAAATGGTTTTCCATGGATTCCCATTTTCAACACCAAGGAAATGCTGGGACGTTACCTTCTGACAGGTCACGGCCGCTTCCTCCCACATCCTTGCCCAGTATCATTCATCTTCATCCATTCCATCTCTCAACCCGGCGTGCAGGTCACCCACGGGCGTCGACTAGAAGGACCTGCACTCGGCCTCTCAGGAGGCCACACGACAAGAAAAACATATATAACATGCAATGTCATACCCAGTGCACTGGAACCATAACTTTCGTTCACATTGGACAAGTTTCCGCTGTATAGAGGTTCCGCTTTCAGCAAATTTTACTGTATATTGATTTTTATACCATGTATCATATTCAGGGAGTCAACACAAATTGAAATTGGTGTCAATTAACATCTAAATTACGAAAATATGAGTCTTCATGTCGGTAACATTTCTTGCTCATTCAGGCAGCCATATTTATATAGGCGTCAGATTACCCATACCTACCACCTCTTTCTGAACGTCCTCAGGAGTCTCATTTCCCCCTCCACTTCCATAATTTCAGAGTTTATACTCCTTAAAATTATATACTTCCTTTCCTAGACTTCAGGCCATCTTCTAAAATGGCGTATTGCCTGCTTAACTTCATACAGTGACTCCAGTCAGCCATCTAGTGACAAACAGAGAAACGTCCCTGCATGATATTATATCCTCTGGCTCATTTTAATTCTGTTGGCAACACAGGCACGGCTTTTAGCGAAATATCTAGCATAATTCAATTAGTTTCAACACAGGAAACCTTAAAGAGTATGGTAAATAATTCTCCTGCTGATTTTCTGTCGAATACTTTTTACCAGTTTTTTCATCGATTCAGTTGATTGTATTATCCACTTGTTAGATATTATTTGGCCGAACACGTTGTCATTTAGTTAATCTATTAGTTAGATAGTTTAACTGTTGTTGCTTTATCCACCTAACGGATATTATTTGGCTGAACTCCTAGTCATTTTGTTAATCAATCAGATAGTCTTTCTGTTGTTGCTTTATCCACCTGTCAGATATTATTTGGCCGAACATGTAGTCATGTAGTTAATCAATCAGTTTCATTGTTTAACTGTTGTTGGTTTATCCCCCTGTTACATCTTTGGTCGAACATGTTGTCATTTAGTTAATCTATCAGTTAGTTTAACTATTGTCGCTTTATCCACCTGTTGGATATTATTTGGCCAAACACACAGCCATTTAGTTAATCAATCGATTAGATTGTTTAACCGTTGTTGGTTTATCCCTTTGTTACACTTTGGTCGAACATGTTGTCATTTAGTTAATCAATCAGTTAGTTTAACTGTTGTTGTTTTATCCACCTGTTGGATATTATTTGGTCAAACACGTAGTCATTTAGATAAGCGGTTAGATTGTTTAACTATTGTTGGCTTATGCCCTTGTTAGGCATTTGGTCGAACAAGTTGTGTTGTCATTTAGCTGATCAATCGATTAGGTTGTTGAACTAATGTTGCTTTATCCACCTGTTGGATATTATATGGCCGAACACGTACAGTAGTCATTTAGTTAATCAATCAGTTAGATACTGTAGTTGAATAGTTTATCTACCGGCCAGTTAGTTGGCTCGTTAAGCTATAAATGTCAATTCCATTCCCTACATTAAAACAATTGCTCCACTTGAAATGAGTGACCACGTAAAATCGAGGATAAAATCCTTGTTTAATGAACCAGTCCCATCAATTTTTTTAAATTCATGAATTTACAAAAGGACACACACACACACACATTATATAAACAGTGTATTGTTGTGATTAAATTAGCGAGACGAGCGATTTGTATCAATGGACGCCCACGCTTCATGAATGTTGATGCATGCGTCTGGGGCCTCGTCACGAATTGAGGTCCTGAGAATTAATGAGTTGTATAAACTGTGTGGATTGTCAACCCCAATATTTTAGAGTCTGATCCTATGGGAGCTATTGGAAATCATCTGGTAATGATCTGACCCCGGATAATTATGTGTGTAACGTTTCAGAAATGTGAATTTATTTACGTGCTTAAAAAGTGGAAAATACAGTAGGCCTATATGACTTAGTTTCCAAAATACCGTCTTAAATTTGAATTATAATTATACACACAAGTTACTCAAACACATGATAGAAACTTTCAGCTGCTTGAAAAGCGTTGTTTCGGTTTTATTTTTATTTGTATTTTCAATGTTAATTATTTTCATTTTATTTTAATCTTAAAATATATATATATATTAAACTCCAAATAAAAATTTCAAATTTCAATATTTTTTTAAAATGTATTTTTAATGTTATTTTTTAAGTTTTAAAATTTTATTATGTAGTCTATTTTTTATTTTATTATTCTTATTTTTAATGTACCGGTATACTATTCATTTTATTTATTTATTTTGATTTTTAATTTTTTAATTTCATATTGTTTTAATTTCTATTTTTTTTTATTCTACCTTTTTACGTAATAGCCTACAGAATTCATGAATTTTGCTGTTTTGAGTGTGATTCGTATAAGTATTGGTTGGTTCCTCAGTTTAGGGGCTGCGACAACGCGGTCATGTAGCCCCGTGTACTTTGGGTGTGTGTAGAATCTGTCTGATAACCGGTGTTCATTGTGATGGCTGTATTAGTGTGTGTTATCTGTTTTAATTGAAGAAAGGACTGCACACGATAATTTCAAGTAGTTCCTACTTTTGCTACCAAATGCTACCATCCGCGACACCTAGCTTGTGGACTTGGCTACTAGATGTCATCGCAGTCAGCACCTGGCGGCAAACGTTGGAACTAATATAGCGTTATCAATTCTAACCTACAAATTTTGGCTTCACACAAGTGTAGTTAGGGGAAGGTTCTTCTTCAAGCCATAAATCTATGACATGGGACCACCAGCTTTACTTCCCTTCCGAAGGGAGGCATACTGAGGGATTTTTAACGCCTTTTAAAACATCCTACGACTTCGGCCGGGTTTGAGCCCGTGACCTTGGGCATAGATGCTCAGCATGCTACCAAAATCCGCCACCGAAATCGCCGGATATGAATTAATATACTTTTCGTACTTAGAAGTAAGGAAATACATAGGTAAAACCTAAGAATCCGGTCCCTAGTTCCGACACATTATACTTAACCCGTTGTTTATTTCCATTATTTAGCACCGTGCATAGTAAAATCAGATTGTGTTTGGATAATGGTGAAAAAGAAAATACATTTCTTGACATAAAGTTGCGGTATTTAACCCTTTATAGGATAGTGGTCTATATATTAACCACCTACTATAAAACGAGTTTGTAGGCTATTATCAAAGGTGCTAATAGTTGAAACTTGCAGCCTAATTACAACAAAAGTTCTTATAGCTGTAATATTTCTGATAAGCAAATATTATATCTGTCTAGTTTTATGGTGCTGGATAAAATTTCAACTAAGTTAGTAAATATAATAAAAAATATTAAAATTAAACAATAAAATAATACATAAATATACAAATTAAAATAAAACACACTAAAATTTAAAATAAAACATAAAGGACATAAAATTAAAATAAAAACACACTAAAAATTAAAATAAAACATAAAGGACACAAAAATTGAAATAAAACACACTAAACATTAAAATAAAACACACTAAAATTTAAAATAAATCATAAAGGTCACAAAAATTGAAATAAAACACACTAAAAATTAAAATAAAACATAAAGGACATAAAAATTAAAATAAAATATAAAGGACATAAAAATTAAAATAAAACATTCTAAAAATTAAAATAAAACACACTAAAAATTAAAATAAAATATAAAGGACACAAAAATTAAAATTAAACACACTAAAAATTAAAATAAAACATAAAGGACATAAAAATTAAAATAAAACACACTAAATTTAAAATAAAACATAAAGGACATAAAAATTAAAATAAAACACACTAAAAATTAAAATAAAACATAAAGGACATACAAATTGAAATAAAACACACTAAAAATTAAAATAAAACATAAAGGACACACAAATTGAAATAAAACACACTAAAAAGTAAATTAAAACATAAAGGACACACAAATTGAAATAAAACACACTAAAAAGTAAAATAAAACATAAAGGACACACAAATTGAAATAAAACACACTAAAAAGTAAAATAAAACATAAAGGACACACAAATTGAAATAAAACACACTAAAAAGTAAAATAAAACCTAAAGGACACACAAATTGAAATAAAACACACTAAAAATTAAAATAAAATTAAGATTGTAAAATTAAAAAATTAAATTTATAAAATTAAAAGTAATAAATAAATAGATAATTTTTAAAATTTATTAAAAAATATATTATTGAATATTAAAAATCAAAATAAAAACTACAGCTCAAATGAAAATTCAAATTTTAAAAAAATAAAGTAAAAAATAGAAAAGAATAGTCTTCCCTATAAAGGGTGAATGCTCGTGTGGATGAAGAATGATTAGAAAGAAGTGCTTGAGTCTAATAATTTGAACAGATGTGTAGTGTTCCTTTAGGCACTAAGTGTGTCATTTATCTCCACATTAGGAAATGTGTGTATTAACAGCACGTCTTTCCCAGTGACAAATGTAAGGGGTGCTGGAAGACGCTAGTTTTTACTAATTAGCCACTCAACACGGCGTTGGAAGCCTTCCAAATTGTTCTATGCAGCTGTAGGATGTCCAACAGGTAAACACTATTCTATTGTATGGTCTAGCACAGAGAACAGAAGTACAGGCTTGTTTTCTTCGCAGTAACTCTTAATAGGATAGTGGTTAGTAAACCAACAAATGATGATGATGATGATGATGAATAATTGTTGTTTAAAGGTGCCTAACATCTAGGTTATCTAAAAAGAAATACCCACAGGTATTTAATAAATCTAATATACCTTATAAAATGTTAGCCATTAAATAAAAACTTTTTTAAAATTAATATTTATTAATTAAATACCAGTTTCGCCAACATTAAGGTCGTCTTCAGATTTTCAAAGCTAAGAAATTACTAATGATAAACTGCGAGCAAAGCTTTTGAAAAACATGTAAGGTATTAATGCCTCTATTAAGGAAGTCTACAACTTGGGAAAATCCCCCCTCCCGGCGTAAGTAGGCCTACATGGAAGCAATGCTGTACTCAGCAGGGTTTCCATGGTCGCCTACCCACATACCACTAATTGTCAGCACTGGCTGCGTGGCTCAGCGGTAACGTTTTCGTTTGCTGGGCCCAAGGTTGCAGGTTTGTACCCTGCTGCAGTCAGCTGGCATTTGAGGGTGCGCAAATGCGAGGGAGCCGCGTCAGTAGATTTACTGGCACGTTAAAGATCACCCTCGGGGCATAATCCTGGAACCCCGGTGTCTCTAAAAGTCAGATTAGTTAAAAGGGACGTAAAACCAATAGCATTATTATTATGTAATTGTCAGCCCCTGGTGGGACCAACAAATGGGCTGATGATTGTACATTTATTATTATTATTATTATTATTATTTATTTATCATAAATTTTATAAGAAGTATGGAAGGCCTAGTGAAAAAGGGCAAGCCCCACATACATATTTACATCTAAATTTGTTTTTACAATATTTACATGTTATACAAATATATTTGCAGTATTTACATATTTAGAATATTGACCTAGTACATTTTTCCTGTTCACTCACTCTCTAACGCACGCACTTTCATAACCTCAATCACTCCACACATTCATTAATTCATTCCATTCAGATACTCATTCATTCAGCGAGACAATCAAACACTCATACAGACGTTTATTTATACAATGTAGCTTTTCATGTACGGCCTAATTTTAATGAATTTTCATGAAAACATGAATTCCTGATTACCAAACATATTTCATGGCCCTCCGTCGTCTACCAGATGAATCAAATACTGGCTAGCATTCTTGGCTATTGCCCCGGGGGGAATCAAACCTGGACCTCCACGGTGACAGCCAAGAATCATATATATTACGGTATTTCAGTAGTAGGCTATAGATCCCGCCTGCGGCGCTCACAAGGGACCGATCGTGACAAATAAGAATTCAAATGAAAGAGAATAGACATTAGCAGTGACAAATTGCACCCTAATTTCATAAATATCTATAATTTCTAAAAAAAATGTAAAAAGTGTGCGATTTGCAGATACTGTTGTTGTAGGAAAATACGCTCCACAATTGCTGTCCACTTCACATTTTGGTCACTGTGACGCCTGTTTCGTGTCATTTTAACATTCTGAAGTTTTTCCTCTTATCATTTTGCATGGATTTCAGAAACAGTAAATCAAAGGAATGAGTACTCAAATCGTATAATTTCCTAAATATCGAATAACCGGTGAGTGTTATGATGATCCAATTTTCAGTGATTTCCTTCTTAAGTTAAGGAACGTAAAACTAGGAATTCTAAGTCTCTCATTATAAACCTATTGGGGAAAATGTGGTTAATGAACATGCGAGATTTCTCGCTCGGGTCCGCTAGTGCTAGCCTTATTCAACGAGGCAGACGACCTTAACATTGCTGGCTTTACTTATGAGACATTCTGCGGGAAAACTTCCAAAGTGGTTCTGAATACTGTTTTAGCTCCTTGTGTATAAATAGCTAGAACTGTCGGCAATCACACTATTGTATTTGTGCGCTTGATATGAGATGCTATGCGTAGCTTACTGTATACCATAAAGCCTTGCTATGATGTAAAAGTCGATATGTTGCCGAGGGGTTATCTGTATCAGCTTTCCGCTCAAGAGCCATTTCAAAGTGAGGGGGAGATAGTGGCAAGCACTTGGAGGATTCTCAACAAGAATATCAAGAATCATCCAGCGTAGCGAGTAAATGGACCAAGTTTCTTGCGGTATTATAGCATGGTATTCAAATGTATTGTCTGCAGGCGCACACTTGTATCGTTGGTGGTTTGTTTAAGTTTAGGATAGGCGTTCTCAGCCTTGTTGGGACTCTGGACACCACCTTCATGCCATGTCTAGTACCCGAGCACTCTTAAAACATGTTTAATAGTAAATATTATTATTTAATTATTCATTTTTAATTAATTAATTTATTCATTTACTTACTTATTAATTTATTAATTTGTTATGTATTTATTTATTTCGCCTACTTATTTATTTAAGTTATTTATTAACTTATTTATTTACTTATTTACTTACTTATTTAAGTTATGTATTGATTTATTTATTTACTTATTTATTATTTATTTATTTAATTATTTATTTATTTAATTACATATTTACTTATGTATCTATTTATTTATCTATTTATTTATCCATTTAATTATCTATTTATTTATTTTATTACTTATTTATTTATTTACTTATTTATCTATTTATTTATCTATTTATTTATTTATTTACTTATTTACTTATGTATCTGTTTATTTATCTATTTATTTATCTATTTATTTGTCTATTTAATTATTTATTTATTTACTTATTTATCTATTTATCTATTTATTTATTTACTTATTTATTTACTTATGTATCTATTTATTTATCTATTTATTTATCCATTTAATTATCTATTTATTTATTTTATTACTTATTTATTTATTTACTTATTTATCTATTTATTTATTTACTTATTATTTATTTATTTACTTATGTATCTATTTATTTATCTATTTATTTATATATTTATTTGTTTACTTATTATTTATTTATTTATTTATGTTTCTATTTATTTATCTATTTATTTTATATTTAATTATCTATTTATTTACTTATTTATCTATTTATTTATCTATTTACTTATTTATTTATATATTTATTTATCTATTTATTTATCTATTTATTTATCTATTTATTTGTCTATTTAATTATTTATTTATTTACTTATTTTTCTATTTATTTATCTATTTATTTATTTACTTATTTATTTACTTATGTATCTATTTATTTATCTATTTATTTATCCATTTAATTATCTATTTATTTATTTTATTACTTATTTATTTATTTACTTATTTATCTATTTATTTATTTACTTATTATTTATTTATTTATTTATTTATTTACTTATGTATCTTTTTATTTATCTATTTATTTATCTATTTATTTATTTACTTATTTATCTATTTATTTATATATTTATTTGTTTACTTATTATTTATTTATTTATTTATTTATCTATTTATTTATCTATTTATTTTTATATTTAATTAACTATTTATTTACTTACATATCTATTTATTTATCTATTTACTTATTTATCTATTTATTTATCTATTTATTTATCTTTTTATTTATCTGTTTAATTATCCTTTTATTTATCTATTTATTTATCTATTTATTTTTATATTTAATTATCTATTTATTTACTTATTTATCTATTTATTTATCTATTTACTTATTTATTTATCTATTTATTTATCTTTTTATTTATCTATTTAATTATCTTTTTATTTATCTATTTATTTATCTATTTATTTACGTATTATTTATTTATTTATTTATATATTTATTTATTTATTTATTTATTTATTTATTTATTTATTTATTTATTTATTTATTTAAGCCTCCGTGGCTTAGGCGGCAGACGCCGGCCTCTCACCGCTGGGTCCATGGTTCAAATCCCGGTCACTCCATGTGAGATCTGTGCTGGACAAAATGGAGGCAGACAGGTTTTTCTCCGGGTACTCCGGTTTTCCCTGCCACAATTTTATTCCAGCAACACTCTCCACTATCATTTCATTTCATCTGTCCTTCATTTAATCATTGCCCCAGAGGAGTGCGTCAGGCTTCGGCAGCCGGCACAGTTCATATCCTCACCGCTAGATGGGGGCTTCATTCACTCCATTCCAGACCCGGTCGGAGACTGGAAGCAGGCTGTGGATTTTTATTTATTTATTTATTTATTCATTTATTTATTTATTTATTTATTTAGCGTTAGGCTTTTAATGCCGGGAGTGTCCGAGGATATGTTCGGCTCGCCAGAATATGTAGTGCTGCTTCTATGCGGACACCCATCAAGTCCTGAAAGAAGTATTATAGTTAAAGAGGAACCAGTATTACCTAATAGTGTAATAATGTGAGCTACAAGTATCGTCACATGTGGATGAGAGGAAATGAATGGAGGTGAATGAACAAGTTCAATTTCAAGTTGTTCCAACTTTGGCTACCAGATGCCGCTGACACCTAGTGACGAACGTTGGAACTTGATTCCAACGAAATATAACCTACAAATTTGGCTACACACTACCAATACTGTAGTGGAAAGTTCTTTTTAATGCCATAAATCTGATGTGGGACCGCCGGCTTTACTTCCCCTCTAAAGGAACGCACTTAAAAAATCCGACGACCTCTGCCGGGTTTGAACTCGTGATCTTGGGCATAGCAGTTCAGCATGCTACCGACTACGCCACCGAAGCCGCTATAATAATAATAGTAAGAAGAAGAACCATTTGAAATCAACCCAAGGGTCAGGCAAGGAGATGGGTTATCTCCATTACTGTTTATTTTAGTCCTGGAAAAATTGATTAAGATATGGCAAAATGAGAACATAGGTATAATAGTACATTATGCAACGAACCTATAATGGCTATAATAAAGACACGAGTATTTTTATAAAACGAGCGTATGCGAGTTTTATAATTTCCATACGAGTGTCTTAATTACCATTATAGGCGAGTTGCATACGACTGTTTATGTTCGACGATAATTATAACTTTATTATATGTTTTAACATAAATATTCATAAATATCTGTTGAGAGTCAGCTACTGGAATTTTGTGATCGCAGAGCGAGCGTTGGGTGTTATATCTCTGTCTTTCAAGATCTTTGAACGCACGACGCATGCGCTCTGTGTGCTTGCAATGCCATATGCAAGCCATATGTTTATATCTGCCGCCCCTCAGTAATATTGTCACCGGTGTCATTCGAAGACAATGCGCTGTGTAGAAATTAGTGTTGGTGATTTTAAGGTACAGTGCTATTTCTTGTCTCATATTCGCCAGTTTATTTACGCGAACATATGGACGGTGCGTATTCCATGTCGGTAATTTATTATAGTTCGATGTTGTGTTTATGTCCGACATGTTGGATTTTGAGCGCATGCGCGAAGTTATCGTTACCTAATTGGTCAATGAACGAGCTCTGATTGGCTGGAGAAACTGTATCATAATGGAAAACAGTGTTATAATGACCATCATAATGATACAGTTATCTGACACATAATAGTGAGGGTCGAACATAAATATTGGTAGAGGTCTCCAAAAAAAAATCTCATTGATTGCCTAGCATTTGATGCTGACATTGCTATCCTATCCAATAACAGACAAGAAGCGATTCATTCTATAGAAAAGCTCCATGAAATAGCAGCCCACACAGGACACCAAATTTTATTTGAGAAGGTTGGTTGGTTGGTTCCTCGGTTTAGGGGCTGCGACAACGCGGTCATGTAGCCCCGTGTACTTTGGGTGTGTGTAGAATCTGTCTGATAACCGTGTTAATTTTGACGGCTGTATTAGTGTGTGTTATCTGTCTTAATTCTAGTAAGTACTGCAGACAGTAATTTCAAGTAGTTCCTACTTTTGCTACCAAATGCTACCGTCCACGACACCTAGCTTGTGGACTTGCCTACTAGATGGCATCGCAGTTAGCACCTGGCGGCGAACGTTGGAACTAATAGAGCGTTATCAATTCGAACCTACAAATTTGGGCTTCACACAAGTGTAGTTAGTGGAAAGTTATTTTTCATGCGATAAATCTGTGACACGGGACCGCCGGCTTTAATTCCCCTCCAAAGGAAGGCATACCGAGGGATTTTTAACGCTCTTCAAAACTCCGACGGCTTCGGCCGGGTTTGAACCCACGACCATGGGCATAGAAGCTCAACTACGCCACCGAAGCCGCCTCATTTGAGAAGAAGGAAGGAACTAAATCAGGTTTCAACAATCAACCATTAATCACCAATATGGGAATATCGATCAAGTAGACAAATTTAAATATTTAGGTGAAATACTTGTGGGGAATAAATGAAAGGGGAAGGTGGGCGGATGGATTTTTCAAGAGTGTTAGGGGGATGATATGGAATAAAGATGTATCACATAAATGTAAAGGTATCATCTACAAGACCTAGGTTGTGCCAATTTCGACGTATGGTTCAGAAACATGGGTGATGAAGGAAAGGGACAAGAGTAAAATACGAGCAGTGGAGATGAAGTTCCAGAGGAGTAGGGTAGGAGTAACAAGAATGGACAGAGTAAGGAATGAGAGAGTCAGAGAGATGGTAAGAGAGGTACCATTGCAAAATAGAATAGAGCGATCTAGACTACAATGGTATGGACATGTGAGGAGGATGCGAGAGGATACCGAAGAAGATGTTTGGAATGGAAATGAAGGGAATGAGGCCAAGGGGAAGACCAAGAGACAGATGGACGATGGGAGTTAAGAAGAGTGTGGAGGAAAGAGGAGTGTGCTGGGGCACACTGAAAGACGAGAGATGGTGGATGGACAGGAAACGATAGAGAGGCTTATGTTCCAAGCAGACCCGACCAGCGCCCAGCGGTCGGAAACTGCTCAAGATGAAGATGATGATGAAGAAGAAGAAGAATTGTGGGGAAAATTACAAAAAAAATGATAAAAGAATACAACAAGCAAACAGTTTCGACAAGAGTGTGAGAGGTATTGTGTGGAACCGGGATGTCCCAAAGAAGTGTAAAAGAGTTCTACACACAACCTATTATGCGCCCATACTGTCATATTGTTAAGGGCCGAGCCCTTAGGGCTCAGGACCCAACGACCCTAAAAGGGAGAGGGGACCTACGCCACTGACCTCACACGCTGGACATCGATATCTAAACCTACGACCACCAGACTTCTCCAAAAACACCTAAACACCTTCTTCTACCCAAAATCCGCCCCCAGGCTGGGAATATAATAAGCCTATACATTTTCTTCACACTGTAAGGAGACGGCCACTTGACACAAGGTGGTTAGTCAACATCTTACATCACACATACACAAAGACACTATCGCTGGTATTGGGAGCATCAACAATGACGACACGCCGACTCAGCAACTCGAGAACCCTTAAAAAGGAAGACCCGAGAGAACTAGACATCTGTTGTCGCCCTAGGCCCTGCAGGACGCCGTCCCGATCAGCCAGTCATCACCTGAGATAAGAGTGTGCTCAGCCATCCTCATATTTTATTGTAATCCATTCCCTTCACACCTATACTAAAATTGTACTTGTAAAACAAATTGATTCACATTGTCCCACCTTAAAAGGGGACCGCACATAACACTCATACTGATCAAATAAACCTTTGATCAGTAAGCTACACTTTGTCCATCATTACATTTGCCTTCACGTCCTTACCCTCTCTGACAGTCTTAATTGCCCGTGACCGTCAAACCAGAGAAGTGCAAGGTAAGGCCTTCCATTGTGTTCGTACTAGCGTACTCGAGTAGCCAGGCAGGCGCTAGGTCAGCAGTTAGGCTTCACACACACTTGTAGCTGTCTGCTCATAGCCGCAAGCACTCTCATTCCGATCGCACATCCCTTGGTAAGTAGTTGCACCCCCATAGAATTGCTCCCCCATTTCATTACATCCTTTTACAAACACATACACTTGCAGTTTCCCCCAATTACGTGGAAACTTGCACCCTTTCGGAAACCACCCCTAAATTGGACATGAACACACCCTTGTTCGTCCCATCCCCTATCACCGGGACTGAACAATATGCAGCTGGGACTTGGGCGACGACAAGAAGGGAAGAGAACAGGATATAGGCAGCAGAGATGCGCTTTCTAAGGGGCATCGAAGGAAAGACTAGTAAATATAGAGTAAGGAATGAGGAAATTAGGAAAAGGACATGAGTCTGGAAACTCCAGGGTAGGATAGAAACAACTAAACTGAAGTGGTATGGACACACGATGAGAATAAGTGAGGAGAGAGTACCAAAACATATATTTTTGGAAAAGTTAACAGGAAAGAGGCAACGAGGAAGACCCCGAAAAGATGGATGGATTCAATGAAGGAGTGTGTAGAGAAATAGGGTGGAAAACCAGAAGATGTACTGCAAGTAGGAAAGGAGTGGTGGAGGGACAGGCAAAGATGGAGGTCCTTAATTCACAACCCGACCTAGAAAGAGACTGGAACCGGGGAATGAAGATGATGATGATGACTTGAGGGGAAACCTCAAATAAAAGGTACATAGAAATAATCAGCGTACTGGGCCCGAATTTCTAGTCCGAAAATCTGATTTTAAATGTTTCAAACTTTAGCATTGTATAAATGAGATTTATTGACGCTGGAAATTGCACTTGGCTTCAAAGAAGCGGAGTCACGTGACTTCCAAGCTCAAGGGCAAGCCAGTCAAACAGGGTTTAGGCTGAGAAAAGAGCGGCTCTGGCTAAAAAAAAGAGTGAGGAAATTAAAATCACGAGTGGCACGTGCAGGGAATAAAGAATAAAGAAAAATAAAACTGGAGTGTGCCGTGGCGCGAGGCAATTTTCATAGCTTTGTGATCACATGACCCGATTCAAATATTAAGGAGCTCAGCAGTTAAACGAAGAGGGTAATTACAGTAAAATATTTGTTACAGAAGTACCAGAAGAAATATGATTTCACTCAGAATAGAGGGAAATTTAAGGCGATTAGCTTATATAAACCGAATTTATGATATTAATGTAATTTAAGATTTTAGTTTTTATATATGAACTCCGGCAATTTTTTTAATGTAGATGGCATTGTTGAAAAATGGATTCGGTTTAAATGTTATTTTGAGATCTAGGCTTAGAATATAATTTATTTCGTTATTTAATTTTGTCTTTGTTGATGGACGGGACAGTCCAGTTTAAATTAAATTTTGTATTGTCTAATAGATAATGAACCGTAGGACACGAGGTTTTTCGTCTGTCAATCGTTTTTATAGAAACCAAGCGTTATTGATGTCTAATAATTAAGGTGAGATTATGCTATGGAATTAAGGATAGGCACTCAATTTAATTATTTTTATCCCATTTGCCCCGAGAAGCTCACGTTTTTCACTCTACCATTGTTGAATAAAGTCCTAATTGCATAGTGTAATGTAATTGTAGGAAATATCTATGTCTCCCGATTTCTTTCAGTGGTTTATCTAGCTGGGGCCACGAAGAGGCTGCGATCCGTTCACCAGTTTTAAAAGGGCACAGTACTCTGTAGGCTCTGGAGGACGAAATAAGTACACAGATACGAAATATCAGTGAGGATAACTTACAGTGCGTGTTCTAAAACTTTCTATGTTGGTGCAATGTGTGTTTAGAAAATGAAGGACAGCATTTCCAGCAATTACTCTGAAGTTCATGTAAGTAATGATGATTATCCTACGTTAAAAGTCTAAATGTGTTGGTGCTACGCTGCTGCTCTCGCCAATGCCATGCTAGATAGGCTGCTATCCACAGTGGCCCCGCCGTTCGACGGTGACTGCGAGGTTCCATTCTTTAGAGAAGGCTCTCACTGTGGTTTTATTATTATTATTACTATTATATATAATATTTGCAAAAGGGGCAATTCCCCAGTGGCAAATTGTACACATACAGAAAATTACCTACAATAACATCAAACACAATATAATCAATTCGCAATTTAGGGACTGTAGTAATTACATTGTAATATTTACACAAAATTTCAATCTTCTCCTAAACACATCAATATGTTTGGGGAAAGGCTCTAAGACTGAGGCAGGTAATGAGTTCCAATTATCAATACCATGGTTAATAAAATAACATTTCCCATAATTCGTACGCTGTGGCTGGACCATAACTTTATGTTGATGATCTGCCCTGCTCAGGTAGGTGGGATTTCCCAGACATTTGCTTAGTTCTCTCCATGCTGGCGGATTAAAGTAAGTGTTAAACATAGCGTATAGTCTGGATTTTGTCCTTATATCTTCCAGAGATTCCCACCCTATTTCTTCTATCATTCGAGTTACACTACTTCTAGGATTAAAATCGTTGAGCACAAACCTAGCAGCTTTCCTTTGTACCGTCTCTAGCTCCCCCCAGTGCTCACATCTAGTGGGACGTGGGTTGGCGACCACGGGGCCTCAGCTGAGTCTGGCGTTACTTCCACTTACTTGTGCCGGGCTCCTCTCAGACTTTTTTCCTGTTGACCTCACTTGGTCAACTCTTGTTCTCTTCCGACCCCGACGGTGTTACGGTATCCGAGGCCTAGGGAGTCTCTTCCTTTTCCGCCTTATTTGGCCCTTGTCTTATCTTTTCTAATACCCTCCTTCTGCGAGGGGTCATCCTTCTTTTTCTTTTATGTTATCTCCTGCCTTCTGCTCAAGGCCCTCAAGGAGGCGGGGTGTATGTAGCCCCAACACTTCTGGTGCACCCTAGATATTGCTACACCCTCAGGGGCTCACGACTGGTGCGTTCGGGAGTTGGCGACCCCGAGGGATTCCTGAGCTGGGTCCGGTTTTCCCCTTTTTTCCTCTACCTCCGGGGCGGACCCTCTCCTCTTTCATTTTCCTATCTGCCTTTCATGGCTCTCCTTCCTTCCAAGTCCCTCAATCCGCATTCTTCGAGGGTTGAGGGCATTTCTTTTCATCCTGTCCTTTATGTGCGTTATTCTCCTTTTGTTTTCCATTTCTTCTACTAGTATAAAAGTTAGATGTTAGTTTTAGTTATAGTTTACATTATCATCTTCACGATCACCCGAACCATTAGGGGCCGATAACCTAGATGTTAGGCCCCTTAAAACAACAGTTATCATCTTCACCATCTCCAGCTCATTGATGAACCCTACTGTAAACCAAGTTAGGTTTGTATCTCTCTTTGTATATGGCTACAGAGGATGGATTAACTCCTCTCACACGCCAGCAAATGCAATTCGATCAATATAATTTATCAAAGTGCAACACTCTGAATTGATCATAACTGTCCTATTGTATAGTCTGGTTATTGAATTACATTGATTTATGTGGTGAGTCATTTACATAGCTATCGCCCATGCAGTATCATTCATCAGGCGGAGAGAAGGAAAAACAACATAGTGGCTGTTACAATCGGCGAAAACAAGTTGTCAGACGCACTTGTTATGGAGTGTGAGTGGTAACGAGAGATCATCCGACATGTACGATGGGTGATCACTTTCGTGATATTTTCAATGTTTATCTTGGCCCATTTGTCGGTCAAATTTTGTTTCTTGTTACCGAGATCCCCGAATGGTAATTATTTCTTTGTAAATGTATTAATTGCTTAAACCAAATGCATAATCTTGTTATCAATCAACTATTCATAGATATCATAGTTCTCACCTTGAGTGTTCCAGTCGCTCGCTACCTCAAGCTTCCACACTCCCGGCATACACGGCATCTACTGGTTCATCTGCTGTCTGCTGAGCAGGGTCGACTGACGTCACCCTGACTTTCGTTCGACCAATGGCAGGTCTTTGTCTGGTCGGGCAATCTCCAGCTTCGAGATTGTTCCATGATCACTATTTATGACGCCACTTGCTGGCGTTCTTCACCACTTCTGATCAATCATCACTTCTGATCACTTCAACCTGCTGGTCACCGCTACTGCATCTCATGACACCATCGCTAGTCTCTACGCTACCTAGCAGTTACGTCACTAGATCTGCACCCTGACGTATTGCTCAAGATGACAAGAATAATTACCAGCTGTCGTACTCTTCAAGCCGTACCTTAGATGGGGTACTTTGATTCGTCTTTCGAAGTAGCTGCAGTCCTTTCGGCCGCCAACGAATTTTCAAAATGCTACTGGATCACCACTTGGACGCTATAAGTGTCATTCCTTCGCAAGAGAAGAAGAGAGAGTTGACCTTTTTATCGATTGTGTACTTATCTCCAGGCCATGTACGCCTCCTTCAGAAGAAACTGTGAGGACTTCTTAATCAACGCTTATGCTAGCTGGAACTTTTAAGGAGCTGGCTCTTCAACCCTTTGAGAAGATAAGTTCAATGTTATGAAGAATTTAAATCATACTAGTTATCTTACACTCTTAATGAGTTTTATGGTTCTTTTTTATAAGGTGCATTTTTTTATGTTTAGCTCAACTTCTCTCGAATTAAGCAAGCTTGTTTCATTGGCATTTCCTTAGTCTGGGTTTCTGTCATCAGGCCCTCACACTTTGTTCCATTTATAATTATTCATTTCTGTGATAAGCACTTAAGTGCAATTTCTTTATTGGTTATAAATTTATTATTAATGTTAATGTGTGGTTACCTACATTGGTTTTCTAGTGATGTATTTCATGCCCACTACCCCGCACCGCTTCAGTCTAATTTTCTTGACCAATTGTAGTTATTTGTCCAGGCTCTCGCCTGATGCGTTCTCCCGTATGGGGAAGTTTTAGGGCAGAACTTTACTCCATAATTTTTGGTGCCGAAACCCGGGAAACATATCTGTTGCACCCTGGGAATGTTACAAGTTTCATATCTTGAATTTCACATTAACAATTTTTGTTCATTGTGTTTCAACACTAATTCACATTGTAAGTTTCAGCCTGAGGCGAATGTTCAGCAGAGGAGGAGAGAAACGTAAGCTAAGCCGGTTTCTTCCGCATCAGACTAAACCTTACTACCTAGCAAGCTGTCATCCTCTGGCTTCCAGTACTCGAAGTCACAATATTGACGTGAGTAACAAACAACTTTTAACATGCCTAACCTTGATGAAAAACTCAGCAACGCCAGAGCCTCTTGTAAGGGCAAGCTCACACGGTTTCGTACTTTCTTAACGGAGCTTGAACCCCAAGAGCGTAATCTTGACATAATTTCGCAGAGGCTTAAGAATTATGAACAAGCAGTATTGAAACTCAGCATCCGGACCAGCAAAGTGATAGGTTGGAAGTTGAAAAATTATACTATCAGGGATTTGCTGAAGCTAAACAGCTTATTAGGGCTTTAACTTTAAAAGAAAAACAAGAAGATCAAACTTCTGCAGCATCTTCTACATCTTCTTCACGCATTATACTACCCAAATTAGAAATACCCAAATTCACTGGTAAGGACATAGAATGGGAGCCATTTTTTGAATTATTCAATTCTTTAGTACATGAGAATACTTCTATACCAGTAATTCAAAAATTTCACTACTTGCGTCTGGCAGTTCAAGGCAACGCACTTAACCTGATTCAAGCACTTTCTTTGACCAGTGATAATTATGAAGTTGCTCTGAATCTTCTTAAGGATAGAAATGGGAACATTCGTTTATCTATTCAACGCCATATACAAAGCTTATTCGAGTTACCTAACGGGCAAGCAGATAACAGTTTATCGCTTCGTAAGTTGATTGACACTGCAGAGCTACACGTCAGAGCATTGTCCAATTTAAACTAACCTGTAAATCACTGGGATTTATTTCTAGTTCACCTCATTTCTGCAAGATTGGATGCAAATACATTAAAAGCCTGGGAAACAGAACTTTCCCAGAATTTGCAATGCACTTATGAGGCGATTATCAACTTTTTGAAGGCTAGAAGCCAAGTCTTTTCCGCCATAGCTAATCAAAAGCCTTCTCAAAAGATAAGGTTAGCAGTTGTAATCAAAGAATTTTAAGATCACAGGCTCTTCCTGTTGATGCTCGGTCACCTAACCAAATGCAAACGTGCGGTCTGTGTCAGCAATCGCATAATTTATACAATTGTGATGAATTTAAATCTTTATCAGTAGATGAAAGACGAAAGTTCATTACGAACAAAAAACATTGTTTCAACTGTTTGTCAGGAACGCATATGTTAAACAATTGCCGTTCACAACGTTTATGCTTTCATTGTAAGGCTAGACAACATTCCCTTTTGCACAGACATGAAAGATCACGGTTATCAGGACCAAGCAGTTCCAATACCAAGTCTAATTCTGAGACTTCTAAAAATAGTGCGCAGTCGTATGCTCAAAGTTCTACCTCGCTTGGCAAAGTCCAGGTTTTATTATCTACCGTGCAGGTTCTATTGAAAAATTCTCACTGGAAATGGGTATCTGTCAGGGGATTATTAGACAATGCCGCTACCAACAATTTTATTAATGAATCTTTGGTACAAAAGTTAGGCCTCCCAAAACATCCTACCTCAATAGAGGTTACAGGAATAAACTGCTCTAAATCGCAATCCTTAAGCTTTGCTAAAGTGGATATGAAGGACTCTAATAATCTTGGTACGCAGTTGCAATTAGATTGTTTGATTATCAAGTCTATAGGCAACAATATTCCTGGCACTTCTTATCCTATTCAAAGTTGGAATATCCCGAATTTTGTCCAGCTAGCTGACCCTCATTTCAACAGAGCTTCTTTTCAGCTCAAGCGTATTTTTTTGGCAATGTCTTCATTCCAATAAAGTAAAAATTGCTCCTAATGTTTTCTTCCACGAAACTGATTTTGGTTGGATCACTACTGGCCAAATATACCGTAATCCTATTCAAACTGTATCGAATTGCTATTTTGTTGGTACCGATTTGAGTCAAGAGCTAACCAAGTTCTGGGATCTTGAGAATGTTCAGGCTACTTCTTCTTCTTCTAACGAAATTTGTGAAAAGTTATACAAGGAAACCACTGTCCGTACTGCTGAAGGCAGATTTATAGTAACTCTTCCACGTATTCCTAATCCTCCCGCCATTACGGGCTCGCATTCCAGAGCACTTAGGGCACTATTTGCTATTGAAAATCGGTTCAAACAAGATGCTTCTGTTAAAACTCTGTATGCTTCCTTTATGGAGGAATACGAATCATCCAATCACATGGAGGTAATTTCTAAATCAGAAGAAATTGACCATCCTTTAAATGAAATAGTTTATCTAAATCATCACCCGGTATGGAAAAATTCCTTAACACAAGACAATATAAGAGTAGTTTTCAATGGCTCATCACCAGATTCCAATGGAATCTCTTTAAATGATACCTTGAAATGTGGTCCCGCGATTCAAACAGATCTCACCTCTGTTTTGCTTAATTTTCGACGGTTTCCTACTGCTGTAATCTCAGATATTAAGCAGATGTACCGGCAGATTCTCGTAAATTCTGAGCAGCAAGATCTGCAAAGAATATTGTGGCGCGATGAGAGTTCCAAACCCATGAAGATATTTAGATTGAAGACTGTGACATATGGCCTGAAGCCTTCAGCCTTTCTTGCGATTCAGTCTCTCCACATGTTAGCCGAGCAAGATGGTCATCTGTATCATCCTTTGGCCTCTGAGTCATTAAAAACGGCATTTTATGTTGACGATTTCTTGTGCTCTTTCCCTAATATTTCTGAAGCACTCCTTGTGTGCGAAGATTTGAAATCCCTGCTCCTAGGAGGTGGTTTTCCGCTCCATAAATGGACTTCAAATTCTACTGAATTTATATCAAAATTTTCATCAGAGGTCCCAGTTGATGAATTTGTTGCTATTCCTACTGATGAAGCAGCCGTAAAACCATTGGGTGTTTTTTGGTGTCCTTCTTCTGATACCTTCTCTTATCAGGTACATTTCTCAGAATCTCCCCCTGTAACTAAGAGACAAGTTCTGTCAGAAATCGCAAAGATCTTTGATCCTTTGCAATATATTGCTCCTATAGTTATTGTTGCAAAAATGTTCTTGCAGAAGCTTTGGTCATTAAAATCAGACTGGGATGAAAATCTCCCCCTTCCTCTTGTAGAAGAAGGGTTAGAGTATCGCAGCAGTTTGCTGGATCTCTCCAAGGTTTCTATACCCCGCCTTTTAATTTCTAATCCCTTATACCAGCAGTATGACCTGCATGTCTTTTCTGATAGTTTTTTTTTTTTTTTTTTAGCGCCGGGAGTGTCCGAGGACATGTTCGGCTCGCCAGTTTTGTAGCTGCTTCGAGACGGACACCCAATGGGTGAGCTACAAGTACCGTTGGGGAGGAAAGTTGGAAGGGAGGGTCGAGGAGTTGGAAGGTAGCGGCTGTGGCCTATAGTTAGGGACCAACCCCGGCATTTGCCTGGAAGGAAGATGGGAAACCACAGAAGACCATCTTCAAGGTTGCCGGCGGGGGGATTCGAACCTCCTCGCCTCCCGGATGTGAGCGACTGCCAACAGTCATGCCGCAACGACCTCGGCTAACTCACCCGGTTTTCTGATAGTTCAGAACGGGCTTATGGCTGTTGTGCATACATAGTAGGACGTTCCTCAGCCACTTTCCCTGGATTTTCAAATTTAGTGGGCGCTAAATCAAAAGTTGCTCCACTTAAAACGGTATCATTGCCGAGATTAGAATTATGCTCTGCTTTAATGGCAACAGAATTAGCTACTAAACTAAATGTCAGTTTAAAGTTAAAATTTTCCCGCACATTTTTTGGAGCGATTCTTCTATTGTATTAGCTTGGATTTCCAAGCCTTCTTCTCATTGGAATACCTTTGTGGCAAATCGCGTTTCTAAGATTCATGAAGTCTCTCATTCTGAACAATGGAGACATGTTCCTAGCCGTGAAAACCCCGCGGATATAATATCACGTGGTTGCACGCCTAAAAATTGATTTCCTCAGACCGGTACTGGAATGGTCCTCCTTGGCTAAGTCAGGAATCATCTTGCTGGCCTCGCTTAGCTAATCAATTTGCAGAAGAAATACCTGATGCCCGTAATGACCCTGTCACGTCGCATCTTACTTCTACTTCTACTAGTCTTTTTCATAGGTACTCTTCATTTGATAAATTGATTCGTGTAGTGTCTTATATCTTCCGATGGAAATATTTAGTAATTGATCAACCATTGAAGCCTCAACCCTTTCTCACCAGAGTAGAGTTAGAATTTGCTACTTGCAAGATTTTGTTACTTGTTCAGCAGGAAGTATTTGCTCCTGAAAAGCAAGCTCTTATAAGTGGTAAAGATTTGCCCAAGTCTAGCAGGCTTTCACCACTCACTCCTTTTCTCGACCAGGACGGCATAATACGTGTGGGTGGAAGATTAGCTATGTCTAGTTGTGAGGATGGGAAAAAGCATCCCATCATCCTTCATTCAAAGCATCCTATCACTACCCTTATAATAAAAAAGTTTCATTATAAACACCTTCATGCTGGCACTCGCACCTTGCTCTGTCTAATTCGTGAACTCTACTGGATCATCAATGGCGTTCATGAGGTTTCTTCTGTTGTCAAAAAGTGTATACCTTGCTTTAAGGTTAAACCACGGCCCGCCACGCAGATTATGGGCAATTTACCTCCATTTCGTTCAGAACCTAGTAAGTCCTTCGCTCTTACTGGGATCGATTACGCTGGTCCTTACGTATATCAGACCAATCCCTCTTCATCTAAGCGCAAAATCTTAGGTAAACTTTACATCTCGTTATTTGTATGTATGGTGACGGGAGCTATCCACCTTGAGTTGGTTACGAAAGCTTCTGTATCTTACTTTTTGGCCGCCTTTTCTAGATTTGCTGCTAGAAGGGGTGTCCCATCTGAAGTCTTTTCAGATAATGCAAAAATTTTTGTAAGCGCTTCTGATCTCTGGAAAAAAGTGTTAAGTTCCCCTTCTGCTAAAGAAAAAATTTCCAACTTTTCCTATTCTAAAGGTTTCAAATGGCATTTCACCCCGCCTTATGCTCCCCATCATGGGGGCCGATGGGAGTCCTGCATCAAACTTACTAAAAGACAGCTTAAGAAAACTCTTGGTCCTACCATACTTTCTTATGAGGAATTCAACTCTTTAATTATTCAAGTCGAAGGTATTGTAAATTCCAGACCTCTGACTCCTCTTTCAAACGATCCTAAGGATCTTTTACCTTTAACACCCAGTCACTTCCTGATTGGCTGTTCGCTTGCTGCTACTCCGCCTTTGCTGGTTCGACGCTGTGATCCTAACCTACCTATCTTTTGGAGAAAAGTAGAATCTTTGCGCTGTTCTTTTTGGCGCCGATGGAAGTTAGAATATCTCAGCTTGCTAAATAAGCGTGAGAAATGGCGGCTTCCTCAACCAGATGTACGAGTGGGGGACATGGTTCTTCTTCGAGACCCATCTCCGCCTCTCGTGTGGAACCTAGGCAGAGTTATTCACTGCCACTTTGGCCGTGATAAACGCGTCAGAGTTGTTGATGTTTTAACTAGTAAAGGTCTTTATACTAGACCCATTTCTGCTATCTCTGTTTTGCCTTTCGAGTCTTAGTTTCTCCTCGTCTGTTATCCATGTTTTGCTTTGACTGATTCTTTTGTTTGTTTTCATTCGGAGTTCTCGGAGCATGATCACTTTCGTGATACTTTCAATGTTTAGCTTGGCCCATTTGTCGGTCAAATTTTGTTTCTTGTTACCGAGATCCCCGAATGGTAATTATTTCTTTGTAAATGTATTAATTGCTTAAACCAAATGCATAATCTTGTTATCAATCACCTATTTATAGATATCATAGTTCTCACCTTGAGTGTTCCAGTCGCTCGCTACCTCAAGCTTCCTCACTCCCGGCATACACGGCATCTACTGGTTCATCTGCTGTCTGCTGAGCAGGGTCGACTGACGTCACCCTGACTTTCGTTCGACCAATGGCAGGTCTTTGTCTGGTCGGGCAATCTCCAGCTTCGAGATTGTTCCATGATCACTATTTAAGACGCCACTTGCTGGCGTTCTTCACCACTTCTGATCAATCATCACTTCTGATCACTTCAACCTGCTGGTCACCGCTACTGCATCTCATGACACCATCGCTAGTCTCTACGCTACCAAGCAGTTACGTCACTAGATCTGCACCCTGACGTATTGCTCAAGATGACAAGAATAATTACCAGCTGTCGTACTCTTCAAGCCGTACCTTAGATGGGGTACTTTGATTCGTCTTTCGAAGTAGCTGCAGTCCTTTCGGCCGCCAACGAATTTTCAAAATGTTACTGGATCACCACTTGGACGCTATAAGTGTCATTCCTTCGCAAGAGAAGAAGAGAGAGTTGACCTTTTTATCGATTGTGTACTTATCTCCAGGCCATGTACGCCTCCTTCAGAAGAAACTGTGAGGACTTCTTAATCAACGCTTATGCAAGCTAGAACTTTTAAGGAGCTGGCTCTTCAACCCTTTGAGAAGATAAGTTCAATTTTATGAAGAATTTAAATCATACTAGTTATCTTACACTCTTAATCAGTTTTATGGTTCTTTTTTATAATGTGCATTTTTTTAATGTTAAGCTCAACTTCTCTCGAATTAAGCAAGCTTGTTTCATTGGCATTTCCTTAGTCTGGGTTTCTGTCATCAGGCCCTCACACTTTGTTCCATTTATAATTATTCATTTCTGTGATAAGCACTTAAGTGCAATTTGTTTATTGGTTATAAATTTATTATTAGAAATAAACATTGTTAATGTGTGGTTACCTACATTGGTTTTCTAGTGATGTATTTCATGCCCACTACCCCGCACCGCTTCAGTCTAATTTTCTTGACCAATTGTAGTTATTTGTCCAGGCTCTCGCCTGATGCGTTCTCCCGTATGGGGAAGTTTTAGGGCAGAACTTTACTCCAATGGGTGAATGTCCCATACTCATAGGGCTGATATACGTTCTGAAAAAGTGGGACTTATCCCGATTTCCTTATTTTTAGCCTGCTTACATTTTATGAAAAAAAAAAAGGCTTATGAGATCACCTTTTGTGTGTGTGTGCGTATGTTTGTGTGTCCCTCTAATAACTTTTATATGACTGGACTCGGTAGGGCCATAGCAACATTTGGCTGACCCTGACCGTGCCCTTCAAATTTCATTACGTCTAACCAATCCAACATGGCGGCTGTGCGAAATATTTCATCAGCATTCAATATATCCTAAACTATTACCGATATCATCCTGAAATTTTGTACGGTGATAACGGGCACTACTAGAAGCTCAACTATTATACTTTCAAAAACCTAGCAACTACAAAACCAACATGGTGGCCAAGCGAATTTGAGACTTTTAAATAGACTTTTCTAGCGTTTTAATCATCCAAACGTGTTGAAACTTGGTAGAGCAAATGTTTATACTCATTGTAATTCATTGGCATCTAATTTAGTTCAATTGTTTACATAAACTCAAGATGGCGGCTGTGCGAAATATTTCCCCGGCATTCTATATCTCCGAAACTATTAATGATATCACCCTGAAATTGTGTACGGTGATAAAGGGCACTACTACAAGTTTACATTTGTAAGTTTCAAAAATCTGTAGAGTACAAAACGAACATGGCGGCCAAGCGAAGTTGAAACATTTTAATAGACTTTTCTCGCGATTTAACCATCTGAGTGGAGTGAAATATGGTACAGTAAATGTATATACATATTGTGATGCACTGGTATCTAATTTAGTTCAATTGTTTTCATAACCTCAAGAAGGCGGCTGTGCGAAATTTTAAAATTAAGTTTTTATTTCTTGTGTCGTAATCATGCGATCGAAGTGAAAGTTTGAATAATGATCCTACGCAATAATTTTCCTTATGGCCTACACATATAACAATCCAAATGGCGACAATCCAAAAAATTTAGACGGTATTCAATATCTAACAATCTTTTACAACAATGAAATAGAGTCTACGAACATAAGTTCACCTATAGGATTTTCAATAACCTGGTGAGCACAAATCCAACTTGGTGGAGACGCGAAGTGTAAATATTTAAATGGACGTTTCTCGTGATTCAACCATCCGAGTGCAGTGAAACTTGGTACAGTAAATCCTTATACAAATGTTAATCCACTGGCATCTAAATTATTTATTTCAATTCAAGATGGCAGCTGTGCGAAATTTTAAAATCTCGTTTTTACTTCTTGTGTCCTAGTCATGCGAGGTTTTTTTGTCGTGTAGCCTCCTGAGAGGCCGAGTGCAGGTCTTTCTAGTCGACGCCCGTGGGCGACCTGCGCGTCGGGATGAGAGATGGAATGGATGAAGATGAATGAAACTGGGCAAGGATGTGGAAGGAAGCGGCCGTGGCCTGTCAGAAGGTACTGTCCCAGCATTTGCCTGGTGTTGAAAATGGGAAACCACGGAAAACCATTTCAAGGACAGCCGACGGTGGGGCTCGAACCCACGCGTCTTCCGAGTCAGCAGAGAGCTTGGCCCCTTGACCTAACGCAGCGCTTTAGCCCGAGTAGCCACTACTGTCGGTATCATGCGAGTGAAGTTTGAATACTACTCGTACACAATAATCTTCATGAAACAGTACATAAGTCTAAGACCTACCTACATATATAAAAATCCAACATGGTGACCATCCGCAATATTTTGTCGGTTCTCAATATCCTGAATCTATTACAGCAATCAATCTGAAATTTTGTATGTTGATAGTGGCAATTAACATAACTAAGATATATAAAAATACGCTTTAGTTCTTCACGGAACTACTTGTTTACCTTATTTAAAACAAGGAAGACTTGAGAACCCTGTTCTTTCTACTACAATGTTTCTTTTTTACTCAAAAACTGCTAGTCCTACAGCTATGAAATTTTTACTGAAGTTCCAGAACAACATATCAATCATAAAAATAAAAACACAACCTGGGTAAAAAAAAAAAACTACTCATGTGGTCGCCTCTCAAACAAACCTTCTTCCACGGTAATTTCCAGTTCTCTATGATTCTGTTCATCAATCATGGCTCCTAAGAATTTGAAATGTTCAACCGCTCAAAACTATGCTTGCCAATAAGAAAAGGTAACCGATTCCCAAACGTGGTCGGACATTGAATTGCCGTATTGGTCCGAAAATGATGACGATGATAACTGTTGTTTTAAGGGGCCTAACATCTAGGTTATCGGCCCCTAATGGTTTGGGTGATAGTGAAAGATGAGCTGAGAATGAAAACTATAACTAATACTAACTACAAACTGACAGACTAGAAGAAGAAAACTAAACAAACAAAGGACAAGGCAAATAAAGGACAGGAAGGAAAGAAATGCCAACAACTCTCGAAGAAAGAGGATTGAGGAACTTGGAAGGAAGGAGAGCCATAAAATGCAGATAGAAAAGGGGAAAGAGGAGGGGGCCCTGCCCAAGGTCAGAGGAAAAAGGGGACAAAACGGACACAGCTCAGGAATCCCTCGAGGTCGCCAACTCCCAAACTCACCAGCCGTGAGCCCTTGAGGGTGTAGCAATATCCAGGGTGCACCAGGTAAATGGTGGAGCTACATACACCCTGCCTCGTTGAGGGCCTTGAGCAGAAGGCAGGAGATAACATGAAAAAAAAAGAAGGCTGACCCCTCGAAGAATGAAGGTATTAGGAAAGATGAGACAAGGGCCAATTAAGGCAGGAAATTGAAAGACTCCCTAGGCCTTGGATACCCTAATACCGTCGGGGTCTGAAGAGAACAAGGGTTGACCAAGGAAGGTCGACAGGAAAGCAGACGGAGAGGAGCCCGGCACAAGTGAGTGGAAGCAATGCCGGACTCAGCTGGGGGCCCGTGGTCGCCAACCCACGTCCCACTAGATGTGAACCTCTGAGGGGGAGTCCAAAAATGAGCCGCAATTTGTATCCAAATTTTGATCGTGAAAATTGAGGGGCGGCGATCTTTCAAAAATATCCTGAACACATTGGGAAAATATACAGCACAAGGTGCTTGTTTATTTTCACCTCTCCCAGATTGTGTGTTTCTCTAGTAGTCACCTGTCTTGCAGCTATAATGTTGGTAGGAATGCCGCAAGACACACACTCGGATAATATATTACTAGACGAGTAATTCTCTTAATAAAATTAGAGGTCTCTCCTCCCACATACCACAGCACGGGGAATGTAATGACGGCATAACTCCAACCTCACATAGCCCTTATAATGAAGTCTGTGTCTTACTGGAATCCATGTTCATTCCCTTTCCTGGTCTGAATAATGTAGGGGAAGGTGGGGTAAGTCAATCCTTCCAAAGACCATCTGTATAAATAGAGTTAGCCTTTTGTCTAAGGCTGGCTGCGTGGCTCAGGGGTAACGTTCTCGCTTGCTGGGCCCGAGGTTGCAGGTTCGTATCCTGGCGCAGTCAGCTGGCATTTGAGGGTGCGCAAATGCGAGGGAGCCGTGTCCGTAGATTTACTGGCACGTTAAAGATCCCCTTCGGGGCAAAATTCCGGCACCCCGGCGTCTCTAAAAGCCAGTGTAGTTAAAAGGGACGTAAAACCAATAACATTATTATTATTACCTTTTGTCTAAACATTTTCTAAGGCAGATGACCTCATAGTTCCGCCCCTGAAAACAACAATAACTAACTAAACATTTCCTATTCCCGGATGCGATGTATAATAGTGTTGACTGACTGAAAATTATTCTATGATAGTCAAATATAGAAACCTTTGATATTCTTTTCATTAGCAAATTCCTTTTCATTAGACAATATCGCAACTTAAAAACAATATTACTCCTTACTTATATTAAGAATGTGTCGGTTAATATTAGTTTCCAATTTGTTTTAGGTCATTTCTATCGAATTGATTTTTACATGCTCGCATTTGTTTTAATGTGTTAAGATCTACAGTACACAAAGCTGTCGAAAGCAACTAGCAACCCGACCTGACTTCACCCGGGAACAGTTATGAATGCATTACGTGATAAGCGCTTTTTTTTTCAATGTCAATGAACAACGACCAATATCCGTTTTACGTCTCGACATGACGGGTTAAAATCACTGACTAGACTATCTTTATATATATAATTCTTCGACACGTGTGTATGTGACTGAACTCCTCCTAAACGACTGAACCGATTTTGATGGAATTTGGTATGTATATTAGGGTGGGTCCATGTATGGTTTAGATTCACAATCTGACCCGGTAGGTGGAATGAACACAATTTTAGAACCACAATTTACACACAATTTTAGAACCACAATATACAGTCAAAAACAGTCGTCATGGAAACCACTAGCCTTTTTTTTTTTTTTTTTCAGAATTCATATTTATTGGTAAACAATTGACCTACAGTATGTATCATTAGTTTTATATCTCTGAATGAAATAAAATATTGGTCACTTTTCATGAAAAGTTCACATAAAGAGTTCACCAGAAGTTCTCCACTCATGTTCTGAACCGTTGTAATCATTTCTTGCGTATCCATATTCCCCATTTGTGTCTTATAACCTGAAATTATAAATAGGAATGCTCTCTCACAAGGACCAGACCCTTCGTTGCTCTTCTTAGCCATATCATTGAGCTCATTTATGAAGTCCGCCCTGATGACGTCACTGTAGATCGAAACGAGCTTTCTTCTTCAGCTGTTCTATGTTTACATTTCCGTCGTCGTCCATCACGTTAAAAGCTTGCATCATGCACGAAATAAATCATTTGGTATTGTTTTGTATATCTTTGCATCTAACATCTTTATAGAACTGGGTCAAATCTTTCCGAGTTGTGTTGGTTTTTGAGAGGCAGTTTTCAGTGTTTGTAACGAAACATCCCCTCAGTACTGTTTCAAAATTTGGCTGTCACATCCGACAATCAAAACTGAAACAGATGCGTTGCAAACTTCTGTACACTTTTGCTTTGTACCATTGTCCAGCGCATTCTTCTGATGGAACTTACAAAATCCCTTAAGGTGCCCCCACCTCTTTCGTGCGCTGTTATGTTCCAGTCCACTGCTGCCGCTATAAACCAGGTTACAGCGTTTTGTTTTGGTTTCCCAGTAAGTTCAAAATCACAAACCATTATGCGCTCCGCTGGTAGGTGGTCTATCCCCGGATGTATTCTCCGCAGTATAGCAGTCGTCCAAGTCCAAACTGTTCGAGCCCCTTGGCAGGATGTCACTCGATGCACTAATGTGTCGACATCTCCACATCGTCTACATTGAGCATCTTCAGCCATATTGTGACGTATGCGTTTAGTCACTGTAGGCACAATGTCGTTGATCACAGAGTAGAGTGTGGATCTCCACTGTGTTGGGATGTATTTATTTGAGGCGTTCAACCAAATCGTTCTCCAATGTCTTTGGGTGAATTTATGTTCTATTGATAGCGGCTTCTGTTGCCCCTTCAGCAAATATGTGTATAGATTCTTCGTTGAATTAAATTCCCCCTGATTTTTCCTTTCCTGAGGTAAACTGTCTATTACATTGATAACGGCACGAAAAGCCGGGTGTATGTGTCTATATCGCCCATTTACAGCGATCCTCTCCAGAGGTAGTGACCGATACACAAGTGCTGGTGGGTGAAGAAAAGTCAATTCTGTTTGACTCCGCGTTCCTGACATAGATCGGAGGATGGTGCGCCCTAAGAGGGCTTTACATTTCATATCGACACAGGTTAGATTGAGGCCTCCTTGGAGATTTGGCAAGTATAATTGGTCGCGGGCGACTCTGTACAGCGATCCTCTCCAGAGGTAGTGACCGATACACAATTCTAAACGTTGGCTAATTTGTTTCGTTGCAGGTAAGAATTGTGCGAGATACCATATCTTGGATAAAGCAAACACATTAATGTGCCATACTTTCTGTATGAGATTTAGGGACCTGGTATTTTGCTGGAATAAGGTATGCCTCACTTTATTGATTACCATCGCCCAGTTTTCACTTATCATATCTTTAAATTTGTTCTGGAAAATAATTCCCAAAATCTTCAGCTTTTGCACAATAGGGAAAGATCGAGTAGGTGTGGGTAACGGATGTTGCCCAAGCAACATCATTCCAGACTTTGATGGATTGACTTGGGATCCAGATGTTTGCTGAAACTCGTTTATGATAGTCAGCATACGGTCTTCGTCGTTTTCCTCTGTGAGAACAATGCATACATCATCGGCATATGCTCTTACTGCCACTTTTTTCTCATTGATCGTCAGACCTGTTACATTCTGGTTTATCCTCCGGAGGAAGGGTTCCAGTGCTATGATGAACAGGATCATAGAAAGTGGGCATCCTTGACGAACCGATTTACGGATGGGTATTTTCGATGTGAGATGTCCATTAATGATTACTCTAGATTGTGCTGTTCTGTACAGTCCTGTAATGCATTTAATCAACCCGATAGGAAACCCGAAGGTTTGCAGTGTAGACCATAGATATGAATGTTTTATTCTGTCAAAGGCCTTTTGAAAATCAAGACTGACTAGTGTCGTAGGGGGAAGATTAGAAGAAGTTTTCTCATGTAGAATAATAATATTGCTTAACACCACCAAGTTCGAGATGATATTGTTTCCTGGAGTCGCACAGGATTGCCACTGCCCTATAATTTGTAGCAGTTGCGGTTTGATTCGGGATGCTATGATTTTTGTAAAGATTTTGTAATCGGTATTGAGAAGTGTGATAGGTCTGAAATCCTCCATTCCAAGTGGTCTTCTGATCTTCGGAATTAAAATGATAATTCCAGCAGTGAATTCTTCAGTTATGATTTGTGGGTTTCCCATAATCTCCTGGTAAATTTGAAGAAGATCTTCTCCTAGTATATTCCACATTAATTGATAGAATTCATATGGTATTCCATCAGGTCCAGGAGAGCGGTGACGTTGAGTTTGGCTTAGTGCTGTGAAAATCTCCGCCGAGGTAATATCACTTACCAGCATCGATCCATCCTCTGCGGTCAGTCTGGGTAGGTTTTGTTGTAAGGTCCCATCGCTTTGCTCGCTATTTAGTTGGACGTCGGCGAAAAAAGTTGTGAAATACTTTGCACCAATTTGAAGGATATCATCCATGTTCGACTGAGTGCTGCCATGCTCGTCCCGAAGTTTAGTAATGGTCTTTCGCTGCCCTTTACGCCTTTCTGTTAAGATGTGGAACAGTGATGAACGTTCTTCTTCTATGACTGAGGGAATCTTTGCTCGAATAAATGCACCCTTTAAATAATTTTCCTGAATATTTAAAATTGAATGCTTAACTTCTTTCATTTCACCAAGGACATCGTCGCCATTTGCTTGCTTTTGCTGAAGTTCATATAATACATCATAATAAAAGTTTAAAGTACTTCTCCTCTCCCAGGCACGCTGTTTTGAAATTTGCTGGAAAAACCTTTTAATAGCAGGTTTTACAACCTCGATCCACCAAGTCATATGATATGGATATTGCGACCTTTTACTGCGCAGCTTCATCCAAAGGGTTTCAAATTTGTTTCGCACATCTTGGTCGTGTAGGAGGGATGCGTTTAGTTTCCAATAACCGTGTCCATATATAGGTGGTCGTGACGTTGTTAAATACTTAAAGTACAGTGCGTGATGGTCACTGAAAGATACTGGCACTACTGTGGAACTATGCAGGCTATCTCGCATTCCTCGTGCTATATATGCCCTGTCTATTCTAGATGCTGATCCGGCACGATAGAAAGTAAATTGGACGTCGGTTCCATGTTTAAGTTCCCACACATCATGGAGATTAAATCCGTCTACGAGACTTTTGAGGCTGCGGCAGTTGTTGAAAGCGCCGGTTTGATCTCGAGGGTTTAAAACACAGTTAAAATCGCCTGCTAATATGATATTATTGATCGGGCCCTGGAGAAAGTATCTGATGTCATCTTCAAATAAATGTTCTCTTGCCAGACGACCTTGTGATCCAGAAGGGGCGTAGACATTAACAATTAATGTGTCATCACATTGCAGAGCAATTATTCTGCCACTCGGATGTAACTCCACTTCCTAAACAATTAACCCTGATCTGTAAACGACAGCTGTGCCTCGGAGAGATGGGCCAACATTTGCTATGTATTCGTACCCACTCAACCAGTCCAAGTTTGGATCATTTACTTCCTGAAGCAATAAAATGTCAATATCATAAGTCCTGAGAAAATCCTGAAGTAGAAAACGTGTCGTTAAACTTATGATGCCATTGATATTTAAAGTCGCAAAACAACGCAAGACACTCATATGCAAAGAACAATAGGATGAAGGTGACGTGCATCAGTATGTTTGAGTGCATTTGACTGACGATGAGCAATTATTTGAGGGGATCATTGGAGTGATGTTTTACTGGTGTGCACTTCCGGTGATTTACGGCGACTACGTGATGCACTTCGTGTTTGTGTGTTATATAATTTATCTTCTTCCCTCGCAGTGTTTTTGTTGACAGTTTTTATGGGAAGATTATGGGTGTCCTTAATGTTGGCTTTATCTGTGACCTTGGGTATTGCTCCTGTTTGTGGATGTAGGGCACTTCCACTGACGTCCGTGACTTTCTTTTTACTTACTCTGATTGCTGCATCAGAGGTGGAAGTGAACTCTGCCCCCGATGTAGTAGATATGGTTTCCTGAACTATGTCAGTGCTTTGCACGTGAAGTAATTGGGAGCGAACGGTATTGTTTGCTGGAGGGTGCTTCGAATGAACTGAGACTGTTGGGAAGCCTATTACTTGTGTGTGTTCTCGTTCTTCTTGTATGACATCCTGAAAATCCATGTCTTCCGACCACGTAAATTGGGTTTTGGTTACGTCAGTAGTGACAGGTCCGTCAATAGTATCTGGCTGCTGCACAGACTGCTTTGTTGGATGGCTGGTGTGTCCCTTTCCCGTGCTGTCCGATCGTGACGTCATAGTTCCCTCTTCATTACTATGTAAAGTAATCAGGGATGTTTCAACTACGTTATTTGATGGGTGAGATACTTCTGCAAAACTATCTGTGTTTGTGGAATGGGGCCTGTTATGAAGGGCCTCTGATATGGTTGGATATTCAGGGGAAAGTACTGCAGTTTCCATGTCCGTAGTGTTGCTTAGCGTACTACTCCCATCAGACTCACCCAGCACCGTGCTGTATGTTTTCTGTCTGACATGAAGTACTGGGCGATTCCTTCTGTTCGGACAGTCTACTTGTAAGTGGGAGGTTTCTTTACAATAAAAGCAGTACTTAGCTTGTCCTTCATATGTCAAGACAACTTTATAATCATTGACCGTCAAATATGATGGTATGGGGTATTTAAGTTCAATTGTTACGATACGTATGCCATTACTTACAGAAAAAAATTCATATGCATCATTCCAGCACTCGTTCCGTATGTCCTTGACAACTCCGTACGTAGAAAGCACGCGAGAGAGCCTTTCGTTGTTGACTTCGGGAGGTAGATTAAATACACGTACACGTTTTGTCAAAGAGTCTGCAGCAGTGATAGTTATCTTCGTGGTGTTACCGCTAGTTAGCCGGAAGGATTTCACACCTTCATGTCGAGATAATATGTTTTCATAAAGTAACGTGGACACTAATTTAATGTACACTGTATTTTCCCCGTTGTTTAGTTGAATCGCTAGTACTTGATCTCTATTAAGCTTCAGGTCGTTTGCTATCCACCTATGTATTTCAAGTGGTGTCGGTCTGTTGTTTCTTTCTTCAAAAGCGCATTTAATAGTGTTTTTCCTGACATTCGCCATTTTTTACTAGTTCAAAAATACAATACCCTCTCACGGTAATCACTTCCGAGTACGTCTTAACCTCGCGGCTAAACTCGGAACCTCACACGACGTAGGTCGCTAAGTGACACTTCCACTCTTTCTACTCTATGGAGTTCTCCACCGCAAAATGTAACAAAATGGCGCCGTTCCCAATCGATGATGCCGTTTGTAATATATGTGGTTTCTTCGATATTGTATATGGTATTTATATTGTAACTAGTAATGTTTTAATAGATTTAAGTTACCTCCCAACCGAGCTCTAGTCCTTGTGTATATTTCTTCAATATTTCCTTCCTTTTCCAGTGGTTATACCAGTAGTGTTTAGCAATACGTGATAAGTCAAGGCCATCTCGATCCAACATTTCCATACCTTGGCCTTGGTGAAAGCTGATGTCTTTGGACGGTTTGTCTCTGCACGTTAGAGCCACCTGGTCGCAACCTGTGCAACTACCGCCATTACATGCACTCCGCCCGTGGCGAAAAGTTGTGTTTTATACCAAAGGTGGCAGTGATGTCGAATTCTACTGTTTGTCTCTGCACGTTAGAGCGTTTCAAAGTTCCGTATGCGTTCATATAGCCTACCATTCATCCGATTGCCATGAAACTTGGATGATATGTTGAGTGAGCTCCAGGGAAGGTGTATGGCTTAGTAAATACATTTTACATTAGATAGCGCACGAATAGATTCAACAAATGAGCGACGACGCGCGAAGCGTTTCAAAAAGATCCCGTATGCGTTCAAATACCATTCGTCCGATATCGATGAAACTTGGGTGAGATGTTGTGTACACTCCAGGGAAGGCTTCTGGCTTAGTAAATCAATTTCAAATTAGGTAGCGCATGACTAGATTCAACAAATGAGTGACGACGCGCGAAGCGTTTCAACAATATCCCGTATAAGTTTATATTCCATTCATAGATTGAGATGAAACTTTGATGAGTTGTTGTGTACACTTAAGTGAAGGCTTCTAACTTAGTAATCCATTTCACAGGAGGTCGCGCACGAGTAGATTCAACAAATGAGCGGCGACGTGCGAAGCGTTTCAACAAAGTCCCGTATGCGTTCAAATACCATTCGTCCGATATCAATGAAAATTGGGTGAGATGTTGTGTACACTTACGTGAGGGTTTCTAACTTAGTAAATTCATTTTACAATAGGTAGCTCACGAGTAGATTCAACAAATGAGCAACGACGCGCGAACTTTTAATCAAAGTCCCGCATGCGTTCATATACCATTCATCCGATTGCAATGAAACTTTGTGAATGTTGTGTACACTTACGTCAGGGTTTCTAACTTAGTAAATCCATTTCACATGAGGTTTCGCACGAGTAGATTCAACAAATGAGCGACGACGCACGAAGCGTTTCAATATGGTCCTGTAAGCGTTCAAATACCATTCGTCCGATTACGATGAAACTTGGGTGAGATGTTGTGTACACCCTACGGAAGGTTTCTGGCTTAAAATCCATTTTACAATAGGTAGCGCACGAGTAGATTCAACAAATGTGTGACGGCACGCGAATCATTTCAACAAAGTACCGTATGCGGCCATACACCATTTATCAGATTGCGATGAAACTTTGGTGAATTGTTGTGTACACTCCAGGAAATGTTTCTGTCTTAGTAAATCCAGTTGTTAATAAGTAGCGCACGAGTAGATTCAACAAATGAGCGACGGCGCACGAATCGTTTCCACAATGTCCCGTATGCGGTCATATATCATTCATCCGATTGCGATCAAACCTTGGTGAATAATTGAGTACACGCCAGAGAAGGTTTCAGGCTTAGTAAATCTATTTGACAATAGGTAGCGCATGAGTAGATTCAACAAATGAGTGACGGCACGCGAATCGTTTAAAGAAAATCACTTATGCGTTCATATGTCATTCATCCGATTCCGATGAAACTTTGATGAGTTTTTCTGTACACGCCAGGGAAGGTGTTCAACTTGGTAAATCCATTTTACAATATTGGTAGCGCACGAGTAGATGTAACAAATGAGTGATGACGCGCGAAGCGTTCCAACAAAATCCTGTATGCGTTCATATACTATTTATCGATTGCGATGAAACTTTGATGAGTTGTTGTGTACACTTACATGAAGCTTTCTAACTTAGTAAATCCATTTCACAGTTGGTAGAGCACGAGTAGATTCAACAAAAGAGTGACAGCGCACGAATCTTTTAAACCAAATCCCGTATGCGTTAAATGCCATTTATCCGTTTGTGATCAAACTTTGGGGAGTTGATGTGCACGCTCCAAAGAATGTTTCTAAATTAATTAATTCAATTCACGATAGTTTAGAGGCAGTTAACAGAAAATGAAAAAAATATTGTGTATCCAAAAGCACTTCAAGAAACAAAGTTACAACATTTTCTTTGATTGGCAGGACAACGTCTGCCGGGTCAGCTTGTTAATTATATTATCATGGAGATGCATGTGCAACCAATTCTTATCAGAAGTAATTTAAGAATGGCGAGGTGCATGAAACACAATCCCCGTTCCGTCCAATCTTAACTTGACTGAGAATGTTTCGGAACGAAATGAAGAAAAGCCGAGTTGCGCTTCCAGGGAATCTCCAAACACAACCACTCTTCTCTCAAGTTTTAACTCAACACGACTCGACAGTTTGCTGCTGGCTGTATCTGGGGCAATAGGTTCGCCCGCTAGCTAGGCTGTAACAGGGATGATAGACTCGCCCTTAGCTAGCTCGTAAACTGTCGCCTCAGTAGTTGAATGGACACGGTTGGGAGAAATTGAAACGTAAAAACACTTATAGTGGCCGATGTATTGAAGATAGACATATGCTCTCGCAGACTTTTTTTGTAGAACTTTTCATGCTGAACAACTCTTACACTCATAGTATTTAGATATTTTTAACGGTTTGCCCAGTGTAAGCTTACAAAGCGCTCGGACGCCAGGTTTCTTTTTTTCGACTTTTCCACTGAAATCGTTACTGCTCGGCTTCCTTTGATCATAAATAAATTATTTTCTACAGAAATGATCCTCGAGATGAGGTGCCTAGAATCAAAACCCGCCAAATCCATTCCTTCACTTTTTCGGCAAAGTGGCAAAAACTGTCACAAACGAACCAATACCCAAACCGAAATACTTTTTTCACTAAAAATGAATGAATTATTTTGAAAAGCAGTGACGAAGTACGAAGCTGGTCCCCGATATAGTTAAAAATGTATGTAGAAAAATATAAACCAATAATTCGGATTTGTCGGGGTTTGTTACTAAGATTTGGATTTGGCAGGTTTTGATACCAAAGAGCCCTAATACATTTGAAGTTGCGAAGAGATTGTAGAAACTGCGTAAGCTTTATTCAGAAATTAATATTTGAATGAAAGTTAACTAAATATAGGTTATAAAATAAAAAAATCGTATAATTTTGGTGTTTTGTTGTTGTTGCTATTGTTGTTTTAAGGGGAGGTTGTGTTTTATTAGAATAAACAGAAAAATAATAAAACACATATTACCCATTCAAGATTTGATTGCCGCTGAGTGTGGCTGTGCCAGCGTTTATGTTTATTGTAGCATGAGCTCTGCGTGGCGAAGCGGAGGACACAGCGATGCAGAGTGCAATCTGCACATAGGTCACGCTGCATTGCGTCAGATAAGCGTCACAGGAGCTCATGTCACCATGGACAGTTAAATCCAAAACTGGAGCTGAGTCATATCCTACACGCGCAACTGTACCTGTCAAAGAAGTAAGCTGACGTGTAACACAATTACATAAAGAGTAGTTCCCATCTCCACCGCCGGCAATCAATTCCTGAAAGGGAAATAATACTGTACAGTAAATAACCCCTGGCACTACAGCCCGTGAAGGGCCTAATCCCCAGCCATTTGGCCTGCAGGTATTGGGGTGCCGCATGACCAGCGCATCGGGTCCCCTCGGCTGTTAATCTTGGTTTTCGTGATCGGGGCGCTGCCTCACTGTCAGTTACTCAATTGTCCTCACGAGGCTAAGTGCACTCCGTTCCAGCCCTCACGTCAGTTTCCAAAATCCCTGATGGAGCCGGGAATCGAACCTGGGGCCTCCGGGTGAGAGGCAGGCGCCCTACACCAACACCACGGGGCCGGCAATACTGTAGCATACAGTATTGAACAATAATAAGGAAAAGCGTCAAATTAAATTAATATTCAATTACTATGTTCCAGGCCTTTAGAGACAAAACTATCGTCATTCAACTATTAAATCACATTCTTTACTGGAAGTTATAGCTACACAATTTCTGTTTCTACCTCATCCTCAATAGTAGTTTCTCAATCATCATCATTCTCTTCGTGTTCGCCACGATTTTGCAGATTGCAATAAAACTGCAGCTCTACATTTTCCCTCCATCTTTCTCCAGAATGCTTCGAAAGCAGTCTCGAAACATCTTTCACTTCTTGTGCCTGAAGGACAATCCCTCTGTTTATGGCTTCTGGCTTTACGTGAGTCATATCAAAATCAGGTTTCGTGACACGTTTGTGTTCGCAAATGTCAGTTCTGTGGAAAACATCACCCAGACCAGAATGTTATTGTTCTTCTCGTTCGTTGTCAAAATTATCCAAAACAAATTATTATCAGAAAGTACAACAACATAAACCATTCTAATCACGTCAGGCAGGGATAATACATTCTCCGACTAATGCACGTAGGTAAAGAGTACACATTTCGCAAAGCATCATGGAAGGTAAGATGGCGGATCTGGGTGCTCCTATTGGCTGATGTGGATGTGGCGGGTTTTGTGACCAAAAATGGCGAAACTGTCGTTGGACTTTGCGGATATTGCAACTAAGCCTCAACTTTGAATTCGTTTTACAGTAGGATGTAGCGGGTTTTGTAACAAAATAATAGTTTTAATGAATTTAACGCAGCAAAAGCTATATGAAACAATGCTTATCTCAATTTTCATAAAATATGGATTTGGCGGGTTTTGATTCTAGGCGCCTCAGATATCCTTTACAGAATGGTGAAATCCGCATCAAAATGCATTCTGTGGTTAACCACTGGATGGATTTTGATGCGGTTTTTACTATTCTGTAAAGGATTTTTTTGTTGAAGATTTCTGTTGAAAAATATCCATTTATGACCAAAGGAAGCCGAGTTGTAACGATTTCACTGAATCGAGCCAAAGAAAAACCAGCCGTCCGTGCACTGGGTAAACCGTTGAAAATATCTACTGTGTAGGTCTATACTATGGGTGTAAGAAATGTTCAGCGTGAAAAGTTCCACAAAAAAGTCCACGACAACATATCTCTATCTTTAATACATCGCCCACTTTAAGTGTTTTTACGTTTTCATTTCTTCCAACAATCTCCATTCAGTGGAAATTTAAATTACTAGCTTCGGAGTGAGTTCAGAAGATAGCGAGTGAGCCTATCACCCCAGCTTCACCCAGCATTAAACTGTCGCGTTGTCTTGAGTTAAGACTTCAGAAAAGCGTATAATTATGTGTTTGGAGTTTCGCTGTTCACCTCGGCTTTTATGAATTACGTCTGGGACCTGATGTCCGTGCGGCTTAAGCTTACGCCGGGTAAACCGTTAAAGATATCGGGAGAGACCGGAGCGGGTCGCTAGTTTGTTTAAATAATCCAGAGTTTAGTAAATACCTTTCAATACAATTTTCCACTTACATCATATTTTGAGTAATAACAATAATTGCAGAAAATGAGTGATATATTGAAGAGATTTTACATACATAGCCTTTTTTAGCTTTGGTCTGTATACGTGGAAGTAAATTTATTCAGCCATATTGATTGGTTGTTTAAAACCAAACTAACAACCACTGAATAAGAGTGAGAAAGCGGCTAAAAGGGAAAAGTACACCGCCACCCTTATTTTCTTTGTACAAAAAGTGTGTAAGTTAAATATTTCGAAATTCAATGTTTTCAGTCGGTCAACACAACTCTACCCGATTGTAATGGGTGGTTTCCTAATCCTGAAAAACATTAACTTGTAATTAATAAATACACTTAGATGACCAGTTTCGATCGTCAAGCGATCATCATCAGATCCTTTACACATATTTTGACAAGCTGTGCTAATTTAATCACTACCGGTACTGCAACTAAATGTGCAGGCTATGTATTGTAAATACCATAACCCATTTTGTAGAGATAGATGTAATAATAATAATAATAATAATAATAATAATGTTATTGGTATTACGTCCCTTTTAATATCTGCGGCTTTTATAGACGCTGAGGTGCCAGAAATTTGCCCCGAAGGGGATCTTTAACGTGCCTGTAAATCTACTGACACGCCTCCTTCGCATTTGCGCACCCTCAAATGCCAACTGACTGCGTCAGAATTCGATCCGTCAACCTTGGGCACAGCAAGCTAGAAAGTTACCGCTGAGCCACGGAGCCAGCCGACATAGATTTAATAGCCTGAGTGTAAGGGATCTGATAAGTCGCTTGACGCTCGAAACTGGTCATTCGAGTGTACTGTATTTATTAGTTTCATTTAATTTTTTGCAGGGTTAAAAAACACCCATTACAATTGGGTATAGTCGTGTTGACAGACTGAAAACATTAAATTTCGATTATTAAGGCAACACTCAACAAGTAGTTCCGTGAAAAACTATACAGCCTATTTTCATATATCCTATTTATGTTAATTGCCTCTATCAACATATAACATTTCAGTTTGATTGCTGTAATAGATTCGTAGATATTGAGAACCGTCTAAATATTTCGGTTGGTCGCCATGTTGGATTTTTATATATGTAGGTCCAGAGTTATGTACTATAAGATGACGATTTTTGCGTAGATTCATTATTCAAACGTTCATTTCGATCGCAAAATTAATACACAAGAAATAAAAACTTAATTTTAAAATTTCGCACAGCCGCCATCTTGAGGTTATGTGAACAATTTAACTAAATTAGATGCCAGTTCATTACAATGTGTATAAACATTTACTGTACCATATTTCACTGCGATCAGATGGTTAAATCGCGAGAAAAGTCTATTCAAATGTTTCACTTTCGCTTGGCCGCCATGTTCGTTTTGTATTTTACAGGTTTTTAGAAGTCTCATAGATGAACTTCCAGTAGTACTTTTTATCATCGTACAAAATTTCAGGGTGATATCAGTAATAGTTTAGGAGATATAGAATTCCGGTTAAATATTTCGCATAGCCGTCATGTTTGATTGGTGAGACGTAATAAAATTTGAAGGGCACGGTCGGGGTCGGTCAAAATAGTTCTATGACCTTACCGAGTTTCATTGAAATCGCTCCAGCCATTAAAAGTTATTAGGGGGGCACACACAGAGAGAGAAAGAGAGACAGACAGACAGACAGACACACACACACGTGGACAAAAGGTGATCTCATAAGCCTTTTTTTTTTCATAAAATGAAAATAGGCTAAAAATGGCCTCCAACAGGATAATCATTTCATGTAATAGCCTATTTCTTTTAGGGCAGGGTGTTTATGTATTTGTACTCGCCACAATAGACCACAATCATGTTGATCGACTGAGTATTCGATGATAGTCAAATATGTTGTTGTTTGAGTCTTCAGTCTTTTGACTGGTTTGATGCAGCTCTCCATGCCTCCCTGACCTGAGCTAATCGTTTCATCTCTACATAGCTCCGACACCCTACATCGGAGGCAATCTGTTTAACATATTCTAACCTTGGTCTACCCCTACAGTTTTTGTCCTCGACCCTTCCTTCCATAACTAAGCTTGCTATTCCTGGGTGTCTTAGTATGTGTCCTACCAACCTATCTCTTCTCTTCATTAGCAGTCGCCAGAAACATCTCTCCTCTCCCACTCGTCTTAATACCTCTTTGTTTGTAACCCTATCTACCCATCTGATCTTCATCATTCTCCTGTAACACCACATTTCAAATGCTTCAATTCTCCTCTTTTCTGCTGCACCAATAGTCCAAGTTTCACTTCCATAGAGCGCCACGCTCCAGACAAAGGCTTTCAAAAATGACTTCCTAATACCTAAATCTATATTCGATGTCAGCAGATTCCTTTTTTGTAGAAATGCTTTCTTTGCCTGAGCCAACCTACTTTTAATATCCTCTTTGCTTCGTCCATCACTGGTTATTCTGCTTCCTAAGTAACAGAAGTCTCCTACTTCCTTCAGCTTTTCACCTGCCAATTTGATCTCCATAGAGGTTTCTGATTTATTTCGGCTGCATTCCAGTATTTTTGTTTTACCTTTATTTATTTTCATCATGAATTCTTTCCGTAAGACGGAGTCCATACCATTCAAAAACTCATTCAAATCCTCAGGCTTGTCGGCCAAGATGACGATGTCATCAGCAAATCTCAGAGTTGAAATTATTTCTCCTTGAATCTTCACTCCCACTTTAAATTTTTCTCTAATTTCCTTCATTGCTTGTTCAATGTAAAGATTGAAAAGTATGGGTGATAAGTTGCAGCCTTGCCTTACACCTTTCTGAATACCAGCTTCTCTCTCATGTCCTTCAACTCGAATGACTGCTGTCTGGTTTCTGTACAGATTGTATATCACCCTCCTATCCCTGTACTTTATTCCAATTGATTTCAAAATGTCAAACAATTTAGTCCAATCAACGTTATCAAAAGCCTTTTCTAAGTCTACAAAAGCCATGAACGTTCTCTTATCTTTCCTTATTCTACCTTCTAAAATCAGCCTAAGACTTAGTACAGCTTCCCTTGTTCCTACATTTCTCCTGAAACCAAACTGGTCTTCACCCAACTCCGTTTCTATCTGGCTTTCAATTCTCTTGTAAATTATTCTAGACAGGATCTTTGAAGCATGAGTAATTAAGCTGATTGTACGGTAATCTTCACATCTGTCAGCTCCCACTTTCTTTGGTATAGGGATGATAACATTCTTCTTGAAATCAGGGGGTACCTCACCTGTCTCATAAATCCTACACACCAAGTGAAATAACCTGATCAGACCTTCATCTCCTATGCAGCGTAGCAACTCAATCGGTATATCATCTATGCCTGGTGCTTTGTTCCTGCTTAAGTCTTCCAAAGCTCTATCAAATTCTGATCTCAATATTAAATATCCTTTCGCATCCTCATCAATTTCCTCCTCCCTTTCCATTACATGATTCTCAATCTCCTTTCCCTTATACAAACTCTCTATGTAAGCTTTCCATCTCTCAACCTTTTCTTCCCTATCTGTTAGAGGCTTTCCATTTGTGTCCTTAATATTACAGCACTTAGTCTTCTTTTCCCCAAAAGTATTCTTAATCCTTCGATAAGCTGTGTCTACTTTTCCTAATTTCAGACAATTTTCTATACCTGCACATTTCTCTTTCAACCATTCTTCTTTCGCTTCCTTGCACTTCTTGTTAACCTCATTTCTCAGACGTCTGTATTCTGCTTTCCCCTTTTCATCTCTTAGATTCTTGTGTTTCCGCCTTTCATCCATCAATTCTAGTATATCCTGAGTGATCCACGGTTTTCTACCTATTCTTTCTTTCCTACCAATGTTTTCTTCTGCGGATTTTGTTATTTCATTCTTCAAAAGTGCCCATTCGTCTGCAATTGAAGTTTGTTTAGGGTTTTTCATTAGTCCTTCCTTTATACTCTTCTTGAATCTTTCGTTTACATCCTTCTCTTTCAGTCTGTCTCTTGCCCACCTTTTTGGCTTTTGACTTTTCTTCAGTTTCTTCAACTTTAATCTGCATTTCATTACAACCAGATTGTGATCAGAGTTTATGTCAGCACCAGGATATGTTTTACAATCCAAAATCTGGTTTCGAAACCTCTGCTTGACCATAATGAAGTCGATTTGGTAACGCCCTGTATCTCCTGGTCTCATCCATGTGTATATTCTTCTATTGTGGTTATTGAATAAGGTGTTAGCTATGACCAATTCATGCTCGGTGCAGAATTCTACCAGCCTGCTTCCTCGATCATTCCTTTCACCTAATCCGAAATCTCCTACTATCTTCCCTTCTCTCCCTTTTCCTACCACAGCATTCCAATCTCCCATTACTATAACATTTTCATCACCCTTGATATACCTCAGAATTTCGTCTATTTCTTCGTAGACCTTTTCAACATCCTCATCATCAGCTTGACTGGTAGGCATATAGACTTGTACCACTGTAGTGCAGGTAGGTTTTGTATTGATTTTTGCTACAATAATCCGTTCACTATATTGCTCATAATATTCCACCCGCTGTCCAAGTTTCCTACTCAATATGAGGCCAACCCCTGCTTGGCCATTGTTTGATTTAGTGCTAATGACCCTATAGTCTCCTGACCAAAAGTCCTGTTCTTCCTGCCAGCGCATTTCACTAATCCCAACCAAATCCAACCTCAACCTATCCATTTCCCTTTCTAAGTTTTCTAACCTTCCACTTCCTAGCAGACTTCTAACATTCCACGCTCCGATCCGTAGAATGTCAGATTTCCTCTTTGTCACTTCTGTGATGTTAACCCCCTCTCGAGTAGTCCCCACCCGGAGATCCGAACGGGGGACTAGTTTACCTCCGGATTGAAATTTTACAAGGGAGGAGGCCATCATCACATGTAATTATGCATAGAGAGGTGCATATCCTCGGGAATAGCATACGGCTGTAGTTTCCCGTTGCTTTCAGCCGTGCAGCAGGACGCAGTGTAGCCATTATTGGCTTATATTATCAATATCTTAACCGTCTATAAGACTAGTAAAGAATTGATTTATTCTGAAAGGCTGCTACTCCCTTTCAGAATAAGTAAAGAGCAATTCTACTAACAAAAATACTAACCTTCTACCGTACTAACAATTAAATACCAAAACTCTACTAACAAAAAACTTAAGTTCCACCAACAACAAATACTACCTCTAAAACAGTCTGTCAACAGGCACACTCACATGCACCCTCACACATCACAGTCTACTGAAACAATGAACTATAACTAATAAACAATGCAACTGCTACCAGACACACTCACACACCACAGTCTAATAGAACAATGACATATCTAATAGACAAACTAACTACCTACTTACAACTAACTACATACTTACTGTACATTTATTTGAATTGACAATATTTACAAAATGCAATTTAGATAGAAAATACTTACAAAATGTAATTTAGATTCAAAATTGTCACAAAATGCAATTTAAGGGGGACGTATGCAAAATTGCACTAAGTGAGAAATGGTTTCATTTCGGCTGTATTAAGGTAAATAAGGAGGATTGTGTAGTCGGGAGGGAATTGGTTTTTGACGTTTGTCAAATATAGGAAGCTGATTTTTTTTGTAAATTCTGTCTTCCCGGTCCTCTTGAGGTGATGCGAACTATATGCAGTGTGGATTGTTCACAGATGAGGTGGTCCCCTTTAAAGAGCTGCGGAAGATCACTTGCTTGTAAAGTAGCTGCTCGTGTGACTTGATGATTTATTGAGGTTATTTAACCCCTCAATGATTGGAGCTCAAGGGAGCGGTAGCAATATATTACTAAAGCTAATTAAAACCCGCGCCACCTGTAATACAAAACATGACTTCACTTTCGCTACAGGCAGTTTGTAAGGATACACAGTACAGAGGAACTTGGAGCAATCAAACTTCCATTATTCAAATGCGTCGATATTTAAAAGATTTCTGTCTGTCCCTTAATTGGTATGGATTCTGTCTTGAGGAAAGAATTCATGATGAAAATCAATAAATGTAAAACAAAAATATAGGAATACAGCCGAAAGAAATCAGAACGTTGGTTGTTCGGTTGGTATATTGGCTTTGACGGCCAGTAGCAGTTCGCTACTCATGTGGGTGTCCGGGTGGGGACACCAAGAGCCTGATGATGAGCCAGCTTGGTATCCTAGGCAAAACCCCACACAAGACACGGCACAAACCTAGAAAAATTGCTGTGTTGGTTGGTTGTTTCATCAGTTTACGGGCTGTGACAACGCGGTGTACATTGGGTGTGTGTAGAATCTGTCTGATAAACGGTGTTAATTGTGATGGCTGTATTAGTGTGTGTTATCTGCAATTCAGGTAAGGACTGCAGACGATCAATTTCAAGTAGTTCCTCCTTTTGAACCAAATGTTACCGTTAACGGCACCTAGGTTTGAACTTGACAATTAGATGCCACTGCAACCGACACCTGCCGGCGACGTTGGAACTAAATAGATCGTTAATCAAATCTAACCTACAAATTAAGCTTCACACAATTGTATTTAGTGGAAGGTTCTTTTACACGCCATAAATCTATGGCATGGACCCGCCGGCTTTACTTCCCCTCCAAAGGAAGGCATACTGAGGGATTTTTAACGCCTTTAAAATATCCGACGACTTCGACCGGTTTTGAACGCGCGATCTTGGGCATAGAAGCTCAGCATGCTACCAACTACGCCACCGAAGGCACGAAATAAAGTTATTCAAATCTATCAGTTGTTCGAAACTTGAGTCCTTTGGCACCGGCACCTGTTCACTATTCTCTCCGACGTTTGATAGCCTGTATTTATGAGGTGACTGTAGTAGTGTTTGTAATTAGGGACAGGGATGGGGTAGGTGCCCTGGGACTTAAAGTACTGTAGTCTACTATCCTAGCATTTGCCTGGAGGAGTGTGGAAAAAGACGGAGAAAAACCACACTCAGTATAGCCGCTGTCAGCATCGCGATTCGAACCTGCGATGTCCTGACTCGCTGCAGCTGCCCTTACGGCCACGGTAGACGATTTAACGAGCATGGCTACGCCGTGGGGTCAAATAAATTAGGGTCCCGATCTACTTGTTGAGCGACCAAAAAACGATATTTCACGTAAAATATAACAAGAAAGTAAAGGTTCCTAAGTGGTTTTTATTATATTCAAAGAACTTTGAGGTTAATTCACGACTATGTTGTCAGTTGTTAAGAGTTTTATCCGTATTGACTAATGGTAATATTTATTGTGTAATACGCCTTATCAATACACAAGTACCTCGTTTATCCGACCCTTATTAATTCGGATCTCTGGTTTATCCAGATCGAAAATAATAATAAAATATCTTTACTCTACAGTATTTCTTTTACGGCTTCGACTCTTCTTGAATGTCTTTCACGTCAAGGAATTGGAACAGGACTTGAATTGGAAGTAATTCGGCCACGGTCTATCAAAGGTACCGTCCCGGCATTCGTCTGGAATTGAGAACTGTTAGTAAAACGTCTTCGTGATCGTGCTGCGCACAAACGCTATACAAATGTAAAACAAAACAAAAACTCACACATTATTTTAGTGCAAAAAACACAGTCGTAAATGTAAGAAAAGTATTCTTATATTTTTTTGTACAATTGAAAAATGTATTACAAGTTATATTAATAGATTGTATAACATGTATTTTTTTAGTTTCTCCGGATTATCGGTATTTTCGGTAATGCGGATACGTTACAGTTCCACTTAATCCGGATAAACGAGGTTCTTGTGTGCTATGAAATGTTGTTTAATAAAATATTTTTAACGTACATGTTTCGATATAACTATTCTTTCTTTATCAGCGTTGATCTACAGTAGTTTAATAGCTAAACATGATAAAGTGAAATGATATCCTAACAAAATTTTGATTAAAATGAAATGAAAAGTTAATTTAATTTAATTTGTATGTGAACTTTTCATTTTATTTTGAATCAACATTTTGTGAAGATATCCATTTCACTTTAGGATGTTAATCTATAAAACTATCAACGCATATGAAGATATCATTGTCATAATATCGAAACATGCACGTTTAAAATACTTTATGTTCGACCTTGGCGAAATGTAAATATAATATGTCGGAAAACTGGTCCATTATTATACAGTTTCTCCCTTCAACCAGAGCTCAAGAAACAGTTATGTGACCAATTAGGTAAAGATAGCATCGCACCTGCCTCCTATTCTAAATTTCACTGCGTGACTAGTGTCATAGTGGGGTATTCGAGGAGGCCATGGTATTCTCTGCGTCCCATGCGCTCTGTTCAGTACATAAAACTAGCTAAATCTCGACAGATATTTATGAATATTTATGTTCAAACATAAAATAATTATAATTATCGTCAAACATAAACAGTCGTATGCAACTCGCCTATAATGGAAATTAAGACACTCGTGTCTCAATTATTGCCATTATAGGCTTGTTGCATAATGTACTATTATTAAACATCATTTCATAGTATTGACAAGGTGGATTAGTTAGTTATTGTTGTTTTAAGGGGCGTAACTACGAGGTCATCTGCCCCTGACAAGGTGGATTACACAATACATATTATGTTGTCAGTCCACACACAAGACGAGTCGTAAGTGGTTGCGTGCGTACAGGAAGCCGAGATGTGCTGGGTCATAACAAGATTTTACTGAAAGAACAACAACAACAACAACGATATGGGTTAATTTGAGCCGTGCCGCACTCGGGGAGCAGGAAGAGACACCATTAGTGCTGTAATCAGAACTGGCGACTGGACTGGACGCTCCAGTCCGCTCCAAGTGGATACTCGAACAGCGCCACTCAAAACATGCTCCCCCTTAAAGATGGTATACTGTATTGGCTTTCACGGCCAATGAATTAAAACTCAGCAATTTTTCTAGGTTTATGCAGTGTCTTGTGTGGAGTTTCGCCAATGAACACCAAGGTAGGCTCATCAGCGGGCTCATGGTGTCCATGCCCGGAGCCCCACGGGATGATGATGATAATTGTTGTTTTAAGGGTCCTAACATCTAGGTTAATGGCCCCTAATGGTTTCTTTTTGTCGTGTGGCCTCCTGAGAGGCCGAGTGCAGGTCTTTCTAGTTGACGCCTGTGGGCGACCTGCGCGTCGGGATGAGAGACGGAATGGATGAAGATGAATGAAACTTGGAAAGGATGTTGAAGGAAGCGGCCGTGGCCTGTCAGAAGGTACCATCCCATTTGCCTGCTGTTGAAAATGGGGAAACCATGGAAAACCATTTCAAGGATGGCCGACGGCCGAGGGTGGGGCTCGAACCCACGCGTCTACCGAGTCAGCTTGGTCACGTGACCTAACGCTGCGCTTTAGCCAGCGTAGCCACTGCTGTCGGTACGGTTTGGGTGATAGTGATAGATGAGATGAGAATGAAAACTATAACTAATACTAACTACAAACTTACATACTAGAAGAAGAATTGGTAAACAAATAGAGGATATGTCAAATAAAGGACAGGAAGAAAAATGCCCTCAACCCTCGAAGGAAGGAAGGAGAGTCATGAAAGGCCGATAGGAAATGGGAAAGAGGAGAGGGCCCGCCCTTAGGTCAGAAGAAAAAAGGGGACAAAACGGACCCAGCTCAGGAATCCCTCGGGTCGCCAACTCCCATACTCTCCAGCCGTGAGCCCTTGAGGGTGTAGCACTATTCAGGGTGTACCAGAAGTGGTGGGGCTACATACACCCTGCCTCCTTGAGGGCCTTGTGCAGAAGGCAGGAGAAAACATGAAAAGAAAAGGAAGGCTGACCCCTCGAAGGATGAGGATATCAGGAAAGATGAGACAAGGGCCAATTATGGCGGGAAAGTGAAAGACCTCTTAAGCCTCGGATACCCTAATACCGTCAGGGTCGGAAGAGAACAAGAGTTGACCAAGAGAGGTCGACAGGAAAGAAGACGGAGAGGAGCCAGGCACAAGTAAGTGGAAGCAATGCCGGACTCAGTTGGGGTCCCGTGGTCGCTAATCCATGTCCCACTAGATGTGAGCCCCTGGGGGGGGGGGCACAGAAGTAGCGAACTGTGCATTACCTCCCTTCTTATGAAGCGCACCTGCTCTTCTTTACTGCGAGAACTAAAAGCTCAAGCAACCTTTCACCAGCTCATAAAGGCTTCCAAAAAGATGGTAGGCTATATCCAATATAGGCAATATATCATTTTTGGAAGCCCTTATAGGGAGGTGAAAGGCTGCTTGATCCTTTAGCGCTCGCAGTAAAGAAGGGCAGGTGCGCTTCATAAGAAGGGAGGTAGTGCACAGTTCACTACTCCTGTGGGGGTCCGGGCACGGATACCAAGAGCCCGCTGATGAGCCAATCTTGGTGTTCCTAGGCGAAATCCCACACAAGACACGACACAAACCTAGAAAATTCGCTGAGTTTTAATGTCCCCTTGTTTCCTCCAGCCAATTTAGCCTCAAATTGTTGTATTAATTATATATTTTTGTTAATCTATTGTTGTCCATCCTAAATATGTGCCCGACAAATTTCACCTGTCTCCTGCGTGCAGTGTTGGTGAAACTGCCTGTGAGACTATAGAGGTCTGCAGTTCGTCTCTTGATCCAAATACCTTTTTCTTGTGTAGGGCAGAATATTTTCCTAAAAATTTTGTATTCTTGCTTTTCAATGTCCGCAATTTTGAATGGCCTCCTAAAGTTATGGTTTCTGATGAATATTATAGAGCTTCAATTTTGCATTGCGTGACATCACTCTTTAATTGTGCCCTCTGGGTGTCAAATTACAAAGCTCGCACCCGGCATCCGAGGCCATACGATATTATTATTATTATTATTATTATTACTCTTTAATTGTAGTGATTCCACGTTAGTCAGAATGTCGTTTGAAGTCTTGAGGTTCTTTCTATGTTGGCCAAACTGTCCAATCCTGATGGTAAAATTATTTTTCAAAGGAATCTATTACTATTATTATTAGACAATTTAATATTACTTCCGAACCCTTGCGAGAATTCTCGCATAATGGATTCCGTGTGCCCCATGTGTATAGACTACCCACCCGGCTTTAGTGTTATGCGGGCTGTACGCGACACAGTTCTGCCAGGGGCTATCGTCTTGTTTATTTGTTTAAAACACTTTATAAAGAAATAAATATACAGGGCGCCCGGGAAATGTTCCCCGCAGTGGCTACATGCAGCTGCGAGAGGTAGCGTCATCAGTTTAGTTGGCAGCACGGTGTCCTTGATAGGGTGAAGGCCACATGTGTGTGCTGTGCACTGTCGAATCGTCAGTGCGGCTAGTTAGATTTTGAAGATTGCAACAGTATATTATTAATGGGTGAGGTGAGTATAAAGTTCACTGTTTGTTTGTTATGATACAGCCGTGCTGCCAACGTAACTGGTGACGTAATCTCTCGCAGCGGCTTGTAGGCACTGCGGAGAACATTCCCGGGCGCACTGTATTTTGTTTGACTTTTCAAGAAATACAAGATTTTTCCTGTATTATTGAGACGATTTGGAAGATGTTGGTGCAAACCACACCTTCTAACTCTCTCTAGTTTAGGAGCTTGAGTTTCGTATTATATAATAAGATTATTATTCCATTCGGCCAAGTATGGACCACGTTACTTCAACCGATTCCGTCCCTGAACTTTAGTTCTATCTCAAAATTCCCGCTTGAATTTTCTGTCAGCTTCCTTTCTTTCACCAGTCCACTTTTCTCCTGTTTTCAGCTTTGGTTTTTCCGAGATTCGCTGGTGTGTTACAAATTTTCTTTGAAGATGAGCACGTTCTTGGATTTCTTCAAACGTGATCCTTATTTCTAGAAGATCTCATTCAATCTCGGTGAACCAAGGTCCTTTCGTTTTCTTGTTTACGAAGTACATGTAGGAATAGATGCAGTTGGTCAGTCTCTGAGAGTTCATGCGTGTTATGTGGCACTAATCTTCCTTTTCCTTCTGATGTCTCTTATCCTTTCCACACTTAGGTAGAGTTCGTTGTTGTGCCATCACCTGAACTCTCCATTTTCCCTGATTGGATTAGGATTTTTCCTTCTTTAGCCGCCCCTGTAGGTGGGAGGTTTGGAATGCACCCACGGTCGCCCCTGCATTTCGTAAGAGGCGACTAAAAGGGGCAACATTTTCTATCCTTCAAGGTTCCCGCACTGGTTTGTGAAGTGGCCCCCCATGTATCTAAATTACATTTTGTGAGTATTTTGAATCTCAACTACATTTTTTAAGAATTTCCAATGTAAATTACATTTTGTAAGTATTTTCAACCTAAATTGCAATTTGTAAGTATTTTGAACCTAAATTGCATTTGTAAGAATTTTCAATCTAAATTACGTTTTGTAAGTATTTTGAACCTAAATTACGTTTTGTGAGTATTTTCAATCTAAATTGCATTTTGTAAGTATTTTCAATCTAAATTGCATTTGTAAGTATTTTCAATCTAAATTGCATTTTGTAAGTCTTTCCTCTCTAAATTACATTTGTAAGTATTTTCAATCTAAATTGCATTTGTAAGTATTTTTAATCTAAATTACGTTTTGTAAGTATTTTCCATCTAAATTGCATTTGTAAGTATTTTGAACCTAAATTGCATTTTGTAAGTATTTTCAATCTAAATTGCATTTTGTAAGTATTTTCGATCTAAATTGCATTTGTAAGTATTTTGAATCTAAATTGCATTTTGTAAGTATTTTCAATCTAAATTGCATTTGTAAGTATTTTCAATCTAAATTGCATTTTGTAAGTCTTTCCTCTCTAAATTGCATTTGTAAGTATTTTCAATCTAAATTGCATTTGTAAGTATTTTCAATCTAAATTGCATTTTGTAAGTCTTTCCTCTCTAAATTGCATTTGTAAGTATTTTCAATCTAAATTGCATTTGTAAGTATTTTCAATCTAAATTGCATTTTGTAAGTCTTTCCTCTCTAAATTGCATTTGTAAGTATTTTCAATCTAAATTGCATTTGCAAGTATTTTCAATCTAAATTGCATTTTGTAAGTCTTTCCTCTCTAAATTACATTTGTAAGTATTTTCAATCTAAATTGCATTTGTAAGTATTTTCAATCTAAATTGCATTTTGTAAGTCTTTCCACTCTAAATTGCATTTTGTAAGTCTTTCCTCTCTAAATTACATATGTAAGTATTTTCAATCTCAATTACTTATCGTTATAGTTTCCATTTCATTATCATTTTCACTGTCACCCATAACATTATGAACTGGCTGTGTGGCTCAGCGGTAAAGTTCTCGCTTGCTGGGCCCAAGATTGCAGGTTCGTATCCTGGCGCAGTCAGCTGGCATTTGAGGGTGCGCAAATGCGAGGGAGCTGTGTCAGTAGATTCACTGGCACTATAAAGATCCTCTTCGGGGTACAATTCTGGCACCCTGGCGTCCCAAAGAGCCAGAGTAGTTAAAAGGGACGTAAAACCAATAACGTTATTATTATTATTATTATTATTATTATTATTATTATTATTATTATTAGATCATTAGCGGCCGATAAACTAGATGTTACGCCCCTTAAAACAACAATTATCATAAAACTCAGCAATTTTTCTAGGTTTGAGGCGTGTCTTGTGTGCGGTTTCGCCTAGGACACCAAGCTGGGTCATAGCTGAATCTTGGTGTCCCTTCATAGGGAGGTTATGGCTTCTTGAGCTTTTGGATCTCGCAGTAAAGAGGCGCAGGTGCGCTTCATAAAATGTGAGATAGAGCGCAGTTCGCTACTCGTGTGGGGGTCCGGGCGGGGATCCAAGAGCCCGCTGATGAGCCAGCTTGGTGTCCTAGGCGAAACCCCACACAAGACACGGCACGAACCTATAAAAATTGCTGAGTTTTAATTCACTGGCCGTGAAAGCCAATATACCAACAATTATCATCATCATCATATTTATTTAGCCTCTACCTTTTAAATCAAACCTATTTATTTATTATTGTTATTAGGGCGAATTCTAAGAGGGAGTGTATGAAACCTACAAATCGCCCCTACTGAGGTGGAAAGGATTTGAGTTTAAAAATTATTCTGGACACGGTATCTACGACTCATTTTCCTGCACTTCTGTTGCCGATCGAGTGGGATAGATCGTTTCCTCGCCATCGAGTCCCAGGCAGTGAGCTAACTCGATCAGTGGGTCTCACTCACTCACTTCCATTAACAGTGCGGGCTGGCGTAATGAAGTGCTGGCCGATACTTACTTCCCTTTTTCTTATTCCTCACATCACATCACATCACCATCTTCATCACTGCACAGCGGTACGTGGATATCCTCACGAGTTGAGTTTCTCTTCATTGTTTTGTTGTTGTTGTTGTTGTTGATTTTGTGTTAAAGGCTTGAGATATCTTGATCATGAGCCCCGTGTACTGAAGTCAATTTGTTTAATGGAAATTAATTACATAGAATGCAAATACATTTGCCATTGATAGCACAAATGTTTGTAGATATCCGTATTGATAGATGAATTCAATGTTTAAAATATAATATGCCCATCAATACTTACGCAAATATATCTACAGTATTATATATTGTACTGGTTCGACCTGACACTGAGGTCTTCTTCAGCTCAATTAAGAATGAAATCAATTAAGAATAAAAATAAAATACTATAGATTGTACCCGATTGTCATCATGTGGACCATGTGTTCGTATCCCAACTAACTCACGGTCTTTCGAGGTATGGGACGTTCCTGCCCACCATACGACCACATGCTCAGGATTTGAGTCTACCAGGTAACTACTCTACAGGAAATACACAACATTTTCCTAAAGGTAACACATTTACTGGTCTAAAATCAATGGCTACACAACAAATACAAAACAAAGGACAAATTACATTTAATTCCCACAAATAAAATAGGGTTGTTCTGTGAGCTTTCTTCGTAAAATAGTGCTACACTGCACTCAAATCTAATTCTAGCATCCTGTCAATGATATTTTCAGACTTCCAAGGGTTTCCATAGTGTTCAACAACTAACACAACTTTAGTTAATGGGAGTATCATAACACAAAAATCACATATCACATAAAATGATACTAATAAAACATTTTCCCATTTCTTATGGCATTTACCTTGATTAACATGAATACATTACTTTCTGCAATCATTAACAGATATTTTTTTTTGTGTTGCGTGAATCATCTTCCCTCCTTCCATGCATATGAACGCCTTAGGAAAAGTGGTACTTAATTTTATAGTTTCACCATATAACGATTTTCTGGGTCTTGTCGGGCTTATCATTGTTACAAATGTGTCATGTTCTGGGAAAAACACATACCCGTCTGCATAAATTAGCAGGAATAGCAAAATGCACTCTAAAAGAAGATGCCTACATTATTTCGGTTCAGCTTTTCTCCTCAGAGAATAATTGAGCCAAATATTATCTGATTTCTATGATTCAACAACGTATGTGAGTTGCAACCCACCGTTCAATTCACTTGGCATCATCAAAATAATCATATCTTACTTGCATATTTAAATATCGAGATTTCTCAGTGTCCTAGTGTGACTAATTTACAAGGGACCGGTCGGACGACCTTCCTCCCCCTTAGCAGGCAATGAAATTCGTTCCAGCTGGCTATCCAAGATGGCCGCTACAGAAATGGTCTACCATTCCCCTCTCTCTCACTCTGTCAAGATCAAGGTCAGGTTTGTTTACAAAGTGCAGACTAGAGTAACACTGAGTGTGGCTCCTAAATAATTGAGTCAATTTAAATATTTAACATCTATCCTTATAGTGTCTTGGGCTCAAACTGGCTCCATAATTAACATTCATGGCTGGGGTGGCATTCTAGTGATAGTCTTGCCGTTCTATGGTGACGACTAGTGGCTTTTAGACGCGCATCATAGTGAAAATCCAACGACTTTCACCAGCAGCTGTCAATAAAATATAAGGAAACCTGCGTTCCTAAACGACGAATATGATCCTCACCTCACAGGGTGGGTCATTAACACACACATGCTCACAGCGTCTCGACGGACGTCAATAGTGGCATAATTCAAGCAAGCGTTGGATACAGACAGGCTCTGTCCAATTCGCTGTGAAATAATACAGTATGCTCAAGGGCGATACTACTCGTAGATTTGGCCAACATCTCACCTAACGTGCAAGCTATACTAGTTGTCCCCGCTATATTTATTACGTAAATCACTGGATTCTACGTTAATTCTGCACGCTTACAAGCGGCTCAAACAATACTTCACATATATGACTCCATTATTAAGGCACTCGCGTTCTCTGTCATACCACTTAAGCCAAAGCTTTACATAGCTCCTAACACAAATGTATCAAAATTTACTGGCTTACTTTACTTTAATGGTCCTCAAACAATAATCCTAAGGATTGACCATATCAAATATTCATTCATATTTCACTGACACTGAAAAAGCTCTCGTATTTCTTTATATTTCACGTTATACTCTCACTGTTTACCAAATACAGTATCTTTACATTAGACATGACACTATTTGAACACTATTTAGGCCAAAAATGCCTATTACTTTACTGTTTGCCGACCCATAATATTATTTATTATTATCATTTAACGTTACCGTTACATCCATCACTATTTTTGCCTGAATGGCCTCAAACAAATCACCTTCCAAGCCATATTTTACTCAAGACGAGTGGTGAAAACTCGTTCAGTAAGTGACTATTACATCTTACTCAAAGTGATAAATCGTTACATGGTGAACTACTTAGTTATAATTACATTATAAAAATGGGTACTCACTTTTTTTCCTCTTTGCTGGATAGTGCCAGCGCCTCAGCTGTAGCGCTACCATGACGCTTGACTTAAGCCATCATGTTATCCTTAACACAACACTTATATTCATACACTTTCCACATGATACACATATTTTTATCAGTGGTTTTTATCATTGCAATACACTGCATATTAATCACTATACACATGAACACTTTAAAACACTATTTCACAATTTATATACATTTATCCACTACTTCACATGTTGATCCTTAAATTGGACTTCTCCTACGCCTGATCTCAGAGATGCGCTGTAATTATGACAACCGCTGGTCTCCGTGATAATCTAACAGCGTTTTACGGACGTTCCATCCTCGTTCCCTGCAATCTTGTTCAGCTCACTATCCAAATTAGGTGGCAATGGTTTCCAAGCTCCCATCATTGTAGTGTTTCTGATGATGCTGTCATATATAATTCTGACAATACCTCCCGGTATAAGAACTGTTCAAAACATTATAACTTCCTTTTCGCTGTGGCTAATTTATATTTGCGTCAGATAATATGTAAATATCTGTAATAATTTACTTTCGACGCACTTCATGATTATTTACGAAGCTTTATAACTTGCTTCTATTGTTCTCCAACGACGGCGCGTTGATATTTTAACATTTGGCGCGCTACTAGCAACGTCTTAGTTACGTGTGTACTGTAGAAGACTGGTAAAGAACTGGTGACGAACTGCAGAAGACTTGTGATGAACTTAGAAGAAGACTCGTGATGAACTTAGCAGAAGACTGTAGAGCAACTGGCTTGGCTTGCCTCGCTCCCTCTATATAAAGGTTTCTCGTACAAAATAGTCCACAGGACACACGAGAGCGACTCCTTTCTTGAAATAATACCTCTTCAGCCGAAATGACATCTACATCTTGTTTATTTAGGTGTGGAGGTTTCAAAAACATTCGCGTGCCGGCGATCGCTTCGGCCAATTAATTACAATTAATTGCCTTAGTTCAGCGCGTGGGCACGCTATCATGGTACTTCCCCGTTGACTGGTCACTAAGTCAATGCTCTTGAGCGTAGGGTAGGTTGTGATGCATTCATTTGGAGATAAAGGCCTTAATTTAGGTGAAAAACCATTCCTAAATTACCTCTCCGTGAATATATTCACCTGGGTGTATATTTCAATGCATTTCATTGCTCCATTTAGCTGTAATCAATTTATTTCCATGTGCAGTCGATCCCGCCATAGCTTGCACCGTTGTCAAGCGGTGGATACCCGAGTCATTAATTCTGAGCTGTCTCTCCGCTCCAGACGTAAGTAGTTCGGTAGGCGCCTAGACTACTCCGCCCACTTGCTAAGGGTCATTTGTAAAACTTCAAACTGGCCTTCTCTCACTTTCGTATGCTCTGAAAATGTATATTTCCTTGCATTTGGCTACAGTTCTTCCCTTAAATTGCTATGATATTCACCTATAGATCGTGAAATCACGCTACATTCATATATGTCAGTATCCCTCTCATTGCTCTTTGGGTTCCCAATAATTGCTCCCCCGCAGAGATCAATGGTTCGACTCTAGGCATAACCATGTGCCTGGTCTTCTCTCATGAGACCTGAGTTCGATGCCAGACTGCCGTGGCCAGTTGGGCACATTTTTCCCCTGCTAAGCTCGGAAAATTCATTTCATAAGTGAATTTTTCGGGCCTTTCAGATGGCATCGACTCCATGCAGTATTTACTTTAAGCGGTCAGTGCTCTCGGCAATGGGATTTCTCGTTCCCCACTCCACTCTGTCTGCTTTCTCGTAGACTCTCGTTCTGCCTTCGCAATTGTTCATTCATCCCCTCTAGCTCGGTAGCGGCTTCCCTCAACTGTTCATAAAATTCCTGCAGTTGACAGCTGCACTCTCCCTTCGTAACCGTTAGGTCTGCGAGATGGTCGCTTCGCTCCGTCCCTTCCTGAGACTGCAAGCTTTTCTCAAGATTCTTTCCGTGCATACGTAATGATTCCCCGTCCACTTGGGTGTACATTGCTTGCTCCTCTCTTGTCTCATAGTCTTCCGGTGGACTATATAACTTGACATTAGCTGCATTTCAAACAACTTCTCTACCTGTTGCTTCGTCTTTGATCCGATATGCATTATTTTGCAGATCCCTTATAATCAGGTAGGGTCCGTGATAAGCATGCTGAAATTTCTTATATTTCCTGCTCTCTGGTTCTGAACTGGCGGGTTTCTTCAATAAGACGTATTCTCCTTCGAGTAACGGTCTGTGATACCGTTTCCTCCTGTTTCTTCGCTGCCGTCTATCTGCTTGTTTCTTGAGATACTCGAACGTTCTCTGGATCCTCAACTCACGTCCAGGTAGTGCATCGATGGGTGTCCGAATGACATTATTCCATGGCCTCTCTGGTCTTCTATCGAGATGTAGGCTCACTGGCACCTCTCCTGTTGCTTCGTGTACGGTATTGTTAATACAATATTCAATAATCTCAAGTAGGTCAATCCATTTCCAGTTCTCAGTAGAGCAATATATCTTCATGTACTTTTGCAGTTCCCTCATAACTCTTTCTGCGGAATTCGACTCCGGGTGTCGAACTGTGGACAAAATCTGTCTTATGCCCAGATTTTCCAACTCCCTGCGAAATTCTATGCTGGTAAAACAACTCCCATGATCCGATAAGATGTTCTCTGGCTGTCCTAACATAGGAATGATTCTTTCCTTCAGCCTCTTAAGTACCTGTTTTGTACTGGTTTTCTGAATTGGACACAGGACTACCATTTTGGAAAACACGTCTAGTGCAACTAGGATGTGTCTATTTCCTCTTCTAGCTCTAGGAAGCGGCCCAAAGTTGTACAGTGCCAGAAGCTGACATGGCTTCTCTGGTAAGAGCGGTATAGGTTTCTGCCTCATTAAATACGAGTTAGGCTTTACTCGTTGGCACATATCACAAGTCCTGATAGTATTTCTGACTGTTTCTCTAAGTTTAGGCCAAATAAATGCTTCTTTAAGCAGGGCAATAGTTTTATCTACACCGGAGTGACCAAAAGCTCGGTGTGCTAACCATACTAGCCTCCTCTGTAATGCTGATGGTACGACTATCCTAGGTTTGGTGTGGTCTGAGTCGCTCCATTTGTGTAACATCTGGTTAAACCATAGATATTCCGTTGATAATGCTTCAGCTTCCACATACATCGGAGTTCCTCTATCCAGCTTTCCCTCGAAGTAATTAATCATCAACCGTATCCAGGGATCTTCACATTGAAAATCGGTGATGTTCTCTGTGGTTATTTACCACATGTTCGCTTGTATGGAATAGCAATTAGCGAAGTTCCATGCTGCTATCTTACTCCGTTGAAATATGTCCCAATTGCATAAAGTCCTTTAGCCTTCCATATGCTCTTCGGTTGTAGTATTAGAAGAACAAACTGCCTTATTAAATTGCTCCATTATACTGCAGTGTTGTGTCACAAAAGCAATCTGAAGTCTCCCTATTTCACTAGCCCTGTCAGCCGTAGCGTAGAGTCTGGCTATACAAAGTGTTTCTCCTGTGGCGAGAAAATCACTTTTGTCAGTCGTCTGAAATTGTCAATAACTTCCAAAATACTTCCTCGAAATTGTTCAGCTTTTCTGCAGTCCTTACTGTAGCAATGCACAAGAGAATTAGCTTATAGGCGACCGCTAACTGTTCACAGCTAATCTTGTAGAAGCGTTATAAGTGTCGTTTCAACTTCACCTAGATTTACTTCACAGTAAACCTGCACTGCTTGTAAGTTCGACTCTCGTTTAATGCAGTGGCTTCACCACGCGTTACAAAGACGACTTTTTCACTACTAAACTCACTCGACGTTTCACTGAAATGACTATTTGAGATCTGACGATTGATTTATAATCTGAGAATGAGAAATGAGACTCCTCTCTTCTGCGCGAGGCCTTTTATGAACTTCATGAGGGGCGTATCTATCCCTTCCATCGCGTGTTACTGCGTCATCGCTAGAAGTTCCAACTTCGTCAATACCTGACGGATTTTCATAATTCAAAAACTGAAAATAAATTTCACCAAAATTCCAGAACAATGCCTCTACTGCGAATGGATTTCCACAATTCTGCATTCCAAAAAGTAATAAAAATACCATAGTTTCAGCAATCTCCGTCTTCCTTCAGACTATCGTTCATTGGTTTAAGTCTCCCCTCCAATAGCATAATTTCTTCCTCAGCAGAATTCCACGTTTCCTGCGACTGCGTCGTACATCTCGGATCCTTCTCGAATAAATGCTGACGTCACTGAGAATCTCAGCTCAAGTAGCCTGCTGGCATAATGTCTGCGTCATCCGTGCTTACGTCATGACTACCCACGTCATAACTATGACAGCCATAACTTTCGCTATAATTTCCAAAATAGCCACCGTGGTCTCTATATAATTCAATTACGGGGGCAGTACCAATTTTTAAATACACACAACTTCTATACTATCAGTTGGATTTCAACCAAATTTCGTATGTGCTATGTGTACCATAACAGATATTACTATTAGTATTGTTAAGAGCAATCAGGGCTGCCAACTGTTAATAAATGCTGTCTATATTTTTTACCCTAATATCAATATATCAGAAAGTATGCAAGCCAACAGCTCTATACTTTGCACACGTATATCACCTGACATTCTAGATTAATTTGGAGTAATTAATACAAGGCAGTGCTGCCAACATGATTCTATGCCTGCTGATATGTCCAATTTTAAAATACATGTAACTTCTATACTAACAAATGTATTTCATCCAAAATTGGCACAACAAGATATCATAATATTTCAGATTATTTCTGACCTGCACACGCATGACATTGTTGGCAGCATGCTTTTACGCGTGCTGATAGATCCAATGTCTAACTGCATGTAACGTCCATTGGACTTCAACCAATTTTTGTATTCTGTACCTTAAGACTAAGAAAATGAATATGGAACTAAGAATATATTCAGTCACCAGGGCTGCCAACTGTAGTGCTCTATCAGGCTACATTATACCAGGTATATTTTGAACTAATTAGATATTTCGATATTACCAACTTAATTTCGTGATTATTCTAGATAGGTTCATATACTGTAGAATAATCATTGGCATGAAAAGTAGGCTGTATAGTTCTTCACGGAACTTCTTGTTTATATTTCTTTTATTATTGTAATTTTATTTTTATTATTTTTATTTCTATATTTATATTTTATTTTTACACAGTATTAGTTAATGCTTTTAGTTTTTTTAAATTTTATCCAATATATTACAAGGCAAAACTCAGACACTATAGCACAGTAGTAAAGCCAGAGGGTCTGTACGCCTCGGAGTGCTTGACACTGAATAAAAAAGGGGATCTTCAGGAACTGGAAAAAAAGGAGAGGAAAATTTTTCGGAAAATTTTAGGACCACAGAAAACTGCTGACGGGACATGGAAGAACAGAAGGAATGATGACCTCTATAAACATACTGAAAAAATTACTGTCACAATGAGGAAGCGAAAGTTGAAATTCTACGGACATTTGGTGAGAATGGACGAGAACCGACTGACTAAGAGGATATTCAAGTATATTACAGAGCTCAAGGCTACAACTAAGTGGGTAGAAGAGGTTAAAAGAGAGGCCAAGGAAAGTGGACTCACAGTGGATGTGATCCACAACAGAAAAGAGTTCAGAAACCGAATTGACAACATCAAGATGTTCGAGGAGAAAACACCTAAAATTAGAGCCAAACTGGTAATATCCGAGGAGGAGCGAAAGATCAGAAGTGAACGAATGAAGAGGTTTTGGGAAGAGAAGAGGAGATTAACCAGAAAGCCTTAGGTTCCATGCGGTCCACAGGCGGCCAAATTCGGAAGAAAGAAAGAAAATTAGGTCAAGTAGATACGTATATAATATTTGATTTATAGAAATACCAGCACTTCGGCATGAAAATTCTCCGAAATTTGGCTAAAAGATTCAACTATCAGCATCTTTGAAAGCATAAACTGCCTTTATGACAGCTGGTTAATATAGAGACTACTATCCCATAAAGGGTTACACTTTGAATTACTTATAACTTATCGACATTTAATGTTCTTCAGTCAGTCAACATGGTTGTACCCAATTGTAATGGGCGATATTGAACATTATTATTTTTCCCTTGATGTGCTTAAAGCCTAATACGAGGGAAAATTATTAGTGTTCGGTATCGTTTGCGAGACATGCTTGCAGTGCATACGGGATGCAAACAGAGAAATATCGACTTTCCTGATAACAACTCTAGTTGGGCTGCATAATATAATATTATTATTAGAAGCAGCTGATTCACCTGGTATAGGGCAGTCATGGGCAAAGTATGGCCCATAGAGCTAGTCTAATCCGGCCCGTAACCTGGTTTCGAATTATACCACCTACGATTACCCATAGGTCATATTTTCTGATCTGTGTACCTAGAAGTGAAAAACTGTTTCAATCTCATTGTGTTTATGCGTTTTGTGTTACATCTTTTTGTGCGAAAAATCTCCACGACCCATTTCAATGAAGCTATCAGGACTTCAAAATTATTGAACGAGGCTTGGACGTTTTCACCATGTCATTTAATATTGACTGTAAAATCAGAGTTGCAGCTAGAACTGATTTAGTTACAATGTAACAATGAATTGAAGCAACTATTCCTCAACGATTCAAAAATTGAGTTCTACAAGGCGCTACCAAAATCAAGCCCCCCAAACTTGAAACCTCATGCACAGAAGATAACTGCCATGTTCGCATCTTATTATATCTGTAAACAGGTGTTATCTACAACGAAGCTTCGCAAAAGTAGCGTCAGAAATAGATTGCCAGAGCACCATTTTGCTGTGCTAGTAATAATCAGCTCATCTCAGTTTTAACCAGATTAAGAACAACTTTTAGAAGCACAATCACAGTTTCACTTGTCACATACTCCTTCCTCGTCTAACAAATAATGACGGTGTGTTCTTTTTTCCTAAGTTTTCTACCTTTGTAGCCTAAAAGTTTTGTTTGATTTAAAATTCAGAAACAAAAAGTTTATAATCTATCTATAACATGCCCTGTTTTTTTTTCGGCCCGCCTTGCATGTAGTCCTGCCCCTAAAAAGTTTGGCCATGTCTGGTCTGGGGGGTGATTAATTGGATGACACTATTTTAATGTCAAGCGTTCATCCTGAGATCTTTAGTTTTGTGTATCATTAGCCAGGAGATCACTAGTGATAGTCTGGCCACCGAATGCTGACGTTCAGTTCAGTACTGGAAAATCGAATCCTAGTACCTATGCAGGGGCACCACGAGCAGGAATCAGCTTCACCCCCGCACATTGTTCAACATTCAAAATATGCCAGCCGGATTTGATTTGCCCCGCAAGACATGGGTAACTCTCAACAGAGTCCGCACTAACCACGGGAGATGCGGATCAATGATGTTTAAATGGGACATGCGATCTTCCCCAACCTGTGATTGTGGTGCAGTTAGACAGACTATGAACCATATTGTCACTGAGTGTATTAGTAAGGCATTCACTGGATCAACACAGGACTTTGTAATAGCCTCTACTGAAGCCATAAGATGGCTAGAAAATTTAGACATTAATCTTTGAACACCCTTTCCCTTGCATGATTGTAATAGTTGTAATGTGTTACCTATTGTATGTATGTATATTGTTTATGTTGTTTGTTTTGTGTTGTACCATACGCTAATAATAATAATCCTGAGATCTTGTTCACTTAGGCTTAAATTAGTGTACGATGTTTATGAATTACACTTAATCACAAATATATTATATATAGTCTATATATATTATGTTTCACAAACTAACATTTTACGGGCAAAAAAAAGTTTGGTGCTTTTCAGTCGGTCAACACGAATGTACACAAAAGAGTTGGGCTATACCCTAATCCTGAAAAAAATTACATGAGATTAATAAATACACTAGGGTGACCAGTTTCGATCGTCAAGCGACCATCATCAGATCCATTACACTTAGGCTATAAAAGCTATGTTTGAAAATACTGGTGAAAATATTTTCAATATGTACAATAATTATTATTTAGTTGCAGTATTTCTATCACCATTTTAGCATTTCACCTAACATCATATATACTACAACTAGCATACACTGACAAGTTGCATTACCAATACTGCATGTATTGAATGCACTATTGGTAATTGGTTAAAATTTGTGTTGATCGGCTGTAAAGCTTTCTTTGGTTGGTTGATTGGCTGGTTGGTTCCCCAGTTTAGGGGCTGCGACAACGCGGTCATGTAGCCACGTGTACTTTGGGTGTGTGTGTAGAATCTGTCTGATAACCGGTGTTAATTGTGATGGCTGTATTAGTGTGTGTTATTTGTTTTTTAATTCAAGTAAGGACTGCATACATTCGATTTTCAAGTAGTTCCAACTTTTGCTACCAAATGCCACCGTCAACGACCAACTAGTTCTGGACTTGATTACTAGATGCCACTGCAGTCGGCTCCTGGCGACGAACGTTGGAACCTATTAGCGTTAGTTAAATCTAACTTATAATCTAGCTTCACATAAGTGTAATTAGTGGAAGGTTCTTTAACATGCCATAAATCTATGACATGGGACCGCCGCGCCGGCTTTACTTCCCCTCCGAAAGAAGGCATGCTGAAGGATTTTTAACGCTCTTAAAAATCCGACGACTTCGGCCGGGAGAGCTTTCTTTAAAATAATATTTTTCAACACTGCGTTCAAAAAGTGCAGATTGTAGCAAATGCCACTGCTGTAGCAAATGAGCGATATATCCTGATACTATACCGTAAAATTCTTGATAATTACACATGACCTATTAACAAACTTGTGAATACTACATTACCTTCATTGATATACTGTACATTTGGAGCTCCTAATTGCCACATTCACTGTCGGTTAAAATGGGTAATTACCCTACCCTCAATAACCATTAGCGCAGTGTGCGGCAAATGTCAGGCTAATCGATACGTCACATTTACCATTTAATGGTGCCGGAAGGAAAAAATACCTGCACAGTAGAAAAATGTATCATAACAGCATTACTTTGCTTTTATACGTAATGTAAACATAAAGAACTGGTACAAGATTGTGTATGTTTACTTCACTTAGGTGCTTGGGACATCTTGGTCATCAGCATCATGTAGGCTACATGAATTTGTCAGATGACCTGTGCTTTTGTCGGATAAATGTGTTCAATAGTTATGGTCTAGGATTTTGGTAGAAGACACTGGATTTAAAATAAGATATCACCTCAGCAATTTGGCTGGAGTGAGAGTCGAGAAACCAAGAAAATCAGCGAACTTGAACTCCCCATGCACTTATGATACGTGATTTAACATGCTCAGCTACGTAGCTAATTATTATTATCACTATTATTATTATTATTATTATTATATTTTTATCGTTATGCCCAACTAACGAGCGCGTTAGAACTTATTTACCACAATATTTACTCTTTCCTTCCCAATAACTCTTCATCTCGTCACTTGTAGCTCTCCGTTGTGTCATTCTATCCTGTCGCATTAAGCTGCTTCGGTGGCGTAGTTGGTAGCTTCTATGCCCAAGATTGCGGGTTTAAAACCAGCCGAAGCCGTCGGATTTTTAAGACCATTCAAATTTCCTCAGTATGCCTTCCTTCGGAGGGGAAGTAAAGCCGGTGGGCCCTTGTCAGAGATTTATAATTTTAAAATTATTATTATTATTATTATTATTATTATTATTATTATTGTAGAGGAGGTTACAATGCTACCTGCTAATAAGTGATCATGGAGCTGACTCACTTGCAAACTGAGACTATCAAATTAGAGTGGACGCTGAAAGGCAAAGCTGTCTCGAATGATAATGAATGCGTGAATGTACTTTTTTTAAAATCGTTTCGATCGTCTTTGGACCACGTTATTTGAACTGCCTTTTCCCTCGTTCTTTCACATTGGCCCAGTATTCGCGCATTCTTCATCGGTGAGCTTCCCTTCGTTCTTCGGTCCACTTCTTGCCAGTTTTCAATATAAGTTTTGGCTGAAAACTCGGTATTTCCCCAAGTTTCTTCTTGAAAGAGTCACGTTCCAAGATGTCCTCATGTGATATCCCCACTTCTTGTAGGTCTTTTTCCATCTCTGTAAACCAGATCCCTTTGGTTTTCTTTCCCACAAAGTAGGCACAGATTCGATTGGACAATCTTCCGGAGTTCATTCGTGTTAAATGGGTATTATTATTATTAATATTATTGTTATTATTATTATTGTTACTGTCCATGTAGTTCTATGAGATGACATATTAATCTATGGGGCTTGGACAGTTTAACAAGGAAGATGAGTGGGTTCGAACCCCACCATCGCTGAAATAGTTTTCCATAGTTTTCCCATTTACCACTCCAGGCAAATGCTGGAATTCATCCATTCTATCCCTTGCCATATTTCATTTCACGTATTTCACTTCCATTAAATCCTTCAGAGAGCGTCAGGAAGGGCAACCCTCCGTACAAACCATTGTCACACAGGAATAATAGAAATAAGGAGTAAATTATTTATTATTAATAATAACTACAATAATATTAATATCTGAAAACCTGAAGTTACAAGTATATTATAAATGAAACGGATATTTTCTCGAGAACATTGCCTCAGCTCGCTTTAACGCTGACACTTGGTATTTGGTAACGAGTCCAATGAACGGAACGTAATGTCCCCTTGGAGGTAGGCAGCCCTTCCAGCTAACTGACGTCACTACTACAGAATCACTTTGTGTGCAGCCATTACGGTTTATGTCGCCTTAATGGGTGTCTCTTTAGCATTCTGTTGAGGCTCAGAGGGGTGACATTAGGAGAAATATAATTAAAGTGGGATATTCTACTGAAATCTTGGTCTCATTTGGAAAAGAATGTGTGTGCAATTTACTGCAGTTGGGCTGTCAGAAATATTACAGTCCGAATGATGAGTAACGTATGAAAATATGCATGTTCCATCCACGAATAAGAGCCAGTGTGACTCCCATTTCCCCTGATTTAAACTGCGGAATGAATTCAAATTGTTAGTCACTTTCATTAAGTAGGGGGCGTGGTGGCTCAGCGGTCTAGCTGTATGCCTCTCACCAAGGCGGTCCGGGTTCGATTCCCGGTCAATGCATGTGAGATTTTCGAAGTGAAATGCCATGTCCTGTGGCTCGGATTCCACGTAAAAAGGAGGTCGCGTGGCTCATGATCTCAAGATTAACGGTCACGTTAAACTACAAGCTTCCTTCCTTTTCCTTCACTTTCAATAAACATGCTGAAAAAAATTACAGTCTGTCTGAAAGACTAGACGTTTTATCATTTCAAATGACGCATGCTACAAATGCTACACATGTTATAAAGGCTCAGGAGGGCTTCTCACATTGCTCGAAGCCCCAGGACTCTTTCAACAGACTCCATTACCCATTAACTTGGGCTTCCCGTGCGGGCACCTCTTTAATGGTCACCCTGTATTTAGTCTGACATCTTCTACAACTCTTTAAGGGTCACCCATTATTTGAATCTGATATCTTGCAAACCTCTTTAAGGGTCATCCTGTATTTGATTTGAATCTAACATACTGTACACCTCGTTAAGTGTCACCCTGTAGTTTGCTCTGACATCCTGCACACCTCTTTAGGAGGCTCCCTGTATTCTTATCTGGCATCTTGTATATATCTTTAGAAGTCACCCTGTATTCTTGTGTGACATCTTGTACACCTCTTTAGGAGTCACCTTGTATTCTTATCTGACATCTTGTATATCTCTTTAGGAGTCACCCTGTATTCTTAACTGGCATCTTGTACTGTATTTTGCTCTGACATCCTGCACACCTCTTTAGGAGGCACCCTGTATTGTTATATGGCATATTGTATATCTCTTTATAAGTCATCCTGTATTCTTGTGTGACATCTTGTACACCTCTTTAAGAGTCACCTTGTATTCTTATCTGGCGTCTTGTATATCTCTTTAGGAGTTACCCTGTATTCTTATCTGGCATCTTGTACACCTCTTTAGGAGTCACCCTGTATTCTTTTCTCTTCGCTCGAATCCCCAGGTCGCTCGACGCCCCAGGACTCTTTCATCAGACTCCATTAACCATAAACTTCGGCTTCCTGCGTGGCTGCATGACGTCACGCACTCGCCGTCCTTTATCCATTAACTTAGGCTTCCCGCGCGGCTGTATGACGTCACAGTCTCCGTCTCCGTAACGCAACCGTCTCCGTCTCGCATAGCGTTAGACCCAAAGCATAACGACGAAGTCGACAAGGTCATTTGAAATGATAAAAGTGTCCAAGTAGGCTACTGCTCGGGCCCAGGCACCGTGCACCTGAGAGGAATATGGATCACGGACGTTGATGATTTATGACGACGGACGTGCTTGGTTCCCGGTCCGTGCTTAGTAACAGAACCAAATACCCCCCCCCCCCCCCAGGGTCTCACATCTAGTGGGACGTGGGTTGGCGACCACGTGACCCTAGCTGAGTCCAGCATTGCTTCCACTTACTTGTGCCAGGCTCCTCTTCGTCTTCTTTCCTGTCGACCTCTCTTGGTCAGCTCTTGTTCTCTTCCGACACCGACGGTATTAGGGTATCCGAGGCCTAGGGAGTCTTTCACTTTTCCGCCTTACTTGGCCCTTGTCTCATCTTTCGTGATCCCTCGTTCTTCGAGGGGTCATCCTTCTTGTTTTCTTTTCATCTCCTGCATTCTGCTCAAGGCCCTCAAGGAGGCAGAGTGTGTGAAGCCCCACCACTTATGGTTCACCTTGGATTGTGCTACACCCTCAAGGGCTCACATCTGGTGATTTTTGGATTGTGTGACCCCGAGGGCTTCCTGAGCTGGGTCCGGTTTTTATCCTTCTTCCATTGTCTTTGGGGCGGTCCCTCTCCTCTTTACCTTTCCTGTCCGCCTTTCCTGGCTCTCCAAGTCCCTTAATTCTCGTTCTTCGAGGATTGAAGGCATTTCCTTTCCTCCTGTCATTTGTTTCCCTTATTCTTTTTTCTTTTTCCATTTCCTCTTCTAGTTTGTAAGTTTGTAGTTAGTTTTAGGGTTAGTTTCATTTCATTTACATTTTCACATCACCCAAACAATTAGGGGCCGATAACCCAGATGTTAGGCCCCTTAAAACAACAATAATTATAATTATCACATAACCAAATACTGTACAGTGGTCGGTGACTCACTCACTCATTCGCAACACCACAGTGGTTTGAGCAACGACCCAATGTTAGCAGTATTGGAATAGACAGGAATACCAGATAACACGGCGGGCTGTTGACAGGCCCTTCTCTTCTCACCTGCCCCTTCCCTGCTTCTTCTCCCTCACCCCGCAAGTTCATAGAGCTTGAACCTGAGCAGTGAAGACTATCAGGAGGCAATGACAGGTCAAGAGAGTCCGAATTGTACCAATAGTCATATCAAGCACTGGTGTACTTCCCAAACATCTTCTGCAAAGGGGCAGATTACCTGGTAGACCCGCCCCTTAAAACAACAATAACTAACCATCTTCTGCAAGGCTTGCCACGGTGGGTGAGTGGTTAACGTGTCGGTCTACCAACTCCAAGCTTGCTGGTTCGCTCCTGGCCGTGGTAAGTGGTTTTTTTTAAGGCGGCAAAAATTACGACACACATGTCATACGATGTTGGCATGTCAAAGAACCCCTTTGAATTCAGTAGGCCGTGTTCATATTGGCAAAATTAATCTCGCGAGTTTCCGCCAACACAAAGTTCCGCATTTCTCTACTAGAAAGCGCTATAGAGTTCAAGGAGCTTAGATATCTAACCTCCTTGACTTTCATAGTGCTTCAAGGAACAACGAAATTCGACATGCAAGCTAACATCTGGGTGTCAAATAACAAAGCTTGGACCCGGCACCCGAGGCCTTATGATAATATTACATATATATACAGTATATCTTCTGAAAGAGTTAAAAGACACTAACTTGGATGGTTGGGAAATTCATTGGCAGTGATTTAAATTAAGGTGATTATTATGCTTTGATGGGAATCCTCCGTGGCTTAGGCGGCAGCACGCCGGCCTCTCACCGCTGGGTCCGTGGTTCAAATCCCGGTCACTCCATGTGAGATCTGTGCTGGACAAAACGGAGGCAGACAGGTTTTTCTCCGGGTACTCCGGTTTTCCCTGTCAAAATTTCATTCCAGCAACACTCTCCACTATCATTTCACTTCGTCTGTCATTCATTTAATCATTGCCCCAGAGGAGTGCGTCAGACCTCGGCAGCCGGCACAGTTCATATCCTCGCCGCTAGATAGGGGCTTCATTCATTCCATTCCTGACCCGGTCGGAGACTGGAAGCAGGCTGTGGATTTTCATTTTCATTATGCTTTGATTCAGTGTAATCTCGGGTTGTCGACTACTCTGGAAACCCCTGGAAAACAGGGAATACTCAGGGAATTTTAAATCCTTGACACCTCAGGGAATTATCAGGGTATTTTGATGACACTTAGGAAACTTTAGTTTTTGAAGGCCCAACCTTGAATAATTGGAAATTTAGCATTTAAATTTAATGGGGGGAAAAGTATATTCTGGTGATCATTGTTGTAGATGTAGGTTTGTACTGACATTCAATCAGTAAGCTCTCATTTCTTGCAAGATAGAGCACACAAATTACATGTGTACACTGTGTATTTGTATATAAATGTGTAACTGTATCATTTTTTAGAACATTACTATTGACGAGCTACTTTCAATACTTGCAAGTACAATAGACTGGATGAGAAATTTCCAAAATATAGAAAAATGTATCTTTCTCTTTTTGTCTTATAACTTTGTCATGCTACCCTTAATTGTTCAGGCTCTTTTTGAAATGCTTTTTAAGTACAAACTCTGTTTTATATATTTATTATGGCCGCTTGATACTCAGGAAATTTTCTGATATATCTTGGAAAAATCAGAGAATTTTCAAGGAAATCTTTTAGTTGGTTTTTAGACATCCTGAATCTGTGGAAGACTATGAGGAATATTATTTTATGTCAGCTAGAAAACTTTCACGGCCACACTAATCATAGAAGCAAGACAAATCTTGTTATCTCGGGGATCCCACTTTCCCGCTTACAAACTATAACTACGCGTTGGACATAATTAATAATCGTACGATCGGATTTAAGATCCACACACTTAATTGAACTCTGGTTGGATGGTTGGTTGGTTGCTTTGTTTAGGGGCTGGGACAACGCGGTCATGTAGCCCCGTGTACTTTGGGTGTGAGTAGAATCTGTCCGATAACCGGTGCTAATTGTGATGACTTTATTAGTGTGTGTTATCTGTTTTTTAATTCAAGTAAGGACTGCTGAGAGTAATTTCAAGTAGTTCTTACATTTGCCTCCAAATGCTACCGTCCACGACACCTAGCTTGCGGACTTGGCTACTAGATGGCATCATAGTCAGCACCTGGTGGCGAACGTTGTAACTAATAGAAGTTATCAATTCTTACCTACAAAGGTTCTTTTCCATGACACAAATCTATGACATGGGACCACTGGCTTTACTTCTCCTCCGAAGGAAGGCATAGTGAGGGATTTTTAACGCTCTTAAAAACTCCGACGGCTTCCTCCGGGTTTGAAAACCTGTAGCTTGTAGTTTAACCTGACCGTTAATCTTGAGATCATGAGCCACGGGACCTCCTTTTTACGTGGAATCCGAACCACAGGACATGGCATTTCACTTCGAAAATCTCACATGCATTGACCGGGAATCGAACCCGGACCACCTTGGTGAGAGGCATACAGCTAGACCGCTGAGCCACCACGCCCCGGGTTTGAACCTGCGATCTTGGGCATACAAGCTCAGTATGCTACCAACTATGCCACAGAAGCTGCTAATTATTAAATATGTAAGCGTCTTTTTTAGATATATCTCACATCTGGGAGTGTGATATTATGGCATTTCGCTAAAATTCTGCATACGCGAGTGATGAGGCACTCACAAGCGAATATACTATATCCCCGCCAACGAGCGAACAGACACAGTTTTATCAGCATCGGAGGGGTATTGCTCCACACCCTGAATTTCAGGAAAGGTTTCACAAGTGCCGCGCTAAGGGTGCGAGGATAATATCAGACACATTTTCTTGTCACAGCCAGAGATCTGAATATTACGCGAGACAATGATCTGAGAATAACATCAATAGTAATAAATTAGAAGTAGTAGAAGGAAGAATTATAAGCAAAATACTCGGTCCTTTAGAAACTGCAGAATTCTGAAAATTTAGAAGTAATGATGAAATATGTCGAAAAATAGAAAACACATCAGAAACCATACGGAAGACGAGATTACAATTCTTTGACATTTGTACAGGATGGATGACAGTAGGTTAACCAAGCAGATCATCACATTCCTGTGGAACAAGAAGTCAAAACAACCTGGGTACAAGAAGTCAACAAGTAGTTCCGTGAAGAACTATACAGCCTATTTTCATATATCCTACTCATATTAATTGGCTCTATCTACATACAAAATTTCAGTTTAATTGCTGTAACAGATTCGTAGATATTGAGAACCGTCTAAATATTTCAGATCGTCGCCAGGTTGGATTTTTATGTTTGTACTATTACATTAAGATTATTGTGTACGTGTGGTATACAAACTTCAATCGCATGATTAGAACACAAGAAGTAAAAACGAGATTTTAAAATTACGCACAGCAGCCATCTTGTGATTATGCAAACAATTGAAATAAATTAGATGCCAGTGGATCTAAATTTGTATAAGCATTTAACGTGCAACGTTTCACGGCTCTCGGATAGTTAATTCGCGAGAAACGTCCATTTAAATAGTTATACTTCGCGTCGCCGCCATGTTGGATTTGTGCTCACCAGGTTACTGAAAGTCCTACAGGTGAGCATATGTTCATAGTCTCTAAAAAATTCAGTTTGGTTGCTGTAAAAGATTCATAGATATTGAGAACCGTCTAAATATTTCGGAAGCTCGCCATTTAGGATTGTTATATGTATAGGCCATAGAGTTATGTACCATTCAAGGACAATTATTGCCTAGGTTCATTATTCAAACTTTCACTTCGATCGCATGATTACGACACAAGAAATAAAAACTTAATTTTAAAATTTCACACAGCCGCCATCTTGAGGTTATGTAAACAATTGAATTAAATTAGATGGCAGTGCATTACAAACTGCAAAATCATTTACTGTACCACATTTCACGGCGCTCAGAGAGTAAAATCACGAGAAAAGTCTATTAAAATATTTCAAAATCGCTTGGTCGCCATGTTCGTTTTGTACTTTACAGGTTTATGAAATATACATAGGTAAACTTGTATCAGTACCCTTTATCACCGTACAAAATTGCAGGGTGACATCTGTAATAGTTTCGGAGATATAGAATGTCAGTGAAATATTTCGCACAGCCGCCATTTTGAGGTTATGTAAACAATTGAACTAAATTAGACTCCAGTGCATTACAATGTGTATAAACAATTGCTGTACCAAGTTTCATTTTGTTTGGATAGTTAAATCGCGAGAAAAGTCTATTTAAAAGTCTCAAATTCGCTTGGCCGCCATGTTGGTTTTGTAGTCACCAGGTTTTTGAAAGTCACATAGGTGAACATCTAGTAGTGCCCTTTATCACCGTACACAATTTCAGGGCGATATCGGTAATAGTTTGGGAGATATTGAATGCTAGTGAAATATTTCGCACAGCCGCCTTGTTGGATTGGTGAGACGTAACAAAATTTGAAGGGCACGGTCGAGGTCGCCGGAAATAGCGTTATCAACTTACCGAGTTTCATTGAAATCGCTCCAACCGTTTAGATTTTATTAGGGGGGGGGGACCCACACACACCTCATACACACACACACACACACGGACAAAAGGTGATCTCATAAGCCTATTTTTGTCAAAATTGAAAATAGGCTAAAAAGGATTTGGAAATAAACAATATCAGAGAAGAAGATACACCACAGAGAGATATTTTAGGCAAAATGTGCTAAAAATGGAAGGATTCCAAGGGAGGAAGGGAAAGAAAACCGGCTCGAAATGGTCCGAGGACAGGAAGAACAAACATAGTGAGATGATGAAGGAAGAAGAAGGTACAGCAAAGGACAAATCATTGAAATTGGCTCGTGGTCCCTAGACGACTGAAGCAAAAATAATAATAATAATAATCATAATAACTTCCTGGCGACGAAGCCCAAATAAAAGCATGATGCCGCTGCTAAAATCTTTCATCAGGTGTTGGCTGATTCTAAAAGGAAAGAAAGTCCCATACCACCATATCAGCCAGAGTGTGTTCTTGAAAACAAGGAATACAAGTTGTATTGGGACCGAACTAATTTGACTGATCAATCGCTATCACACAACAGGACAGATCTGGTGGTTGTCAGTAAGAAAATCAAGCAAATTACCTTGATTGATGTTGCGGTTCCTAACAACAAGAATCTCCAGTCAAAACACACAGAAAAGATCAGCAAATACAGCGAGTTGGTCGACCCTATCAAACGACAATGGCATGTAGAGCGGGTAAAGACCATACCTATCATCGTCTCAAGTACGGGCGTGAATCCAAGTACCTTTCTCGAAGGCCTTAAAGAACTGGATCTGGATACTCAACTGTACAAACTAATACAGAAGGCAGTAGTTCTATCAACAACCCGAATCGTCCAGACGTTCATGGTTAGCGACATTCCAGGTTAAAAGTTGCTGTTTCTGTAACTATACTTTGGTTCCCTGAAGCCCGTATAATTATGTTGTGATGTGCCAGCAATGCGTTACAGTAGGGTCTAGCAAACTCGGCACTCGGTAACCCTGACAGAAGAAATAAATCATGATTTTTGTTTGTTTTTGTGTTTCGGCACAGAGCGATATTATGTTTTCTTTCGTGTTCTCCCTCAATGGAATTATTGACAGTTAAATACGACGCGAAACAAGTTGACCTACAGTACATAGTAAGTCGAGTAACGATGACCTCATAAATACAGGTAGTTGTACAGTACAGTACTGTAAATGCACAAACTGTTGGCAGTAAGATGTAAACAAACGGTTCTCGCGCCTAGCGTTGTATTTATTTGATTGCGCATTCTGCGCAATTCCGTTTCTTCGCCGTCTTCGGGACGAAGCTTCAAGAAACAGGTTTCAAAGCGAAAAGCAAAACAACATTACTTACTTTTTTGCAAAAATTCAATGGTAATTTTCATTAAGTGAAAAAACTATTTGCCTACGGGAATTGTTTTGTACATATACTGTACAGTGTACATATTATAAAAACAAGTAGTTCCGTGAAGAACTATACAGCCCATTTTCATATATGCTACTTATGTTAACTGCCACTATCAACGTACAAAATTTCAGTTTGATTGATGTAATAGATTCGTAGATATTGAGAACCGACTAAATATTTCGGATGGTCGCCATGTTGGATTTTCTATATGTAGGTCCTAAAGTTATGTACTGTTACATGAAGATTATTGAGTACGTGTAGCATACAAACTTCAATCGCATGATTAGGACACAAGAAGAAAAAACGAGATTCTAAAATTTCGCACAGCTGCCATCTTGTGGTTATCGAAACAATTGAAATAAATTAGATAGCAGTGCATTACAATGTGTATAAACATTTCCTGTACCAGATTTCATTGCGTTTCGTACATTAAATCGCGAGAAAGGTCTATTTAGAATTTTCAAATTCGCTTGTCCGCCATGTTCGTTTTGTAGTTAACCGGTTATTGAAAGTCTTATAGATGAACTTCCAATAGTGGCCTTTATCTCCGTACAAAATTTCAGGGTGATAACGCTAATAGTTTCAGAGAAATAGAATGCCCGTGAAATATTTCGCACATCCGCCATCTTGTGGTTATGTAAACAATTGAACGAAGTTAGATGTCGGTGTATTACAATGTGTATAAACATGTACAGCACCAAGTTTTATTGCGTTTGTTTGGTTAAATCGCGAGAAACGTCTATTTAAAAGTCGCAAATTCGCGTGGCCGCCATGTTGGTTTTGTAGTTACCAGTTTTTCAAAAGTTACATAGATGAACTTCTAGTAGTTCCTTTTATCACCGTAATAAATTCCAGGGTGATAACTGGGATAGTTTCGGAGATATTGAATGGTGGTGAAATATTTCGCACAGCCGCCATATTGGATTGGTGAGACGTAACAAAATTTGAAGGGCACGGTCGGGGTCGCCCGGAATAGGGCTATAAACTTACTGAGTTTCATTGAAATCGCACCAGCCGTTTAGATTTTATTAGGGACACACACACACACACCTCACACACACACACTCGCACACACACACACACGGACAAAAGGTGATCTCATAAGCCTATTTTTTCAAAATTGAAAATAGGCTAATAATTTTTGGCCCAGTATTTCTAAGTTTTTCTTTTATAATTTACAGTAATTGTTTTCCTTGATTTTTGTGCAGTACTGTACTGAACTATATATTCAAGTACTGTAATTGTAGTGGCTTAATCGTTTTAAAACTTGTGTTTCTGTTAAAAACAAATAAATGTACTGCATTGCATTACTTTTAACCCAAAACAAACAGCTTATTTCCTCTTATGAACACATTTCCGGATAACACGGCATTTTTACGAACTCGGCCACCCTTCGGTCCACATTAGGCCGGGCTTGCGAGACTCTACTGTATATGTACTGTATAAAACAATAATAATAATAATAATAATAATAATAATGCACTACAATATCACTGCAATCAAGACAGTGTCAGAGACACGAAGAACTATAGAAAACACATGGCCGATGAACGATGCCGTATATTTACCTTGGCGCTGGAAACTATTGACTACACTGCTCTTCTCTAGCTTGCTTGGAGTACACAAAGAAGCATATTGGTTGGTTGGTTCCTCAGTTTAGGGGTTGCGACAACGCGGTCATGTAGCCACGTGTACTTTGGGTGTGTGTAGAATCTGTCTGATAACCGGTGTTAATTGTGATGGCTGTATTAGTGTGTGTTATCCGTTTTTAATTCAAGTAAGGACTGTAGTTCCTACTTTTGCTACCAAACGCAACCGTCAAAGACAACTAGTTCTGAACTTGGTTAGTAGATGCCACCGCAGTCGGCTGGAACCTAAAAGCGTTAGTTAAATGTAACCAATAATTTAGCTTCACACAAGTGTAATTAGTGGAAGGTTCTTTTATGTGCCATAAATCTATAACATGGGATCGCCGGCAATACTTCTCCTCCAAAGGTAGCCATACTGAGGAATTTTTAACGGTCTTAAAAATCCGACTACTTCGGCCGGGTTTGAACCTGCAACCTTGGCATAGAAGGATGAATATTGCAACCAGCTACGCCACCGAAGCTGCTTTGTGTCACTTTGATTTCTGCCCAAACCCTGCATATACCATAAATTTGAACGAAATCGGTGATTACGACTAGGCCCGGTCCCCTTGTGAGTTGGTTTTGACTTAGGCCTAATTGTACCAGAGATGAGATCAGTGTAGACACAGAAATGTGATCACACTGCATCCTTACCGTATTACATCTATATTAGCGAGTGATATTGCTTGGTAAACTGAAGCGGCAGTCCACCTCTTCTCTCCAGCCAGGAAATTGGTAGAAATTACAGAACAACTCATGTGAGATCCTGTTACTGCACTGGAAACGTAACTGACACCTGCCAATGATTCAAAGCGTAGGCGATCGGTGCACGAGGAAATGAGGAGAGCACGATCAATCCGGGAATTCCTCAAAGTAATTGAAGTGTTGGAAGGTGGAGATACTTTGACAGCAGAGCCGGGAATCGAACATGGAACTCAAGAGCTAAGAATGCTAGCCGCTATGCCACGAAGTGGACAACATGGATTTAGGTAGGTAAAAAAGCTTTCTACCGTTATTCTTGAAAAATAAAAACACTACAGGGTGTTTCGAAAAAAGTGTCCAATATTGCAACACGAGAAGAAATGTTCCTATAAGCATATGCCCGGAAACAAATACAGGGTCTTTCATATAAAATAAGAGCGCCAAGCGGCGGCTTTGTTAACCGCAGCTGCGGTCACCTTGGCCGAGCTTGTGGCGCGCCACGGCCCCTGCTGTAGTATTGAAAGCGCGCGCATAGTACATACGAGGGCTGGTTATTTTTTTGTTTTTCTAAGATCCGATGGACTGTATAAAAATAACAGATTGACATTACTAAACTTGACCTTGCAATAAGCGTGCAGTTGCTCAGTCACCAGTCTAAACCTCAAGTGCTAACATGGTGAGACCGTTATCATTGCAACATCGTATTTTTTTATGAAAAAATATTTTAAGTACGAGTCGGCTCGGCGGGTCCGTGATGCATTTGTTCAGCAATTTCCTGATGAAGTGCCACCTTCACTAGCATAGATTCACGTAATTGCAAATAAGTTTGACACTACTGGCTCAGTGCTCAATAAAAAAAAACATGCCTGCACACGAACAGTTTTAACAGAGGATGAGCTAGATGACATTGGCGAGAATCTTCAACGGTCTCCGTATAAATCACTCACAAAATTAGCACAAGTAGGGGTTTCGGTTTCAACAACAATAACTAACTAACTAAAGTAAGATTTCAGCATTGTACACACGCTAGCAAGGCCGCTGCATCATATAGGATTGTACACACGCTTAAAGCAGGGGGCCTTGGCGTGCCACAAGCTCGGCCAAGGTGACCGACGCCGCGGTTAGCAAAGCCGCCGCTTGGCGCTCTTATTTTATATGAAAAACCCTGTACCTGTTGAGATATGAGCAATTGTACTTGTGTTGTGTATGTACACTTCAGACAATAGACGTCTTCCTACCAGCTACTTCTAATGAACACTTGACGGTCACACACATTTAACAGAACACGCGTTGGGCAAATATCCATCAACACCACCAACCAGGAGCTGTGATGATTCCAGGCGGTCTGTCCACGGATACCATCTGCACGTTACAAGAGATGCTCCACATGGTTAGCACTTGCTTCGGCTCTTCTTCGCAAGGAATCCCCAACTCGTCCAATCACGCCTGGCTGCTCGCGGATGTGGGCACTCTCATTGGACACACGCTCTTGTAACATATGCACATTGTCGATGGATGTGGCATACACCAATGTCTTTAAATGTCCACATAGCCAGAATCCAATGGATTAAGGTCCGGCGAACCACATATCCGCGTACTATGACTGAACATCCGACTCATGCAAAGACCTTCAACGGAAAGACGCCTCTACCACCGACCACAACGCCTCCTCCACGCGGGTAAAATGGTGCATATCTCAATAGGTATTTGTTTCCGGACATATGTGTATAGGAACATTCTTCTCGATTTCACCAATCCCAATCTTTGTTGCAATATCGGACACTTTTTCGAAACACCCTATATATGAAGGGTCTAAATCACCCAAATGGGTGAGCATGAGTTATTTTTTACAAAAGAAAGGAGGGTAATTTTATAGTTCAACAAGTTGTACCGTGAAGAACTAAATAGCCTACTTTCATCCCACTGGTTTTTTCCATTATACATATAATTCTCTTGCATATTACAAGGATTTTCCGAGAAACATCTACAGTATATAAATATTTCAATTTCGCATCACCACCATGCTGGATTTGTGTTCATCAGGTTATTAAAAATCCCATAGGTGAACTTGCGTTAATTGTCTCTATCAACATACAAAATGTCAGTTTGATTGCTATAATAGATTCGGAGATATTGAGAACCGTCGAAATATTTTGGATGATCGCCATGTTGGATTGTTCTATATGTAGGCCATAGAGTTATGTACCATTACATGAAGAATATTAAAAAGGTTTATTATTCACACGTTCACATCAATCTCATGATTAGGAAACAAAAGATAAAAATAATATTTTAAAATGTCGCACAGCCGCCATCTTGTTGTTATGCGTAAAATGAATTGAATCAGATAGCAGTAGGTCTAGATTAAATATTGTATAAACATTTATCGTACCAAGTTTCACTGCAATTGGTTATCTTTAAAAAATGTCATTTAAATATTTTAATTTCAGTTGGCCGCCATGATGGTTTTGTACTTACCATTCTTTTAAGCGTCACATAGTTGAACTTATCTGAGTATTCTTTATCACCGTACAAAATTTCAAGGGATATCGGTAATAGTTTCAGAGATATAGAATGCCGGTGAAATATTTCACATTTCTTCATAGATGTATGGCATGTTAAAGAACCTTCCACTAATTACACCTGTGTGAAGCTAAATTGTGTAGGTTAAGAAGGTAAACAACGCTCTTTAGGTTCCTACGTTGGTTGCCAAGACCGACTGCGGTGGCGTCTTGTAGCTAATTTCTGAACTAGTAGCCGTTGACGGTGGCGTTTGGCGACAAAAGTTGGAACTATTTGAAAAATTCAAAAGTCTGCAGTCCTTACATGAATTAAGAAACAGATAACATACACTAATACAGTCATCACAATTAACACCGGTTATCAGACAGATTCTACACACACCAAAGTACACGGGGCTACACGACCGCGTTGTCGCAGCCCCTAAACTTAGGAATCAACCAACCAACCAAATAGCTAACCCCAAGAACATCATTATGATGTGGAGAAGGTGTCGGAGATATGAGGCGTGTCGTGTGTTCCAGCATTTATAAATACTGAGCTAGTTGGCCTGCCACCAGCTGGGTGTCAGCAACAATGATCCTATTGATAAATTTTATTCTTGGTTAGAATTAGCCGCAGGTACTACCTATTCTCATAGACAAATATGCTGGGTGGATTTAATTATTTATCGTATGGCTTTTAGTGCCGGGAGTGTCCAAGGACATGTTCGGCTCGCCAGAGGCAAGAGCTGCTTCAAGCGGACACACATAGGGTGAGCTACAAGTTCCGTTCAATTTCAAGTAGTTCCAACTTTCCCTACCAAATGTCACTGACGCCTAGTGGTGATCGTTGGAATTTTGATAGAGCGTTCCAACGAAATCTAACCTGGAAATTTAGCTTCACCCAAGTTTAGTCTGTGGAAGGATCTTTTACTTGCCATAAATCTATGACATGGGACCACCGGCTTTACTTCCCCTCCTAAGGAAGGCATACTGAAGGATATTAACGCTCTTAAAAAATCCGACGACTTTGGTCGGGTTTGAACCCGCTATCTTGGGCACAACAGTTCAGCACGCTACCAACTATGCCACCGTTACCGCTTACAGGGTGGTAAGAAAACAAAATAATTAAAGTTAAAATTCCTCCGATACACTGAGAAACATCGAATCATATATATGTTATTATTATTATTATTATTATTATTATTATTATTACTATTATTATTATTATTATATTATTATTATTATTCTTTCGATTCGGCCATCTAAGGACCACGTCATTTCAACTGTTTCTTGTTGCATCGAGCTTTAACATCCTCCCAGTACTTTCGCATTAGTTCTCGATGCTGTTGTTTCCTTTCTGCAGTCCACTTCTTGCCAGTTGGAAGCTTTGGCTTTCCTTGAAAACATCGGTGTGCTGTTAGTTTTTGTTTAAGTGTGGCACGTTCCCAAATATCGTTGCCTGTTATTCCCACTTCTTGTAAATCTTTGTCCACCTCAATGAACCAAGCTCCCTTGGTTTTCTTTTTGAGGAAGTAGGTGAAAATTCTATTTGTCAATCGTGCTGGGTTCATTCTTGTTATATGACAGTAAAAGGTAATTCTCCGTTTCCTCATGGCATCAGTTATTTTTTCCACGTGGGTGTAAAGTTCGTGGTTGTGCCTTCTCCTATATTCCCCATTTTCTTTTACCGGACCCAAGATTTTTCTTAGAATTTTTCTTTCTTTCACTTCCAGCTTCTCTGTTAGTCCCTTGCGATGCATTGCAAGGCACTCTGCAGCATACAAAGCCTCTGGACGGATGACTGTTTGGTAGTGTCTTAACTTGGCATTTGTTGATATGGATTTCTTGTTGTAAATGGCCTTTGTTAGATTGTATGCCATTTCCATTTTCCTGATTCGTGACTCGAAAGCTGCCTTCTCGGAGAGATTGGGGTCTATCCACTCACCCAAATATTTGAACGCTTTCGTTTGCTTGATTTTCCCCTGTCCTACATCCAGCTCTTTTGGCGCTAGCTTGATATTAGTGATGCATTCTGTTTTTTTCAAAGGAGATCTTAAGGCCCGCTTTTGCTGCTTGAATCTGGAGTTCATTAATTTGCGCTGCGGCTGCATCGAGGGAATCTGAAAAAATTGCGAGGTCATCTGCGAATGCTAGGCAGTCAACTATCAGGTTCTGTTTTTTGTAGCCCAATCTGACTCCATTTTCAGACTTGTTAATGTTCATTACTTTTCGCCACTGCCGGATGACTTTTTCGAGCACACAGTTGAAGAGCAAAGGAGATAGTCCATCTCCTTGTCTTACACCAGTCTTGATTTCGAAGGGCTCTGAAATTTCTCCCCTGAATTTCACTTTGGACGCAGTGTTGGTTAAGGTTTTCTGAATGATTGCTCTTGTTTTGTTGTCCAGTCCCAGTTCTTTCAGTATTTCAAATAAGGTGGGTCGATCGATAGAGTCATAAGCCTTTTTGAAGTCAATGAAGGTCACTACAAACTGTTTGTTTCTAAGCTTCAGATATGAAAGAATAGATTTAAGGTTCAAAATCTGTTCGGCACACGATCGTCCCTTCCGAAATCCCCCTTGATATTCCCCTAATTGTGGATCCAACTGTTCCTCTGCTCTAGTTTGAAGGGCTTTTGAAAGGATTTTGTATGTTATTGCAAGGAGGGAGGTGCCACGGTAATTGTTCACATTCGTTCTATCACCTTTTTTGTGAAGAGGGTGAAGCAGAGCTGATGTCCAATCAATAGGGAGTTCCTCCTTTTCCCATATCTCACTAATTATTTCCGTTAGTTTATCGATAGCTACGTCGCCAGCATGCTTCCATAATTCGGCGATTATTGAATCCTCGCCTGGTGCCTTATTGTTTTTAAGTGACTGAATAATCTGCATAATTTCTTCTTTGGTTGGTGGTGTAGAGTCCGGGTTTGTATTTGGATTGTCTTCAAATGAGAATGAGGATCCTGGGCTTTCACAGTTAAGGAGAGACTCAAAATAATTTGCCAGGATAGTGCAATTGTCCTTGTCATTATAGGCAGTTTTTCCCTCAGGATCTTTGAAATGTAGGCTAGGTGGAGTGTATTTAGTGAGATTCTGTCTGAAGGTTCTGTAGAAATCTCGAGTGTTGTTTTTCTTGAAGTCTTGTTGAATCTTTTCCAATTGACTTTTGTCGTATGCACGTTTTACCCCACGTATGGTTTTTGCAGCATGTTTCCTCACTAACAGAAAACTCTCCCAGTTATCTGAATTCTTCTTAGAGTTCCATCTCTGCCATGCTAGTTGTCTCTGCCTTATTGCTGCTTCACATTCACTGGTCCACCAGAGATGTTTCCTTCGTTTTGTTAGCGGGACTATCTCTTTAGCTGTTCTCACCATGCCATCTCTTAGTTGTTCCCAATTCTGTGGATCCAAAAATTTCAAGCTTCTCAGTAAACTCGTGATTCAGGTGTAGCTTCTCTGTGTCAAACCTGTTGATCTCTCTTCGGCAGACCCTCCTGGTATTTCTTGGAAGAAGTTTAACCTTGATTTTGGAAAGGTAGTGATCAGAATCAAGATTTACACTTCTCAGGACTTTTACATTCTGGATCTCTCGGTGTGCCTTGCGTGAAATAGCGACATGATCGATTTGGAATTCACCAAGTTTTGGATTTGGAGAAGTCCACGTTTTCTGTTTTCTTGGCAGGTGTTTGAAAGCAGTAGATTTCATAACAAGGTTGAACGCCTTACAGAGCTCCAGAAGTCTCTCTCCATTGCGGTTGGTTCTGTAATGAGCTGGGTAACTTCCTACAATGTTTCGGAATTTTCTTTCACGGCCAAGTTGAGCATTGAAATCACCAAGCAAGATAATCATATGTTTGTCCGGAATTTTAGCCATTATATCCTCCAGTTCTTCCAAAAATTCATCTGTTCCTTCTCTGTCTTTTTTGTTTGCCTCATTAATTGGCGCATGCACATTAACCATAGTATACATTTTGTTCGTGCATCGGAAAGTGAGGATTGCTACTCGGCTGTTAGGAGAACTGAAATCTACGACCGAGTCCAAAATTCTTCTATTTACAATGAATCCCATGCCAAGGTGAGGGATGTTCTTTGCAACACGTTTACCAACTTTGCCTTTAAATATTCTGTACCCCTGAGACTCAAAAGGAAGTTCATCTGTAAATCTTGTTTCTTGTACTGCCGTAATAAGAATTTGATGTTGGGAGAGAGTATCAGTGAGATGCTTAAGTTTACCAGTTTTCAAAAGGGAGTTCATATTAACGGTAGCAAAGAAGTTCCGATGTTTGTGTTTGATCTTTAGTGGAGTCTCCGACACCTCCAAGCATTTTGGTGCTGGCTCCCCAGAATTATTATTATTATTATTATTATTTTCGGTTTATACAGAACATATAACACATTTCTGGTATATTACAACGTAACTATACGGGCTTCAGTGAACCAAAATATAGCTACGGAAACAGCAACTTCTAAGCTAGAATTTCGCTACCCATGAACTTCCGAACGATTCTGGTTGTCGATAGAACTACTGCCTTCTGCATTAGTTTGTAGAGCCCAGTATCCAGATCCAGTTCTTTAAGGCCTTGGAGCAAGGTACTTGGGATCACGCCCGTACTCGAGACAATGATAGGTATGGTCTTCACTCGCTCTACATGCCATTGTCTTTTGATAGGGTCGACCAACTCGCTGTATTTGCTGATCTTTTCAATGTGTTTTGACTGGAGATTCTTGTTGTTAGGAATCGCAACATCAATCAATGTAGTTTGCTTGGTTTTCTTGTTTACAACCACCAGGTCCGGCCTGTTGTGTGATACCGATTGATCAGTCAAAATAGTTCGGTCCCAATACAGTTTGTATTCATTGTTTTCAAGAACACACTCTGGCTGATATTGGTGGTACGGAACTTTCTTTCCTTTCAAAAGCTGAAACTTATCAGCCAACTCCTGATGCAAGATTTTAGCAACTGCATCATGCCTTTGTTTGTGCTCTGTTGCCAGGAAATATCTACATGCAGATGTAATATGCTGTATTGTTTCTGACTGTTGACATCCGTAGCGGCACTTATCATCTGGTACAGCGGGATCTTTTACAATGAACTTGAGGTAGTTCCTTGTAGGGATGACTTGGTCTTGAATTGCTAGCATAAAACCTTCAGTTTCTGGAAAGATCTGTCCTGAAGTGAGCCAGTAGTTTGACGCATTTATATCAACATTTGCTTGACTCACCTCATTTGGATGTCTTCCGTGCAAAGGTTTTGCTTTCCATGCTTCCATCTTCTGAATGTCAGTATGTAGGAGGTGTTGAATCTCTTGCTGACACAAGACCAGTGGCGTTGATCTGTCCGCCTCACTGATGGCTCTGTGAAGTACAGATGACCTCGCTTCTGCATAGAAGTACTCCCTAAGGTTGACTATCTGCCGTTTCATCTGATTATCAATGTCAACGAACCCACGTCCACCTAGGCTTCTGGGTAGAGTCAATCGCTCTATTGAAGATCGTGGGTGGTGTTTCCTTCCTTTTGTGAGCATCGTTCTCATTTTTCGTTCAAGTCCTTCGATGTCCGTTTTGCACCATTTGATTATGCCAAAGGAGTAGCTCAGCACAGGTACAGCATACGTGTTAACAGCTTTCACTAAGTTTTTGCTGTTCAAGTGCGTTTTTATAATTTGTTTTAATCTTTTGACAAATTCACAGGACAGATCTTTCTTTATTGACACATGGTCAATATGCTTAGCTTGTTTTACTCCTAAGTATCTGTAGGTGTCTTCTGCCAACATAGCCCTAATATGCTGTCCATCTTCCAGCTCATACCCGGACTTCTGTACTTTTCCTCTCACCACCTTTAGTGTCCGACACTTGTCCAAACCAAATCCCATTTGTATGTCTCGTGAGAATGCTTCAACTATTCTCAACAAGTTTTCCAGATGCGACTCTGTTTCGGCATAGAGTTTAAGGTCGTCCATGTATAGCAGATGATTTAGCCGAGTACCAATTCTCTTTCCAATCTTGATAGAAAAGCCGTAGTGAGTAGAGTTAAGCTGGGTAGATAACGGATTCATTGCCAGGACAAACCATAAGGGGCTAAGGGAGTCTCCTTGAAAGATGCCTCTCCGAATCGATATCTCATCTGTTCGTATATCTTCGCGTGGCGTACTGAGACACAGTCTAGTTTGCCATGCTGACATAACCCTTTCCAAGAAACTGACAAATACCTCATTGATCCTATACAATCGCAGCACTGCTACTAGCCAGTCATGGGGGACGGAATCAAAGGCCTTCTTATAATCGATGTACGCCATATGAAGGTTTCGGTGATTTAAGTGTGCCTGGCCACACACAACTGAGTCAATTATTAGTTGTTCTTTGCACCCTTTTGAACCCTTTTTACAACCTTTCTGTTGCACGGCAATTATATTGTTTCTTTCACAGTGTGCATATATCCTGTTAGCCAAGCATGATGTAATGATCTTATACAACGTGGGCAGACATGTGATGGGACGATATTTTGTAGGATCCCATGTATTCTGAAGATCTTTTGGAAGCAAATATGTGATGCCACGTGTGATGAATTCGGGTAAGCTATCAGGATGAAGGATGGAATCATTAATGAACTCACCTAGTCGATTGTGGATGCTCCAGAACTTCTTATACCAAAAATTCTGAATCTGGTCAGGGCCAGGGGCTTTCCAATTCGCTAAGTTGTTGATAACTTCCTTAATATCATTTGTGGTGAATTTCTCGTGCTGCATTTGCTCAAATCTTTGGGAAGCTTGCTGTTCTTCTCTTACCCAACTTGATTGAGTGTCGTGATGAGATGGTGTAGACAGATGTTTTCCCCAAAATTCTTGAACTTCTTCTTTAGTCGGATAGCTTTTGTCCGCAGAAACCTTTATCTTACCCAGAGTCTGATAGAATCTTCTCTCTGAGTTGGCGAAAAGGAAGTTATCCTTCTTCCTCTTCATACTCTCCCTATACTTTGCAAGTCTGGCGGATAAAACAGACAGCCTTTGTTTCAAGGTATCTAAGCACTCTTCAGGTGTTGAATTCGGTACATCTCGCTGTGTGTGGGCTGTGTTTTGTCTCATTATATGCTCAGCTTTCCTCAGTAATTTTCTTGTTCTTGTACCACGAACATATTGTGTCATTCTAGCAATATCTGCCCTGAGCTGTTCAATCCTTCCAACAAGTCTTCTTTCCCAGTTTGGCATCGATGGCATTTGCTTTTTCCGTTCATGTTGTCCAATACCCATAGCTTTCACAACAGTTACTGCACCACAGTAAATAATAGTATGAAGGGATTCCAGATTGGCAGATGCTTCAACATGTTCCGGCAAAACATCCCGATTCATGATACTCAGTATCTTTGTCAGCTTTCTTGAACCATTGACTTTCGGTATTTTCGGCCTGCAATTTGTATCAGTTCCATAAAACTCTACGACTGTAGACATCATTTCATTCTTCAACTTTTCAATTTGGTGTTGATCGATAATTTGCATGGAAACTGGATCTACTTCTTGAAGGTCCTGGCTATCAGCTTGTGCCGACTCCAGTTCTTCAGGAACACTGTTCTGAGTGACTCCATTCACACCTTCCTTCTCACGCCGTACCTCTTCTTTAATGGTGTTCATTCTGGCTTCAGGGATAAGATTATTCCGGAGAATAGCCCTGTATTGATCAGATACTCTCTGTTCGGTCACAGTTAGTTCTGGGTAATGCAACAGATATTCAGAATGTAAGCGTTGCCTATAACCAACTGAATTCTGTCCGAAGTCAGTAACCCTAAAATAAGTGCGTATTATGGTTTCGTTCATGACATTTGTCCATTTAATACGCTGTCGTGGCAGTCCTGCCTGGGTGAGCACAGGTTGAGTTACCTGTGCAGCACCTTCAGCAGGTGAAGTACTAGATAATGATTCACTTCTCTGCTCAGGCTCATCATGCAAACGCTTGTCGGCTGTAATGATTTCGGGATCTTGCCCGGTAGGGGCCCGCCTGTTCAGCCCTCTACCACCGGCGGCTCGCATACTGTCACGTCCAGCACCGGCTCCAAACGTGCCCTGGCGCTCCCCAGGCAGCGGCATTTCATCCGAGGCATTACTCGTTAATTTCTCCATCATGCATTAAATGGGTTTGCCTTTTATACCTACAGCCAGGTTTTGTTATCAGCCGTCCCTAACATGGGATACAGACGCTGTTGGCAGCCGCCCGTTCCGGATCAGACGCTACCATTGTAGGTTTAATTTTGGAGTTTTCCATCTCCTAGACAGGTTGCCTTCACTACGGCTCAGGAGTCCTGCCTACCCCATATTATTATTATTATTATTATTATTATTATTATTACTATTATTATTATTACCGCATGGTCGCAGCCCCTAAACTGAGGAATCAACCAACCAAGACTAAAGAACAACATGAATTGTATTTTGGCCATTCGGCTGCAATTATATTTATTAAAACTGAATAGAAATGGGTTCATAGAGGATGGTTCAATTCCCAGCTGAGCCTTTCTAGAAGACGTCTGTTACTGTTTCCCACTCCTACTCTAGAAAAATGACGGGATGGTTCGTAACTTACGGCCACGGCCGCCTCGTTCCCAATACTCTTCTGAATTACAAGTACACACACTACTGCACAAACCACAATAACACAAAACAAATAAGTTCTACACGCACTCCCATGTACAGTATATGGGGCTGACTTTTCGCGATGTTCAAGCCCTTCAAATGAAACAACAACAATTGTTTGTGAGCCTACGGGGAGGGGAAAGATTTAATGCATTCCTTTCAAAACCCGCCACCAGCTAAGTGCTTTTTATTCAACTCCTAAAACCCGCAATAGGATGAATTAATCCAATGAAAGTACTCCGTGATTCATGCGATGCACTGTGGTTATTTAATAAGACCTCCTGGGAGCTTGGTGTCGTGTAATTGCATTAGCAGCCGGTAGAAGGCAGCACAGTAGAACACTGATTGCCGCGGCTTCTCTCTGAGACTGGTTATATCTGACAACGTTACTCTATTGTTTGTTTTCTAAGAACTTTTACTAGGATTTATTTCTCCACGATCTGGGGAAGTCCCTCTTTAACTCTACTTGAACACGATTATTCCTGGCCATCCATCATGATGAGTTTCTATGCACAAGATCGCGGGTTCAAACCCGACCGACGTCGTCGGAATTTTTAAGAGCGTTAAAAATTCCTCAGTATGCCTTCCTTCGGATAGGAAGTAATGCCGGCAGTCCCATGTCATAGATTTATGGCATGTAAAAGAACCTTCCACTAACTACAGTTGTGTGGAACTAAATTTGTAGGTTAGATTTTATTAATGCTCTATCAGTTCCAACGTTCGCCGCCAGGTGCCAGTTGTGGGGGCATCTAGCAGCCAAGTTCATAGCTAGGTGTCGTTGACGGTAGCATTCGGTAGCAAAAGAAGGAACTGCTTCAAATTGATCGTCTGCAGTCCTTACCTGAATTACAGATAACACACATTAATACAGTCATCACAATTAACACCGGTTATCAGACAGATTCTTCACACACCCAAAGTACACGGGGCTACATGACCACGTTGTTGCAGCCCCTAAACTCAGGAACATGTTGAGGATTATTCAAATACATTACAAATCAAGAATTTTCATGAATTACAACAGAGGCTATCTTCTATGGTCTTGGGGTACGAATTTAGACTCTGGATTCAGGTGTCCTGGGATCGATTTCCGGCTCTGGTATTGGGACGGGGTATACACAACCCGGCTGAGACAAAACAGAGAAGACATGGGTTTGATTCCCACCACAGTTGTCTTAGGAGTGTTTTCCCGTGGTTTCGAATCTTTGTGTTATTGCTGTCTCATTTAAGGGCTAAGATATCGTCGTCATTTCTGCCCCATGTACTGTGTTGTTGCTTAAACATCTCTCTGGTAGCAGTTAAAATGAAACACCTCGAGTACTCACTTAAAATAATTTATTAACTAAATTCTACAACTAAGGAGAACATCTTAAGACTACGACATTGCTTTCCGTGAGACTACACGTGACTGTTGAGCGGGGACCTCACTCAAGGCTGCCCGAGTCGCCTGCGGGGTGCTGCCGTCATGTGGTTGCTGGGTGAACTACCCTTAGTCCAGAGCGAGGCACCGGACATGCCGCCCATCTAATTTGTTACACAAATTATAAAAAATGATGGCAGTACGTGGACATACTGCTCCAACACAAGTCTCTAGCAATAAATCAAAACACACAATGTAGACAAAAAGAAAACAAGATAAACACAATATAAACACTATATGAACACAAGATAAACACAAGATAAACACAAGATAAACACTATATGAACACAAGATAAACACAAGATAAACACACTACATTGGTAGTCCTTTTACATGAGTTCTTCAGGGAAAAGGCTGATCCTGGTTACTGATCGTTTGTACGACCCCTTGCTCGTCCGCACAGTCACAACACGCACCAGCCCATCAGTCCCAGGATGGAGCTCTTCTATTATCCCGGTTGGCCATGTGAGGGGGGGAGCATTTTCTTCTTTGAGGAGCACCAGCCTTCCTGCCTTGAGGTTGGGTTGGTTGTGGAGCCACTTGGAACGCTGCTGGAGCTGGCCCAAGTAGTCGGTTGACCAGCGTTTCCAGATGAGTCGTCGGCACCGCTGGACCAGTTGCCATCTTGACAGCCGTGATGATGGCCCTAAGAGACAATCTGGTTCAGGGAACGACACTAAGGGTTCGCCAGTCAAGAAGTGACCAGGGGTGAGGAACGCATACTCATCAGGACTGCTGGGTATCGGGATGATGGGTCTCGAATTTAAACATGCCTCAATTTGTGTGAGCAGTGTTGTTATCTCTTCAAAAGTTAGCACAGTGTTACCAGCAACTTTCTTCAGGTGGGTCTTCACTGATTTTATACCTGCTTCCCACAGTCCGCCGAAGTGAGGGGAGTAAGGAGGTATGTGATGCCAACGAATTCCTTCTTCAGCTGTGAAGTTCGATACGGTAGTTTGATGGTCTTCTGTTCGGATGAAGCGCGACAATTCATCTAGTTTCCTTCGTGCTCCGGTGAAGCACGTGCCATTGTCACTATACATGTGACTGCAGCGCCCACGTCTTGCAATGAACCTTCTTAATGCGGCAATAAAGGCCTCCGTGGATAGATCGCTGACTGCCTCAATGTGTAGTGCCTTGGTCGCCATGCACACAAACAATGCTATGTAGCATTTCTTCTGTATTTTACTTCGTGAGCTTCCATATTTCACATGCAGCGGCCCTCCATAGTCCACACCACAATGAGAGAACGGCTTGCTTGGGGTCACTCTAGACTTAGGCAACTGTCCCATGAGCTGACTGGTGTCATTGGTCTTCACTCGGAAGCATGTTACACAGCTGCGGATCACTTGCCTGATAACAGATCGGCCATTGGTTATCCACCACCGTTGCCGCAACGAGGCTAAGAGAAGTTGGCTTCCTGCGTGCAAAAGTCGTATGTGCTCATTCCAAATAAGCAATTTTGTGACAGGACGCTTAGGGGGCAGTATCAAAGGATGTTTTTGTTGAAATGATGCTTCAGCATTCTCCAGCCTGCCGCCCACCCTCAATAGGTTGTCACTATCCAGAAAGGGGTGCAGAGTGAGAAGTTTGCTCTGATGTGGCACTGCGTTTCCTTGATGTAAATTATGTATCTCCTGACTGTACGAGCAGCGCTGAACGATGCGGATGATTGCTGTCAGACTATCGCGAAGTTCGTCAGTAGTCAAAGGTCCATGCCGTCTTGCTGCTGCCTCCTGCTTTAGATTGTGAAGAAATCTGAGAATGTATGCAAATACTCTGTGCAGTTTAGTCCAGCTGGAAAAGCGGGTGAAGAAGTTATCTGCGTCATGATTACTCGCCACGAAACACAACCTTACTCCTCGCTGCTCAGGAATTTCGGTTGGTTCAGCAGTGGTTAGTTCAGGCCAGGCTGAAGGATCCGTCGATAGCCAGGCGGGCCCCGCCCACCATAATCGATTGCCTTGTAGTCGATGTGGCTCCGTTCCCCTGGAGATAACGTCCGCTGGATTTTCCTGTGATGAGACATGGTTCCAATCTTGCTGAGAAGTCAGTTGGTGAATTTCCGACACCCTGTTGGCCACATATGTTTTCCAGGCTGAGGAGCTACCTGCAATCCAGGCCAGAACGACAGTGGAGTCTATCCAGTAATAACGTCGACATGAATGTAGATTAAGGGCTTGAATCACTCTTTCCATTAGCCTGCTCAGAAGTAGTGCGCCATTCAACTCCAGTCTTGGGAGCGACACTTGCTTCAAAGGGGCTACCCTAGATTTAGAGCAAAGTAAGTGAACGGAGATTGTTCCATTGGAGTTGATGCAACGTAGGTAAGCGCAGGCACCGTAGGCTCTTTCTGAGGCATCAGCAAATCCGTGAAGTTCAACATTGGCATTCATGCCGTCTGCGGTCACCTTCCGTGGTACACGAATCTCATTTAGTTTGGGGAGCTGCTGATGTATCTCCTTCCATTGTGTCTCAAGTTCTGAGGGAATTTTACCATCCCAATCGAGGTGTCGTTGCCAAAGGACTTGTATGAACAACTTGCACTGGACAATTACAGGCCCTATGAGTCCCAATGGATCATAAATGGACGCTACATTGGCCAACACTGATCTCTTTGTCCAAGTCAATTTGTTGTGGTTGAGAGCTCCCACGGTGAATTGAAATGAGTCACTACTCGAATGTCATAACAGACCAAGCGTTTTCACTGCGCCATCTTCAAGAGGAAGACTGCAAGACACCTGGCTCTCGCGAAGTGTAGGTGGGATGGCCTCCAATACATCGGGATTGTTGGACCGCCATTTACGGATGGGGAATCCTCCGGTTTGCAGGAGCGATGTGAGGTCTTTGTACAAATGGATGGCTTCTTCAATGGTGTCTGTCCCTGTCAAAAGATCATCAACGTAGAAGTCTCTCTTGGCAACTTCGGCTGCTGTAGGATGTATGTCTTTACCGTCGAGTGCCACCTGCAGTAAGCAACGGGTAGCTAGATACGGAGCCGCTGCAGTACCGTAGGTTACCGTAGGCAATCGGTACATGTCCAATTGTTGATTCGGAGAACTGCGCCACAAGATTCTCTGGAAGTCTCGGTCTGCTTCATGAATCTGAATCTGTCGGTACATCTTCTCGATATCTGCTGTTAGCGCATACTTGTGTGTGCGGAAGCGAAGAATGATCGAGAACAGATCCTGCTGAATAGTTGGCCCAACCAGCATCACGTCATTCAGGGAGATCGACGAAGTTGTTTTAGCCGACGCATTGTAGACAACTCTGACCTTGGTAGTGTTGCTCGTGTCCTTGATTACTGCGTGATGAGGCATGTAATAAACAGGTTTCTGCTGGTCACTACGATCGACAAGTTCCATGTGTCCTAGTTGGCGGTATTCATCCATGAATTTGATATACTCATTCTTCAGTTCAGGTTGTCGATGCAATTTCCTCTCGATATAGCCAAAGCTCCTCCTGGCATTGGCAAACGAGTCACCAAGTTCTCCTACTGCTTCTCGTAGTGGAAGTCTCACTGTGAACCTGCCCGACTTATCACGCGTGAATGATTTCCTAAAATGCTCCTCGCATTGACTTTCTTCCTTGGAATGGCTACGAGTCGTCAGCTCCTCCTGTTCCCAAAAGCGTTCCACCTGTGTGTGCAAGGCTTCAGCCGTGGATAACAATGATGTTGTTCCATTCTTACGTTGTTGAACTGAGTGAGGGGGTAGACATCCAGATAGCACCCAACCAAGTTGTGTATTTTGAAGAGTAGGGTAACCTTCTCTAGATTGTTGTTCGGGTCTCAAGACTTCAAAGAACACAGTAGCACCTAACAGCAGATCTATCTCCTTAGGCTGGTTGAAATTAGGGTCGGCTAGTGGAATGTTGGCGGGCAGTTGCCAGTCCTCGCACTCTATTCTTGATGAAGGCAGCGGGCCAGTGATCTGACGCAGGACAGAACCTACTATATGCCGACTATAAGTACCAACTCTCGACTCTATCTGAAGTTGACAGAAGTGAGAGGATTCAGTCGCTCGCGTGTTGCTAATGCCATTGATGGGCATTGAATGCCGATTCAGCTTGATACCCAACCGGTCCACTAAGTCTCGAGACACGAAGTTCATCTGTGATGCACTGTCTAATAGTGCTCGGCATTGATGCATTCGACCTTCGCTATCCCTAATGTTAACAATGGCAGTTGATAGCAATACTTCATTGTGAGGGCAAGCGCCTCTGACAGAACAATATGCTTGGTGTTGGGATGCAGTGTGTGACGAGGTAACAGTACGGTCCATATTCTGGTCTATATGTAACATTGTGTGGTGACTTTTATTGCATCTTCGGCAGTTACCAGCGTTGCAATTGTTGGCTATGTGGTCATTTCTCAAACAATTGAAACAGACATTATGTTCCCTCACAATACCTATACGGCCATTTACGTCCATGTATTTGAATTTTGCACATTTATGCAGACTGTGAGATGTCTTACATAGCACACAATAAGGTGACGTGGTGACGAAGGCTCGGTGTTGTCCCCTTGAACTTGTACCACGCTTGACCTCATCTTGTGTTACAGCAGCTGTCTTGTTGGACGTGACTATTTCTAAAGTTTGGCAATTACTTTCCAAGAATTGAATTAGGTCCTTCAAGCTGGCATGCACTTCATTTGACGTACCGTTCTCCCATTGTTTCCTGAGATTGAGACTGATTCTTTCCAAAACTAAGTGCGAGAGCATAAGGTCATGCAAGGGCGTTTCAATTTTTAGAGCTTCTATGGCATGTAAGTTGCTGCAAAGTTGATTAATTAGCAAACGCAGCTCTTTAGGAGAATCATGCTTTGCGTTAGGGAGTGACAACAATTCCTTGATGTGAAGGTCTGATATAAGTCTGGGATTGTGATACCGACTGCGAATCAATTCCCAGGCGACCTTGAAGTTATCCTGTGAAATTGGTAAATTCTCAATTAGGTGGTGAGGTTCGCCAGACAAACATGATAGAAGATAATAGTATCTTTGAATGTCTGTGATTGTATCATTATTGATGATCAGCGCTACAAAGGTGTCATAGTAATGCATGAAATCTTGTAGAGCACCACTGAACTTGGGTAGTGAAATAGTTGGAAGTTTTAGGGCGCAACTATTGCTCATGTTATCACTATTTACAGGCGGAGGTGTGTGTGTATGTTCGGGGCACAATAGCGTTTCCATTTTTGACTTAATGTCCAAGCATAAATCATCAAAGGCCGCTCTATCTAGATCATGTGCTTCGTTTTCAGGATCATCGATTTCCAATTGTATCTGAGTGTCATTATACTCATCCATTAAACTCGCCAACGATTGTTTTCTAACTTTAATGTCGTTAAGATTCCCACCTGCTGCAAATGCATTCACGAATGTACTTAAGCGAGTCACGCGAGATTTGATGACTGCTCTTTTCTTTGTTAATACACGTTTTTGATTGGCATCCATAATAACCCGGTAAGAAAGGACAGAAGGAAATGTTGAACCAGATTGTACTCACCGATGCTGTCTTCAATGTTGGTAAGCTTGTTTATCTGTCGACAGCGGTCTCTGGTGGATGTTCCTGCAAGTTCCGTTCTCTAGCAATCCTGGCGGGCATGTATGGTAGCTGACGTAACCGGACTAGCACCTCACAAGATGGCGTCCTACGGTCATGGCGTGGTTGTGCTAACAAGATGGCTATTTACAGAATACGAATTTATTTCTACCGTTATATATGTATATATTTTGTATTCTTATACCGCACTTTGTATTATTAGTCACAGTTTGATTTGTAACATAAGTCATGCACATTTCATCACTAAACAGGTACACTTGTTTCACAAAAATCCCACATGTTGGCACACGAATAAGTTCGAAGTTCACTTTTTTCTATAATCCGGCATTAGGAGGACCAAAATGTTGTTGCTTAAACATCTCTCTGGTAGCAGTTAAAATGAAACACCTCGAGTACTCACTTAAAATAATTTATTAACTAAATTCTACAACTAAGGAGAACATCTTAAGACTACGACATTGCTTTCCGTGAGACTACACGTGACTGTTGAGCGGGGACCTCACTCAAGGCTGCCCGAGTCGCCTGCGGGGTGCTGCCGTCATGTGGTTGCTGGGTGAACTACCCTTAGTCCAGAGCGAGGCACCGGACATACTGTACTTATGAATGTGTATGTCTGATAACCTGTGTCACTGTGATGCCTGTACTAGTGTGTGTACTGTATTTGTAATTGAGACGAGTATTTGGATGGAGTCGGTGGAACCTCCGTGGCTTAGACGGCAGCACGCCGGCCCCTCACCGCTGGGCTCGTGGTTCAAATCCCGATCCCTCCATGCGAGATTTGTGCTGGACAAAGCGGAGGCAGACAGGTTTTTCTCCAGATACTCCAGTTTTCCCTGTCAATATTTCATTCCAGCACACTCTCCACTACCCCTTTTCATTTCATCTGTCATTCACTTAATCATTGCCCATGGGGAGTGCGACAGGCTTCGCCAGCCGGCACAGTTCATATCCTCGCCGCTAGATGGTGACTTCATTCGTTCCATACCTGACCCGCTCGGTCGACTGGAAACAGGCTGAAGATTTTCATTTCATTGGGATGGAATCGGGTATGGCCACAAGTTGGGAACCATCCCGGCATTTGCCTGAAGTAGAAGTGGGAGGCAGCGGAAAAAACACGTCTAGAATGGCTGAGGTGGTAAACGAACCGGGACATCTGGGGGTCACCGCCAAGAATGCCAGCCACTGCGTGACGAGGTGGACCTAAATAGAGTGTGTGAATACATATAGAATATATCTGATAACCTGTGTTATTGCGGTGTCTGTAGTATTTGTAATTCAGATGAGGACTGGGAAGGAGGCATCCGTGGCCTTAAACTAGCGCCCATCCTGGTATTTTAGTACAGTACAGTAGTTATATTATCCCAATTTTGACTAAAAAGTAGGCTATAGCTAATTATACAGATTTTATCGTTGGCCACCAAAAGCCGTGAGAGGTTTCTTCATTTATCTGCCTTTCGTGACTCTTGCCTTTCTTTTGCAGTGAACATCATTTTTCTAGAAGTCGGGGGATTCTCTCTGCGTTTTTCATATTGTAAATTAACAGTGCGGCTTCGGTGGCGTAGTTGGTAGCATGTTGAGCTTCAATGTCCAAGATCGTGGGTCCAAACCCGGCCGAAGTCGTCGTATTTTTAAGAGCGTTAAAAATCCCTCAGTATGCCTTCCTTCGGAGGGGAAGTAAAGCCGGCGGTCGAATGTCATAGATTTATGGCATGTTAAAGAACCTTCCACTTATTACACGTGTGTGAAACTAAATTATACGTTAAATTTGACCAACGCTCTCAGGTCCCCACGTTCCTTGCCAGGAGCCGACTGCGGTGGCATCTAGTAACCAAGTTCGGAACTTGTAGTAGTTGACGGTGGCGTTTGGCGGCAAAAGTAGGAACTAGTTGAAAATGGAATGCCTACTGTCCTTACTTGAATTTAAAACAGATAGCACACACTAATACAGCCATCACAATTAACACCGCTTATCAGAGAGATTCTACACACACCCAAGGTACACGGGGCTACATGACCACGTTGTCGCACCCATAATCTGAGGAACCAAACAACCAAATTAACAGGGGCACTTAATTTGGATGATATATTCTTTCAGAACACAATAACCACGACAAACAATCTTGTGTTAGCATATTGAATAATGCTTCATCATGATGGACGGCAAAGAGAAATAAATCCCTACAGAGGATTGTTAAGTCATTCGAGCCTCAGTTGGTTATAATTTCTGCCAATGGTCATAGCAGAGCATTTCAATTGAACGCCCGTAGGCTCCCCAACAAGTTCAATTACAATTTTTCCATATTTTGGTACCAGACGCCTCTGTCACTGACACCCAGCGGCGAACGTTTGAACTTGATAGAGCGTTTCTAACCAAATAACCCACATATTTTGGCTATATACTACCAAGTGTAGTGGTAGGTTCTTTTACATGCCATGAATCTATCACATTGGCCCGCCGCCGGCTTTACTTCCCCTCTGAAGTAAGGCAAACTGATTTTTAGCATATTTTCATTTTATGAAAAAATAGGCTTATGCGATCATTTTTTTGTCCGTGTGTCTGTCTGTGTGTGCGTGCGTGAGTGGGTGAGAGTGCGTGTCCCCCACCTAATAAATTCTAAACGGCTGGATCGATTTGAATGAAACTCCGAAAGATCATAGCACCATTCTGGCCGACCGCGACCGTGCCCTTCAAATTTTATTGTGTCTCACCAATCCAACATGGCGGATGTAAAAAATATTTCACCAGCTTTCAGTATCTCCGAAATGATTACCGATATCACCCTGAAATCTTGTACGGTGATAAAGAGAACTACTAGTTGTTCACCTATGAGACTTTCGAAACCAACATGGCGGCCAAGCGAAGTTGAGACTTTGAATAGACTTTTCTCGCGATTTAACCATCCAAACGTAATGAAACATAGTACAGCAAATGTTTATACACATTGTAATGCACTGGCATCTAATTTAGTTCAATTGTACACATAACCTCAAAATGGCGGCTGTGCGAAACATTTCAATGCTATTCAATATCTCCGAAACTATTTAAGATATCACCCTGAAATTTAGTACGTTGATAAAGGGCACTGGTACAAGTTCATCTATGTAACTTTCAAAAACCTGTTAACTACAAAACGAACTTGGCGGCCACGCGAATTTGAAACATTTTAATAGACTTTTTTCGTGATTCAACCATCTGAGCGCAGTGAAATGTGGTACAGTAAATGATTATACATATTGTAATGCACTGGCATCTAATATAGTTCAATTTTTGACATAACCTCAAGATGGCGGCTGTGCGAAATTTTAAAATTAAGTTTTTATTTCTTGTGTCGTAATCATGCGATCGAATTGAAAGTTTGAATAATGAAGCTACGCAATAATTTTCCTTTATTGGTACATAACTCTATGGCCTGGAGATATAACAATCTAAAATGGCGAGCATTCGAAATATTTTGACGGTTCTCAATATCTACGAATCTTTTACAGCAATTAAACTGACATTTTTTTATGTTCATAGAGGCCATGAACATAAGTTCACCTATATGACTTTCAGTAACGTGGTGAGCACAAATCCAACATGGCAACGACGTGAATTATAAATATTTAAATGAACGTTTCTCGTGATTTTACCATCCTAGTGCAGTGAAACTTTGCACGTTAAATGCGTATACAAATGTTAATCCACTGACATCTAATTTATTTAAATTGTTATCTTAACCACAACATGGCAGCTGTGCGAAATTTAAAAATCTCGTTTTTACTTCTTGTGTTCTAATCATGCGATTGAAGTTTGAATACCACACGTACACAATAATCTTCATGTAATAGTACATAAATAAAATTCCAACCTGGCGACCATCTGAAATATTTAGACAGTTCTCAATATCTACGAATCTATCACAACAATCACACTGAAATATTGTATGTTGATAGAGGCAATTAACATGAGTAGATATGAAAATAGGCTGTATATTTCTTCACGGAACTACTTGTTTTTTTAACGTTCTTAAAAATTTGACGACTTCGGCCAGGTTTGAACCCGCGATCTTGGGCTTAGCAGCTCAGCATGCCACCGATTACGCCACGGAAGCCGGTGAATAGTGATATAAACACCAACAAAACGCACAACAGTTATTGTAGTTAGATAATACTAGCTGAAGTACCCGTGTTTCGCTGCAGGTCATAAATAAATTAAAATGTGAAGGTGCCAGTTAAGACAGGGGATAGGCGAGGTGCTGCGCGGAGGGAGAGTTAGGATGGAGCATTTTGTCCAACTACACCGCTCGGCGTTGACTGTGTTTTATAGCACACATTTAGGTTTTGCTCTCTAATCGTTGGAGATACACGAAAAGTGATAAGAAACTATGGGATAGAAAGTTAAATTTTAAGCCTCGCATATGCCATCAAAAATTTGCTATTTCTTAGCGTTCTCTATTTATTTGAAATGGAAGTATGAAGGTTTGAAACCAAAGGGTGTAGTGACGTCACTAAAATGGTTGCCATCTTAAAATAGTGCAAAGTATCGAAATCAAAAGTAGCCTATATGTTAACTAGGTAAATCAGCTACTTCCATGTAAAATTTCATGTAAATCGGACCAGTGGTTCTTGCGTGATTGAGTAATACACATACACACACCATATCATTTTTAGCCTACTTTTCACATTTTTGCAAAAATGAGGAAAAAGTAGACTTATGGGATCGATCCGGGCAAATGTGTGTCTGTCTGTCTGGCCGTCCGTCTGTCTGTCCTTCTGTCTGTCTGGCTGTGTGTGTGTCCCCCTATCAACTCCTAAACGGCTGCAGCAATCGAAACAAAATTTGGTGGGAGTAAAAACCTATACCTGAATATCTCAATGCCGTATTTGAAACTGATGTCAGTGCTACCAACTGTTGAAAAATCGCAATTGAAATTTGAGCTCCATGTTGGATATCTTGGAAGGTATGAATGGGAGCTATTTCAAAATTGGCACACGTATAGAAAATAATATTTCAGTTTAATTTCCAGGGGGCCATACATGGCAGTGTTGCCAAAATGATTATAAGCCTGCGGATAGGTCCAATATTTATATGAATATAACTTCTACACTATTAACTGGAATTAAACAAAATTTTGTATGTGCTATGGTAACATAAACAGATATGACTATGCGTATTCTTAAGAGCAACTCGGGCTGCCAACTGTTAATAAAAGCTGTCACTATTTTGGTACCCTAATATCAATAAATCAGAAAGTATGCAAGCCAATGGCTCTAAACTTTGCAAACGTATAGTACCTGGCATTCTAAATTAATTTGAAGTAACTAATATACGTCAGTGCTGCCAACATGATTCTAAGCCTGCTGATAGTTCCAATTTTAAAATGCATGTAACTTCTATACTAACTAATGGATTTCATTCAAAATTGGCACAACAATAGATCATATTATTTCAGATTATTTCTGACCAATACATGCATGACATTGTCGCCAACATGATTTTACGTGCGCTGTTAAATCCAATGTTTAACTGCATGTAACGTCCATGCCATCCATTGGAAATCAACCAAATTTTGTATTCTGTACCTTAAGATATGGAACTAAGAATATATTCAGTCACCAGGGCTGCCAACTGTAGTGCTCTATTAAGCTACATTATTCCAGGTATACAGTATTTCGAATTAATTAGAAATGTCGATATTACCAACTTAATTTCATCATAATTCTAGTTAGATTCATATAGATTAATCATTAGCATGATTCTTATATTTTAAGAAAAGTAGCCTCTTTAGTTCGTCACGGAACTTCTTGTTATATATTAGTATAGTTTATATACATTGTAACAAGCCTCCGTGGCTTAGGCGGCAGCACGCCGGCCTCTCACCGATGGGTCCGTGGTTCAAATCCCGGTCACTCCATGTGAGATCTGTGCTGGACAAAACGGAGGCAGACGGGTTTTTCTCCGGGTACTCCGGTTTTCCCTGTCAAAATTTCATTCCAGCAACACTCTCCACTATCATTTCATTTCATCTGTCATTCATATAATCATTGCCCCAGAGGAGTGCGTCAGGCCTCGGCAGCCGGCACAGTTCATATCCTCGCCGCTAGATGGGGGCTTCATTCATTCCATTCCTGACCCGGCCAGAGACTGGAAGCAGGCTGTGGATTTTCATTTTCATATACATTGTAACCCACCCAGTCATTGGTTGGGCAAATTAGTGTTGACTGACTGAAGAGTTACAACTGACAGTCTGTACGGGAAACACGGAACAAATGGCTTGAATACTTAACATTTCTCCAAAACAAACAATTTAGAGAAACTACGTTAGCGATACCCAGACTCTCAGGGAAACCACAGCAATCTGTTCTACTGTGCTGTTTTCTAGCGGCATCTAATGCAATTACAGAATACCAACCTTATCAAGTAACCACAGTGCATCCCATGAATTGCGGAGCCTGTTATTTGATAAATAATTACTCTCATTGCCGAGTTATGGGAACGGAATGACAGAAATGCCCTCAACCAAAGAAAGGGGTGTTGAAGGAAATTGTATTAAATCTCTTTTTCCTATTACTACGGAATATGGTGAGAAGTGTAGTGTTAATGATAGTTCACTACAAAAAAGAGTGGGGTGAGGAGCAAAGAAAATGAGCTCACTGACAAATACAAAAGAAGTCATCCCCTTAAACGAGCGCAACTAATCACCTTTGAGCGCTGTAGATTAGGTCTTTAACTTTTAATCGAACAAACGTTTGGTGCTTTTCAGTCGGTTAACACGAATTTACCCAAAAGAGGTGGGTTACACCCTAATCCTGAAAAAAATACAAGAGATTATTAAATACACTAGGATGACCAGTTTCGATCGTCAAGCGATCATCATCAGACCCATTACACTTAGGCTATAAAATCGACTGTGCATTTAATGAATCAATCGGTTGGTGGAATATTTCTTTAATTGTTTTGTCGATTAATCTAAGCATTTTGCTCTTCTCACTAAGCTCTCACAGAAGAGAAACATATATTTATTTAAAATATTACAAGAGCTACGAGGAAATAGGGACCGGATCGAAGAAATATTCTACATAATAGATGCAATGATCAACAAAGATTGGATAATATTAATAATATCGTATGAGTAGGTAGGCTGGGGGGGTTTTGACTCAAATACCGTTATTTATGCAAATTAGGGGGCGTGGCAAGGTCAATGACCTTGAGGTAGGTCATGATGAATGACCTTGAGGTAGGTCATGATCAATGACCTTGAGGTAGGTCATTGACCCCAAGGTCGCCGGGACCCCGGAAGGTAAACAAACCTTGGAGGGTCCAGGAACCGGTTTGAGGGGGTGTGGGTGGAGTGGGGGGGGAGGAGTGGGGGGAAGAGGGGGGAGGGGGAGAGGGGGGGTGGGGGGGGTGGCGATGGTGGGGGATGAGGGGAAGGATGGAAGAGGCTCTGCACGAGACCCTCCTCGACACAGTCTCTCTGTTGGACTGAGCGCCTTCTCTGTTATTATCCTGGGCTATATAGCTTTGCTTTATGCCCGATGAGATCCGAGTGTTGCCGAAGGTTTCCGAATCCTTGGTTGTGAATGAATTGTCAGAGAATTGAACGGTCAACAGGTGTGTGTGTGTGTGTGACGTCACAGCAGATTACGGGATGTGAGGTAGGTCACGAACCGGAGTGTTTTGAATGGAAAACATTAGTGTAACTGGTGTGTGTGTGTGTGACGTCACAGCAGATTACGGGATGTGAGGTAGGTCATGAACGGGAGTGTTTTGAATGGAAAACATTAGTGTAACTGGTGTGTGTGTGTGACGTCCACGCAGATTACGGGATGTGGGGTAGGTCATGAACGGGAGTGTTTTGAATGGAAAACATGAATGGCGGTGGATGGTGGTGGTTGTTGAACCCTGACGTGGTAGGTTGGTTAGGTGTGAATGGGTCTGAGAGACAAACAAGATGGGGTTGAAAGCGCTCAATGGTAAACAAACATCAATGGTATCGAGAGTAGTGAATGGGATTGAGAGAGAGGGGGAATGAACTGGTTGTTGAATGTGCTCAATGGTAAACAAACATCAATGAATCTGGAGTAGTATTTCCTGTAAATGGTAGGGTGGGGGTAGGATACAAATCGCATGGCATGTTGAGTCGGCCAGCTCGACATGAAATAAACACAAGAAGGTGTACACCAGATCTGATTTATTAATCCATGAATTATATGTGGCATTAAAACCTAGCCACTTAACAAAAAGTTTATTGCCACGTTTTTGTACAATTTTCTCAACAAGATAATGCTTGGGATATTGCGTCCTTTGCAGTTCCTCCATGTAGAATCCTCCTTGGATTGGCTGCTTGTTGAGGTCATCAAGTAAATAAACAACTGGATTAGAAAGTTTTACCTTGCGAATACGAAATATTTCTGTGCTCCAGTTTGGTGTGTATCCTTTGGCGAAGATTGTTTTATGTTTACTGATGCGCACATAATCACCAATACGTAATTGATGACGTCGCGGATCTACTGTTTTGATTTTGTGATGAATGCGATCCAATTGCGCAATGTTCTTGGTTACAAGGCGTGGTTTCATTTTGATGGTTCTATGTTTAGTGTTGTTGTAACGTGTCACCAGGTCGCCTACAAGTTCAAGCCAGCGATAGGATCCTCTTGCTGTAAATTGTTCCCACATGCGCGTCTTGAGTGTGCGGTTGAAACGTTCTACAACACTTGCCTTTAGATTGCTAAAAGTGGAATAGTGATGGATGTCAAGTGATTTGAGATAAGCGGAAAAAGTCTTGTTGAAAAATTCTTTGCCTTGATCTGTTTGAAGCAAACGAGGTTGTCGTCTTGACCGCTGAACGATGGTCTTGAATGCAGCGGTGACCAGTTGTGCAGATTTATTCCGAACAGGTTCAACAAAGGCCATTTTGGAATAAACGTCGATGACGGTGAGCAGATAGTTGACCCCGTTGTTAGCTTTGGCATAGGGAATCATTTCTACCAGATCAGCTTGCCAAAGATCGTCAACGCCCCGTGTGATGACATGACGACGATGGTAGAGACGACGAGCTGGTCTATTCAACTCGCGAGCAATGGCAGCCTTAACAGGCGAGGGTGTATGAACACGTTGACTCATTAGACAATAATGCCAGCATGACGAAGCTCCTCTTCTATTTCTAAAACTTCTGCCTCGTGTCCGGTATGACCGGCCTGTTCTGATGCACGCAACAGTTGCAGACGTTTAACCAACTTATTTGGATTGTTCCAATAGGCGAAATCGATGAATGGTTTCAAAGTATTAAACGTGATACCGGACGCTGAATTTGCACGGCGAACACTTGCATAGGTGGGAAACAATTTTGATATGATGGTTTTATATTTGAAGCCCTTATTAGCATTTATTGCTTCAGAACGTTTATAATTACGTCTAAAACCATTTGTAGCCATCAAGATGTCTTTATACTTTTCAAGATCTTCTTTATCATAGTCCTCGGTAGAAGGTGTACGTGAAAATAAGAGTTCTAAAAGACCTGCCGTCAATTTGTAACGAACTGTTTTAACAATCAAAACATTGTCACTTATCTTGATTGGTGAATCGCCAATTCGAAATCTATTGTTTTCATAGCGAACACCGTAGGTAGTATCAGTTTTCTTAGTAAAAAGATCTTCAAGGAAGGGGGTAACCAACGCACCATAATTTTGTAGTAAAATGGATTTTAACCGCACATATTGTTCGGGCGTATTCAATATTTCTTTAAGAGTAGGCTGCTTTTCTTTGGCTCTAGTGGGTGTTTCAGCAATTATTGATATTTTCAAAAACTGGGGCAGCGGCGATTCTTTGGAGCCAGAAGACGGAAGCAATGGAGAAAAAACATCGTCAGGTTCTTCATCATTTTCTTCCTCCTCCTCCTCTTCAATTGTTTGTGTTTCTTTTGAGCGTGTACTAGGCTTTGATGTTCCTTTCAACACAGCTTCCAGAGGTGATTTCAAATGTTTTTCGACAAACAGTTCACTGTCGGCATGTGCACGTTTTAGATAGCGAAACTTTTGTCGAATGCTATTTCGCGCACGGATTATGTGCTTTTTTAATTGACTCCCTGTTGTCGCCATGACATCTGAACAAATGATGTTCAGAAAAGCAATGCAGCTACTTAAATACGAATGAAATGATCAAATCCCATGCGGTAGCGTCCATTGTTGATGTTGCTCTGCTTATCAATAACAAGACAACTGTGGTGATGAGCGTTCCAACACATGGCACACAACTGTGTAAAGGCTTGAAAGGTCATGTCTGGGTTCACGTGATCATCGTAGACGTGATGCATGTTGCGCTCATCCTGACGGAAGAGAACAATCACGTTGGCATTGTCACGGATTAACTGTTTTGGTATTCGCGAATAGGTTTGAGCGAGATAAAAACAATCAATATATTTATGACGTCCCATGCTAAAGTAAGCCTGAATAATGCCCTGTCGATCTGTGGCCACATCGTCAAAAATCATAAGCGAATGGGGGCGAACATTGTCTGGAGAAATTACATCTTCGTGCGCTGCGAATGTGAAGTAGCCCATGTTGCGCAGACCTGACATGACCTGTTCCAAGAACACATACAGCGGTTGATACAGCGATTTGGCAAAGATATGGATATTTTGAAAGCGCACTCCGTTTAAGGAGGTGATGAGGGTAAGCAGAAGATTGGTTTTTCCACATCCCGACGGGCCGGCGATGAGACAGCGAATGGAGGATGGGAAGAGTGATCCATGACGTTGTTCAGACGATGTTGAGAAGAGGTGTGAAACCAAGTCTCCCACCGGAAGTGAATGTTGTTGCTTAATAATCTGCATATCAACTAAATGTGAAAGGGGAAGAGCTGGTCTCTATATACATGAGGCAAACGGGTGTTTCAGTTCCAGTGTAACCATGGACGCCTTTGGAAGAACTCTTAAAACAAATGAACGATTTGCTTTGACAAACGATCCAAAACATGATACAGATCCGGCTACTAAACGATATGTCGATGCTAATGTATTGCCACGCACTACAGATGGCAATTACAACTTTAATGGAAAGCGATTGACCAATATAACAGAACCCGTATTACCCTCGGACGCATGTTCAAAAAAGTATGTAGATTATTACCGCTTACGACGTATCAAAGGAGATTATGAGGCTCAGAATAAACGTATTACGGGCGTTGCAGATCCTGTGAACGATCAAGATGTGTGCACCAAAGCCTATGTGTTAACCAATGCTGTGGTGTTAACAGAAGCAAAGGACTATGATGTACACCAACGTAGAATCACTCAGCTGGCTCTTCCAACAAACAACACGGACGCTGCTAGAAAGGACTATGTAGATAACAAGGTGAAACAGGTGCTCAGTATTGTGCCCACCCTAACTGCAAAGGGCTATACAGCAAATAATACCCGCCTTGTGCATGTGGCCGATCCTGAAGATGATCAAGATGTTTGTACAAAACGGTTTTTAAACTCTGAAATGGAAAAGGTGTGGGAAATTAAGGAGAACGCTCTACAGATGAAGCGAAGACGAATAGCCGAAGTTGCTGATCCTGTACAACCTCACGACGTGACGACCAAACGATTCTTGGAACAACGGTTATCGCTTTTTATTAAATCAATACCCTCTATATTTCTGCTTCACATTGTAAACCAACAACCGGTAAAAGATCCCAATAACCTCGCCTACATACTACGTTCGGGGTATGACAATTACCGTTTAATGTATGATGGTGCCATTCGTGTAATTGAGTATGCACCAGATTTGAAACATTTAGAGGTACGATTAAACGGTAGTGTTCAACCACTTATTGATCAACCGGTGAAAGCCGGAGACAAATTATTCTTTCACTTGAAACTCTCGTCTGAAGAAAAAGAGGCGGGGAAAACGATGAACGATTTTCCTCTGTATATAGAACTTGAATATACAGCCACCATTGAATAAATAACTACAGGTTCCCTTCCTGAGGAGCGTTAGTTGTGTTCTATACTTTGTGGTGTGAGGTTGTCTTGTTCTTTGGTCGCGATGGTGAAACAGAGATATGTGGTGAAGAAGAGGAAGAAGTTGTTCAGAAAGGGAGGTTTTAAAGCTATTCTTCATGCGGCACGTCAAGCTTCGCGCGGAGAAACAAATAGTGAGTTGGCTATTAAGAAAGCACTCCGAGCAGCACGATTGCATGCGAATCCCAAAAGTAAACTACGTTTTAGAAAACGTGCCCGAATTATTCCTGTGCCGAAACGTGGTGGATTTTTACCTGCACTGTTTGCTGGACTAGCAGCCCTGGGTTCACTTCTTGGAGGAGCAAGTGCGGTAGCACGAACGGTGAAAGCTGTTGAGGAGGCGAAGCAACAGTTGAAGGAAAGTGAAAGGCATAATAAAACTATGGAGGCCATAGCACTGCGCGGCAAAGGTGTGAACATGAAGCTAGCACCCTACAAGAAAGGACTCGGCATTTACATGTCGCCAAAAAACGGTTAATCGATGCACTGCCACGACGAGCCATGACGCATGAGGAAGTTATAAGATATGCAAAACAGCTTAAGATCTCCCACTTTCGAGGCGTGTTTATGCGCAACCAACTACCGTCTCGACCACGGAGCCATGAAAGTGCAGTTGTCAATTTGGATGACAGTCATGGACCGGGAACGCATTATGTGGCCTACATAAAGCATGGGCGAACCGTGTGGTACTTTGACAGTTTTGGAAATCTTCCTCCTCCGACAGAGCTTGTTCGCTATTTTGGAAGCAGTGCAACAATACACTATAATGTGAAACGAGTGCAAAATTTTAACACGCAACAGTGCGGTCGTCTATGTTTGACTTTTCTATATAAGACCGAGCACGGCGGGTGACGTGGTCATTATGACAACAGAAAGTAGAACGTTTACAGTGCACGGACAAGGTGCGGAAGTAACTGTTGACTTTTATCCTCCTATTGAATTGGGACGACGACCCTACGTGTTGGGACTTGTTTCGTTTGAAGGCTATAATAGAATCTGCAACATAATTGAAGACGTCAATGATAAGTTCTACTACGATGACTATGTGTTAACTCTACCGTCTGGCAGCTACACCGTAGATGATATTCACGATCACATCTACACAACTCTCACCAAGGAATTTAGTCTGAAAGCATTTCTGGACGGGACACGCAAGTTTGAACTCATAGCCAACAACGTGACACATCGCTGCAGTATTCTTTCTTCTTTTAGAATTGATTTTAAATCTCAACCAGATTCGATTGGGTCATTGTTAGGCTATTCACCACAAGTGTTAGTACCAAACGTGATACACAAGTCTGACCAACCGGTGAAAATAATTGAAGATCATCACATATCTGTCACGTGTAATATTATTACAGACGTCTACACCAATCAAGATCCCTCGCATTCGCTTTATGATTTTATTGTTACTTCACCTGGTGGTTATATCATCCGCGAAAACCCGTCGGTGGTGCTCTATCATCCTGTGAGTGTGACCAACATCAGGAATATTACCTTAAGACTGGTGAATAGAAACCAACGTCTCATCCGGTTAGACCCTCATACACCTGTGTCCTACAAACTGTATCTGAAGCCAGCATGAAACAAGTGTATAAAGCGGCAACGCTGTCAAGAGCAGGTGTTAGTTGTGCTCAACACGTGTACAGGTTAACACGTGTCAACAAGCAGATCCTACAACAACTTGGTTACATCTTACGTCATGAATTCGATTCTAGACGTGACAAACCCTGTCGAAGTACAGGAGGGTATTGTAAGAATTGAACACCATTCCTACCAACCGTATACTCAGGGACTAAATAATAATGATGAGATTCGAATTACTATTAACCAACAAGATATCTACACGCTTCCACATGAAAGTTACATCCAGATTGAAGGGCAACTCACCAAATTGGATGGTACCATTCCAACAACGTCAAAGTTGGCCAACAATGCTTTGGCCTTTTTGTTTTCTGAGGTTCGCTACGTGATCAACGGTATTGATGTGGATACTACTCGAAATGTTGGCATAACAAGTGTCATGAAACTTTATCCTTCGTACGGAAGCGAAGAGAGTAAAGCTTTTTGTATGGCTGGTTGGTGTCCCAACTCAACCAACGACTGGATGATTAACGATGATGGTACATTTACTGGACATTTACCTCTAAAATTAATACTAGGCTTTGCAGAGGATCATAAGCGCATTGTTGTGAACGCAAGACAGGATCTGATTCTTGTACGAGACAGGAGTGATTATAATGCGCTAAAGGGAGTTGATACAGCGCCAATAGATACAAAAATTCTACTGCAACGAATTCTATGGAAAGTACCGCACGTTACTCTATCAGATCAGAAAAAATTGAGTCTGCTCAAGATTGTGGAGAAGGATACAGCTTTACCCATTCAATTTAGAAGCTGGGAGCTGCATGAATACCCGGTATTACCACTCTCCGATACATATACTTGGTCTATAAAAACCTCACGGTATACAGAGCGGCCACTCTACGTCCTGGTTGGATTTCAAACAGATCGCAAATATCAACAGAATAAAGATGCATCACAATTTGACCACATCCAATTACGAAATATACGACTCTTTTTGAACGGAGTTACCTTTCCCTATGAGGGAATGGATTTAAACTTTAACAAGAACAAATATGGTAAGCTCTATGACATGTTTGTAAACTTTCAGTCTTCCTATTATCAGAAAGAGGCATGTCCGCTATTATCACCACAAGACTTCAAGTCCAAGGCGCCTCTGGTGGTGATGGACTGTTCGTATTTGGAGGAGTCAATGAAGGAAACAACAATTGATATCAGACTAGAATTTGAAACATCGACAGTTATTCCAGAAAAAACAACAGCCTATTGCCTTATTGTTCACGAGGCGCAAGTGTTTTATCAACCGCTGTCCAATATGGTGACCAGAGTATAAATAGCATGTCTTCCTGTATTGCCCTTCACAGTCATGGAAAGCTACGATGAAGTCACAACCCCCTCTGCGAGGTGGGTCTGCAAATGTGAAAGTGATTCACCAGGTTCAGATGAAGATTCAAGGTTTACCATTTATCGCGCCCTAGTGAGTGAAGCTATAACTGCCTATCACAAGAATCATACTGTGCTTAGAATGCCGCCGCATCTGGTTCACTATTTACCAGATGGATTCATGTCTACGTTTGGTATTCATGACAGGGGCTACAACAACAAGCCCATCACTAATCAAACAAATAATGTGGACGATGGCGTTGCCAAAGCTTCATCTTGTCATGTTGGAGAGCGGGTAGATTGTATGGACTGCAAATGCGATCGTTGCTCAACAAGTCGAGACGCTGATGCAGCATTTGAGATTTATCGCACCCTGGTGAGTTTAGCAATACGCGCCTACCATAAAGCACAATTTCTTCGTGAAATGCCGCAGCATCTGATTGCCTATTTACCAGCTGGATTTCTGACCGCGTACGGTGCACACGACATTGACCTTAATTGGGATAAGCTACCATTACACCTCCGTATGTCGGCGGATGTTGCAGCCTGCCGTCCTTGTCGTAGACACTTTATGCATCGAGGAGATTCTCACTGTGTTTGGGATGGTCCAAATCCTATGATAAAAAATTGTAAGCGATGTACTGATAACTTTATGAATAAAATTGTGTAATTGATTCTTTGTGTGTATATTATTTTCCCGCTCCTATCCAATCAGTTAGTTGTTAAGAAGCAGCGGTGGTGGAAGGTGTGATATCCGTCGCCATGCCGAAAACATTGATTGTCGACGTGCAGGGTTTCAAGGTGAACGGAAACAAGTTTGTATTTAAAGAAGTAGGAATTATTGACTGCACAACCATGTGGGCACCAAGAGTAACCAGTTTTGTCTTTGAACCACCGTTTCCATTGCATTTGCAGTCAGACGAGGACAGAAGACAAACAGAGTGGTTGCAACGCAATTTGGGACTAGTCTGGAAAGAAGGCGACATTCCTTATCAGCATCTATCACTTGTTCTGAAAGCTCACTTGTTTGGTGCTGACCTTGTATTTGTAAAGGGAAGTGAAAAAAAGGAATGGTTGCGTCAGTATGTTAATTCAACATGTCAACTTGTTGACCTTCATGATCTGGGATGTCCTGCACTGTACAACCTGTCCGTGCCTGATGAACCTCTACAAAATAAAACACTTCAAAATGTTTGGAAGCTTTTTGATTGGCTAGCTCGCAGAGCATGTCAAAACTTGCATGTTGAGTGCAAAGCGTTGTAACGTCAGCTTCAGTGTGAGACATACCAGTGATCAGTGTGGACGTGTAGTAATATGGCAGCAATTGAAGATTTGGACTCAAACCCCACAGAGCGAGCTATTGTCAAGTTTTTTGCCTGTAAAAAAAGCTTGACAGTTTCACAGATGAGGAATTGAACGCTTTGCCCAAGGCGTTCCTTTTTTATGTTGCTTCAAACGCGGTGAAAAATATTTGGCACAGTGTACCTAGTGAATGGAGCAGAGATCCTGGTCTGCGTGAACTACAACCATGCACTGACTTTAGTCATCACCAGCAAGTGTCTATTACTAAAATGCCATCCATTAGACAGTGTGGAACGTGTCAGCTCATCAAATTGTACCACGGCCATACAAATATACCGTCCTGTAAAGACTTTGCTTCATCATTCCATGGTTGCGATGAAGAAGAGGAAGAAGAGACAGCAGCGGCAGTATCGCCAGCACCAAAAAGTAAGACAACGATTGAAAAAGATATATCAGACCTTTGCTGGTCATGGTCTAGTTAACAAGGCCATTGATGTACTTCCCATTGAACTGCATATTCCCGGCTATCAATTTTGTGGACCTGGGACTAAACTAAACCAACGTCTAGCACAAGGTAATTCTGGAATCAACAAATTGGATGCTGCGTGTAGAGATCATGACATTGCTTACAGCGACAAGAATGCAGAAGTACGTCGAGTTGCAGACCACATTCTTCTAAGAAAGGCTGTGCAGCGCGTGACATCATCTACTGCTTCCATTGGTGAAAAGATTGCAGCCTTGATCGTGGCAGGAGCTATGAAGTCAAAGCTAATGATTGGTGGTGGTTGTGGATTAGCGAGGAAAAGGACAAAGAAATAACCATGAATCAAATATTGTTAAGTATTTATTTGAGAGTCAGTCCACCAGATTACAGCATTCACAAAAGATGTTTTGGTTTCTTCTTGTAAAAACATACAATTGTAATAAAAAAGAATTGAAAAATTAAAGTGTGTTCTTATTTACTAGGTGTGGAAATGTCCAAAAGGCAAGCTATTTACACCATCCCACAACCGTTTATTGTCATATGTAGACAGCGATGTTTTATTTTGATTTACTGTAAATATATTATGGTTCTTTGAAAGAATGCGTGTTTGCTGGTACAAGCGAGAGGTGTTTGTGTAGAGTACACATCGATATTCCTCAACATTGAGGAATTGTGTGACGCTACGAAGAACACCCTTCGCTTTGCATTGACCTTTATTCTTTTGTGTTGAAAATGCGTACATTTTCGGCGCCAAAGCCACAAATTCCGTCATAACATCACCAGCACACTCATCCTTAAATAGACCAATGTGTTTTTTATTCATGGGAATTATGCCAAACATATTGTTAACCTCATAGTTTGAGGTATCAAAGTAACTTGGATGTTCTCTCATCACAGAGTAAATATCCGTCTTATTGGTTTGATAAATAAGACTGTCTGTATCCATATACAGTAATTTTACATCTCCAAACTTTTGTTTGGCAAACTCATAATGAAATTGATACATTACAAATTTTGAATAGTCAAGTATTACCATTCCTAAGTAAATTGGTTTGTTATACATGATTTCTGTCTTTGACAATTCAATGGTTACTAAATCAGTTTCAATAACTCGTACTGAATGGAAATTGGGCATAGCAATATATTTTCGTGCGCCATATCGACCATCCCAGTGGTTTACCAAATGAATAGTTCTATGCTTTCTAATATTTTCCATAGATTTACCGTAGCATGCATTGTTCATTAATTTATAAAAATTTGACTCGAATGTAGTCTTGGCGTGCTGCCGATAATGAGTATTTAATTGCATGTACGGTTGTAACCATGGTTTCTGGTCAAAACAAATAATGCGGTGAATGGTTTCTAGCTTCAAACCGTGTTTCAAACATTGCATTAAATTTTCGATGTGTATGACGTAGCGATTTTTCGGATTTAACGTTGCCAGCAACTTTTTATTGTTGGAACGTGAACTGGGAGGTTGTAGTTTTTCAACACAAAATGGTAGATCAGAATGATCATTGTGTATCTCGCGGGGATATAATATGTCAACTTCTAGGACATAGCCACGTGTGTTATTGCTCAACGCGTCCTGTAAATTAAAATTTGAAACTTCATCTGAAGTCAGCCATCGAAAATTTTGATACGGAAGCGGTTTTTCCATAGCATATCCGTATAAATTGTTACAATCCAGGTAGGTGAGGTATGTTGTAGGTTGCTTTGGTTTGTATGTATCCATATATGGATTATTTGCTTTGGCATGCTTTTGCACAAGCGATACAAGCCCGCCACGTATCCCGCGTTCAAAAAAGAGCAACATGTCGATGTCTGTTAATAGTTCCAGTTCTATTTCAGTCACCTTCAACATACAGTCCCAACTGTATCCGGCAAGGGTGTAGTAATGGGCTGGATCTAGATTGTAGATTTCAAGACACAGTTTGCGAAAGTGTTCAAACACGTCTGTCAAAAGTAGTGTATCAATTTTGAGGTATAAATCAGCATACTCGCCCAAAGTTGATATCTTGAACACGTCCCATACTTTTTGGGCGTGTAAATAGTCTTCTTCAGAAATATGACTTTTTGTTAAGTCATTGTAAAATTTATCCTTTGAAGGGAGTGCAGTTTCCTGCAAACATGCCCAATTGTTTACATAATTATAGGGAAACACCCCTTTTCGAATGCATAATTCAAATTATTCGTCACCAGTAAAGTTTTGACGTACAGAATGCAAATTGTTTGGGTGAAGCCCTTGGACAAGCGCATCCAATGATGATGCGAGGAATCTATACGAATCTAAAAATCGTATACTAATTCCATTTCGCCATTTTGTAAACGAAATAAAATTTTCGTGATTTTGTGGAATTAAAGTAAACTTTTGGTTTTCAAGGTTAACAAATTCCTTAATAATTAGATGACTGTCATACCGAGACATGTTGTGCAAGAAACAAGAAATATAGCGTGCTCTTTTATAGGCCAAATTACATGCACTATGAGCCGCTCCTCTAAATTTGCCAGTGTACCGATTATGGTCCCTCACCGGCGTGTCACAAGTTGCTATTGGTTTTTGACAAATGTGGCAAGTGGTTGCTGTTGCAAAAGCCACCTCGTCTGCATCCAACATTTGAAGCGGAATTGGGTTTTCCAGGATATTGTACACCCGATCTGCCAAGGCGTCCAATTCATTTAAAAACCAAGCAGCAGCATTTGCATCGCGATAAGATTTGAAGTAAGAAAGCGAAGGGTCATATGAGCAAATCACGTTTAGAGCACAACTGAATGGCACATGTTGCTGTACTTGTTGAGTGTACGGGCGTGCTGGATCCGGGTTACATGTGTCAATGGGTGTGGTTAAACATTCAAAATCTGCATATACTGTAAATGGAAGCGGTTCTTGACGAGACACATTTTGAAATTTCATACTGGCTTTATCCTTTTCTGGGAATGTAATTTTTACAGCTGGTTGTGTAATGCAATCAATAGTATGGGCTGTCAACTTTTGATTGCTAGTAAAATATTGCAAACAGCGATCACATATATATACCCTATTTTTACTCTTTGTAACTTGTGAACGAACTAGTCTGGAAAGATCTTTGATATAACAATAATGGTTGCACAATTCCCCTTCAATGTACAATAAATTAAAATGCTTTTCTTTTTTTTCCTTTGTCACATAGAGTGGCCCAATAACTTTGTCCCCTTCAACTCCGTATACATTAATGGAGTAAAGCAGATTTTTAGATTCAAAACGAGAAATGGCGTTGAGGTCCATTGGGAATTCTATGTCTGCTAAATTTAGACTGATCATTAATTCCATAAATTTCTGGTGATATTTGCCCATTCTGTGAACATTTTTACTTGCAGAACATAACCCAGCAGCCAGGGACCAAATAAAGCAGAAAACATCATTATTATCCACATTGATAACTGCGTGACGGTTTTCCAACTGTTTAGGCAAATTAACATGAGATGACCCACTATTTATGGGATCAAAGGTGCATACATTAATTTTAAGATGATTGATAGCTTCCAGCGATTTGCCGCTTTCTAATTCTTGAAACTCAGCAAAGCGTGTTGTGAGTTTATCAACAATGTTTTTACTATACCAACTGTGTATATTATCAGTGCGGTATAATTTAGTCATGTGTGTGTGTAAATAGATTGGCTGTATGATCTCCTCACCTTGTTTCAAAATAGCAAAGTCACATAATAATTCAGCGTTAACCTTTAACGCTACACGTTCTCTTAAACAGTCTTGTATTTTGTTTTGAAAAATGTTGTAACTAGTGTTTAAATATTCATTGAGATCTAAAATGTTTGCATCATTATTGACTTTAGTGCAACAGATATTGTTATTGAAACAACTATCCACATCTTGCCAACTTTGTATCGGTGGCGACATGATGTCCCTTAGTACTTAACAATTACAAAAACTGAACGGTTTGCAGAGAGAGTGAACCAAAGTTTATTTTCCCTGCAAATTCCGTTTTTACATAAACTAATTTTAAATTTTATTTTTTTCTTCTATGAATTCCACAAGACATCTTTTATTTTCCAGTCCCAAGTATTTTAAATAGATGGTCCCTTTGTTGAGATCGGATACATCTTCCTCGCTGAGTTCCTTGAATCTCGACGGTAGAAATACTGCAAAGTCCTCCAGTTCGCAAAGAATACGTTCCCCAAATTTGGTCCTGACTCGACGAACAGCAGTTACCAAATAAGACTCATTTACCTGCAGATCCTGTAGTCGTTTAGTCTCTGGTCCAGCATCTTTCCCTATGGAATTCGCATTTTTTATTGCTGACATTCTGAAATCGAATTTGATATCTATAATAGTGTTTTAGTATACCTAAGCCATTAGCAAATATGTATATACACACAAAAGTTATCAAAACCCTTCTACACACCCATTATCGCTAGCCACTAATTTAATTGTCAGCAGCTTGCGTTCACCATTTTCCTACTTCTCCTCAATCCATTACAAGAACACAGGTTATCAAACAAGTTATACACCCAGGTGCTACATGGTCAGGAGCTGATGATTTAAATGGCCATGACTGTACTTTGGTGAAGCCGGGTCAGATTGCTTGTATAATTTAACTGTTCCCGGGCAAAGCCGGGGCAAACTGCTTGTGTAATTTAACTGTCCCCCGGGCGAAGCCGGAGCGGGTTACTAGTATAATATATAACTGTTCCCGGGTGAAGCCGGGGTGAATTTCTTGTATAATTTAACTGTTCCCGGGCGAAGCCGGAGCGGGTTTCTAGTATAATATATGACTGTTCCCGGGTGAAGCCATGGCAGATTGCCTGTATAATTTAACTGTTCCCGGGCGAAGCCAGGGCGGATTGCTTGTATAATTTAACTGTCCCCCGTGTGAAGCCGGAGCGGGTTTCTAGTATAATATATAACTGTTCCCGGGTGAAGCCGGGCAGATTGCTTGTATAATTTAACTGTTCCCAGACGAAGCCGGAGCGGATTTTTAGTATAATATATAACTGTTTACGGGCGAAGCCGGGGAAGATTACTTATATCATTTAACTGTCTCCCGGGCGAAGCCGGAGCGGGTTTCTAGTATAATATATAACTGTACTTGGGTGAAGCCAGGGCAGATTGCTTGTATAATTTAACTGTCTCACGGGTGAAGCTGGAGCGGGTTTCTAGTATAATACATATCTGTTCACGGGTGAAGCCGGAGCAGATTGCTTGTATAATTTAACTGTTCCCGGGCAAAGCTGAAGCGGGTTTCTAGAATAATATATAACTGTTCCCGGGCGAAGCCGGAGCAGGTTTCTAGTATAATGTATAACTGTTCCCGGGCGAAGCCGGAGCAGGTTTCTAGTATAATATATAACTGTTTCCCAGGCGAAGCCGAAGCAGATTGCTTGTATAATTTAACAGTCCCCCGGGCGAAGCCGGAGCGGGTTTCTAGTATAATATATAACTGTTCACGGGTGAAGCCGGAGCTGATTGCTTCTATAATTTAACTGTTCCCGGGAGAAGCCAGAGCGGGTTTCTAGAATAATATATAACTGTTCCCGGGCGAAGCCGGAGCGGTTTTCTAGTATAATCTATAACTGTTTCCGGGCGAAGCTGGGGCAGATTGCTTGTATAATTTAACTGTTCTCGGGTGAAGCCGAGGCGGATATTTTTGTATAATTTAACTGTCCCCCGGGTGAAGCCGGAGCGGGTTTTTAGTATAATATATAACTGTTCACGGGTGAAGCCGGAGCAGATTGCTTCTATAATTTAACTGTTCCCGGGAGAAGCCAGAGCGGGTTTCTAGAATAATATATAACTGTTCCCGGGCGAAGCCGGAGCGGTTTTCTAGAATAATCTATAACTGTTTCCGGGCGAAGCTGGGGCAGATTGCTTGTATAATTTAACTGTTCCCGGGAGAAGCCAGAGCGGTTTTCTAGTATAATCTATAACTGTTTCCGAGCGAAGCTGGGGCAGATTGCTTGTATAATTTAACTGTTTCCGGGCGAAGCTGGGCAGATTGCATGTATAATTTAACTGTTCTCGGGTGAAGCCGAGGCGGATATTTTTGTATAATTTAACTGTCCCCCGGGTGAAGCCGGAGCTGGTTTCTAGTATAATATATATATATCTGATCCCGGGTGAAGCCGGGGTGGATTGCTTGTATAATTTAACTATCCCCCGGGCGAAGCCGGAGCGGGTTTCTAGTATAATATATAACTGTTCCCGGGCGAAGCCGGGGCGGATTGTTTGTATAATTTAACTGTTTCCGGGCAAAGCCGGGGCAGATTGCTTGTATAATTTAACTGTTCTCGAGCGAAGTCGGTGCATGCTTTTGGTATAATATAACTGTTCCCGGGCGAAGCCGGGTTGGGTTTCTGGTATAACATAACTGTTCCCGGGCGAAGCCGGGTCGGGTTGTTTGTATATTATATCTGTTCCCGGGTGAAGCCGGGGCAGGTTGCTTAAATAATTTATCTGTTCAATACACCCAAGTGCATGGGGGCTACATTAGTCGGGAGATGATGATTTAAATGTCCTTAACTAAATAGGTTACTTAACCTGGAGCTGATGTATAGAAGTGAATGCATGTTTAGGTGCTAATGTTAAATATATCCTTCACCTTTGCAATACATAAGAGATCTCTTCCGTGATTGTGTCGAGCACTGTAATTATCTCGCGGGCTATGCAGTGAAATCGGCAACATTTAATTGGATAATAACAGTAATTATATATAATTAAGCTGCATTCATTTTATATATTCCAGGCAGCTAATGGTTTAAGATGCAAGTCACGTTAAAACCAATCTTATTACATGCAATGAATTCTGCTCGTTTCATACTTGAAGTAATTATTGCTTGTCTGATTCATACCGTCTAACTTTTAAACCAGCTTTGTCAATAGGCCATTATACTATTAAAATTCTAAACATCTTCATGTGGATTTAAACCTACAATCTCATCATTTACAAGTACTGTAATGTACAGTACAATCACTTATTTTTTAAACCATCCGGCTGAGTTAGTCTCCCAGTAGCACATAGTCAAATATATACACTAGGATATACTTTAAAGTTATATACTTAAGTATGTTGAATATTACCTGATAGACAAGGATCCAATTGCAATCTGGTGTGAACGCTGTAAGCTCGCAGTTAACTCTACTTTCATTTCAATTCTGGCCCTCTATTTATACCCCTCCGAATACAGGAAACGCCCCTGAATTACCGTTCCTTTCACACAAAAATGACCTCCATACGGCATTACCCTGCATTAATACAGGAATCCTTATTGACCTTCCTTTCACCAGAATTAGCTCCACACTGTATAACCCTGCACAACTACCTTAAACACTCCTAATTAATCCACCTTTCACCAGAAAACACAGTATATAAAGAGGTTGTTCCTTTTCACAACATATCATTCGCTGCAATGTCTGCCAACAAGATCAATGAAATTATGGGGCTGGATGAAGAAGAAAACGAGGTTTCGATGCTTGATCTGTTAATGTAAGTATTATTTACTTTATTTACTAAAGCCTTATGTAGCAGCACGCCAGTCTCTCGCCGCTGGGTGCGTGGTTCAATTCCAGTCACTTTATGTTAGACCTGTGCTGGGCAAACCAAAAGCAGACAGGTTTTTCTCTGGGAACACCAGTTTTCCCTGTCAAAATTTTCTTCCGGCAACACCCTCCACTATCATTTCTTTTTATCTGTCATTCATTTAAACATTGACTGACAAAAGTGAGACAGGCTTTGGCAGCCAACACAGATCTTTCTCGCCGCTAGATGGAGTTTAATTCATTCCATTCCTGATCTGGTCAAATACTGGAAGCAAGCGGTGTTTTTTTTTTCTTCTTCAAAATGATTAGAAATACTGAGCGTAGTTACCGCCTTTGTAGCCCATGTTTACTTGGGTGTGAGTAGAATTTGTCTGATAACCCGTGTTATTGCGATGAATGTATTAATTTAAAAAAAAAGGATTGGGAAGGAAGTCAGATTTTTTTAAGTGTGTTAAAATCCTTCAGTATGCCTTCCTTTGGAGGGGGAGTAAAGCCAGTGGTTACATGTTCTCACTTTATGACATGTAAAAGATCCGTCCACAGACTAAACTTGTGTGAAGCTAAATTGACAGGTTAGATTTTGTCAAAACAAGTTCCAACATTTACCACTAGATGGCATTAATATCTAGTAGCAAAATTTTGGAACTACTTAAAAATGAACAGAACTTGTAGCTCACCCTAAGGGCGTCCGCTGGAAGCTGCTGCAGACTTAGGTGAACTGTACTTGCTCTCACACACTCCCAGCAATTCACAATACAATATTTAGATAAACAAGCGTTATAAAACAATTTTGTTGTACTCTTTATTGTATACATTTTTTTATAGCTTTGGAAATGATCCAGTTTTGGTGGGGTTTTTTGCTGATTTAATATCAGCGATGGAAGGGCGTGGGAGAGGTGAAGAAGATGAAGAAGAAGATGATGATGATGAAGAGGAAGATGAAGAGGAAGAAGAAGAAGCTGGTGATAAAAGGCAAATTAAGTTGTAGTAACAGTTCACTAAATAAAACATAATTTTACTTTTTTTTTGCTTCAGGTTTTATTTGTTTTTACATTCAACCTACCAAGCAAGCCAGAGTTCAACACCCACCATCCATCTCCATTCATGATTCAAACACGTTTACCTCATCATTTGTCCCGCACCCTCTCAATCACCGTAAGGTCATTCCCAGACATGACCTACCATACAACCCGTTGTCAATCTCAGGATTAGTCAATCCCATGTGACGTCACACACAGGTTAACCGTTCAAATCTGTTTATTCATTCACACAAACACCTATGTTCATTAAACATCCACCCACGCATCGATGTTTGTTTACCATTGAGCGCTTTCAACCCCATCTTGTTTGTCTCTCAGACCCATTCACACCTAACCAACCTACCACGTCAGGGTTCAACAACCACCGCCATCCACCGCCATTCATGTTTTCCATTCAAAACACTCCCGTTCATGACCTACCCCACATCCCGTAATCTGCTGTGACGTCACACACACACACACCAGTTACACTAATGTTTTCCATTCAAAACACTCCCGTTCGTGACCTACCCCACATCCCGTAATCTGCTGTGACGTCACACACACACACACCAGTTGACCGTTCAATTCTCTGACAATTCATTCACAACCAAGGATTCGGAAACCTTCGGCAACACTCGGATCTCATCGGGCATAAAGCAAAGCTATATAGCCCAGGATAATAACAGAGAAGGCGCTCAGTCCAACAGAGAGACTGGGTCGAGGAGGGTCTCGTGCAGAGCCTCTTCCATCCTTCCCCTCATCCCCCACCATCGCCACCACCCCCACCCCCACCCCCCTCCCCCTCCCCCCCTCCCCCCCCCCCACTCCTCCCCCCCCACTCCACCCACACCCCCTCAAACCGGTTCCTGGACCCTCCAAGGTTTGTTTACCTTCCGGGGTCCCGGCGACCTTGGGGTCAATGACCTACCTCAAGGTCATTGATCATGACCTACCTCAAGGTCATTGACCTTGCCACGCCCCCCTAATTTGCATAAATAACGGTATTTGAGTCAAAACCCCCCCAGCCTACCTACTCGTATGGCCTCGGGTTCCGGGTGCAAGCTTTGTTATTTGACACCCAGAGGCCAGCTTGCATGTCAAATTTCATTGTTCCTTGGAGCGCTATGAAAGTCCAGGAGGTTAGATATTATCTAAGCTCCGTGACACAATAGCGCTTTCTAGTAGAGAAATGAGGAACGTTTGTGTTGGCGGAAAATCACGAGATTAATTTTTCCATTATGAACATGGCCTACTGAATTCAAATGGGTTCTTTAACATGCCAACATCGTATGACATGCGTGTCATGATTTTTGTCGCCTTTCAAAAATCACTTACCGTGGCCAGGAGCGAACCCGCAAGCTTGGGGTTGGTAGACTGACACGATAACCACTCACCCACCGTGGAAAGCAAAGATTGGATGAAAGAAGAATACGAGCTGCGACACCCGATGTCGCGTTTTGCGATGCACGGTATCCATCATCGTATTTGTACCTGGAAATCCTTTCACCAGGCTAGCCATGAGTGTACAAGTGTTTTGTGTGGAGAACAGTGGTTATGGTAATGGGAGTGTAAGAAGAGAGCTGCCTCTATGACTGAATTTTGCTCTGATTCTTGAGCCCGATGTAATGTACACATATTTTGCACATTGTGCGAAGTAAATTTGTTATTACAATTAAAATATAGGCTGTTATAAAATGACATAAAAATAACCATGATAGCCATCTAGGCAATCCATTTTGAACACGTTATGTAGTTTCTTGGCAACTACATAACCAATACGTTACTTACCATTCCATAATAACATCGACACATATTACCAAAGTTCTCTCTACAATGTAAGTAAAAGAAGTTTTTGATCTCAATATTCAATAGTTTAATACATTACTTTCATTAAACAAGACTATTTATATTGTTTGTTTTTCCTCTCTACACAGATCCCTCTACCTGGCAAATACATATCAACCATCATTTATAACCCAACTTATTCAGCATACATATTTTCACATTACGTAAGTGTTTTAATTTTTTAATATCTTTTTCTGCTCTGTTTTCATGTTTTTGTTTCTAAGTTTCATTTCTTCTTTTTAGATCTCTTCAATTCAGCGCTGTTTCATCAAGACTTTTTTATGCTTTGTTAACAAACTTTTTGTAAAAGATCTGATTTTCGAAATTTTACTCTGTGGGTTTTGGAACAAGAATATTTATAGTATCTTCTATTATGACAAACATTTTATTAAGTTGTATGTTACTGCACAGTTACTTATCCTATACCACGCTGAAGATGGTCACAATATGCCCGAAACCAGTACTGAATATTGACTTAAGGTAATAAATAGTTTATTATAATTGCTTTCAAGCAAATTATTTATTATAATTATTTATTATAATTAAAATATATTGTATGGTAATATTTTTAAATAATGTAGGCCTACCTTATTTGTGAAAACTTGGCTAAAACCAAGTCAAACAAAAATGTTCCTGTCCTAAAGTTTAAGCATTGAACAAGAATTCAAAATCTTTGCTGAAAATTCTGTTTCCTTTTTTTTTTTTTTTTTTTTTTCGAAACCTTTCCCAATATGATTGTTGTTTATCCTCCCCTTCCACTGTCACTGACTCTTATTTGGTTATTGTTAACATAGAATGTGTATACATTAACCATTTTGATAATGGTAACTTAATTAGTTATTATCCGCATTGATTGATAGAATTCATAAATTGAAGATCCGCCTTATCATGATGATGATGATGATAATAATTGTTGTTTTAAGGGGCCTAACATCTATAATATCGGCCGCTAATGGTTCGCGTGATAGTGAAAGATGAGATGAGAATGAAAACTATAACTAATACTAACTACAGACCAACATCGTAGAAGAAGATATGGGAAACTAAACAAGTAGTTCCGTGAAGAACTAAACCTTCTTTTCATATATCATACTTATCTTAATTGCCTCAATCAACATACAAAATTTCAGTTTTATTGTAACAGATTCATAGATATTGAGAACCGTCTAATATTTCAGATGGTCGCCATGTAGGATTTTAATATAATGTAGGTCTTAGAGATATGTACTATTACATGAAGATTATTGTGCGGGTGTAGAATTCAAACTTCAATCGCATGATTAGTACACAAGAAGTAAAAACGAGATTTTTAAATTTCGCACAGCTGCCATCTTCTGGTTATGAAAACAATGGAAATAAATTATATGCCAGTGGATTAACATTTGTATCGCCTAAGCATTTACCGTACCAAGTTTCTCTGCACTCGGATGGTTAAATCGCGAGAAACGTCCATTTAAATATTTATAATTCGCGTCGCCGCCATGTCGGATTAGTGCTCACCAGGTTATTGGTAGTCCTATAGGTGAACTTATGTTCATAACCTCTATGAACATAAAGAATTTCAGATTGATAGCTGTAAAAGATTCGTAGATATTGAGAACCGACTAAATATTTCGGATGGTCGCCATGTTGGATTGTTATATGTATAGAACACAGAGTTATGTACCATTAAAGGAAAATTATTGAGTAGGTTCATTATTCAAACTTTCACTTCCATGGCATGATTACGACAAAAGAAATAAAAACTTAATTTTAAAATTTCGCACAGCCGCCATCTTACAGTTATGTAAACAATTGAACTAAATTAGATGTCAGTGCATTACAATATGTATAAACATTTAATGTAACATATTTCACTCCGCTCAGATGATTAAATCGCGAGAAAAATCTATTGAAATGTTTCGACTTCGCTTGGCCGCCATGTTCGTTTTGTACTCTATAGGTGAATGAAACTTACACATATTAACTTATATTAGTACCTTGTATCACCGTACAAAATTTCAGGGTGATATCAGATATAGTTTCGCAGATATAGAATGCCGGTAAATATTTTCGCACAGCCGCCATTTTGCGGTTATGTAATCAATAGAACTAAATTAGATGTCAGTGCATTAAAATGTGTATAAACTTTTTCTGTACCATGTTTCATTGCGTTTGGATGGTTAAATCGCGAGAAAAGACTTTTTAAAAGTCTTAAATTTGCCTGGCCGCCATGTTGGTTTTGTAGTCACCAGGTTTTTGAAAGTTGCATAGGTGAACTTCTAGCAGTGTCCTTTATCACTGTACACAATTTTAGGGTGATATCAGTAATAGTTTCGGAGATATTGAATGCTGATGAAATATTTCGCACTGCCGCCATGTTGGATTGGTGAGACGTAACAAAATTTGAAGGGCACAGTCGGCCAAAATGGTGCTATTACCTATTCAGTGTAATCTCCCCAGCCGTTTAAAAGTTATTAGGGGACACACAGACACACGGACAAAAGGTGATCTCATAAGCCTTTTTTTTTTTTCATAAAATGAAAATAGGTTAAAAAGGATAAGGCAATTAAAGGACAGGAAGAAAAGAAATGCCCTCAACCTTCGATGAATGGGGATTGAGGGACTTGGAAGGAAGGAGAGCCAAGAAAGGCAGATAGGAAAAGGAAAGAAGAGAGGACCCGCCCCAAAGTCAGAGGAGAAAGGGGACAAAATGGACCCACCTCAAAAATCCGCTGAGGTCGCCAACTCCTAAACTCACCAGCCGTGAGCCCTTGAGGGTGTAACACTATCCAGGGTGCACCATAAGTGGTGGGGCTACACACACCCTGCCTCCTTGAGGGCCTTGTGCAGAAGGCAGGAGATTACATGAAAAGAAAAATAAATCTGACCCCTCGAAGAATGTGGGCTTCAGGAAAGATGAGAGAAGGGCCAATGAAGGCGGGAAAGTGAAAGACTCCCTAGGCCTTGGATACCCTAATACCATCGGGGTAGGAAGAGAACAAGAGTTGACCAAGAGAGGTTGACAGGACAGAAGACGGAGAGGAGCCCGGCACAAATAAGCGGAAGCAATACCGGACTCAGATGTGGTCCCGTGGTTGCCAACCGACATCCCACTAGACGTGAGCCCCTGGGGAGTCCACCTTATCGATATTTGGAGAAGTTGTTTAATAAAAGATTAAACGACTTACAAGTTTCGGAATTGCAATGATTCCATCATCAGCGTGAAAATTATATTAAATCTCCTTCCGTACACTGTGTTGCCAGATGATCAGATAAAACAACAGAGTGGAAAATCATCTTGAAAAATCGACTGACCTTTGATAGTATTTGGTAAGTATTTTTCTCGAAAGTTTTTCCACTTGAAACGACGATTTAACACTTTTACTGTCTACTGTAAATTCTACGAACGGAGAAGTCTCCTGTTAATATATTATTCGAAAATATTAATATATATTCTAACGCTTTATGGGATAGTGATCTCTTTATTAACCACCTGTCATGAGGACAATTTATGCTTTCAAAGTTGCTGATAGTTGAATCTTTCAGCCAAATTCCGGATTTTTTTTTTGCCTAAGTACTAGTATTTTCTAAAATTGAAATATTATATACGTATGAACTTGACGTAATGTGTTGGATAAAATTTAAAACTAGAAAACATTAACATGTAAAGTGTAAAAATGATATATAAGTCTAGAAATGAAATGAAAATCCACAGCCTGCTTCCAGTCTCCGACCGGGTCAGGAATGGAATGAATGAAGCCCCCACCTAGCGGCGAGGATATGAACTGTGCCGGCTGCCGAAGCCTGTCGCACTCCTCTGGGGCAATGATAAATGAATGACAGATGAAATGAAATGATAGTGGAGAGTGTTGCTGGAATGAAATATTGACAGGGAAAACCGGATTACCCGGAGAAAAACCTGTCTGCCTCCGTTTTGTCCAGCACAGATCTCACATGGAGTGACCGGGATTTGAACCACGGACCCAGCGGTGAGTGGCCGGCGTGCTGCCGCCTAAGCAACGGAGGCTCAAGTCTAGAAATAATAATTATAAAAATAAAATAAATGAAATGTAAACATTTAAATAATAATCATAACTATAAAAATATCAAAATAATTGTAAAAATCAATTTCAAATTATTTAATTAAATAATTCTATAAAAAATATCAAAATTAAATCTATAAGAACATAAATTGAAAATTAATAATAAATGCATAAACATTAAAATTAGAGAAACAAAAAATAATATTATTAATAATTATAATATTTAAAAAAAAATGTAAAAAAATAATGAAAGTAAAGAAAATATAAGGTATAATATAAAGGGTCAAGGTAGGTTTTTTTCCCCCAATTGCATGTCAATTAATATATATGCAAGTTTTCATTCTTTTAAATTTAACACCATATTTGTAAGGATATCTATATTTTTGTCATTATTAACTAATTTTTAAGATTTAATATAATTTTCACGTAATGATGGAATCATTGCAATTCCGAAACTTGTATGTCGTTTAATCTTTTATTAAACAACTTCTCCAAGTATTGATAAGGCGGATCTTCAATTTATCAATACAATTGCTAACATAAACAAGAGTGGTTTCGGTGGCGTAGTTGGTAGCAGGCTCAGTATGCCTTCCTTCGGAGGGGAAGTAAAGCTGGCGGTCCCGTGTCTTAGATTTATGGCATGTAAAGGAACCTTCCACTAATACACTTGTGGAAGCTAAAATGTGTAGGTAAGTTTTATAACACTATATTAGTACCAACGTACCGGGTGAGTTAGCCGTGGTCGTTACGGCATGGCTGCTTGCAGTCGCTCACATCCGGGAGGCGAGGAGGTTCGAATCCCCCCGCCGGCAACCTTGAAGATGGTCTTCTGTGGTTTCTCATTTTCCTTCCAGGCAAATGCCGGGGTTGGTCCCTATCTATAGGCCACAGCCGCTACCTTCCAACTCCTCGTCCTTAAATCCAAACTTTCCTCCCCAGACAACACTCCACACGCGACGTTACTTTTAGCACACCCATTGGGTGTCCGCCTAGAAGCAGCTTCAAACTGGCGAGCCGAACATGTCCTCGGACACTCCCGGCACTAAAAGCCATACGCTAAAAAAAGTTCCAACGTTCGCCGTCAGGTGCTGACTGTGATGGCATTTAGTAGCCATGTCCGCAGCTAGGTGTCGTGGACTGTAGCATTTGGTAGCAAAAGTAGGAAATATTTGGCGGAAAAAATCGTCTACAGTCCTTCTACCTCAATCACAGATAACACACACTAATACAACCATCACAATTAACACCGGTTATCAGACAAATTCTACACACACCCAAAGTACACGGGGCTACATGACCGCGTTGTCGCAGCTCCTAAACTGAGGAACCAACCAACCAGCATAAACCAGGAAGGACACTTTGTATATTTAGGTCAAAAGTAACTTTTATATGTCTACACATCATTCCGAAATAAGCGTAATTCAACTTAAGCCATAACCTCTCATCATCATATATATTATTTCAGTAGTATAGATCCCTCCGGTGGCGATCACAAGCCACCGTTCGTGACAAATGAGCATTCAAATGGAAGAGAATATACATTACCAGTGAGGCATTGCACCCTAATTTCATAAATATCTATAATTTCTTTAAAAAATGACTTTTGAAAAACTGTACGAAGTGTGCGATTTGAAAATACTGTTACTGTAGGAAAATACGCTCCGTAATTGCTGTCCACTTCACAGTTTGGCCACTATGACGCCTGTTTCATGTCATTTTAATATTCTGAGGTATTTCCTTTATCATTATGCATCGATTTCAGAAACAGTAAATCAAAGGAATGTGTACTCAAATCGTATAATTTCATAAGTATCGAATAACCGGTGATTGTTACAGCTAAGCTGTCAATCAATGGACTCAGCTCACAAATGACATTAGCAGGGACGAATTGCAGTCTAATTTCATAAACATCGATTTTTGTAAGAAGTGTGCGATTTGCAAATACTTTTCCTAACACGCTGCAAAGAGTTGTTGTCTACATAAAACTATCAACCTTTCCCCTTAAGTCTCTCATTATAAACCTATTGGGGAAAGTGTGGTTTATGCACATGCGAGATTACTCGCACGGGTTCGCTAGTTTAAACTTATTTTCTTATCTCGTGTCTACTAATCAATTATTCAATTCTTTAGTTAGCCAATTAATCTATTATTCGGTTAGTCGATTAATTGATTTAACACTCACTGGATTAATCGATTAATGTTTTCGTTTAATCTCAAGGTTTTCGATTAATCGATTATTAACTGAACATCGATTATTACCAGCTCTAGTATATTGTAACTTTCCAATTACACTAAATAACTTACACTTATTTCCGTCTTTTCAATCCTTGTAACATTATTAGTGTACCGTTTCTATTTTCGATATTTTGACGCCGTGTCCATCTAGCGGTCATTTCTAAAAACATCTAAAAGATCGTAATTTCGGCTCGTCTTGAAATGGAAAACGCCCGCGATGAAGAATCCGTCTATAACGAAGGAACACGACTTCGGCGATTGTGAGCAGACCTAAATTGTTATGACGAGAGATGAAAATCGAGAACCATGATGTCTACTTTAAAATCTGTAAGACGCAAAAATGTTTTGACATGAAGACCGGAAATTATATATAAATATGTGTACAACGTCCTCGCTCTCAATTCTATTCGCCATGCTTATTCTAATGCAGACCTGGTTGTAGCATAAAAATATATACGTATGTATCTCGAAGCTGTCGACGAGATCTTCAGACCGTCTCTGGAAAAGCTAAGTCCTTAGGCCTATGTATTTTGAAGTGTCAACATGCATGAATATGTGTAACGTGAAGTTAGGTTAATATAAAATTGTCCACCTACTTTCAAGTGATAACTTGCCCCCTTTCTAGATGGGAGGTCGTTTATATTATGTTTGGTTATTCTGTTGGTACTTGTTTCTCTCTCTTATATAGAAATGCGTGATGAGGAACCGTGCTGTTATTTTGGGTTTATGTTTTAAGGGTTTGTTGTTGTTTCTGTTCTTTTGTTTTTTTTTCTTATTCTGTGCGTGTCCTTTGCGTGTGTTTGTTTACGAAACGTAATTCTAATCATGAGAAGTGTTTCTAACTAATTTCCAATTCCTTGGGAGTATATGGGTGCTCTGGAGTGCTATTGGGGATTAGTTATTTTAGTTTTAGTTTACGTGTCTTGACGGAGAAGGGTGTGTGTCCATCGCATTGGATGACCTTGTGTCTATATATCTGTATTGTTGGGACACACATCTATTTAGTTGCTTCTTTAAGGGGTGTTTTATTTAGATGCCAGTCATTTGTGCACCTCAAGAATGCCTATTTTGTTTTTTTATTTCCTTGAGGACTGGGCTTGCATCGCCTATGTTTTGGTCCGAAACACTGTTCATTTTATAATTACGGTTCTAGACGTGATATTAAGGGTGGGTTAATGTTAATCGTTTAAGTAGGTCTCGACTGAAAGCCAAGGGTCATGTCATTCCTGTTCTTGTTTTGCGCGGCTTCAGTCGAGAAACAACACGTGAACTCATTACACTTATTAAATGAGATGTATGGGTTAGCCTTTCGAGACGGTGGAATGTGTGTTCATTGTATGTGTCCGGGACTGCAATCGACTCCCATTTTGTCTTCCGTAAGATAACCGAGTCTCGTGCTTTTTCCCGAAAAGGAGATTTATTCAGATAGCATGTGAAGTCATTTTGTAATTTATGTTTCTTTGGGTGTGTCTGTAGTAGCTTTCGTTTTAAGGGATTTGTATGTCATAGCCTATATGTAGTCTTGTGATTATTTATGCCTCGTTGGTTTGTTCGTCATTTGCGTGTGTTGGGTTTACGTTTTGCTCTTTGGTTATGTTTGTGGAGTGACATACTTTGTTTTAAGGGGCGGGATTTTCCTATTCTTGGGTAACATGACTTCATAAGCTTCCTAGAAGATTTCTCCTGACTACGTTATGTAGTCAGCCTGTGGTGGGAAGAAAGTACTATTTGCATTATTGTTAACTTGTTTGGTATCTCCCCCGTTTATTAATTTGAGTTAATCTTTAAACGACCTCCAATCTACAACACGTTAGGCATCTCTCGGTTTTCTTATCTTTATTACCTGATTTATTTTTATACTTGTATTTACTTTGTTTTGATATTATGTGTACATATTTTATTTCAGGCCCATCATCCCTCATCTTACCATTTCATGCACCCCTCGTTTCCCCTTTTGCTATGTCTTGTTTTTTGATAATTAAATTTTATTTTATTCAACCTTTACTCGAAGAATGTGATCATTCCTAATTGGTTCTCCATCTAGTTCTAAATGCGAATGGTACACAACATAGGTTTAAGATCCATGGCCGGTCCCCATTCCGCGCATGCGGGGAACCTTTTCGGTTCCTCAGTCTTGCCATCGACTGTGTGCGTTGAGCGGTGGTCACCGCGCGTGTCAGTTGGTAGCAGAGCGTGGTTGTGTCAATTTCACATTTTGAATATTGGGAGATTAATTATGTGATGACTGCATTTTTCATGTATTGGTTGTTATGACCTTTTTGTTAAATTATTTTGTAAATTCCTTGGAACTTAGAGATGTCCTAAGCTAGGTCGTGCCTTTCTGTTGGCTACATAACGTGTATTGTATTGCAATTCGTTTTCACAATTGAAAAAGTGTGGGCTACTGGCAAGTGTAGTGGGAGACTTAACTAAGCTACTAAACTGCGTAAGAACTGTTTGACACGAACTTTCTCTACTTCGACAATACATATGACTGCTATTTAAAACGTTATTCTGCCTTCCTTGAAATCTTCGTCTATGGACCCCGTCCTGCCATTCCTTACTATCTCTTTGGCGAGCTATTACAAATCAGCTGTGACTTATTCTGACGTCTGGCCATTGATACAACCCACAATCCTCTCTGCTCCGTGTTACGTCAGGGCCCGACTATCACGTGATGCAGACAAATGACAGTCACGTTACCAGCTGATAAATGTCAACATGAATACATGACAGTGATTGCTTTTCTACATTGTACGTCGGACTTGTAAACTGCGTCCAAGATTGGGGCGTGGGAGAGATGTACCGTTTCTATTTTCGATATTTTGACGCCGTGTCCATCTAGCGGTCATTTCTAAAAACATCTAAAAGATCGTAATTTCGGCTCGTCTTGAAATGGAAAACGCCCGCGATGAAGAATCCGTCTATAACGAAGGAACACGACTTCGGCGATTGTGAGCAGACCTAAATTGTTATGACGAGAGATGAAAATCGAGAACCATGATGTCTACTTTAAAATCTGTAAGACGCAAAAATGTTTTGACATGAAGACCGGAAATTATATATAAATATGTGTACAACGTCCTCGCTCTCAATTCTATTCGCCATGCTTATTCTAATGCAGACCTGGTTGTAGCATAAAAATATATACGTATGTATTTCGAAGCTGTCGACGAGATCTTCAGACCGTCTCTGGAAAAGCTAAGTCCTTAGGCCTATGTATTTTGAAGTGTCAACATGCATGAATATGTGTAACGTGAAGTTAGGTTAATATAAAATTGTCCACCTACTTTCAAGTGATAACTTGCCCCCTTTCTAGATGGGAGGTCGTTTATATTATGTTTGGTTATTCTGTTGGTACTTGTTTCTCTCTCTTATATAGAAATGCGTGATGAGGAACCGTGCTGTTATTTTGGGTTTATGTTTTAAGGGTTTGTTGTTGTTTCTGTTCTTTTGTTTTTTTTTCTTATTCTGTGCGTGTCATTTGCGTGTGCTTGTCACGAAACGTAATTCTAATCATGAGAAGTGTTTCTAACTAATTTCCAATTCCTTGGGAGTATATGGGTGCTCTGGAGTGCTATTGGGGATTAGTTATTTTAGTTTTAGTTTACGTGTCTTGACGGAGAAGGGTGTGTGTCATTCGCATTGGATGACCATGTGTCTATATATCTGTATTGTTGGGACACACATCTATTTGGTTGCTTCTTTAAGGGTTGTTTTATTTAGATGCCAGTCATTTGTGCACCTCAAGAATGCCTACTTTGGTTTTTTCTTTCCTTGAGGACTGGGCTTGCATCGCCTATGTTTTGGTCCGAAACACTGTTCATTTTATAATTACGGTTCTAGACGTGATATTAAGGGTGGGTTAATGTTAATCGTTTAAGTAGGTCTCGACTGAAAGCCAAGGGTCATGTCATTCCTGTTCTTGTTTTGCGCGGCTTCAGTCGAGAAACAACACGTGAACTCATTACACTTATTAAATGAGATGTATGGGTTAGCCTTTCGAGACGGTGGAATGTGTGTTCATTGTATGTGTCCGGCACTGCAATCGACTCCCATTTTGTCTTCCGTAAGATAACCGAGTCTCGTGCTTTTTTTCCGAAAAGGAGATTTATTCAGGTAGCATGTAAAGTCATTTTGTAATTTATGTTTCTTTGGGTGTGTCTGTAGTAGCTTTCGTTTTAAGGGATTTGTATGTCATAGCCTATATGTAGTCTTGTGATTATTTATGCCTCGTTGGTTTGTTCGTCATTTGCGTGTGTTGGGTTTACGTTTTGCTCTTTGGTTATGTTTGTGGAGTGACATACTTTGTTTTAAGGGGCGGGATTTTCCTATTCTTGGGTAACATGACTTCATAAGCTTCTTAGAAGATTACTCCTGACTACGTTATGTAGTCAGTCTGTGGTGGGAAGAAAGTACTACTTGCATTATTGTTAACTTGTTTGGTATCTCCCCCGTTTATTAATTTGAGTTAATCTTTAAACGACCTCCAATCTACAACACGTTAGGCATCTCTCGGTTTTCTTATCTTTATTACCTGATTTATTTTTATACTTGTATTTACTTTGTTTTGATATTATGTGTACATATTTTATTCAGGCCCATCATCCCTCATCTTACCATTTCATGCACCCCTCGTTTCCCCTTTTGCTATGTCTTGTTTTTTGATAATTAAATTTTATTTTATTCAACCTTTACTCGAAGACTGTGATCATTCCTAATTGGTTCTCCATCTAGTTCTAAATGCGAATGGTACACAACATAGGTTTAAGATCCATGGCCGGTCCCCATTCCGCGCATGCGGGGAACCTTTTCGGTTCCTCAGTCTTGCCATCGACTGTGTGCGTTGAGCGGTGGTCACCCCGCGTGTCAATTAGCACTGTTTAGTACTGTTTTTTATGAACTATGTGTATTTGCGATGTATTTTATGCCCATAGGTGTTCATAATGTGTATATCTGGCTGATGAAGAACAACATTATTGTTCGAAACATGTAACCAGTACTAAACAGTGCTACTCGGAAGAGGTAGCGCGGGGGACTTTGTGACCCCACGCAGTTTCGTTAAGCTGGGGTTTCTACATTTTACTACACACAAACCAAACCTGCCACATACCTTTCCCCACATGCCTTACCTATTGTATGAGGGCAGTAACCTATTAGTGGAAGGGATGAGGGCCGAGAAAAATGTATTTTTATCGAGCCATGTTGCAATGTTTTCTGAAAGACCCCGCACCACCAGTCCCGCTGGCAGAGTGAACAGCTGTTGCAGTCTTACGTGTACTCCGTGAGAATGTAGCTGTCTGATCGCAAAATAGAATTGATTGTAGTTAAGTGTTAAAATAAAATAGTATGAATCGTCCGAGCTGCGAAGAGCATGAATCCATGGTGTTATCTCTTCTGCAAGATGTCGAAGAGGAAGACATATTACAGTAGGAGGTGAAAACAGTGATAGTGAAGATGAAGTAGAAATAGCAGAATCTTGAAGTGTTACAGAGCAGAGTGCAGACGAAGAAGAAAATGAAGAAAGTGACGATGATATGCCTCTTTCTCAGCGTATGTGTACCCTTACTGGCAACGACAGTTACAAAATGGAGCACAATACCACCACAATACAACAAGAGACTTCTCTAAAATGTGTCATTGGTTAAAAACTAGAATCCTACATTATCTAAAATTTGTCTAATCATTGATTTCGATATTGTTAATAGGCAAACTGAAGAAAGAATTATCAGATATTTCATATAAATAGATGATTACCTGTCAGATCCGCACCATAGTGTAAATAGCCGTTTATAATATGTGCATGACTTTCATTTTAGACAAATATACTTGCTCATTAGTTCAGTGAATATTTTCATGCCATATCAGTAGATTGAACGAAATAATTGTCGTTATTACTGAGAAATAATTAGGAGGGGTCAAAATGACCACGCGCCACCTCTAACGTTGCCCTAGTAAGCGCCACCTCTCCCGAGATAATATTACAATTATTGAAAAGACGGAAATAAGAGTATGTTATTTAGTGGAGTTTAAATTCAATACGGACCATTACAGATAAAAACAATTTCCAATTGCAATCCAATCGTTGGGTAGACGCTACCAGAATCCCCTTGTGAGAAGTACTCAGCCGAGAGATGACCTCAAGTGAGACCCAGTTGTACAGAGACTAGTGATCATTGTGCTGGAACAGTCAAGTCAGCGGAGCGAAAGAGATTAAGGGGAGCGGTAGCAGACTGGCTAGAGGTCAGCTGTACTGTACAGAGAATTAACCGCTGTAGAACAAGATGCACTAACGAAGGAGTATTCTAAAATAATGAAGAGAAGACAAAGTCTTCTTCAAAATATCGTGTTCTGCCCTTAGGCAGGTCTTCACAAAGCAGCTCTCCATGCAGTCCTGTCTTCAGCCGTTCTCTTTGTTTGTTGGTAATTATTTTCTGCTATCTTGACACTGTCCACCAGCTGGTACTTTCCCCTTCCTCTTCCTCTCTTTCCGTTTACTGATCATTCGAGAGCATCCCTCAGCAAACACTCTCTTCGCAGCCAGTGCCCAAGCCAGTTCCTCTTCCTTGTATTGGTGGTATATAACAGCCTCCTATTTTCTCCAATTCGCCCCAATACCTCTTCATTACGGATCCTTTTCACCCAGGATATCCTTTCCATCCTCCTCCATAAGCACATTTCAAATGCTTCTAGTCTTCTTTCATCATCCTTCCTTAATGTCCAGGTCTACAAAGCATTTTGCCAGCCTTTTCCTTAACCTCAAGTCCAAGCGTCCTCACAATAGTCTCTTCTTTCTATTGAAGGCTTCTTTAGCAACGGCAATGCGAGTTCTTACCACTTTACTGATTCTCATATCATCCGTTAGTATATTATGGTAGGGACTAAATCAGGTTTCAACAATCAACCATTAATCACCAACTATGGGAATATCGCTCAAGTAGACAAATTTAAATATTTAGTTGATATTGTTGAACCAGCAGGGTTAAATCAGCAAGCTAACAGAGAAAGAACTACAAAACTACAAAGAGCATACAGTATTACTTGTAACAGATACAATAAATTAACTATATCAACAAAGTGAAAATTATGACATTATAACACAAACGTGAAAACGGAAGCTCTATCTGCATTTGAAACTATTATAATTGGAGAGTGAGTGATGTCGGAATTCTAACCCCCAAGCTTGCAGGTTCGCTCCTGGCCATGATTAAATGATTTTTGAAAGGCGACAAAAATCACGACACGCATGTCATGCGTTGTTGGCATGTTAAAGAACCCATTTGAATTCGGTAGGCCGTGCTCATAATGGCAAAATTAATCTCGGGATTTTCCGCCAACTCCAAGTTCCTCCATTCTCTACTAGAAAGTGCTATAGCGTCAAAGGAGCTTAGATATCTAACCTCCTTGACTTTCATAGCGTTCCAAGGAACAACAAAGTTCGACATGAAAGCGGCCCTCTGGGCGTCAAATAACAAAGCTTTTACCCGGCACCCGAGGCCATACGATATTATAATTGGTGGCAAATCTCGAATAAAAAGGTCGATAAACAAGAAAGGAAAATCCTCAAGATCTGACGAAACAAAACAAAATTCTTGGATACAAAACGCCCTGTTGTCCTGCTTGTACGATTGAGTACTCTGGTATGAGATTTAGTTTTCTCACAATATCTCTCTACTTTTTACCGAATTCATAAGAAGCATTTCTTATCGGTGATATTGTTTTTATCGCAGTAAACAGCTCGCGTTATATGGATCAATGCTATTCTTGTAGCCACGTGTCGTCAAGTGTTAACCCCCACGCTGCTTTAGCACGGAAGTTCGTGGTTGTTTTCAATTTCCTCTTGAATCTGAAACAAACACAAGTCCTCTTCCATATCTCAGCTGTGTGGGGGTGGGAAACTCATATGGTCGCAAGTGAGGTGGACTGAAAGCCTACAATGCCATTTCATAAATCATAAAGCGCTAAAGTTTGGGAACGTATTGGTGAGATGTATAGAATCAAAGTCTGAAGAAATACGTATCTAGGGAAAAAAGAACAAATCACCGTTGGATATCCACAAGCATCCAATGAAACACATGAAGCTGTAGAAGCAGTAAAATATACAAGAAGTTCCGTGACGAACTAAAGAGCCTACCTTTCTTAAAATTTAAGATTCATGCCAATGATTGATCTATATGGACCAATCTAGAATAATTACGAAATTAAGTTGGTAATATAGACATTTCTAATTAGTTCGAAATATACCTACAGTTGGCAACCCTGGTGACTGAATATATTCCTAGTTCCATCTCTTAAGGCTGTGCGGTCAAAAATTGAAATTTTATTTTTATTTTTATTTTTACTCTTAATCTCTAATGTAGGTCTTTGTGAGATATTATATGCGTTTTGAAGAAAATAACGACGGCTCGTTTGCTGAGGACATGGCTTCAAAGTGGCTATTTTGAGCGTTAAAGGTACAATCTCCACGACGAAACTAATAATCGGAAGACACCGAAATTTATGTACAACAACACCTGTAGTAGTACCTGCAATAGGAACAATTCTTATTACGAAATTCAAATTTTGTATTAACCTCTTCAGATTTGAATACCATTTTTAGTGAGAAAAAATTGTTATATTAACTTCAAAGTTTTATTAATTTGATGTGGCTCTTATTCTGAGCAGTAGAAAAGTTCGATAAAGAAAATTGGTTCAGCGATATACCCGTGGTGATTGTACCTTTCAGACTCTACAAAACGCAGGTTGAATCAGTCACACACACATACACACACGCGCGCACACACACAGCGGTAAGACAAGGTCTTGGGCAAGAGAGCGCTCGGCCACCTGCCTTACCCTCTCCTTCAACACCTTTGCTATCGCAGCTTCCGCCTCCCTCCCGCCCTGACTCATCATGCCAGTCCACACGACCACAGTCTAGAGCAGAGTTTACCAACCTTTTGAAGTTCACGGCACCCTTGGGAATAACATTAAACACTACTGTCGACCAAAGTATGATGTGTACTCGAGTTTGAAGGTTGTTTGTGAAGTAACCAATAGACATACATAAAATCCAATAACATAATCTTTTTCGTCGTTCTATTGTACGTTAGTTCATGTAGGTTTGGAATTTTTAGTTTATATTTTAATATTTTTTATCGCAGTTGGAACACAAAAAGTGCCCGTTTTTAAGCGTGTTTCAACCATGCGTCACATTTAAGAATTATTATCTCACAAACCCGTCATCAGATCGAATCCAAATTTTAACACAATATACATTGGAATATTGTATAACTGGTTTATTAATTTCAAATTTTTGCGTGTCCAAGAAACAAAGTTGTTATCATTTGTGTAAGGTAACGTTTTCTCGGCTTGGGGTGGTTGGAATATGTAGTTCTTGGTCGCGTAGAACTCCTTATACATCAAAAAGTTATGCTGTATGACTTTAAAATACGTAAATTAATTCACTTATTTTATATCGGTTTATATTGGAACGGGGAAATACGACCTCGCCTCGCTCGGCAGTTATGGGCTCCATCTCAGCAACGCAGTACAGCTTACCCCTGAGCGGCTGGCTGGTGAATAATGCCTTATTTCCACGAACAAACACAAACCGATATAAAATAAGTGAATTAATTTACGTATTTCACAGTCATAAACCATAACTTCTTGATGAATATGGATTACAATGCGACCAAGAGCTATATTTTCCAACCACCCCGAGCCGAGAAAAAGTTACCTTACAAAAATGATAACTTTGTTTCTTGGACACACAAAATTTTGAAATTAATAAACCAGTTATACAACATTCCGATGTATATTGTGTTAAAATTTGCATTCGATCTGATGACGGAGTTTTGAGATAATAATTCTTAAATGTGACGCATGGTTGAAACACGCTTAAAAATGGGCACATTTTGTGTTCCAACTGCGATAAAAAATAGTAAAATATAAATTAAAAATTCCAAACCTACATGAACTAACGTACAATAGAACGACGAAAATGATGATGTTATTGGATTTTATGTAGGTCTATTGGTTACTTCACAAACAACCTTCAAACTCGAATGCACATAATACTTTGGTCGACAGTAGGGGCACCCTTCCTTGAATAAAAAAAGAATTATGTTTCATATGTAAATTTATTGAAATATTTTATAATAAGTAACGTACACCATAACATAATACAGTCAACTTTACTACAGTCAGTGAGTAAAAATACATCAATAATTTTGTTCGATAAATCGTTAATATGAAACTTGTGATTGATGCTTAGAGCACAGGTACGTGATATCGGGCCTTGCAGTTGACAATGAAACACGCAAATCATCCTCAAGGTTATTCAGTCTATTTCTTGCTTTGGATTTTATTGTCACCAGAGCAGAGAAGGCTTGCTTGCATAGATAGGATTTTGGAAAGGGCGAAAGTGTGTTAATTGCTTTCTTCATTAGGTTAGGATACTACTCTCTCCGCTGAAGCCCAAAAGTAGCCACCGACGCCTCACTCTTGGTGAACTTACCTTTGAGTGTGGAATCGGCACAAAGATCAATAAATTCATCTCGTTCGCAACCAGTGAAATCTATTTCCTCGTACTATCTATGAAATCAAATGGTGAGACAACCCAGTTGACATTCATAGTGGAAATAGATGGAAAGTATGTATCTATTGCATCTTGCAATCTTGATAAGTGATCACAAATGCGGTCTTTCAGCTTACCCAGATCGTTAACTACTGCCAGATGAAGAAAGTTTGAAAGATCTCCTTTCTGAACTGCAGACTTCCAAGAACTAAGTTTTCTTTTAAAATCTTTCATTTTATTGGTTGAGGAAATTGTTTCCTGTCTACCCTGCATTGAAACATTCAGTTAATTCAGTTTATGAAAAATATCTGCCAGATACGACAGTTCCAAGCACCAAGAATCAGTTAGTAACAGCTCATAAAATGTATCTTGATTTTCATCCTTAAAAAGAGTTTTCACCTGTTCTCTAAGTTCAAGAAACTGCTTCAATACACGACCCCGCGACAACTACCTTACTCTGTATGAAGTAACAAAGAGGTATGAGGTGCATCCGTTGCGAGACATGACTGTTTAAAAATCCTGCACATTAAAGGTCGAGACTTGATGTAGTTCACCATTTTCACAACTTCGTTAAACACTGCAGCAAAATCTTGAGCTCTGGCAGTAAAAACCTTTAAATTTCCCAGACATAGATTGTGCACCATCTGTACATATACCACAACAGTCTTTCCATGCCGGCCGAAGTCGTCGGATTTTTTAAGAGAGTTAAAAATCCCTCAGTATGCCTTCCTTCGGAGGGGAAGTAAATCCGGCGGTCCCATGTCATAGATTTATGGCATGTTAAAGAACCTTCCACTAATTACACCTGTGTGAAGCTAAATTGTATAGGTTAAGAATGTAAACAACGCTCTTAGGTTCCTACGTTCGTTGCCAAGAGCCGACTGCGGTGGCGTCTGGTAGCTAAGTTCTGAACTAGTAGTCATTAACGGTGGCGTTTGGCAGCAAAAGTCGGAACTACTTGAAAAATTCAAAAGACTGCAGTCCTTACTTGAATTAAAAACAGATAACACGCACTAATACAGTCATCACAATTAACACCGGTTATCAGACAGATTCTACACACACCAAAGTACACGGGGCTACATGACCGCGTTGTCGCAGCCCCTAAACTTAAGAACCAACCAACCAGTCTTTCCATGAAAGATCTTGGTCATTGAGAAAGGAATTAATAGAAACGAAAATATCATGGCCTGAGGTTGTAGTCTCTAGCGGTCTACAGAACAGAAACTGCTCATTAATATCTTTATCATCAATATATCTGGTAAAACCAAGGAGTTGCAGTTTGTCACCACTATCGATACTCTCATCTACTTGCAAAGCAAATGCTCGATCAGTTTTTATTTTCCCCGCGACTTGTTCGTTGATATTGCAAACATTTCAGATATCCTGCGACTGATTGTGTTGTTGGAAAGAGGAAATTTCGAAATTTGATTAGCTGCTCCTTCACCAAGTATTGTTGAAACTATAATTTTCCATGCAGGACCTATGATTTCCTCTCCAAGAGTATGAGGTGTGTGTGTGATTCTTTTTTCCTATCAGTTCTGCTACTTTAAACGAGGCTTCAAGAGCAGTATCACTTATGGTCATTCTCTTTACCATTCGCACAGCTGGTTTTTTCCTCCCCTTCTAGTACACGTGAAAAATACATCACACTCTTCCCTGACCCACTAGGATGCTTAATTGTGAGATGCCACTTCAGTTTGCTAGGTACCATGGCCTCGTGTTTCGCCACAAACTAAACACACAGGGATAGGGTTTTCCTCGTTCTTATTCCACGTAAATCCATACACTACGTAACTGTCCTGGTATGTTCTTTTCTTTCGTTTGTCTTCTTTATGTTGAATTCAACGGTTCGGGAGTAGGATCCGACTGTTCACTTTCACTGTCCAGGCGTTTACGTTTAACAATGAACTTGTCCATAGCTAAACACTGCTAATCAACGCCAAGAAAACATGTTAAAGTGGCGTAAGAACGGGTACACTTTTATATATTTATATATGTGTAAGTGACTGATGTGAAACAGCTTTTGTCAAAGCATTTCGGCCCTGAGTGGCACAACTGAGAGGATCTAGGCTTCTACCGAGACTTGCTACTATGTGGCGAAGACATAGCTCGACAAAATGTATCTGAAGAAGAAGAAGAAAAAGAAGAAGAAGAAGACCCCATGGAACATGACGTTGCTGTGCAGTCCAATGGACTCTATTTCGCCTAGTTTGAAAAGCTGTGAGCATATTGTGAATGGAAATTTAAGGTTGAAAGGTTACTTTTATTGTATACTGGGTAGTTTCTTAGAGAACTTTAAAATATAGCAATAATTTCACTTTCACATAGAAACCATAATTACTGACTTAATGAAACTAATCCAAAACTACTTAAGTCCTAGATCCTGTATTAAAACTGCTTAAGTGCAATATATTTTCTATTATTACGTAAAAACTGCTTTTACTGTATTTTTAAAACATCCATAAAATGAAAACTAATCGTATTTTGTAACTATTATACAAACTGTTTCTATTTAAACGCGCACGGATAACTCAAGACAGTTTTTTGCCCTTTCTCACAAATTTCATGAAATTGACTTAGGTAGTTCTGGAATTGGACGAATCACATACATATCTTTATAACCTCTGTTATTTATTTTATTTGTTATTTAATTTCCAATGAATTTGTTATTATTAAGTCCCTTTTTTGTGTTAAATTTTATTGTTTGTTTTCTTACTGTCAATACTTTATATTGTTATACAGTCAGTATAAAATGGTGTACTTCGTACCTGTATCAGATTATTACTAAAAAAATATGTTTCAATATAGAACAATATATGTAAATGATTTTTCAAAATCTGAAATAATAAAATTTATTTTCATGAGAATATTTGCTCATAATAAAATATGTGAGTGTTTCGTTTACAGAATGTTAAAAATTATTTATGAGTTACTTTATAAAATTCTGTAAGTTATATTCGCAGAATAAAACATGTTTAAAATCAATAGAACTTGATAGGCCAGGCGACAGGTCGGAAAAAAAGCCTCAATAAGGAAATAATTAGTGGAAAGCTGGAAATTGCTTTAATCGCTTTATTTTGACCCAAATATTACTCTCCCAAGTTTTCCCCCCTCAAGCGAAGTCGGTGTTGGCCCTTCTGGCCCTAAGAAGGTACCATTTTTTTTCTAATATCTCCCAAACCATCAACTTTATCAACAAAATGCCTATCATAAAAATAATCTAGAGTAAATTTTCTACAAAAATGCTCTCTACCTTTTGTCTCTAATGTGAACTGTTACGATGCTACGACCATTCAAATTGGAGCCCTTTTAGATTCTTGCGGAAAAGCTATGGAAATGATATGCCATATCAATGTTTCTACATATTATAAAATATTTGTCAGCATTCCAGGTGCACAAGCTGTTAACTTGTTACAAGTATAACAGATTTTCAATGTAAACAGCTGTGGCCTCAATTTCTCCATCATCGCTTTCGTCGTCTGTATCGGTACATTTGTCCGACGTCACAGGGTGCTCAAGATTAACATCGATGTCTCCGTCACAATCATCCATATCATCTTCCTCGGCAGCATTTGTACATGACCGTCCCATACAATTCATGCAGATTCTGGAGCATCGGAGGCCCGTTTTCCTGCAACCACAAGCTGCGTTACATCCTTCCGAACATTTGCTGGACACTGTGTTTAGAAGCGTTAGTGGCACCGGATCCCTCGTAGGTATGGGAGCCAAACTACATTGAGAATTTTTCCAGCCCCAATCCAGTGGATTTGTATCATTTCCATACCATGTTTGGATTTGATATGTTCTTAAAGAGTGCTCACGTGCCGCTGATTCGGTGGGAGGTAAGCTTGCGAGATTAAATCGATGTTTGCTTAGAGATTTTTCAAACAGTTGGAACCGCAGCTCATACAGGGTATTCCCCGTGGTTTTGTTGTCATAAATCCCAGCCAAAACCAACTGGCCCGCTTTGTCAATTTCATCGGGGTTTGCGTTCACGCCTCAGAAAACCCTAACAGCTGTCTGCAGTTCCTCATTACTCTTCAGCAGTGTTACGAATTTCATTTTGCACTGCCTGTGAAACGAAGACGTTATATCGCACCCACTAAACGCATGCAAAAATAGGAAGTTTTCTTGCACACATGTTGGGAGATTGAAACTTGTTGTGCAAAATAGTTGTTGTTTGGTTGAACCTTTGCCGGGTTTCATAAAATACATTTTCGTGGAGGGTGGCACACAAGCCACCAAGATGACCAGGATATATATATCTTCAGCCACTATAATGACTGAATTGTCGGGCCGAGATAACTCGAGTGGGGTGGTAACGATGAGCACATCGGCATCTTCTGGAGCTTGTCTGGTTTCGATTCCTTCGCTTTCGAATTTGACGCGCAACAAGTCGATCAATCTTCGTTTGTTTGTGACATTAGACAAAAAGTTTGCTTGTGGCATAGGTGCCGTCATGGACTCATAGAAAAACATTAGCAGCTTCATGCTTGTGCGATCGTCGAAGACGTTCAACGGACTTGGTACTGCGAGCTGCTGGGTCGTCAGGATACCCATAGAAAATAATGACACTGTTTTTGAAGTATCTTTTAACGTAACTCGCATATTTGGCACTAATGTCGACAAAAGTAACGGTTCGGTGCCAAATTACACGGTGCAGAAGACATCCTCCGTCGAGAACATGATGTAGGTCCTCAAATTAGGGCTCATCGGTAACAGGATCGAATAATTTATAGAACACAGACTTTTTCGTCTACGCATTCCCGCTTTATCAAAGATCGCAACCGGATACGGAGCTAGTTTAAACTGGAAATATTGTTTCAATTCTGCATCGGATTTCTTTGCAAGGCAAATGCATTGGAAAAGCACAAGAGGATCAACAGGAATATCCGTGTTGCGGATTTTTATTTTCGAATTTACCGCGCGGAGAGGCATCACGCCATTTCTTCTAAGGAACTTCACATCGTGAAAATTGTTGCCGGTTATGCCTTTTTGTGCTGCTATTCCAATTCCATAGGCCATGTGACAAGTGATTTGTCCATCCCCGACAACTCCTGTGCTTAACGAAACAACGTGTTGTCCACGAGGAAAGGGCTCTTGAGTTGATAACCATCCAACAAATTTTCTCAAGTCCGCATCATCCCGCGAGATCCGCGCACACCGTGCATCCACATGCTGTTCTGTAGTCGAAAACTCAATATTACAAAATGATACTAATGGTAGGTATTTTGCCACAGCTGTTTACATTTAAAATCTGTTATACTTGTAACAAGTTAACAGCTTGTGCATCTGGAATGCTGACAAATATTAAAACATGTAGAAACGTTGATATGGCATATCATTTCCATAGCTTTTCCGCATGAATCAAAAAGGGCTCCACTTTGAATGGTCGTAGCATCGTAACGGTTCACATTAGAGACAAAAGGTGGGGAAAATTTTTGTAGGAAATTTACTCTAGATTATTTTTTATAACAGGTATTTTCTTGATAAAGTTGAAGATTTGGGAGATATTTGCAAAAAATTGAAAAATGGTACTGCCCCCGTAAATTGAATTATATTGAGACCACGATGGCTGTATTGGCATAAATGAATAAAGTTATGGATGTCATAGTTGTGACGTGTATATTCATGACGTAGGCACGGATGACGCAGATTTCATGCAAGTAGGCTGGTGGAGCTGAGATTCTTGGTGACGTCATGATTTTGTTCGAGAAAGATCTGAGATTTACGACGCAGTCGCAGGAAACAAGGTATTGTGCTAAGGAAGAAGTTACGCTATTGGAGGAGAGACTCGAACCAATGAACGATAGTTTGGAAGGAAGACGGAGATTGCTGAAACTACGATATTTAATTGCTTTTGGCATGCAGATTTGTGGAAATCTATTTTCAGTTATGGCATTGATTTGGAATTTTGAAGAAATTAATTTTGAGTTTTTGAAATTTGAAAATCCGTCAAGTATAGCCAAAGTTAAAACTTCTAGCAATGACGGAGGAACGAACTATGGAAGGGATGGATACGCCCCTTAAGAAGTTGATAAAAGGTCGTGCACAGAGGAGAAGAGGTCTCATATCTCTCATACCGCTGATACCGCATATATATTTCAGATGTCAGATAGTCATTGTCGAGTGAATAAGTGAAGCAAGTTGTCTTTAGCGTGTGGTTAAAACCCGGCGCATCGAACGAACACGGAGCAGTTCCATTTTACGCTGTTCGAAACTAGGTGAAGTTGTATCGCTCACATTAACGTTTCTACCAGATAAGATATAAAGAGTTAACTTCTGCCTTCATTATAATTCAATTGGGCAGTACAACATTGAGGTGTGTAGAACATTTGAACAATTTCACAGTTATACTTTGAAAGATATTGACACTTTAAGGCTGCAGACAAAAGTGATTTTCTCGCCACCTGAGAAGCACTTTTAAAATTCTACATTATACTCTACGGCTGACACGTGTTACAACCGTGATATTGGAGAATACGTTTGGTAATACAACGATACATTCTATTATGGAACATTATAATCTTGCAGTACTTTCAATGATTATAACAGAAGTTGAGATGGAAGGCTAAGGCATTAATGCAATTGGGACATATATCGATGGAGTGAAGTAACAGCATGGAACTTCGTTAATCGTCATTCTACAAAAGCGAGCATGTAGTGAACATCCAACTACACTCATGCATCGTGAATCCATCGCTGAATTATATAAGATGACAGTGGAAATATTTTCATACTCCACCATTATGAATATTTCTGCGGAAATAACTGCAATAAACTTCATGGCGAATTGCGACCGGAACTTCAGGGAACTTTCAAGAGAGGCCAGGGAGGACCCGGCTCACAAAGAAGAATTTTGCCAGAAGGATGTCTTTCGTATACATGGAGCAGTGCAATTTCCGGAGAAGGAAGCAGTTCGATTCTCCGAGGACGCTGATTCCAGGTTCGAGGTCGGAGCACATCTTCACGCTGGTGAAATGGAACCAACAGCAGTTTTCTTTGAAAACTTTCCTCTAGAACTTCAATCAACAGATAAGGTAGTCGTGAACGTTTCTTGTATTATTTGAGTCATGTAGCGATATCTGAGCAACCATTTTCCCATATTTTTTGTCCTATCTTTTGCCCCATTTTCTTGATTAGCATTTCTGTACTCAGTACACTTCGATGATTTATGCCTTTTTCTACGATTTGTTGAGACATTGTTATGTCATTGGCATCTATATATTTAAAACAGTAAGGTGATTTTTGTTATCACGAGATAGAGAGAACGACAGAACCAATTTACTTCGTAGAGCACTCTAACGAAAGCTCTTGGCCTGTAGATTTGCAGAGTGTCTCTAAAATAAACAAATATAAGACGGTATATTTTTAAATAAATATAGAAAATAGCAGAATTCTGGCCCCTCGCGCATGCGCACAATCCGCCTGGGCTCATGACAAAATGGCGGTGAGAAGTCCATTAAAATGTAAGTTATTTAATAAGCTTCCATGTAATTGAAAACATACATTAACCAAGTTCTGACAATACAATATAATAACAGTATGAACATATACGAATGTATATTGATTTTATTGATAATGAATTGGATTATTTTCTTCAGATAGCGGCTTTTGAAGAAAGTGAATGGTTGCGTCTGCATCTCAATGTGAGGGCGCGAGTAGCTATTTGGTTAAGGCGATTGACTGTGGATCCAAGGATCGCAGGTTCGATCCCAACTCTCGCCAGTTTTTTTTTTTTTTTTGCCACTGAAATATTGTTTTATCAAGGAGCATTATTAAGGTTTTATGTCAGTTAAAGAAGCCTCCGTGGCTTAGGCGGCAGCACGCCGGCCTCTCACCGCTGAGTCCGTGGTTCAAATCCCGGTCACTCCATGTGAGATCTGTGCTGGACAGAACGGAGGCAGACAGGTTTTTCTCCGGGTACTCCGGTTTTCCCTGTCAACATTTAATTCCAGTAACACTCTCCACTATCATTTCATTTCATCTATCATTCATTTAATCATTGCCCCAGAGGAGTGCGTCAGGCCTCGGCAGCCGGCACAGTTCATATCCTCGCCGCTAGATAGGGGCTTCATTCATTCCATTCCTGACCCGGTCGGAGACTGGAAGCAGGCTGTGGATTTTCATTTTCATGTCAGTTAAAGATACATATTTCTACACATTTTCTCAACACGTTTTATTTCCGTTTTACCATTGCATTACAGCATGTCCTCAATACGTCGTTTGAATATCTGCAATCAGTTCCAGTAACTGACAACAGATGGCAGTACCTCGCCAATATAGATCCAGTAACTGAGAGCAGATTGCGTCGATATATTTAAAACACAAGGCATGGCCTTGATGGCGAGTTTTCGCGTGATAGTTAAATATTGTTTTATCAAGGATTATTAGTAACGTTTTATGTCAGTTAAAGATTCCTACATTCCCTCTCAATAAGTTTTATTTCCGTTTTACCATTGCATTACAGCATGTGGTCAAAAGAGCTAATATCTGCCATCAATTGCAGTAACTGACAACAGATGGCAGTACCTCGCCCATATAGTTTCAGTAACTAACAACAGATGGCAGCACCATTGCATCGATATATTTAAAACACAAAACATGGCGCGTTTTCAAGTGATGGAGAGTTATAGAGGGGAATTTTTAAGAAGGGAAACGTTGAAGAACATTAACTGACAGTTGAGTGTGTAGGCTATGTTGTTTATGTACTTTAATATTGCAATTTCTTCCCAATGCTTCGGTGGTCAAGTTGGTAGCATCCTAGACTAAAAGTTATAAATTATGCATCGTCGATATACTCTTAAATTATTAGTGAAAAGGTAGTTTTCCAGGCCCTGGCGCGTGTCCACAATTGCTTTCGCCATGAGAGACACTTGGCAAACATAATTCGTTTGAAGGGCTCCGACATCGTTGTCACTCAGCCCCATGTACTTTGGTGTGTAAGTGTAAAATTTTCTCTGATAACCCGTATTATTGTGATAGCTGCATTACTTTGTGTATTTGTAATTAAGGTGGGAAATGGCAAGGTGACGGCCGAGGCCTTAAGTTAGGAACCATCCCGGTATTTGCCTTGAGTGGAAGTGGGAAACCACGGAAAACCACATCTAAGATTGTCGAGGTGGGAATCAAACCTTCCTCTTCTTAGTTATACCTCTAGAGACTGAATGTGCCCCGTTTTTGCCCTCAGACCAGAATTAAATTTCTTGGCAGAGCAGGAAATGTAACCCGGGTCTCCGAGGCGATAGCCAAGAATGGGTGGGCTTCCATGTGTTAATACGATTTTTGACATGCACGAGACATAGAATTCTAAAACAGCCTCCATTAGGGTGACTGCCGAAGTGAGTATTGAGTATATGCCTAAGCTCATTCCAGTAGTTGGCGAAGTTATTCTATGTTCCCCTGCAAAATGTACTGCCATAAACTATAACAGGTGATGGAAATAGCTTATTTAGAGCAGTTTTGTACTGTTTATATCAAAATGAAGAACGTCATTCTGCGCTGCGTTTTCAAGCTATTGCCAAACATTTCGCTGGCAAGAACAATTATAAGGAATTTATTGTAAGCGATCAGTCTCATCGCATTCTCCTCACCAACCAACTTGAGTATGAGAGTCTCTGGACGGTCATGTTGAACTTCATTGTATAATACAGTTGTTTAATGATTATTTGTTTAGAGTACTGAATCTAACTACGCAGTTGATTTCGGCAATGGAAGTATTTTTTGCCATTTAATATTTAGCGGCTCCGATATTGCAGGTCACTATAGTGTTATCGAATAATACGAAGCCACATTTAAAATCCAATATAAATAGGCCATTTCAGAAACAATTCCAGATGTTATGCAGTACAGTGAAAGGTCTTTGACGATCAAATGTAAACATTGTTCTACATTGTATTTCTCTTGCGTAAAATCTACGCGCGGTTACTTTGGCCTTTACTGTTGTGATGGTAAAATTGATCTGCTGAAATATAAAATATTTGCCAAGCTGCAACAATGCAATGATATTAATTTTAAAGTCTGTCTGTCTGTTAGGTAGTCAGCCCGAAGGCTGGTTGGATCCTCAAAAAGTACCGCCGTTACGTTATGTGAGTAGATACCCACAAAAACCCAAGGCAGCGCTATTTTGAGGCGTTCTAGGCAAGAAGAGGAGTGAGGTAGTTTGCCATTGCTTTCCTCACTGAGTCAGATCAGTAGTCCTAACCCTATGAGTTGAACCTTTCACAGCATTCACTGGCACTGACTGTGCCCCGAATGCCATTACTAAGCACCACCCATACCTCAGTAGCTTCCATATAATCACAGCCATGAGTGAGACTGAGACATCGGTGAAAAGCCACCTTTTACTCTAGCCTGTGCCAACTGACAAATGCAAAAGTACTGTATTCATCAAGAGATGGGGAACATTGAACTTATATCCAGTAGTTCAAACACATACATCAGCGTTAACATATTGGCGAACAGGTGTGCGAGTGTAAACTTTTCTCTGATAACCTGTGTTAATGGGATGGCTGTGTTGATGTGTGCATTTGTAATTAATGTGGGGAATGGGGAGTTAACGACCGAGGCTTTAAGTTAGGAACTATCCCGGTATTTGCCTGGAGTGGAAGTGGGAAACCACGGAAAACCAAATCCAAGATTGTTGAGATGGGAATCAAACTTTGCTCTTCTTAGTTTTGCCTCACGAGTGCGCCCCGTTCCAGTCCTCAGACCAGAATTAAATTTCTTGGCAGAGCGGGGATCGAACCTGGAATCCGGGGCAATAGCTCAGAATGTAGCCTTAAGAATGGGCTTCCCTGTGTTAATACGATCTTTGACAAGCACTGAACATATAATTCTAAAACTCCCTCCATTACTGTGGCTGGCGAAGTGAGTCTATGCTCATTCCAGTAGTGGCGAAGTGATTCTATGCTCCCTTGCATAATTTACTGTCATGGAAATACAAAGTATTGTACCTTCAACAGGTGATGGAAATTCATTATTTACAGCAATTTCATTCTGTTTATTTCAAAATGAAGATCGTCATCCTGAGTTGCGTTTGCAAGCAAATTGCAAAAATTGCAAGGATTTTATTATTGGCGATCAATCTCATCGCATTCTCATCAGCAACCAACTTGAGAATGGAAGTATTCATTGTATATGTGAATATTATTGTTTATTGATTATTTGTTTAGAGTGCATAACAATGGGTCTAACCACGCAGTTGATTTTGGCAATGGAAGTAAGTTATTATTTGCCATTTAATATTTGGCGGCTACGTTGATGCAGGCCACTATAGTTTTATATAAAATGACGTTAATTTGGGCAGAAATGCTGCTATAAATAAACCCATTTGACGAAATAGAACATTAGCCGCAAAAAAGTGGGAAATCGGAGAAAAATACGAAGCCACTTTTAAAATCCAATATAAATATGGCATTTCAGAAACAATTCCAGATACTATGCCGTTACAGTTTAGGGTCCTTGACGAACAAATGTAAACATTGTTCTGCACTGTATTTCTCTTGCGAGAAATCTACACTTGGTTACTTTGACCTTTGCTGTTGTAATGGTAAAATTAATCTGAATAAATATAAAATATTTGACAGGCTTTAACAATTATTTTTCACTGGAGATGATATCTCAAGGAATTCCAGAGGGACTAATCGGCAGTACAATGCTATTTCCTTCGTTTCATGGCGCAGCGGTCAAGCTGTATGCCTCTCACCAAGGCGGGTCGGTTCGATTCCCGGTCAATGCATGTGAGATTTTTGATGTGAAAGGCCATGTCCTGTGGTTCGGATTCCACGTTAAACGGAGGTCCCGTGGCTTATGATCGCGAGATTAACGGTCACGTTAAACTGCAAGCTTCCTTCCTTCCTTCGTTTCATTAGGTGCCAATGTTACTGTGCCACACGCACACGGTCCACATTGTTTTAAAATGTATGGAATTGCACATCATCGCATTTCTTCGTTATATTCCAAAAATATAAGCGATGGTTTGCGGCCAGTTGTATTAGACTCATCAGAGTTCTTGAATCCCTTGGAACTAAACGACTGGCCGCCACATACTCCAAACGCTTGGCCCGTTATGCTGCTTAGAAATCTGAACGGTTCCCAAGGACTCCTAAATGCAACCATATTGCTTGGATTTGGAAATAATAGGTGCAGTTAAAATTAGGCAGAGATGTCTAATCCTTCGACTTGATTTAACACCATCCGATAAAACACTATCATTTTCTTTTAAGAGGCAATATTTTCCAATTCATTTGGCATACTTTATCACAATCAATAAAGCTCAAGGGGAAACTCTGGAACGTATAGGCCTCAATTTGCCCCAACAATTTTTCAGTCATGGCCAGCAGTATTTTGCAATGTTGAGAGTGCAATCTTTTGACGCCCTCATAGTTTCAATAGAGTCAAAAAATAATCGTACAAAGAATGTACAGTAGGCCTATATAAGAAAATTCTTCAGTAAATATTTTTCTATTGACCGTCATGTTTTGACGGGTTTCAACTAGTACTTAAATAATTTTGGATCAGTTGAGACTGATAATTTAGATTCTTTTAGTAATTTGCATATTTTGTAGTCACGATTTGACTGTAAAGTTAATGATTTGCTATGGCAGATTTGAAGTCAGACAGCGTGTCATTTTATTAAAGTAATTCTATTCAGTAAATTACTTTGACCAATTTTCTGTCATCCTCAAGAAAGAAGAATGATTAAATGATTTTAGAGCGTTAAAATCTAATACGTTATCGACGATCTTTGAAATACTAGTCGTCTTATGAACATGATTGCAACATAGACATTTATCATTGCATTATAGACAATTTTATGAAAAATGAACTTTGAATACGATTTATTGAATACACTATTTTAATGAACATTTGATAGGAATTTTTCTCAATTATAGATTGGAACAATAATGTTTGCATTCCACAGTCTAATTGTATTCTATTCGACTATTTATGCAGTTTAGATGAACTTTGATTGAAGATAGTATTTTTATACTGCGTTACTTTGAAGATATTAATCTCAATTTTGATAGACCAGGGAGGAGTGTCTAATCGTATTTGCTATTAAATTTATTTGTGATTGGCAAATTTTTACTTCATATCGATTCATGAATGAAACCCACGAAGGTTAAATAATAACAGACATTAATACAATTGATGAATATAAGAATTTTTGAAGAGGAACAATGGATGTATAATCGTTAGTTCAGTGGACCTGTAAAAGTCGCTGATGAGTAATGCCCTTGAATAATGAAGGAGGTTCCCACAGTAATAAATGAAGTTGTTGAATTTATGAGTGGAGGTTTTTGTATGTAATTTGGAAGATTTTGATGCCATATATATGAAGATATATGATGAATTCTGGGCCTATTGTTGAGCAATTTTGTGCGTTTTGAGCGAAGTATTTTTCCGCTGAATGTATTGTCCTGGTTCTTTGAAAGTTATTCATGTGAAGATACTGTTAAAGTTAACAAAAGTGTTAAATAATTTGAGATGAAGATTTTGAATGGAGGTTACCGTCACAAATATTAATAATAATTATTAAACCTTATTAAACCTGAATTTGACAGTTAAATATAACTAACCTTCATTGGTCGATTATATCACCACGATTTGAGTAATTATCAACCGGATAAACGTGTGGTTTAATGTATTTCTTGTATAAATAATATAAACAATATTAATATTGTAAATAATTTTGTAAATATCTTTGATAACAATTTGTAATGAAAGGGATTAATAGAGGCGTGTATAAAATTTGTAATTGTCGTTTGACATTGTTATAAACAATTTATTATTGTTATAAATAATTAATGAACTTTTGTTATTAACATTAAGAGTTTTGTTTTTATACTCTAAACAACGCTAATTAAACAAGTGGATTGAACAATTAAACTTGATTTAGGATTGTTGGAGTATTCCACTGGTGTTTGAATGGAGCATTTAAAAGATTAGCGTGATAATATTTGAGTTGAGAAGTGGACATTTAACGTGTTTTGAAAGGAGAGCTAAGCTCTGATGTAACTCGCATATGCTAGGGTTGAACGGAGGGGTGAGTCCACTTTGACGATGCAGGTGCATTGCAGCTGGCCCGGACAACTGTATGATAGAGGCCAAGGACGTTTACATAATAGCCTTGTGGCTATAAATAAAATGTGATGTGTATAAACACGCAAAACAATTGATATATGTGTCTCGTCCCAAATCCCGTTTCCATTCCAAGTGCATTATTATTTTTACGTTATTTTGAGCTTGAGAAAGCTGAAACATTGTATGTAGAGTATACAAGTCCGACAGGAGGACATGGTTATGTGGTCGATGGCTTCTGATTGCCACGTGGATTTTGTTGTTTTATTTTTGTTAAATTCATTCTTTATGTGAAATAAATTATTGTGCAGTTTAAAGTTTCTTGTCTTCGTTTTTGGTTCATTTTAAATATCATGGTGGAGGTTATTGTGTGGGCACGCTTTAAGTGATCCAGTTGACAACCCATCCCCGAGATAAATTTAAGAGGTAAGTAAAGGTAAGTATGAACCCCCGTATATTTTGGTGTGTTCCACAATAATTTTCTTGTTAACTATTGTGCTCTGATCTCGATAGTATCTGTCAGTGCCATTTTCATTGATGTAGCTGTGCCGGTGCGATTGATTATTGGCAATCCGATTGAGGGGGCGGATATCTGACAGCCTACTATCCTGATAACGGGGACAGTACCTTCTTAGGGCCAGAAGGGCCAACACCGACTTCGCTCGAGGGAGAAACTTGGGAGAGTAATATCTGGGTCCAAATAAAGCGATTAAAGTAATTTCCAGCTTTCCACTAATTATTTCCTTATTGAACTACCTGTCGCCTGGCCTATTATGCGAGTTGTAATCTTCAATATATATCAAAATAATATATATATATATATATATATATATATATTACAATTTGCCTTACGTCGCCCCGACACAGATACTGTAGGTCTTATGGCGACGATGGGATAGGAAAGACTAGCAGTGGGAAGGAAGCGGCTGTGGCCTTTATTAAGGTACAGCGCCCATTTGCCTGGTGTGAAAATGGGAAACCAGGGACAACCATCTCCCGGGCTACCGACAGGGGGGTTCGAACCCACTATTTCCGGAATGAAAGCTCACAGCTGCACAACCCTAACCACAACCTCACTCCGTGAATCATATCATACTATATCAAAATATAATCATAATAGGCCTATATCATAATATATTCTTTTTTATTGGGCTGGACGGAGGGAGAATACCTACACACAACGCACAAAACCTCCCATTAATATTACTCTTCATAAATTCGTCATCACACTATACGTTTACTGTGGTCGTAGTTTCCGATAATCACGAATGAGAGCTTCAAAATGAGACCAAGTTTCCTGCTGTACGTTTATCCTGGGCTGAGAAAACGTTACGTCAGAAAAAGTATAAGAACTTTTTATCGGGTAGTTGAAAAAAATTGAAACTTGAGATTTGCACTACCAATACTTGTGCCTATCACATATAAAAATTGCATTACCCTCAGCCAAGTAATTTTCCATGTATATAGTTTTAAGTGAGCGGTTCCTAGAAAAGACGTCAAAAACACGGACAATTTTTCATACAACCACAAATAAATAAATAATTAATAAACTTTAAAATAATTGGCTTATATAGTCTAACGCAGAATTAAACAAGGAAAATATTGGTATAACTCGTTTTTCAATAGGTCTGTTGGTTTGGTTGTAATTAAGGCCTAAACTCGAGTATCCATAATTTAAAAAATCCAATAGTAGTCCACAAATTGGCAATACGGCTCGGAAAGCAAGTCTGGTTTGTTTTTCAGATGCAAAGCAACGCTATCAGTGAGAGAGAGAGAGAGAGAGAGGACATTGAGTGACGAGGAGAAGCGGTGGGAGTAGGGGCGGAAGGAGGTGATAATTGAAGGGTAGACACGTCACTAACACAAATGCAGCGGCTGCTATCGGTAATACAGTAGTGCTGCCATCTCTTGCCATGCGATTGACGGCGGTGGAGATCGCACAGCCTTAAGGTAGAGAATACAAAATTTGGTTGACGTCCAATGGATAGCATGGACGTTACATGCAGTTACACATTAGATCTATCCGCGCGCGTAAAATCATGATGGTAACAATGTCATGCATGTGGTGTTCAGAAATAATCTGAAATATTATGATCAATTGTTTTGCCAATTTTGGACGATATCCATTTGCTATTATAGAAGTTACATGTTTTTTAATACTGGACCGAACAGCAGGCTTAAAATCATGTTGGCAGCACTGACGTATATTATAAGTTACTCCATATGTATCTAGAATGTCACGTACTATACGTGTGCAGAGTTTAGAGCTGTTGGCTTGCATACTTTCTGATATATTTATATTAGGGTAAAAAGATAGAAACAGCATTTATTAACAGTTGGCACCTTGGTGGCTCTTAAGAATATGCTTAGTCATATCTGTTTGTGTACACATAGTACGTATGAAATTTCGTTGAAATTCAATTGACAGTGTAGAAGTTATATGCATTTAAAAATTGGACTTATCTGCAGGCTTAGAATCATTTTGGCAACACTGTCATGTATGGCCTCCAAGAAATTAAACTTAAATATTATTATCTATATGTGTGCCAATTTGGAATAGTTCCCATGCATATCTTCCAAGATATCCAAGATGTAGCTCAAATTTCAATTGTGATTTTTAGGCAGTTGGTAGCACTGAAATCATTTTCAAATATGGTCTTGGGATATTCAGGTATAGATGTTCTCTGATACCTAATTTGGTTTCCATTGCTGCAGCCATTTAGCAGTTCATAGGGGGACATACACACAGACAGAAGGTCAGACAGATATTTAACTGGATCGATCTCATAAATCTACTTTTTCCTTATTTTTGTAAAATGTGAAAAGTTGGCCAACAATTTCATTCATGAAATATAATTGGTAAATTAACTAATTATTGACAATAATTTGATCTGACTGATCTAACAGTGATTTACTTGTCGGCCAAGAAGTTGCACCGATAGTAAAATAGTAATAGGCCTACCCCAGTGGCTCACAGCTTGTAGGACGTGAGGTGGCGACCTCGGAACCCCAGCTGAGTCCAACAATGCTTCCACTTACTTGCCCCTCTCCATCTCTTTCATATCAACCTCCCTTGGACACCTCTTGTTCTCTTCCGACCCTGACGGTATTTGGGTATCCAAGGCCTAGGAAGTGTTAGCCTACTTTCGATTTTGGCAATACATGACAGTACAGAAATCGACACGGGCCAATATTTGTGTGTCTGTCTATGTGTGAGTGTGTGTGTGTCTGTCCCCCTGTATCAATTCAAACATGACGAAACTAAATTGAACCAAATTTGGTACAGAGGTAGCAAAGGACACCTCAGTGTCATGTTTTAAATCGCCACCATCTTGACGGAAACGAAATGGCGGCCACGTAAATGTTCAAAACTTAAATCAAATTACGGCTAACTTAATCATCCGATCTCTACCAAATTTTGCAACAACATTCCTTCATGTAGGAAGCGTCTTTTGTCCAACCTACAAGGTCATCATACAAATAGTTTGAAGATGGCGGCCGTGTATGTGTGAAAATCGATTCCCCCCTATCAATTAAAACACGACGAAACCAAATCGAGCCACCTTTGGTTCTAAGCTTAAATCAAATTACTATGAACTTAATCAACCGATCTCTACCAAATTTTGCAACAATATACCTTAGTGTGGGAAGCGTCGTTTGTGCAAACTACAAGGTCATCAGCTAAATATTTTCAAGATGGCGGGCGTATGAATCATGCAAGTATTATAGCCTAACCTAACTTACGATTCAACAAGGCCCACCCTGAGGGTGGTTTAAACTGTCCTCAAGGAGGTGACCCATACTGTTTGAAACGTACAATGAGGTTTAACTATTCCCATGCATTTAGGATAAAGTAGGCTATATATTCTTCGCTAAACATCTTGTTTAAGTTTCAGATGCGAAATGCTTCTGGTTTGACGACAGTAATGTAGTATCGTCATTTTGCGTCTTGTGATATGGATTTATCTATTCCAGGTGATTTTATATATTCTTTGTCATTTTGCAATTCTTATGTCATATATTTATTTTTAGCCTACTTTCGATTTTTGCAAAAAATGAAAGTAGACTTATGAGATCAACACAGGGCGAAAAAAGTGTGTCTGTCTGTGTGTGTGTATGTGTGTGTGTGAGTCTGTGTGTGTGTGTGTCTGTGTGTGTGTGAGTGTGTGTACTCTGAATGTCTGTCCCCCCCCCCTATCAATTCGAACACGGTGAATGCGAATTGAACGAAATTTGGTACAAAGGTAGCACTAGCAAAGGACACCTCAGTGGCATGTTTTATATCGCCGCCATCTTTACTAAAACTGAATGGCGGCCACTCAAACGTTCAAAACGTAAAATCAAATAACGACGAACCAAATCATCCGATCTCTATCAAATTTGGTAATAACATACCTTCCTATAGGATGCGTCTTGTGACCAAACTACAAGGTCGTCCACCATACCATTTCAGGATGGCGGCCGTGCGAATTATGCAAACTTTATAATCCATATCATGGGACCCACCAGTTCCGATTATCGAGCCGAGAATCGTTTTAGCTGTTCGAAAGGAAGAGACACGTTCGAAATTAAAAGTTTATTTTGTAATACTATAGTGCAGACGTGATTTTAAAAAGCTGAGCCGATTCAGTAATAAGACAAGATGGCAGCGGATATCTTGTGCCTGACTTATATTTCACTAATTTGAGTATTGCATGCAATATAGCGTACTGATACAAAATAAATAAACGTTGTATGAAATGCTTTATATATAAATAATATACTCCAGTGATGAAATCGTTTAGTATAAATCATTATTTGCTAACAAGTTCTATGTAAGTCATTTTATATAGAACGATATTCGTTGACACAATTAGCTCAGTGGTAGAGCGTTAGCCTATCGCTCAAATGCCTATGGTTCAAACCCGATCAGAGCTAGGTTTTTTGCTTGAAATGTTATATTCATTGTTTTGTAATGACTCAGATGTTTTAAAATTAAGCGTTATATTGTGCATATTATGGTGTAAAATATATATTTAATTAAAACATAATTCGCCAGCAGATTTACTCGAGACATCTAGCTGCCAAAAAGGTAACTGCACGCTGACCTACTTATTAACTTCCAGATTTTATTGAAAAGTTTCTTCTTCTGGCCGCTAGAATGCACTCGCTCTGTTAGGATTATATTGTTCGATATTTCACCACTAGATGTCACGACTAGTCTACGTGGGGCTCCATTGATTACTATACCATTGGCATTCTATGCGCATCGAATTTGAAGAATGACAAGATGATACTACGATACATTTTTACTTTTTATTTTAAAGGGTTTGTAACAGCCTATTGTGCGTTATTTGAAAATGTTAATTGAAGTAAAGAACAAAACGATTTCACATAGTATCTGAACTCTACCGTTGATGCTAGTTCAGGATATTAATTAATACTTTTATTTCAGCCAAATAGCAATCGAAAATATCCACATAGTTGGAATACACACGTCCCTGTAGGGTCATGGAAATATTTGTTAATTCAATTAGGGTTGTGAAAGTCATACGCAGCCAGACGTGTAAAGACATGCCTCAAATCAAAGTTGGATGTTGCCCGCGTCAGGCCGATTATGTAATAATAATAATAATAATAATAATAATAATAATAATAATGTTATTGGTTTTACGTCCCTTTTAACTACTGTTGCTTTTAGAGACGCCGGGGTGCCAGAATTTTGTCCCGAAGGGGATCTTTAACGTGCCAGTAAATCTACTAACACGGCTCTCTCGCATTTGTGCACCCTCAAATGCCAGCTGACTGCGCCAGGATACGAACCTGAAACATACGGTCCAGCAAGCGAGAACGTTACCGCTGAGCCACGCCGCCAGTCCGGTCGATTATGTCTCCAGATCCATAACATTCTTTAGATACTTCTTATCTTTCTTTCTTCAATGGTGGTAGCAGTTTTTATCTAGGTTGTGGCGTTTGGTAGAGGTAAATCGTTTCTAAGGTCTTCAACAAAGAATAGTTCTATTATACTCTTTGATAATAACAACGAGTTATAACTATACTCATACATTTAGGAGAAAGTAGTCTATATGTTCTTCACTGAACATCTTGTTTATTTATTTATTTTTCTTTCGATTCGTTGTGCCTAACTATGGAGCGCCTTTGAAGTTATTAGCATTTTTTCTTCTTTCCTTCCCAATAACTCTCCATCCTCTCCCTATGCTCCTTTTTTGCGCTGTTCTGTCCAACCTGTATTTTGTTGGGTGAACTTCTCACAAAATTTGTGTTTGTGAATTAAAGTTCTGAATATTGTTCTGTCTTGAATGGCATTTTGATGATAGCCAATTCAATTTATATCTTCACTGATTTCTTTTAACCAGTTGTTTAGAGTTTTCATTGATAAGGCTAGATTGAAAATTATCTTTGTGAGCCTGTTATTAACCATTCTATATATAGGTGTCCATAATCCTGTAACCACCGTTTCCTTATGGTATATGTGATTTATTCTGTAATTTGATAAATTTCATGTGATTTCCTTTTCATCCAAATTCCACTTTCACACTTTGGTCCTAAGATTTTCCTGAGGATTTTCCATTCTTGTTTATCGATATTTTTGTTCGAGATTTGCCACAAATTATTATAATAGTTTCAGATGCATGTAGAGCTTCTGTTTTAATGAATGTGTTATAATGCCATAATTTTGATTTTATTGATATAATTCATTTCTGTTCCAAGTAATTTTGTATGCTCTTTGTAGTGTTGTAGTTCTTTTTCTGTTAGCTTTCTGATTTAACCCTGCTTGTTCAATAATTTCACCTAAATATTTAAGGAAGTAATGAACCGGCTAAGATCTGCAGAGAGGTGTCTCTTTTCAATGAATAAACTATTTACCAGCAGGCTATTAACGAAAACAACGAAACTCCGCATTTACAAGACAATCGTGCGACCAGTATTAATGTATGGGGCGGAAACATGGACACTGAGCAAGAAAATGGAGAGAAAAATTATAACTTTTGAAAACAAGGTATTAAGAAAAGTTTTTTGGCCAGTATCTGAAAATGGAATCTTTAGAAGAAGAAAAAATATTGAAATACACACGCTGTTTAATGAACCCGATGTGACAGCTGTAATAAAGAGCAGAAGAATTGAATGGCTGGGACATGTCCTGAGAAGAGAAGAGAAAATGGTGAAGACAGTGCTAGAAGGGAAGCCACAAGGTACGAGACCCCTGGGTAGACCAAACCTGAGGTGGATGGATGGAGTCAAGAATGACCTGTAGACACTGGGAGCCAACGAGAACATGGCTAGCAACAGAGACCAATGGAAGAGGCTAAAGAGTGAGGCAATGAACCGACTTCTGTTCGTGTAGCCAACGAAGTAAGTAAGTAAGTAAGTTCTTGAGCGATATTCCCATAGTTAGTGATTAATGGCCGATTGTTGAAACCTGATTTAGTCCCTTCCATACACTTTTTCTTCTCAAATGAAGTTTGGAGTCCTGTTTGTCTGCCATTATCCGTTTATTATTATTATTATTATTATTATTATTATTATTCATAATCGATTTTGGCCAACTAAGAACCACATGATAACTCTTCATGATTTCAGTTTTCTTTGGCTCCAGTATTCCTTCATTCTCTTGTTCACAGCTTCTTTCTTTTCAGCTGTCCAATGTTGCCTCTTCTTGGTCGCTGTTTCTGGCTCTAGGAACCCCTCAAATGTGTGTGTCTTATTTCTGAAAGTGGTTCTGTTGCGGATGTCTTGATCAGTGATGTTCATAACTTTTAGATCCTTCTTGGTGTTAGCAAACCATTTTTCATAAGAGTTGCCTTTCCTATTGAACTTGTTGAAGTGGTTAAAAAGTTTCTTAGTGAGTCTGTCGTCAGGCATTCTTGGAACTCGTCCAAAGAATTTATTAATTTTTCACGAGAGAGCTTCCTTCCTTATATCACTTTTACAAGGCAAAACATATATATATATATATATCATTTGATTCACATACCTCCTGGGAGCTTCTGGGAGTCATTCAATGTTCATTTTCGATAACCATCGGCATTGCTGCAGCGGAAATAATTCATTTTACTACCTATAACAGTTAATTCTTACTAGATTCCGCGCCATCTTACATTGACGAAAAACACTACGTCATACCCGGTATCAATGTTGCCAACATGTCCAATACAAAATACACCACACGACACCATCACTAAGAAATCTGGACGCGTTAGGCTGTAACCTTTGTCAAAACCATTCATCTGGACGCGTTAGGCTGTAACCATTGTAAAAACCATTCATCTGGACGCGTTAGGCTCTAACCATTGTAAAAACCTATTGGATTGGACAAAACGAAGTTTAGGTTAGGTTAGGTGCGGTGTAGAGGCGGCCTCTGGCTGCGGGAAGCTAGCGGATCAAGGTTGACAAAAAAACCATTGTTCTGGGCGGGTTAGGCTGTAACCATTGTCAAAACCATTGGATTAAACAAACCGAAAGTTAGGTTAGGTGTAGGTGTGGCCTTTGGCCGCGGCAAGCTAGCGGGGCACGGTTGATGAATCATTGGATTGGGCGTGTTAGGCTGTAACAATTGTCAAAGTTATTGGTCTAGGCAAATGTAGCTTTTACTAAAACAAATTTTATAACGCAGAAAAAAACAATATATAACGAAAAATAAATAGGCTATAATTATTGACTCCGAAAAAGTGCAAAATCTTGCACAGTGGTTAAAATCATGGTATAACAATATATAACAAAAAATAAAAATATTCACTCTGAAAAAGTGTGTAATCTTGTACAGTGTTATCGTAAGACTGACGATGTGAATTTGGCGCACTTTAGAATCAGTTTCACGGCGCTCTTTTGTTTTTAGTAACAAATGCGTGGGGTTGGCGTTATGGACTCCTGGAAAAAGATGGATGCCAGAGCTGCAATTTCAACTATATAAGTAGTGATCCTATTTGGGATGGCTGGGTGGGTCTCAGGCAGCGGAAGAGTACACATCTATTACTACATCATCTCCAGATATTTCCCCGACAATTGATTCAGGTAAAATCGTTAATTTCAGTACGGTAGTTAAAAAAATGTATACAAAGGAACCCCTCTCCAAAAGTTTTACCAAGAATTTAACCCTTCGTTTTCGTATGGTATCGAAGATTCTGCCGCATCTTTTATATACTTCTTTGTTAATGCGTAATCGGTATCTGTCAGCACATATTTTTATTGAAATGAAAGTGAAAGTCCACAGCCTGCTTCCAGTCTCCGACCGGGTCAGGAATGGAATGAATGAAGCCCCTATCTAGCGGCGAGGATATGAACTGTGCCGGCTGCCGAGGCCTGACGCACTCCTCTGGGGCCATGATTAAATGAATGACAGATGAAATGAAATGATAGTAGAGAGTGTTGCTGGAATGAAATTTTGACAGGGAAAACCGGAGTACCCGGAGAAAAACCTGTCTGCCTCCGTTTTGTCCAGCAAAGATCTCACATGGAGTGACCGGGATTTGAACCACGGACCCAGCGGTGAGAGGCCGGCGTGCTGCCGCCTAAGCCACGGAGGCTCACATATTTTATTATTATTTATTATTAATATTTGTATTATTATTATTATTTATTATTAATATTATTATTATTATTCACTTCTCCCTATAGTCACAATACACGACCTGTTTTCAATGTTTAACATTAACGTTACTTTTTAGAAATCGCCAACAACAGTCGACTAGGGCCTATTTTAATCTCGGACATATGTTCGCATTGAATAGGGAAGCGAGTGCAATGTTAATTAATACAATACGAAACACGGTCCAGGAGACTAAAGAAAAACAAATAAACTGGAAAATCAATACTTGGTGACAGTGCGAGTAAACCGCATTAGAATCTAAACTCGCAAAATATTATCAGTGCGTTATACAAATCCACACAGTAAAATGCCGAGTTGGGTGAAGACCAATTTGATTTCTGGAGAAACATAGGAACGAGGAAAGCTGTACTAAGTCTTACGAGGGCAATCGCATTGGTTTGCATGTAAGAGTTTTACATGTACCTTACAATTTGTAATCTATCTATATATATAAAGCACAAAGTTTGTCTGTCTGTTTGTCTGTTTGTATGTCCGTTATGTATACAAATCTACACCGTTTCACCGATCTGAACCAAAACTTGTATACTTACCCTTTGGAACCCTGCGAGTAACACTGTCCACTTTATATTTCTAACAGACATACCCATTCACTGCATTTAGGCCCTTTTGCACAAATCTACACCGTTTCACCGATCAGAACCAAAATTTGTATACTTACCCTTCTGAATCCTGCGAGTAACACTGTCCACTTAAAATTTCGGACAGACCACCCCATTCCCTGCATTTAGGCCCTTTGGTCCAAATCTACACCGTTACACCGATCAGAACCAAAATTCGTATTCATAACCTTCGGTACCCTGCGAGTAACACTATCTGCTTGAAATTGCGGGCAGACCACTCCATTCCCTTCATTTAGGCCCTTTGGCACAAATCTACACAGTGTCACCGATCTGAACCAAAATTTGTATACTTACCCTTTGGAAACCTGCGAGTACCACTGTCTGCTTGAAATTGTAGACAGACCACTCCATTCCCTGCATTTTGGCCCTTTGGCTCAAACCTACACCGTTTCACCGATCTCAACCAACATTTGTATATTTACCCTTTGGAACACTGCGACTAACACTGTCTGCTTGAAATTGAGGAGAGGCTACTCCATCCCCTGCATTTAGGCTCCTTGGCACAAATCTACCCCGATCTGAACCAAAATGTGTATACTTACCCTTTGGAACCCTGCGAGTAACACTGTCTGCTTGAAATTGCGGACAGACCACTCCATTCCCTGCATTTAGGCTCTTTGGCACAAATCTACACCGTTTCACCGATCTCAACCAAAATTTGTATATTTACATATTGGAACCCTGCGAGTAACACTGTCTGCTTGAAATTGCGGACAGACCACTCCATTCCCTGCATTTAGGCCCTTTGGCACAAATCTACACCGTTTCACCGATCTCAACCAAAATTTGTATATTTACCCTTTGGAACACAGCGACTAACATTGTCTGCTTGAAATTGCAGAGAGGCTACTCCATCCCCTGCATTTAGGCCCATTGGCACAAATCTACACCGTTTAACCGATCAGAACCAAAATTTGTATACTCACCCTTTGGAACCCTGCGAGTAATACTGTCTGCTTGAAATTGCGGACAGACCACTCCATTCCCTGCATTTAGGCCCTTTGTCACAAATCTACACCGTATCACCGATCTCAACCAAAATTTGTATATTTACCCTTTGGAACACAGCGACTAACATTGTCTGCTTGAAATTGCAGAGAGGCTACTCCATGCCCTGCATTTAGGGCCTTTGGCACAAATCTGCACCTTTTCACCGATCTGAACCAGAATTTGTATACTTACCCTTTGGAACCCTACAACCTACGAGTAACACTGTCCACTTAAAATTTCGGACAGACCACCCCATTCCCTGCATTTAGGTCCTTTGTCGCAAATCTACACCGTTTCACCGATCATAACCAAAATTCGAATACTTACCCTTTGGTACCCTGCGACTAACACTGACTGCTTGAAATTGCGGACAGACCACTCCATTCCCTGCATTTATGCCCTTTGGCCCAAATCTACACCGTTTCACCGATCTCAACCAAAATGTGTATATTTACACTTTGGAACACTGCGACTAACACTGTATGCTTGAAATTGCGGAGAGGCCACTCCAACCCCTGCATTTTGGCCCTTTCGCACATATCTACATCGTTTCCCCGATCTGAACCTAAATTTGTATACTTACCCTTTGGAAACCGACAAGTATAACTGTCCACTTAAAACTTTGGACAGACCACTCCGTTCCCTCCATTTAGGCCCTTTGGCACGAATCTACACGGTTTCTCCTATCTGGACCAAATTTTACATACTTACTCTTTGGAACCCAACGAGTATCACTGTCCACTTTAAATTTCAGACAGACCTCCCCATTCCCTGCATTTAGGCCCTATGGGGCAAATCTACACCGTTTCACCGATCTCAACCAAAATTTGTATATTTACCTTTTGGAACACAGCGACTAACATTGTCTGCTTGAAATTGCGGACAGACCACTCCATTCCCTGCATTTAGGCCCTTTGGCACAAATCTACACCGTTTCACCGATCTCAACCAAAATTTGTATATTTACACTTTGGAACCCTGCGAGTAACACTGTCTGCTTGAAATTGCGGACAGACCACTCCTTTCCCTGCATTTAGGCCCTTTGGCACAAATCTACACCGTTTCACCGATCTCAACCAAAATTTGTATATTTACCCTTTGGAACACAGCGACTAACATTGTCTGCTTGAAATTGCGGACAGACCACTCCATTCCCTGCATTTAGGCCCTTTGGCACAAATCTACACCGTTTCACCCATCTCAACCAAAATTTGTATATTTACACTTTGGAACCCTGCGAGTAACACTGTCTGCTTGAAATTGCGGACAGACCACTCCATTCCCTGCATTTAGGCCCTTTGGCACAAATCTACACCGTTTCACCGATCTCAACCAAAATTTGTATATTTACCCTTTGGAACACAGCGACTAACATTGTCTGCTTGAAATTGCAGAGAGGCTACTCCATGCCCTGCATTTAGGGCCTTTGGCACAAATCTGCACCTTTTCACCGATCTGAACCAGAATTTGTATACTTACCCTTTGGAACCTTACGAGTAACACTGTCCACTTAAAATTTCGGACAGACCACCCCATTCCCTGCATTTAGGTCCTTTGGCGCAAATCTACACCGTTTCACCGATCAGAACCAACATTCGGATACTTACCCTTTGGTACCCTGCGACTAACACTGTCTGCTTGAAATTGCGGACAGACCACTCCATTCCCTGCATTTATGCCCTTTGGCCCAAATCTACACCGTTTCACCGATCTCAACCAAAATTTGTATATTTACACTTTGGAACACTGCGACTAACACTGTCTGCTTGAAATTGCGGAGAGGCCACTCCAATCCCTGCATTTAGGCCGTTTGGCACATATCTACACCGTTTCACCGACCTGACCCAAATTTACATACTTACCCTTTGGAACCCGACACGTAACACTGTTCACTTTAAATTTCGGACAGACCACACGATTCCCTGCTTTTTGGCCCTTCGGCACAAAACTACACCGTTTCACCGATCTCAACTAGATTTTACATAATTACACTTTGGAACTCGACGAGTAACACTGTCAACTCGAAATTTCGGACAGACCACTCCATTCCCCGCATTTAGGCCCTTTGGCACAAATCTACATCGTTCACCGATCGAAAACAAAACTTTTATATTTACCATTTGGAACCCGATGAGTAACACTGTCCACTTGAAATTTCGGACAGACCACTCTATTCCCTGCATTTAGGCCCTTTCGCACATATCTACATCGTTTCCCCGATCTGAACCTAAATTTGTATACTTACCCTTTGGAACCCGACAAGTATAACTGTCCACTTAAAACTTTGGACAGACCACTCCGTTCCCTGCATTTAGGCCCTTTGTCAACAATCTACCCTGTTTCACCGATCTGAACCAAATTTTACATACTTCCCCTTTGGAACCCGACGTATATCACTGTCTAAATGAAATTTCGGATAGACCATTCCATTTACTGCATTTAGGCTCTTTGGCAAAAATCTACATAGTTTCACCCATCTCGACCAATCTTTATGTAAGTTACTTACCCTTTGGAACCCGACGAGTAACACTGTCTGCTTGAACTTTCGGACAGAGCACTCCATTCCCTGTATTTAGACCGTTTGGCACAAATCTACATCCTTTCACCAATGTGGACCAAAATTTGTATACTTACCCTTTGGAACCCAACGAGTATCACTGTCCACTTTAAATTTCGGACAGACCTCCCCATTCCCTGCATTTAGGCCCTTTGGGACAAATCTACACCGTGTCAATGATCTGAACCAAATTGTTTATAATTTCCCTTTGGAACCCGACGAGTAGCACTGTCGACATGAAATTTCCGACAGACCAATCTATTCCCTGCATTTAGGCCCTTGGCACGAATCTACACGGTTTCTCCTATCTGAACCAAATTTTACATACTTACCCTTTGGAACCCGATGAGTAACACTCTCCACTTGACATTTCTGACATACCACTCCATTCCCTGCATTTAGCTCAGGAATCCCTCGGGGTTGCCAGTATCCTAACTCACCAGCCATGAGCCCTTGAGAATGTACCAGAAGTGGTGGGGCTAGACACCCCCTGGCTCTTTGAGGGCCTTGAGCAGAAGACAGCAGATATTATGAAAAGGAAATGAAGGCAGACCCCTCCAATAATGAGGGCATCAGGAAAGATGAGACAACGGCCAATTGAGGCGGGAAATTGGAAGTCTCCCTAGCCCTTGGATATCCAAATACAGTCGGGGTCGGAAGAGAACTAGAGTTGACCAAGGCAGGCCGACAGGAAAGAGAACTGAAAGGAGCCCGGCACCAGGAAGTAGAAGCGATGCCAAACTCTGCTGGGGTCCCGTGGTCGCCAACCCACGTCCCACAAGTTGTGACACCCTGGGGGAGGGGCAATTGTGAGAATAGCTTGCTGATTCATCGCGAGGTGACATGAGAGGACTTTACAGAGCCCGCCGTGTTATCTGCTGTCTATGCTGATGCCAGCACAGGGCCGTTGCTCATGCCACTGTGGTGTTGCGAAAGAGTGAGTGATTCCCCGGCCAATCTAAAAAGGTCGGGGAATCCCGAACGTGTGTCATCATATTTCGTCATCATCTGCGATCATCTCAGGTTCGTGCAGCTTGGACCCATATTCTTTGCCGAGCAGTATGCTATAAGCTCTTTCACTAGACGCATCGAGTACAGGCCTAAGCCAGAAAATAAGGTTGAGACTTTGGATGACATCGAAGCTAGACATCTGAATTACCTATATCAGTTTTAAAATTACACCATGTTTGTTTAGTAGTCATTTTTTCATTACCTTATTATTATCATCATAAGTGCAAATGACCTAGATGTTACGCGCATCATACCACTAATCACCGCCGCATAAAGTCTTTCTCGACTGTGATTTTTAAAATATTTATTTTTATCACAGTACATTGTGTACATTATAAATTGAAGTGTCAATTCAATACCGGTAGTAGTTTCCCTTATCATCCTCATCTTAAGGGCAAATGACCTAGATGTTACGCCCATCACACCATTAATCACCACACACAATAAGTTTTCCTCGCCTGTGAATTTTGAAATGTGTATTTCTATTACGGTAGTTTGTAAATTTGAGGAGTTAATTCAACAGTAGATTTCATTATCATCCTTATCAAAAGGGCAAATGACCTAGATAATACGCCCTCATTGTCTTTGGGGGCAAATTACCTAGATTTTTAAGGAGACTTTGAGACATTATCATCATTCCACCGGGCGAAGCCGGGTACTACTGCTAGTGTACTATATATGTAAAATTCTTACATGCAAACCAAAACTTTTTTGCAATTGCAATCAAAACTTGCGCCTACTCCCTCGTTAGGCTGGAAGGTAGAATAAGGAAATGGTATGGAATTTGTGGTGGACTTTGATAACATTGATTGGAGTAAGTTATTTCACATGTTGAAAAGGATTGGGATAAAGTATGGAGATACGAGGGTGATTAACAATCTGTACAAAAGCCAGACGGCAGTTGTTCGAGCCGAAGATCTTGGGACAGAAGCTGGTATTCAGAAAGGTGTAAGGAAAGGCTGCAGCTTATCACCCATACTTTACAATCTATACATTGAAGCAATGAAGGAAATTAGAGGAATATTTAAAATAGAGGACAGGAGAAATGATTTCAACTCTGAGATTCACTGATAACATAGTTACCTTAATCAATTCGCCAGAGGATTAATGAGTATTTAAATGGTATGGACTCCGTCTTGAAGAAGGAATTTATGATGGAAATCAATAAATGTAAAACAAACTGCAGCAGAAAGAAATCAGAAACCCTTACTGACCTCAAATTGTCAGGTGAACAGATAAAGGTAGGAGACTCCTGTTACTTCGAGAGAAAAATAACCAGTGATGGACGTCATCCAACGTGTTACTCATGTCAACAATATGCACCGTGCGCCCATACGGGTGCAGTACTCTTCTGGTTCTTAAGGCTGGATTTACCCTTCCTTTAATAGAGTATAATTTATTTTGAATTCAGGTTGAATTTGATTGAAACAAAAATTATGTTTGTGAGAGAGAATTTTTTTTACATTAAAACATGTGAGTTGCGGGGAATTAAAATGCTGAATACAGACCTTCAAAGCTGGAAGATCAAAGCTGAGCGTCAACTACGGGCTTACGTAGCGCAAATGTTAACGCTTGCTACAAAACATGTGACAAATTTTTTTCTCAAAGAAAACGTTTTACGTAGGGTTTCGTTTGACCCGAAAAAATATTCCATCGTGATTATTCAAGCTGTAGATTTCTTTTATAACAAGAAGTTCCGTGACGAACTAAAGAGCCTACTTTTAATGCCAATGATTATTCTCCAGTATATGAACCTATCTAGAATAATGACGAAATTAAGTTGGTAATATCGAAATCTCTAATTAGTTCGAAATATTCCTGGTATAATGTAGCCTAATAGAGCACTACAGTTGGCAGCCCTGGTGACTGAATATATTCTTAGTTCCATCTCTTAAGGTACAGAATACAAAATTTGGTTGAAGTCCAATGGACGTTACATGCACTTACATTGGATCTATCAGCACGCGTAAAAGCATGTTGGCAACAATGTCATGCGTGTGCTGGTTATTAGAAATAATCGGAAATATTATGATTTATTGTTGTGCCAATTTTGGATGAAATCCATTTGTTAGTATAGAAGTTACATGTATTTTAAAATTGGTCCTATCAGCAGGCATAGAATCATGTTGGCAGCACTGAATTATATTAATTATTCGAAATTAATCTAGAATGTCAGCTGCTATACGTGTGCATAGTTTAAAGCTGTCGGCTTGCATACTTTCCGATATATTGGTATTTAGATAAAAGAATAAGATCAATTATTAACAGTTGGCAGCCCTCGTGGCTCTTAAGAACACGCTCAGTCATATCTGTTTATGTACACATATTACATACAAAATTTGGTGTAGAAGTTATAGGCATTTAAAAATTGGACCTATCAGAAGGGTTAAAATTATTTTGGCAACACTGTCATGTATGGCCTCCTGGGAATTAAACTGAAATAGTGTTATCTACATGTGTGCCAATTTTGGAATAGCTCCCATGCATACCTTCCAAGATATCCAACATGGAGATCAAATTTCTAGTGCGTTTTTTCAGCAGTTGGTAGCACTGACATCATTTTCAAATATGGAGGTGAGATATTCCGGTATACATCTTTACTCATACTAAGTTTGGTTTCGATTGCTGCAGCCGTTTAGGAGTTGATAGGGGGGGCCACACACACAGCCAGACAGCCAGAAGGACAGACAGACAGACAGACAGACAGACAGACAGACAGAAGGACAGACAGACAGACAGACACACATTTTCCCGGATCGATCTCATAAGTCTACTTTTTCCTCATTTTTGCAAAATGTGAAAAGTAGGCTAAAAATGTCTGATGCGTGCGGGGTTGTAAAGAACTTCCTCAGGCTTCGTTCTTTTCTTAGTTGTTCCAGTCTTATTTATTCCTTCCTTCCTTCCTTCCTTCCTTCCACTCTTTTTTCTTTATTTGCTCCTGCCTTAGTTTCCTACTTCTTTAGTTTGTTTCTGTTCCTCTCTCTCTTTCTTTTGTCGTTCTTTACATTCGTTCTTTCCTTTCATTCTCGTTTCACTCTTTGTTCTTGTCTTAGTTTCTTACTTCTTTCGTTTGTTTCTCTCTTTATCATACTTTCATTCTTTCTTTCTGTCTTCCTGCGTTTCTTTCCTTGGCCTTGCCTTCGTTTCATACTTCTTTCGTTTGTTTCCCTCATTATCATACTTTCTTTCTTTCTCTCTTTCTATCTTTCTTTGTTTTTTCCTTCGTTTCTTCCCTTGCCTTTGCCTTCGCTTCTTTGTCCCTGCTTCTGTTGTATTCTTTGTTCCGGCCTGCCCTTATTTCTCTTCTTCATTTTCCTTTCTCTCTTGGTTCCTATGTTTGCTTCTTGCTTTCTTCGTTTACTTCAGCTCTTTTCTCTCTTTTTGTTGTCGTTATTTACGTTCTTTCTTTCCATCTGTCCTTTCTCTCTTTGTTCATGACATAGTTTCTTACTTCCTTCGTTTGTTTCTCTCTTTATCATACTATCATTCTTTCTTTCTGTTTTCTTACGTTGTTTTCCTTGTCCTTGCCTTCGTTTCTTTGTCCCTGCCTTCCATTATTTCTTTCTTTTATTTTTATTATTTCTTTATTTCTTTGTTCCTGCCTTCATTCTATCATTTATCCCTGCCTTTCGTTCTTTCTTTTTATTTATTTATTTCTCTTCCTTCCTTCCTTCCTTCACTTATTTCTTTAATTTTCCATTCATTTTTCTTCCTTGAGGATATTGATGTTTCCATAATCCTAATTGAGGACTCCAAGGGAAAAGCGGGGTAATTCACATTCTCTAAATTTTTCAGGAGAGCGAATTTAAACTGTGATCACTTAAAAGAAATACTTAAAACACCCCAATTGAGGGTAAACAATATAGGTTTTTTCGACAATGTGTTTTATAAAGGTAGTCCGTGCAAAACAAATAACAACTAATAGTACATTATGCAACGAGCCTATAATGGCTATAATTAAGACACGAGTATTTTTTATAAAACGAGCGTATGCGAGTTTTATAATTTCCATACGAGTGTCTTAATTACCATTATAGGCGAGTTGCATACGACTGTTTATGTTCGACGATAATTATAACTTTATTGTATGTTTTAACATAAATATTCATAAATATCTGTTGAGAGTCAGCTACTGGAATTTTGTGATCGCAGAGCGAGCGTTGGGTGTTATATCTTTGTCTTTCAAGAGCTTTGAACGACCGACGCATGCGCTCTGTGGGCTTGCAATGCCATATGCAGCCATATGTTTACATCAGTCGTCCCTCAGTAATATTGTCACCGCAGTCATTTGAAGGCAATGCGCTGTGTAGAAATTAGTGTTGGTGATTTTAAGGTACAGTGCTATTTCTTGTCTCATATTCGCCAGTTTATTTACGCGAACATATGGACGGTGCGTATTCCATGTCGGTAATTTATTATAGTTCGATGTTGTGTTTATGTCCGACATGTTGGATTTTGAGCGCATGCGCGAAGTTATCGTTACCTAATTGGTCAATGAACGAGCTCTGATTGGCTGGAGAAACTGTATCATAATGGAAAACAGTGTTATAATGACCATCATTATGATACAGTTATCTGACACATAATAGTGAGGGTCGAACATAAAGTTAAATTATGAAACAGTGAGAGGATATGGGACGCTATTTCCGTTTCCACTAAAATAAAATAAAACTTTGTATCTCGGTGACATTCCGCTTTATTTGAGATTAATTTCGACTGATCTGTAGTGACGATGGTTGGCCACCAGAATTCGCCATAAACTCATTTTTGGTCTTTCCGTGCGGTCTTCAATTTGTGAAAAGCCAATATAACCAATCGCATCTTAAAATATCGTATTTTCTTCCTTGCTATACGAAGCGCCCACGTAGGTACAATATATATATGTTAACTAAGAAAATCGGTCGAATAGTTGTAGTGATATTGCAATTTGTGCTTACTAGTGTACGAAACCCATCACATTTTAACTTTCGCATACTGGAGATGTTAAGAATAGCGTTTGACCCACTATAGTTCTGGGCTCTTCAAATATGTTTAAAATGTGCTTATGTACTGATTAGAGCTGGTAATAAAATCGAATAATTTGAAAATAATCAAAAGCGATTAATTGAGTGACCGTTCAATCGATTAATTGGTTAATCTAAAAATCAATTAATTGATCAGTAGACACGAGATAAGAAGATAACTATAAATGAGAGGACATCGCTTAAGTTGAGTTACGGCACGCTTATATAAGGAATGATGTATAGAAATCTATAAAATTAATTTTTAGCCCACTTTCGATTTTTGCAAAATTGAACAAAATTTGGTACAGAGGTAGCAATAGCAAAGGACACCTCAGTGTCATGTTTTATATCGTCGTCATCTTGACGGAAACGTAATGGCAATCACCCAAATGTTCAAAGCTTAAATCAAATTACGAATAACCAAATCATCTGTTCTCTATCAAATATTGCAACAACATACCTTCTTGTACGAAGCGTATTTCAACCAAATTACAAGGGCATCAGCCAAATAGTTTGAAGATGGTGGCCATATATGTGTGCAGATCGCGTGTGTGACTGTGTGTATAGGCCTATCTGTCCCCACCCCCTATCTATTCAAACACGACGAATCGAAATTGAACGAAATTTGGTACAGAGGTAGCACTAGCAAAGGACACCTCAGTGTCTTGCTTTATATCGTCACCATCTTGACGGAAACGTAATGGCTATCATCCAAATGTTCAAAGCTTAAATCAAATTACGAATAACCTAATCATCTGTTCTCTATCAAATATTGCTACAGCATACCTTAATGTACGAAGCGTATTTCAACCAAATTACAAGGGCATCAGCCAAATAGTTTGAAGATGGTGGCCATATATGTGTGCAGATCGCGTGTGTGACTGTGTGTATAGGCCTATCTCCCCACCCCCTATCTATTCAAACACGACGAATCCGAATTGAACGAAATTTGGTACAGAGGTAGCACTAGCAAAGGACACTTCAGTGTCATGTTTTATATCGCCACCATCTTGACGGAAACGTAATGGCGGACACCCAAATGTTCAAAGCTTAAATCAAATTACAACTAACTTAATCATTTAATCTCTACCAAATTTTGTAACAACATACCTTCATGTAGGAAACGTCATTTGACCAAATTACAAGGTCATCAGCTAAATAGTTTGAAGTTGGCGGTCGTGTATGTGCGCAAATCGCGTGTGCGACTGTGTGTATATCTGCCCCCCACCCCTTTCAATCCAAACACGACGAAACCAAATTGAAGGAAATTGGTGCAGAGGTAGCATTAGCAAGGATATCTCAGTGCCATGCTTTATATCGCCGCTATCTTGACGGAAACGTAATGGTGGTCATCCAAATGTTCAAAGCTTAAATCAAATTACGACTAAACTAATCATCCGATCTCTATCAAATTTTACAGAAATGTACCTTAATGTGGAAAGTGTCTTTTGCCTAACCTACAAGGTCATCGACCAAATACTTTCAAGATGGAGGAAGTATGAATCATGAAAGTATTATTGGCAAATCCAGCTATCTGATATGTCATCTAGCGGTAAAAATGAGAAACTTACCAAGTAGAGTACATTTGTCATGTGGTGACTATTTGTATATGGTTTCTTGTATTCGTATGCAGATCGTGGTAAATTCTTCGTGTCTTTATGCATAAGTAATAACTTAAGTTTTACTCGTTGATAGAGTGTAAAATGAGTAAAAGCAAAGTATATTGCTCAGTTTACGGCTGCAAGTCGATGTATAAGAGGGCTGCGGATATACGTTTTCATCACTTTCCAAAAGATGTAAATAGCAATAGCCGAAAGGTGACGATACCAAATAAATACGGCCAACACAGGATGGGTTGTTCATTGTTACGCCGAGCCAAGCCGCACCTAGACAGCCAAGCTTCTTCAGTCAGGTATCCTTCCCCGATCCCTAGTTCATTTCCAATAACCCTACCAACCGCCATCACCTCGCTCTGCGATATCCGAGCCATTCCACTACGAGTCATATAGGCCTAATTTGACTTCGCAGGGTAAATATCTACTCTGCGAGAACCTGCTACCAGTCCGATATTCAACGCCAAACCCACCTGCTAATCATCCAAATCAAGCAATTCCTGTGTCTCCCGAGCTTTAATAGTCAACCCCTGGCACTATACAACCCATGAGGGTCTAAGGCCGACCAAGCGACCGCTGCCCAGCCATTTAGCCCGCAGATATTGGGGTGACGCGTGATCAGCGCATCGGGTCCCCTCGGCCGTTAATCTTGGTTTTCGTGATCGGGGCGCTGCCTCACTCAATTGTCCTCACGAGGCTGAGTGCACCTCGTTCCAACCCACACGTCAATTTTAAAATCCGTGACAGAGCCGGGAATCGAGCCCGGGGCCTCCGTGTGTGAGGCAGGCGCGCTACCCCAACACCACGGGGCTGGTCCCCGAGCTTTAATACAAGTTAAACTCACCCCTTCGCCTTACCAAGCAGCAAATAATTTCTAGAGTCTATGATACAGTGAGCAAACTCAAATATAACTTTTAAACGTAACAGCGCCATGACTCGAACTGCACAAAAACAAATACCAGCAGACAACCGATGCTTGATAATATGCAATTGACACATACAATCCAGTGGAACACACAAATTAGATCACGTGTATCGCACAGTTATACATATATACACTTAAAAATAACACTGTCATTATGTTAGGGACCACATTTACTGATTAAACCGAAAAATGAAATGTGTTCCATATCAAACGCGTGTTATTGAGTATTTTTACCCTACTTATCCAGACCGACCGCAGCGCCCCAAGTGTTAGTTTGAGTTGCCAATTATAGCTTAACCATTACTTACGATTCAACAAGGCCCAGCCTCACCAAATCGGTTTATCCTACAGAGGGTTGTTTAAACTGTCCTCAAGGAGGTGACCCGTAGGATATCAACATTTTATAATAGAATTTTATACCATACCAGTGACTAACAGTTGCGGCCGACCGTGCCGTACCGTGCTAGGCCGTGCCGTCCCGTTGGGTCAAAATGGGGGCTATTGTTTGCTCGCTAGTCTATATTTTAGATGAAGATTCAATCAATCAATATATAATATAGCACGTTGTTACTCAAGGAGCTACTACAACCAACATTTAATTATATTCCATGAAAAGGACAATGAGTTATGACTATACTAGTCAAGAAGCTAAATTTTTGCATGAACGTTATGGTTACCATTATAATGAAATTGTGAAAAGTCCCCATCGATCCCATGTGTGCAAAAACTTTTATGCAAAGTCAAAGTTCGCAAAAATTGGGTTTTTGAATTTTTAACGAAACGATTAGTTTTATGATAACAATAGATCAGAAAAAAATTGTAGATCATGCAATTATCTACAAAAATTGTCCTCACACTTTTTCCCTTAAGTTTCACCCATTCATTTAGGGGAAAGTATGCTATATGTTCTTTAAGACTCAGCACTTTTTCTAGGTGTGTGCCGTGTCTTGTGTGGGGGGTTCGCCTAGGATACCAAGCTGGCTCATCAGCGGGCTCTTGGCGTCCCCACCCGGACCACCATAGGAGTAGCAAACTGCGCGCTATCTCCCTTTTTATGAAGCGCACCTGCGCCTCTTCACTGCGAGAACTAAAAGCTCAAGCAGCTATAACCTCCATATGAAGGCATCCAAAATGATGCTATATCAGCTTTCACGGCCAGTGAATTAAAACTCAGCAATTATTCCAGGTTTGTGCCGCTTCTTGTGTGGGGGTTTCGCCTAGGACACCAATCTGGCTCATCAGCGGGCTCTTGTTGTCCCCGCCCGGACCCCCACAGGAGTAGCGAACTGCGCGCGACCACCCTTTTTATAAAACGCACCTGCGCCTCTTGACTGGGAGAACTAAAAGCTCAAGCAGCTATAACCTCCCTATGAAGGCTTCCAAAAAGATGCTATATTGGCTTTCACGGCCAGTGAATTAAAACTCAGCAATTTTTCTAGGTTTGTACCGGGTCTTGTGAGAGGGTTCGCCTAGGACACCAAGCTGGCTCATCAGTTAGGTCTTGGTGTCCCCGCTCGGAGTAGGGAACTGCGCGCTACACCAAGAGCTCACTAATGAGCCAGCTTGGTGTCCAGGATGAAACCTCACACAAGACCCGGTACAAACCTAGAAAAATTGCTGAGTTTTAATTCACTGGCCGTGAAAGCCAATATAGCATCTACATGTTCTTTACTGAACAACTTGTTTGCCTTAATATACAAAGTGTTCTTCCCTGTTTATGTCAACAATAACCAAATAAGAGTCAGTGACAGTGGGAAGACAAACACCAATCAAATTGGGAAGGGTTAAAAAAAACAAAAAAAAAACGAAGAGTTTTCAGCAAAGATTTTGAATTCTTGTTCAATGTTTACAATTAATGACAGGAACATTTTTGTTTTACTTTGTTTTAGCCTAGTTTTACACAAAAAAGTACTATTTGAAAATATATTCTACAATATATTTCAATTAAATAAATATCTGTTTTCCTTCTGTGAGAGCGTAGTGAAAACAGCTAAGTACATCGATTATTCGACAATACAATTAATCGATTATTCGACCAACCAATTAATCGATTAAACGTACAATCGATTAATCTTAATTTGTAGAAATAATTGATTCTAATTCGATTAATCGATTGTTCGATAACTAATAATAATAATATAATATCGTATGGCCTCGGATGCCGGGTGCAAGCTTTGATATTTGACACCCAGAGGGTAGCTTGCATGTCGAATTTCGTTGTTCCTTGACTATGAAAGTCAAGGAGGTTAGATGTTAGAAATCTAAGCTCCTTGAACACTATAGCGCTTTCTAGTAGAGAAATGAGGAAATTTGTGTTGGCGGAAACTCCTGAGATTAATTTTGCCATTATGAACTCGACCTACTGAATTCAAATGGGACAACATCGTATGACATGCGTGTCGTATTTTTGCCGCCTTTCAAAAAATCACTTACCATGGCCAGGAGCGAACCTGCAATCTTGGGGTTAGTAGACTGACACGATATCCACTCACCCACCGTGGCAAGCTGTTCGGTAACTCAAATTAATTGATTAAATGCACAAACCCTAGTACTGATTCTTGTCCAGCCCTGTAGGACCGCACATGCTTAGTCTACGCTAACCCCTTGTGTCAGATTATATCTTTGTTTGTTAAGTACAGTATCTCCTCAGGTTAGTTGGTGTCGACACCGCCGAGTGATTGAGTGCGCTAGTGTTGCATTACGCTATAACGAGAACATTTATCACTGAGGATCACAGCTCTCCTTGCGCCCTTTACGTCTAATGATCATCAGTCTCCATGAAGGCGTGGCCATACGATGGCGCGTTACCTTCACTTTCCTTGTAGTCCTCTATTGCTGTCTCACATTTCACTACCCCAGGAGCCCGCGGCAAGTGGGACGTGGCTTGGCGACCACGGGACCACAGCTGAGTTTGGCATTGCTTCCACTTACTGGTCTCCTCACTGTCACCTTTTCTTTCGGCCCCGCTTGGCCAACTCTTGTTCTCTTCCGACCCCAACAGTATTAGGGTTTCCAAGGCCTAGGGAGTCTATCACTTTCCCGCCTTAATTGGCCCTTTCCTCATCTTTCCTGATACCCTCATTCTTCGAGGGTCAGCCTTCTTTTTCCTTTCGTGTTATCTCCTGCCTTCTGCTCAAGGCCCTCACGGAGGCAGGGTGTATGTAGCCCCACCACTTCTGGTGCACCCTGGATATTGCTACACCTCAGGGGCTCACGGCTGGAGAGTTCTGGATTTGGCGACCCCGAGGGATTCCGGAGCTGGGTCAAGATTTTCCCCTTTCTCCATTGTCATTGGGGCGGGCCCTCTCCTCTTTCCCTTTCCTCGCTGCCCTTCCTGGCTCTCATTCCTTCCAAGTTCCTCAATTCTCATTCTTCGAGGGTTGAGGGCATTTTATTTCCTCCTGTCTTTTATTTACATTGTTCTCCTCTTCTAGTTTGTAAGTCAGTAGTTAGTTTTAGTTGTACGTTTCATTTGATCGTCTTTGATTTTCACTATCACCCAAACCATTAGGGGCCGATAACCTAGATGTTAGGCTCCTTTAAACTACAATTACCATCATCATCATCACATTTCACATTGTAATGAATCGACACATGTAAATTATATCGATTTACTTTGAAACGTAAGATTATAAAATGAGACTGTCGTAAGGACTCAAACATGACTCATCTGCATTCCGGATTTTATTTATTTATTTATTTATTTATTTATTTATTTATCGCGTATGGCTTTTAGTGCCGGGAGTGTCCGAGTCTGTAGCTGCTTCCAGCGGATACCCTAAAGGGTGAGCTACAAGTTCCGTTCAATTTCAAGTAGTTCCAACTTTCACCACCAGATATTAATGATACCTAGTGGTGAACGTTGGAACTTTGATAGAGCGTTCTGACGAAATCTAACCTAACAAATTTTGCTTTACACAAGTTTAGTCTGTGAAAGGATCTTTTACATGCCATAAATCTATGACATGGGACCGCCGGCTTTACTTCCCCTCCGAAGGAAGGCATACTGAAGGATTTTTAACGCTCTTAAAAAATCCGACGACTTCGGCCGGGTTTGAACCCGCTATATTGGGCATAGCAGTTCAGCATGCTACCGACTACGCCACCGAAGCTGCTTGCATTCCAGACAAGTAAGGGAACTGACTAAACCACGATCGGTCTTTGACCAAGGCAGTTCATTTGTAAACTCTTGATCTAAGGGCTGTACCTATAAAATAACAAAATTAAGATAAACTAGCATTAACCGTCGTGGCTTCGCCCGCGAATATTCTAGTTGTAAAGAGTACACTTAGCAAAATCTCAATCATGAATGCTATAACTCATTTATCCTTGGTATGAATGATCAGACTTTGTCAATTCAGCTACTGGTGTAGTGGTTAGGGGTTTGTCATTCCTTCATAGGTATATCAGAGCGAAGTTAGTTTTGTGGGAATATCACAGACACTGTTAAGTTAAGGGCCTTTAAATGTGGTTTTCGGAGACCCTTTTTAGTCGCGTGAAAAATACCTTTCGTACCACACTCACACGTGAAAATTGCGTGAAAAAATTCTAGAGTGCCCCTTGACCCCCTTAAGTGCATTATACTGTATGTATTGATGAATTTTACAGCTTAATTTGTTTCGGTGATAACCTCATAACCGTCTGGAAACTCTCACAGTAATGTAATAATTGGAATTGCATTGCGTCTTACAGAAATAGATGGATCTCTGAGATTCTGTTAACATGGTTACCGTGTTGCATTCTTTCATTATTTCATTGTAAATATACATGTTTTAAGGTATTTATTTAATTGTGAGGCATTTAAATAGTAAGTGAGTGCGTTTCGCTTACGCATTGGGTTATGCTGAACCTGTAGGTTCCCCATATGTGTAGGTAGGTGTTAATGGGACCTTATTTTCGGTGCAAAACTGGAATGGGACCTTAGCAGAATAATATAAGGAGGGATACCAGTAAATGTAGTCTCATGAGATTAGGGAGAGGGCATCGACTTCGGTGGCGTAGTTGGTTGCGTGAACTGCTGTGGCCAAAGTCGTCGGATTTTTTAAGTGCGTTAAAATCCTTCAGTATGCCTTCCTTCGGAGGGGAAGTAAAGCCGGCGGTCCCATGTCATAGCTTTATGGCATGTAAAAGATCCTTCCACTAACTAAACTTGTGTGAAGCTAAATTTCTAGGCTAGATTCTGTTGAAACGCTCTAGTATAGTTCCAACGTTCAGTGAAATCTGGTAGTGAAAGTTGGAACTACTCGAAATTGAACGGAACTTGTAGCTCATCCCATGGGTGTCCGCTTGAAGCAGCTACAGCCTCTGGCAAGCCGAACATTTCCTCGGACACTCCCGGCATTAAACGCCATACGCTAAATAATGTACCCATCTGGCATTATATATGGAACATGTACTCGTAACCCAACAGTCAGCGGTCTTTCGGGGCATGTGACATCCTCCCACTGTACGAATACATATTCAGGATCTGATAACTACAAGGTGGGTGAGAACAAACATCTTCCTATAATAACAAGATTTAATTCTGAACCTTGGCATAAAAATAACACAAAATATAAAAATCCTACATTACAATTACTTCCCAACAATGCAAAAATTACGTTTGGAGCACACAGATGACATTTCAAAGGGTCACAAGTCCTACACTTACTCATCTGTGCTCCGCAGCTTAGATCAAACTTTGACCTCCTCAGGCATGCTGCAACACTGTCTCTTGTGAGTTCCTGAGCCTAAGTGTGGTGTCTCAACACCCTATTTCACTTTCACTAATATCTTTCACATTTTAAAATGTAGCATTCACTGTCACTCGACGAATGTTCATATTCCTTGCATATCACTACAACAATGATAATAATAATAATCAAACAAACATTACATAAGACTGTACACAATAATTCACATCATATATTTTAATGAACTCTACTTGGTTCAAACTGCTTGTCCGTATCGCTTACGGTACAGCTACTTTATAACTCAACAATGCATTTATCATTGCATTATTTACTTTACTTATTGGATATTTAATTGTTTATTTCATTTGTGCAACCTTTTATTTGTATATTTTGTGTAACATCTTCGTCTGTTTATTTTGTGTAACATCTTCGTCCCTCTCCATTCCTTCTAAACGCGGACTATAGTACTTCCATTTCTATAACTAAACAATGCTAGTTAAATACTTGATCGCTGCGCCATATGTCGTCGCTTCTTGGTCAATTATAAAAGTCGTTTATTGTTAATATTGCATCAATCCGTCCTTTATGCTACCCGCATGAAGAATTAATTACCATATTAAACTGGGTTTGCATGTCTCAAGTGTGTCAATTACGCTCCTCAAAGTTACATGTTACAACATTAACTTGGGTAATCTCGTGCGATTTCAACAATTCAAAATTGTAATCCAGGTCCTCTGAAGGCCTACAATTCAATTCTGCACTCAAAACAATCAATTTCTCATTAATTAACAATGCCAGATTAAACATTACAGTATCACAGTACACTTTTAACAGGGTCGGTCACTAGCCGTACCTCCCACAGTGCTGACAAAAGCTTATACCTGCCAGTCCCAAACAAAGATGGCCGCCTGGCTCGACCCTTGGCCGGCCAGTCCTTCCTTCTCCAGCTATCTCATTAGTCATTCATACGATACCAACACAATCGTAACTGTTTCTCACTCACTTTCTATGGACAAGGGCTTAAACTGTGTCATCGGTTATGATCTGGAAATCCAAATATTTATTTCCTATCGATAGGGTAATGTTAATTGGCTCAATACATGGCTCAATAAAATATTATGGCAAAGGAATGGGCTTCTGATAGCTACAAGGTCTTGAGGAACGAATACGGCTTTTAAAATGCGTGGGATAGTGGTCTTACTGCTTGCCACTCCCGCATGCGAAGTATCGGTAAGGCATCCACTGATCCTTCCGTGAATTCAATGGTGTCGCACCACGACGGGCGGATCACTCCATAATGCAGCTCAATTAAGGTGACACAGTTATTCCTTATTGGCTGAAAGTAAGGCTAGTATGGCCGACCAGGTACCACCACCTGTCTCCATCCGCAATCAACAATATGCCAGTACGCTCCCATGGCTGTAGTACAATAATATCTTCGAAGAACTAGCCCAATATTGTCTTGCCAATGTGCTACAGAGTTTTCCTTGCATTTAATAAAGTAAACATCTTGACTTTACTTTAAATGGCTCGCATATCAGCGGCTCAAACAACTAGTTCTGTTGGATTATTCCGGATCATATGACAATTCAGTTTCCCTTTCATATAATTTACTTGGTGACTACACATTATTTCTCAATAAGTTGGCATGTGTTAAAGGTATACCTACTGGCTTTTACGTTACAGCGCTTACTACGTGACTCATAATATTCATTAGATTTAGACATGTATAATAACATCCTGACATTTATTTTTACACACTTTATATTATATATTTCCTTACAGATTCTCGGGATTGATGCAATTTAACTACTCATATAATCATGCTTACTAATATTTTCTCTTGCGACTTTGACCAATATATGAAGTTATTCGTTAACTTTATTACTAAATTAATTGTACTTTTACGCAACTCTGGCGTAAGCAAATTCATTCTTACAAGCAAACTCTTTATTGCAATTACGAGGAATGATAGACTCGTATGAAACATTAAATCAAGTTCCCTATTACACATTATTACGATCGACATATGGCGAGCCGAATTTATACATTATTACATTGGAATTGTACTCACGTCCTTCTCCTCTGGTGGTCGTATCCAACAATACAGCGCATAACCCACCATTGTTGCCTTTTAACAACGACACATGGTGGTTATGGTATACATTTCTTGCTGCTTCAATTCACTGACTTCTTTTTCGATGTTACACATTATAACTGGTACACTCTCATGCATCTTTATACAACACTTCATTTTAAAACCTATTACACAACACTAAAACACATAAATTTTATATAACACACGTTTTGTACACTGGTGCCTTGCTGGCTTAAATTCTGCGTAATTACGGTAGTACAGGCTGCGCTTTCTCCCGACATCTCTTTCCTCCTAGTGATAGTCTCTGATATAGCGCCTATCTCCTGATGATACCTCCTACAGTTCACAGCATCTCCTACTTCAAAGGTTAGTGTATCTGTTGTGGTGTGTGTGATCCTTGTTCCAGATCGCCTACCATCAATATATTGTCTGTGGCTTGAACTTAATCACAATGCCTGTGATGCTCTTTTCTTCCCATGATTATCGTGAATTAACTATAGTGTATAATCACGATACTAACAAGATCCAATTTACAAGACCTCTCTACTGTTCTACACATTAGATTAGTGTAATTATATTTTTCAATTGACATTCGCGTCACTTGTTTCACGGCTTGTAAAATAATAATAATAAGCGTTACCTAGCTTCACTTTAAATTGCTTGACAATTTCACTCGCGGCTTTGTTTCCAATACTGGCACGGCTTTGTTCACAATTATGAACTCTCAAAGATGACTTTATGTAATACTTTTGCGCGCGTAGCGTTGTTTACTAATTTCCGACGCGCGGGAGTAGCATCCTCCCCATGTGAGTTCTGACTTTAGACTGCTTGCTCCAAGCCTCACTGCTCTATTTAAGGTATTTCTTCGAAAACATAGGCCCTTCAGATTTCTGGAGCGTCTTCTTCTGTGATAATGCTTTTTCCGGCTAGGAAATGCATTCATCTGGATCGCACTTGCATGGAAGTCACAGATCTTACCTTGTGCAAGCGATTCGATCGCCAAATTAATTTATATTAATTGTGTTCTCCAATGGCTTGGGGACGCTTAGCTTAGGGGATTCCCCAGTAGAATTCCGCTAATAGCCTTCCTTCCGCAGTTCGGTGTTCACCATCCCTACAATGCTTTATATGCTCAGATTTGCATATTTCTTGGGTCTACAATTATCATCTCTGGATTTCATTCAACTGGGTGTTCATCTCGAATCTCTCGGATGCATAGTTTCCACGTAATCAATTTATTTCTCTTGGTGAAGTTCCCCTTCCAACTTCCTTTCCTTGTGTTCCGGGGATTCTTTTGGTCATTTATAACTGTCCTGCTCCCCTTATGACGCTCTAAAGTAGTCCGCTAGAGACAGTCTGCTCCACCTCCTCGTTCAGGCTAATATGTCAAGTGGCAACCTTGCCTAGAAATCTCGGTTCTTGGCTAAAATCCTGCATGTTACAGTAGTAATCATGCTTCTTTATGTACATAATTGCTTATAATTCCTTATGGACAATAGGAATCAAGCTGATATTACCTCTGATATTTTACTTTATGTGGGTCTTGGGTTCCATGCATTTATTTCTCCTCAGAGACCTCTGGTTCGATACCCTATAAAATCATTGGTATGATTTTTCCTTCATAGAGTATCCGGTTCGATTCCAGTCAGCACCAGTACCGTTGGGTACAATAAATACACTAATAACTAAAGGGAGAGAGCAAAGGCATGGTTTTCAATACAGGCTAATATCGGCTCAGAAATTCTTGTAGAAGGAGGCTCGTGCAAATACGTGGGCATCCATGTAAGGAATGATATGAAATGAAGATCCCATTTGGATTGCTTCGTCTCTAAAGCGTCCAAATAATTTTATTTTGTAATAAGGGTATTAAAAGGCAGTAGTTCTACCACAAAAGAATTAGGATATTTCACCCTGGTGAGGTCATTCTTGGAATATGGCTCAGCGGTTCGGGACCCATCTGAAGTAGGGCTCATCAATGAGCTGGAGACGGTACAAAGGAAGGCTGCTAGGTTTGTGCTCAACGATTTTAATCCTAGAAATAGTGTAACTAGAATGATAGAAATACTAGGGTGGGAATCTCTGGAAGATATAAGGTTGAAATCCAGAATATAGACTACGCTATGTTTTACACTTCCACTAATCGGCCAGCCAATGTCTGGGAAATCCCACCTAACTGAGCAAGGCAGTTCACCCGCATTAAGTTAAGGGCCGACTGCAGTGCACACATTATGGGAAATATTCTTTCATTAATTGAATCGGCCGGAGCTGAAACGTGTAAGTCAATTTTCACTCCTTTTCAGGAGACAGATAAAACGTCATTGACAGAACTGAACTTAACAATCACACTATATTAGTCATCTATGTTGTGAAGCAACTAGTCAGGTTATATTTGTGTTAGCGGAATATCAATTTTAATTCATTGAACACATATTTTAAATCAATATTGGAAACGTGACATAATGCCTTTCAGCTCCGTGGTCCGTTTAGTGTAGCATTAAGCCTTCCAGAATGAATATTTCACATGATATTTTATTTTAAAATGGGTTTATAACATAAAAACCACCCAAACCCTGTACAAATGTTATTTACAATAGCACTGTAACACGCGGGAATCATGACAACAGCATCTCAAAAGGTGTCATTCAACTTTCCATCTATTTCTGCAAGAAGTAATGCCACTCCATTTATTAAATTTCTGTGAACGTTTGCAAATGGCTATAAGGTTATCACGGAACCAACTAAAACTGTAAAATTCATCAATGCGCTTAAGGGGGTCAGGGGTTACCACAGATTTTTCTCACACGACTTAAACGTGCGATATGTCGTACAGAAGGTCTATTATATCCCCAAACAGCAATATTATTTTCAAAAATTCCTGAATTGAAATAGTATTTTCTATCTTGCTTTTAGGAATTTGGGCCATTGGAGGCTAAAAAACCTGAATTTTCATGCACTACAAGCCTTTATAATTTATTAAACGGGTCTTCCTCTGGATGGGGACTTGATCAAACAGTGAGGGTCAGTTTTTATGTGACGTGTATTGCGTTTCTTCTAAGAGGTTTTCAATTTTATTTTCACGTCAGGAAGTACACGTTAGGTAAATTTAGTTTCAGAGCATATTTTAACTAATCATGTTTCTTTGTCGACAAACAGGTTCCAAGCCCCTAACCATTGCAACAGTAGCTCAATTGATTACGTCTGGTTATTAATACCGAAAACCGTTCGAAGAATGGGTACTTCTGCCAGTTTTATATAAATACTACGATATAATTTCTGTAGTTCCCAAATCGAACTTGTGTACATCAAGTGTGTTTGATATTTTTGTTGGTAATGTTCTGTGATGGCACAATTTGCTACCAGGGAATCACGCCGATTTGCAAATATAATAAATAAATTAATTAATTAATTAATATTTGTTAATTAATTAATGAACAACAAATACAAAGCGCCATACGCATTGTTAATTTCAGTGCGGTGTACAAAGTTATTTTGTTGTCTTTTCTGAAAATGCACAAATTCACACATTCATTAATTCTATTTCAAACCCATGTATTTCAGTGATTGCCATGTTAGCCCAATTTAGGCCCTTTTTCGGTTCTATAGGATTCATATATTTGGAAACATGGGGCGTGAAACGGAAAAATTCTAACTAAGAAGCTTGGAGGTTAAAACTTTCAAAATCTGGAGCCCCACCACCCTGGATAATACTACATTCTCAAGGGCTCATGGCTGGTGAGTTCGGGAGTTGGTAACCCTGAGATATTCCTGAGCTGGATCCGTTTCTTACCTTTTACCAAAGTCATTGCCTTTTATGGCTATTCTTCCTTCCAAGTCCCACTATTCTCATTCTTCGAGGGTTGAGAGAATTTTCTCCCTATCTTCTATTTCCCTTTATTATTTTGTTTTCCCATTCGTCTTCTAGTCTCTAAGTTAATTAACAGTGTGTTGTTAGAAGTAAGTTAGCAGTAAGTTCATTCCATTATCATTTCATTAAGCAGTGCTTAATTTCTAAACTTTCAGGTGCCGAATTGTACTGTACTTCCCCCCACCCTCCCCCGAAAAAATATGTCACAAATTTTGGTTTTTGAAAACGTATGAGAAACAATTTTCTAGAAAATATTTTTTTTGAAATTCAGACTTTTAAAACATAATTTCTTACAATAATAATAATAATATCGTATGGCCTCGGGTGCTGGCTGCAAGCTTTGTTATTTGAAACCCAGAGGTCAGGTTGCATGTCGAATTTTGTTATTCCTTGAATCACTATGAAAGTCAAGGAGGTTAGATATCTAGGTCCTTGACACTATAGCGCTTTCTAGTAGAGAAATGAGGAACTTTTTGTTGGCGGAAATTTCCAAGATTAATTTTGCCATCATGAACACGGCCTAGTGAATTCAAATGGCCTAGTGACATCATATGACATGCGTGTCGTGTTTTTGCCGCCTTTCAAAAATCACTTACCACGGCCAGGAGTGAACCTGAAAGCTTAGGGTTGGTAGACTGACACGATACCCACTCACCCACCGTGGCAAGCTATAATTGCTTATAATCAAAATAATAAGACCACAAGATTTAATATAAACAACGGGTGGTGTGTAATATTTTTGAGTCAGATTTTGACGTAACTTGGATATTGAGTGAAAAAAAAAGTCACGAATTTTGTGTATACTGGCAATAAATAAATAAATAAATAAATAAATAAATAAATGAATGAATGAATGAATGAATGAATGAATGAATGAATGAATGAATGAATGAATGAATGAATGAATGAATGAATGAATGAATGAATGAATGAATGAATGAATGAATGAATGAATGAATGAATAACTAACTAACTAAATAAATAAATAAATAAATAAAATAAATGCCATTATTTTGACTCGGTACTCATTTACCACTGCAATGCTACATTATGTATTTAATATTAATGTACGTTTTTAAAACATATTGAATTTTAAAACTCAGAAATTTTGCTAGGTTTATGCCGTGTCTTGTGTAGGGTTTCGCCTAGGAACACCAAGCTGGCTCATCAGCGGACTCTTGGTGCTCCCCGCCCGGACCTAGAAAAATTGCTGAGTTTTAATTCACGGGCCGTGAAAGCCAATATACCATATTGAATTTTAATTGAGATCAAGTTTTAAAAAGAGTTCATACATAATACATTGCCAAATTATTTAATTCCTTAGGAGGTTCCAGAACACCGTTTTGGCGCGTTCCGCCCGAAATAACCCACTGCCATTAGGGGTCGATAACCAATATGTTAGGCCCTTTAAAACAACACATCATCATCATCTTCATCTTCTTTTTCTTCTTATAATCCTAGATATCATTCTCTGAATACTACTGTTTGTCGATCATGGAACAGGCTCAAAGTCTTCAACGACCAGATCGTCTTACACAGACTCTTGCTCGGAAATTTCTTTTGAACTTGCAGCGCTCAGATTATCTGACAGCCTCCGGCGTGTAGAGAGCCCGTCTCATTGAAAGAGAAATTAAATTTTGGGAGAAGCCAGTGTGTGTGTGTGTGTGTGTGTGTGTGTTTGTGTGTGTACGCTTCACATACAAGACAGAGAGATGGTTGGTTGGTTGGTACCTCAGTTTAGGGGCTGCGACAACGTGGTCATGTAGCCCCGTGTACTTTGGGTGTGTGTAGAAACTGTCTGATAACCGGTGTTAATTGTGATGGCTGTATTAGTGTGTGTTATCTGTTCTTAATTCAAGTAAGAACTTCGTACATTCGATTTTCAAGTAGTTCCAACTTTTGCTACCAAACGCCACCGTCAACGACCAACTACTTATGTACTTGGTTACTAGATGCCACCACAGTTGGCTCCTGGCGACGAACGTTGGAACCTAAGAGCGTTACTCAATTCTAACCTATAATTTAGCTTCACACAAGTGTAATTAGTGGAAGGTTCTTTATCATGCCATTAATCTATGACATGGGACTGCCATTTTCACAGCCCTCCGAAGGAAGGTATACTGAGGGATTTCTAACGCTCTTAAAAAAAACACTGATAGTCAGTCTGAAAGACTAGACTTTATATCATCTTAAATGCTACAAATGCTGCTGCGTGAACTCTCAAGTCCGTTAGCAAAAAAAAAATATATTTTTTAAAAAGAAAAACAAAGCAAGTGCAAACCAAGGTCAAAGGAGCTAGCTGGCTGGATGACGTCACGCTCACCGGAGTGCGCGGGGAAAGGAGGAAGCTCAAGCAGTACTATGACCTCACACATCTCAATGCATTCTTGGTACATTTCGTCCCGTCACCGTAATGTAACGACAGACCCCAGCGAAGTCAACATAATCATTTAAAATGATAAAATCCGCGATCTTGGGCATAGAAGGTCAACATGCTACCAACTACGCCACCGAAGCCGCCTAAGACAGAGAGTTAGTGAGTATTCAGATGTGAATTGCAGACTTCTGGCCATTCAGAATTGTTGGTGAGATGATGTCATTCCCAAAGACGACCAACCACTGACGTATCTGTGGGGCCGAGAATGCTTTCCATACTGAGTGTCATCAACCTTTTATCATTTTAAATGATCTAGTAGACTTCGTCGTTACGTTACGGCGACGTCACGAAATGTACCGAGAATGCACTGAGGTGTGTGACGTCACAGTACCGCTTGGTGCATGTGTACTGAGTTCACTGGTGAGCTCTGGAGTTACGAGACGGCAACGACGCGGCTAGCGTGACGTCATCCAGCCAGCTCCCTCCATTAACCGCGTGCTCCAGCTCCCTCATGACTTGTAACTTTCTAGCGTTCTGATTGTTTCTTGATCATCTAACATGTAAAGAATCTTTAGCTTCGAGCGAAGCGAGAAGCCTCCAGCCTTTCTAGCATTTTACAGCATTTGTAGCATTTAAAATGATACTATAAAATCCAGTCTTTCAGACTTACTGTCTCTTTTTCAGTCATGAGGGCTTATTGCAGTAGGACTGGATAATTCGAAGCCGAAGGAACCAACAAACATTCGTATTATCCAAACATTCGAATTACAGAAGTTACATTTTTAGCCTATTTTCATTTTATGAATTTTATTTTAGTCAATTTATCCCCTAGGTTGATGGTTCCCACGGACTCAGCGAGGGCACTCACCTCTACCGCCGCTATGGGCAGTGTCCTGGAGCTTGGAACATCTGGTCGGATGGATACAACTGGGGAGGTGTGATCAGCACTTCGCCCAGGCGGCCTCACCTGCAAAGCGAACAGGGGCCTCATGAGGGATGGGAAGGGATGGAAGATTGGGATGGATAGGCAAGGAAGAGAGAAGGAGGCGGCCGTTGCCTTACAGTAGGTACTGTCCCCGTAAATCCGGATAGTAGGCTCTCAGATATCCGCCCCCTCAATCGGATTGCCAAAAATCAAACGCACCGGCACAGCTACATCAATGAAAATGGCACTGACAGATACTACCGAGATTAGAGCACAGCAGTTAACAAGAAAATTATTGTGGAACACACCAAGATATACGGGGGTTCATACTTACCTTTACTTACCTCTTCAAATAAATCTCGGGTATGGGTTGCCAACTGGATCACTTAAAGTATGCCCACACAATAACCTCCACCATGATATTTAAAATGAACCAAGACGGAAACAAGAAACTTTAAACTGTACAATAATTTATTTCATATAAAGGGAATGACTCTAACAAAAATAGACAACAAAATACACGTGGCAATCAGAAGCCATTGTCAATATAATCATGTCCTCCTGTAGGACTTGTAAACTTAGCATACAAAATTTTATCTTTCACTAGCTTATAAAGAACGTAATAATAGTAATACACTTGGAATGGATGCGGGAATTGGAACGAGACATGTAGCAATTGTTTTCCTCTTTCATAAACATCACACTTTATTTATAACTGCAAGACTGTTATATAATCGACCTTGGCCTCTAACATACAGTTGTCAGGCCAGCTGCGATCCACCCTACATCAAGTCGCATGCCTACGTCGTCAAGTGGACCCACCTGTCCAGTCAGCCTTAGCATATGCTCGTAACCTCTGAGCCTAACTCCTTTTCAAACATTTTAAATGTCCTCAACTCAACTCAAATATTATTTATTTATTTATTTATTTATCAATATGAAGGAACACAGGCACCAGCCCAAATACATTCCTTCTTGACATTATCTGATTAAATAACAACATGTATCAGTGGAAAATAGAGAAAACAGATTACACAAATTACACAAATGAAGAACAGAACATAAATACTACAAAGGAGATCGTGAAAATATAAACCATAAAATGAAACAAAACTGTACAAAGTAGAAAAAAAGAATATAAAAAAATAAAGGAGAAAAGAGTACCCAGTATTCAAGGAACAGCTGCTTTTACTTGTTTATTGAATAAGTTAGCGCCAGCGAATAAATCTACTTGAACATCAATTGAATTATAAAATGATAATATTTTAACTAAAGGCGAATTAGAATGGTGAACACTTTTAGATCTTGGGATGTGAAAGAGTGCTTGCTGTCGAGATCTTACTTGTGGTACATGAAAAGTGATGAATTGAAATAATTCTTGGCAGTCAACTTTTCCAGTTAAAATTTTCCTCAGCAGTTGCAAAGAACTTAAAGACCTTCTACTTTTCAAGGACTTGAAATTGAACAAATTTCGTAAAAACTGAGTCGAAGTATCAAATGGACAAAATACATTGAACGTCTTATAATACATGTATCTTAGAAATTTATTTTGCACAATCTCAATGTGATGAATTTGATCTTTATAAAAGGGATCCCAGATTACTGCTGAATATTCTAACTTGCTTCGAACTAAACTTTCATATAACTTAACAATTACTCCAGTTTTAGTAAATAATTTGGAGTTTCTAATCACAAAACCAAGCATCTTGTTGGCCGAACTAATTATATTTGCAATATGGTTATTAAAGGTTAATTTGCTGTCATAAATAATTCCTAAATCATTTGTCGACGGTACAATTTCGAGTGCTGTTTCTCCAATACAATATTTAGGATTTATACACTCCTTCTTCCTTGTAAATACCATGACTTTACATTTTTTTACATTAAGGACTAAATTATTACTAACACACCAAGCTACAATATTATTAACATCCCTCTGAAGGTCATTCTCGTCTCTCAAGTTGTATATGGTCTTATATAGCTTTACATCGTCAGCAAATAATAAGCAGTCAGAGTAACATAGAATATTAGGCAAATCATTAACCAAAATTAGAAATAGAAGAGGCCCAAGATTAGATCCTTGTGGGACACCAGAAGAACTAACAATATTACCTGAAATTTCACTTCTGAAACAAACAAATTGCTGTCTAAATTTTAAGTAGGAGCATAACAATTGAAGTAATGGTTTAGCAACACCAAACTGGTACAGCTTTGTCACCAGAATTTTATGGTCTACTTTGTCGAAGGCCTTTTCTAAGTCCATGTATATCACGTCAGTTCTTCTATTGGTATCTAATGCATTGTAAACCTTTTGAGTAAAACCCAGCAAATGTGTAATAACTGATCTGCCGGGCATAAAGCCATGCTGATATTGTGAGAGCTCAACCTTAATATGATTGTAAATCTTAGAATATAAAATGTGCTCAAATACTTTTGCTATAGCATTTATCACTGAGACAGGGCGGTAGTTCGATATCATTTCAGAGTTGCCTCCCTTTAGGATTGGAATAATTCTAGACATTTTCCACTTTCCAGGAAAGCTTGACGTCTTTAAAGAAAGATTAAAGATGAAGGCCAACTGAGAAACCAATAAGTCCACACAGCCCTTGATTATGTAAGGTGGTATGCCATCAGGCCCACAGGATTTCTTAGGCTTTAATTTTCTATTTATAGTTGTTCTAACTTCATCCACCGTTATGTGAGTCACGTTCAGCATATCAACCCTGGGCAAAACAGGAAATTCATTCAAAGACAAATGATCCACGTTATAAGTAAAATTCGTTTTGATATATACTGAAGAGAAATACTCAGCAAACCCATCTGCAATACTTCCAGCTGTATAATGATTTCCGTTTAGTATAAATGTGTAGTCGCGTGTACGTGATTCCCGCTTGCTTTTAACATACGTCCAAAACTGATTAATGTTATTCTTAACTCCATTTTCCAGACTATGAATGTAAACAGCATAAGCCATTCGTAATTTTGTTTTTAGTTCCGATCTAAGCTGTCTAAATCTTTCATCATAATATTTCGAAAAACGTCTTTTTGCAGCACACTTTTTCTTAATTTTTATGGTTTGGATAATATCTCGTGAGAACCATACTGGATATTTGGATTTTCGAATGAATTTCTGCTTAGGTACACAATTTTCAAAACATTTGTAGAATGAAGAATAAAAGAAATCAACAGCATGATCAACATCCTTAAATGTGTACAGTAAACTCCAGTCTAAATCTCGTATGTTGCAATAGAGTCTCAAAAAATCAGCCTTTTTGAAGTTGTAATATTCACGATTAATTCTAGGAAGCAATGGAACCTTTTTAATGGGTGGTATTGCTAAATAAAGTGCAGGGTGATGTAAGTCTTCAGGTACCAACGGGAATTCTTCGTGCTTTAAATCTATTTGAATATTACCTAAAACCAAATCCAATGTCTTGAAATTAGAATTTTGAATATTGTTGTGCGATGTTAATCCAAGATACGAGATGAACTGGAATAAACGACGACAGACCGTGGACCCTTCATTAAAATTATAACCGGCGTTGCTAATTTCAGGTACGTTGAAATCGCCCACAATCAGGCAGTCAGATGTTATAAGACTATCAACGTTTTCAATGTAATTAAAGTATCCTTCATATACAGAGAGTTTAGAGGAGGGGGTAATGTAAACAACATTTATGAATAATTTACGAGTATGACCCTGAATATAAAGAGTTAAGGATTCGCAGTGTTGTTCATTATAGATAGAACATAATTTGGATTTATACCCCTTTTTGACTGCTACGGCTACTCCTCCACCTCTAGACTTCCCAGATATAAACATATCCCTATCATTTCTGAACATTACATAACGATCATCGCATAACTCACTATCCATAATATCCTGACCCAAGAAACTCTCTGTTAATACAATTATATCATAGTCACAACAAAGTAGATTTTTAAGAAACACGTCAGTTTTTGTCCTTAGGCCCCGAACATTTTGATAATAAATGGACAATTCATTTACAGACATTAGTATACAATAAAAAATATAGTGAATAAAAAACTGATATAACTAAATATAAATCAATAATGCATACCAAAGTATTAAGAGGAGCCAACGGACTATTAAATACATTTCTGTGCCAGTACATCGAAATCACAACTTACTCAGGTCCTCGTTAGTACTGATGACATGAATTGGACTCCCTTCTAATTTCCTAATCATGATCTTTCCACTTCTACTAACCCAAAGGTATTTATAGCTCTTTTCCCGCTGCAGTTGCTTAGCCTTTGCAAATAAAACTCTTCTAGCTGGGGCAAGTGATTGATTAATATATATTGGGCTGGAAGTTGACATACCAAGGTGTGTTGTAGAAAGGGTCCGCTTAACCTTTCGTTTGGCAAGAAATTGCTCCTTGTGGGTCCTTCTAACAAATTTAACAATAATTCCTGAAGTGGGACGATTGTGAGCCTTTTTCAGACGATGACAGGCATCAATCATGTCCTCCTTCAAATCTAAATCTAAAGCCTTGCCTATATTAATGACAGTCTGTACGACATCTTCATTAGGGTACTCTGGAACACCAAATATTTCCACAGTGTTTGACCTTGAATATTGCTCAAGGTCATCACACCTCGATGCAAGATTATTTGCTACATTCGTCAGACGTCTGTTTTCGGATACTAAATTGTCTATGATTGTTTGTTGTCTATCAATAATTTCCTGCTGTTTACTGATAAGTTTGCTACTTTCATCCAATCTGTCATGACAGACATCAATAGATTTCCCCAGTTGCCTCTCAATGTCAGTAGTAGACTTGTTTACACTGTCCAATTTCTCCTGCATAGATAGTAATAGTTTGTATATTTCACCAACAGATGGCACCACGGACGCGGGCTGGTTTTCACTATGTAAACTCTCACGCCTCTTACTATAGCACTGTTTACACCTCCATAATTGGCTCTGCGATCGCATATACTCTACATCCGCTTCTTTGAGATTCACACATTTACTGTGAAACCAATTATTACATTCACTGCACTGAATTTTGGCTGTTACGTCTTGTCTTGGCACTGCCTTTGAACATTCCAAGCAGGTACTCATCGCTACACTCTTTGGATATACAGTATCGACTTGAAAGGCAAAGATGTGACAGTGAGGATACCCAACGAGCTAGAGAAAGGTATATAGAGAGGCAAGAAGCCGCGTAGCAGCGCTCTGGGCGGAGGCAAGCTGAGTTAAGGCGGCCATGATTCAGAACGTCGTCTGACAAGAGCTTGTTGCGATTATTCGGGCTGTGCAGGAACATGCGTTGAATGAAATTTATTTAAAAATACATAGACCATGCCGTCAGTGTGTTCGTCATTCAATTGTTCGAATAGAAGTAATAAAACAACAGGAGTGTCGTATTTCAGGTAAGAAATGTCATCCAAATTAAAAAATTAATGAGGTAGACTCTTACGAAAGCGTGATGCAGCAATTTAAGTTCGTGTGATATTTACATTTCAGATTCCCTTTGCAGAAGCAGGAACTAACATTTCCACTCTATATACCCTTCTCTAGCTCATTGGTGATGATGATGATAATTGTTGTTTAAAGGGGCCTAACATCTAAGTTATCGGCCCCTAATGGTTTGGGTGATCGTGAAGATGAAAATGAAATGTAAACTATAACTAAAACTAACTACTAACTTAGGCCTATATACTAGAAGAAGAAACGGAAAATAAAAGGAGAATAAGGCAAATCAAGGACAGGAGGAAAAGAAATGCCCTCAACCCTCGAAGAATAAGGATTGATGGACTTGGAAGGAAGGAAAGCCATGAAAGGCAGATAGGAAAGTGAAAGAGGAAAGGGTACGCCCCTGAGGTATTGGATAAAAGGTGGAAAACCGGACCCAGCTCAGGAATCCCTCGGGGTCGCCAACTCCCGAACTCACCAGCCGTGAGCCCCTGAGGGTGTAGCAATATCCAGGGTGCACCAGAAGTGGTTGGGCTACACACACCCTGCCTCCTTGAGGGCCTTGAGTAGAAGGCAGGAGATAACAGGAAAAGAAAAGGAAGGCTGACCCCTCGCAGAAGGAGGGTATCAGAAAAGATGAGACAAGGGCCAATTAAGGCGGGAAAGGAAGAGACTCCCTAGTCCTCGGATACCCTAATACCGTCGGGGTCGGAAGAGAACAAGAGTTGACCAAGTGAGGTCGACAGGAAAGAAAACGGAGAGGAGCCCGGCACAAGTAAGTGGAAGCAATGCCGGACTCAGCTGGGGCCCCGTGGTCGCCAACCCACGTCCCACTAGATGTGAGCCCCTGGGGGGTAGCTCGTTGGTAACGATGCCTAATTCCCAAGAGGCTGCTCACGCCGTGCCTCTATTAGGGTCTTGTGCACAAGGCAGGAGATACAATGAAAAGATCAGTTCTGATACCCTATCAGGAAAGATGAGACAAGGGCCAAATAAGACATGAATTTGAAAGACTCTCCAGGTCTCGGATACCGTTAGTGCCTGAAGAGAACAAGAGGTGACTAAGGAAGGTTGACGGGTGGATTTGCAAACAATGCCAGTCTCAGCTGAGGTCCCGTGGTCGCCAATCCATGTCCCACAAGTTGTGAGCCCCTGGGCGGGGTATGCATATGAACGATATGTATGTAGAAAATTTTGTTCAGTACATAGCAGGAAGTGTCGTTCGCCAAGTGTCTAAAAAATTAACTTGTATTGAATGCCTAGAAGTGTTTTTATCGGGTCAAGATATTCAGAAAGAAGGACTGATTAAAGAGAAAGACGTGAAAGACGGCCTTTTGAATCCATCATATGATGAAGTGAAATTATGTAAAATAGCTGAGATTGTCATCAGGAATAATGACAGTATGTTGCGAAAGAACACGATGAGTCTCAAGCTGAAGTTGCAGACAGATGTCTATGCTATGCTGCCGGGTTATCTGTTTCAGAAATCTGACCATCTATTTACAGCTACTGAACCTGGGGAAAAGTCTCACTATGCTTCACTCATCGAGCGAATTGTGAAACAGTATTATAAATGCAGGCTTCACCACTTCTGCAGAAATACAGCTCAACGTGAGAGAGGGCAGCAGGTGCGTCAGTTGTACACAAAACAATATTCTTTTTAAAGGACAATGAAATCATGCAATGTACTGTGAATAAGCAACGTAGCGTATTGTCTTGTAAGATGATTGTGTTAGTTTTCGTTCAATGTACAAATTAAATTGTCAGGTCTTGCGTAGGCCTAATCTTATATTACGCTTCGTTAGTCACGCCTCTCCCTCCCTGCCTCCCACCCTCTTGACAGGGTATATCATGGCGGCTGCCAGTTCAACCTGCTTCAAATATGGCGGCGCCATTTCCACTCTATATACCTTTCTCTAGCTCGTTGAGGATACCCCTATACTTCAGTTGAATTAGGTTGGTAATACTGGTGTTCTAGTGTTTACATGCACATAACGACTATAAAAACTGCTCAATTTGGCAATTATGTGAATATCTACCGGTTTACATTATATATTAAATATTCCTGAGTAACTTACTGCATTCGTAGACACATGTTTAAGTCGTTCCACTTAAAAATTCACCAGAAACAACTCTATTTACACGGAGCACAAACTGACCCGACCGCAAATCTTTTAAATGCTTCATTCACATATTACTGGATTACTCTAATAATCCCAAAACTTGTTTAATGGTATAATCCACTTGTATAATTAGCGTTCTTTAGAGTATATTAACAAAACTCTTAATGTTTATAACAAATGCTCATTAATTGTTTATAACAATTACAAATTGTTTATAATATTGTCAAATGACAATTGAAAAATCTATACACGCCTCTCTTAATTCCTTTCATTTCCATTATTATTAAAGATAATTACATAATTTATTTACAATATTTATAATATTAATTTTAGAAATACATTAAACCACACGTTTATCCGGTTGATAATTACTCAAATCAGGTTAATATAATCGACCAATGAAGGTTAGTTATATTTAAGCTTATATTCAGGTTTAATAAGTTTTAATAATTATTATTATTATTTGTGACGGTAACCTCCATTCAAAATCGTTATCTCAAATTATTTAACACTCTTGTTAATTTTAACAGTAATTTCACATGATTAATTTTCAAAGGACCTGGAAAATAAACTCAGCGGAAAAATACTTCGCTCAAATGCACAAATTGCATAAAATAGGCCCAGAATGCATCATTTATTTCCATATATATGGCATAAAAATCTTCCACAATCCATACACAAAACCTCCACTTATAATCTCATCAACTTCATTAATATTACTGTGGGAATCTCCTTCACTTATTCAAGGGCATTATTCATCAGCGACTTTTACATGTCCACTGAACTAACGATTATACATCCATAGTTCCACTTTAAAAATTCTTATATTCATTAATTGTTTCAAAACTGTTATTTATTTAACCTTCGTGGGTTTCATTCATGAATCGATATGAAGAAAAAATTTGCCAATCACAAATAAATTTAATAGCAAATACGATTAGACACGCCTCTCTGGTCTATCAAAATTGAGATTAATATCTCCTAAGTATCGTAGTATAAAAATACTATCTTCAATCAAAGTTCATCTAAACTGCATAAATAGTCGAATAGAATACAATTAGACTGTGGAATGCAAACATTATTGTTCCAATCTAGGATTAAGAAAAATTCCTATCAAATGTTCATTATTATAGTGTATTCAATAAATCGTAATCAAAGTTCATATTTCATAAAATTGTCTATAATGCAATGGTAATTTCAGAACTGACGATAAATGTCCATGTTGCAATCATGTTCATAAAACGACTAGTATTTCCAAGATCGTCGATCCAGAAATAGATTTTAACGCTCTAAAATCTTTTAATTATTCTTCTTTCTTGATGATGACTGAAAATTGGTCAAAGTAATTTACTGAATAGAATTACTTTAATAAAGTGACACGCTGTCTGAATTCAAATCTGCCAAAGAAAATCATTAACTTTACAGTCAAATCGTGACTACAAAAATATGCAAATTACTGAAAGAAAATATTATCAGTTTCAACTGATCCAAAATTATTTAACTATGCCAATGACATAACAATGTCCTAATAAATCGTAGAAAAAGGCATAAATCATCGAAGTGTACTGAGTACAGAGATATCTAGCAAGAATATGGGGCAAAATATAGGACAGAAAATATGAGAAAAATGGTTGCTCAGACATCGCTAAATGGCTCAAATAAAACAAGAAACGTTCACGACTAACTTATCTGTTGATTGAAGTTCTAGAGGAAAATCTTCCAAAGAAGACTGGTGATGGTTCCATTTCACCAAAAAGATGTGCTCCGTCCTCGAACCTGGAACCAGCGCCCTCGGAGAATAGAACTGCTTCCTCCTCCGGAAATTGCACTGCTCCGTGTAGACAATAGACATCCTTCTGGCAAAACTCTTCTTTGTGAGCCGGGTCTACCCTGGCCTCTCTTGATAGTTCCCTGAAGTTCTGGCAGAAATTCGCCATGAAGTTTATTGCAGTTATTTCCGCAGAAATATTCATAATCGTGGAGTATGAATACGTTTCCACTGCCATTTGATATAATTCAGCGTTGGACAACGATGCATGAGTGTAGTTGGATGTTCACTACATGCTCGCTTTTGTAGAAAGACGATTAGCGAAGTTCCATGCTGCTATTTCACTCCATTGATATATGTCCCAATTGCATTAAAGTCCTTAGCCTTCCATCTCCATTTCTGTTATAATAGTTGAAATAACTGCGATATTATATTGTTCCATGTTAGAATGCAGCGTTGTATCATCAAAAGCAATATGTAGTAGCACGGTTGCAATACCAGTGTCAGCCGTAGCGTAGAATGTGATATTTAAAAGTGCTTCTCAGGTGGCGAGAAAATCACTTTTGTCTGCCGTCTTAAAATGCCAATATCTTTCGAATTATAATCTTGAAAATGTTCAACCTTTCTACACACTTTAATATAGTACCGCACAATCGAATTAGCTTAAAGGCATTAGTCAACTCTTGATATATTATCTTGTAGATTTGAAAATGTGAGCGTTTCAACTTCGCCTAGTTTCAAACACCGTAAAATGGAACTGCGGCACGCTCGAAGCTCGTTCAATGCGGTTGGCTTTACCACACGCTAAAGACAACTTGTTTCACTTATTCACTCGAAAATGACAATATGACATCAGAAAAATATATGCGGTATGAGAACTGATATATGAGCTATGAGAGCTCCTCTCTGCTGTGCAAGACCTTTTATCAACTTCTTAAGGGGCGTATCCATCCCTTCCATAGCTTGTTTCTCCGTCATAGCTAGAAGTTTTAACTTTGGCAATACTTGACGGATTTTCAAATTTCAAAAACTCAAAAATAATTTCTTCAAAATTCCAAATCAATGCCATAACTGAAAATAGATTTCCACAATTCTGCATTCCAAAAGTAACTAAAAATGATAGTTTCAGTAATCTCCGTCTCCCTCCAAACTATCGTTCATTGGTTCGAGTCTCTCCTCCAATCGCGTAACTTCTTCCTCAGCACAATTCCATGTTTCCCTGCGACTGCGTCGTAAATCTCAGATCTTTCTCGAACAAAATCATGACGTCACCAAGAATCTCAGCTCAAGCAGCCTACTTGCGTGAAGTCTGCGTCATCCGTGCTTACGTCATGAATATCCACGTCACAACTATGACAGCCATAACTTAACTCACATTTTCCAATACAGCCACCGTGGTCTCAATATAATTCAATTTACGGGGGCAGTACCATCCCGGCATTTGCCCGAAGACGAAGTGGGAAACCACGGAAAACCACTGCGAGGATGGCTGAGGTGGGAATCGAACCCCCTCTACTCATTTGGACCACCCGAGGCTGAGTAGACCCCGTTCCAGTCCTCATACCACTTTTCAAATTTCGTGGCAGAGCCGGGAATCGAACCCTCCGGGGCGGCAGCTAACCTTGCTGACCGCTACGCTACGGAGGCGACTATTTAATGAAATAATAGGCTTATTAGATCACCTTTTGTCTGTGTGTCTGTGTGTGCGTGTGTGTGTCTCTCTGTGTGTGTCTGTGTGTCTATATGTGTGTGTCCCACTCTAATAACTTCTAAACGGCTGGAGCGATTACAATGAGACTCGGTAAGGCCATAGCACCATTTAGTCCGACCCCAACCGCGCCCTTCAAATTTTATTATTTCTCACCGATCGAACATGGCGGCTGTGCGAAATATTTCACCGGCATTCAATAACTCAGAAACTATTACTGATATCACCCTGAAATTTTTTACGGTGATAAAGGGCACTACTAGAAGTTCACCTATGAGACTTTCAAAAACCTGTCAACTACCAAACCAACTTGGCGGCCAAGCAAATGTGAAATATTTTAATAGACTTTTCTCGCGATTTAACCATTTGAGCGCAGTGAAATTTGGTACTGTAAATGTTTATGCACATTGTAATGCTCTGGCATCTAATTTAGTTCAATTGTTCATACAGCGTCGATATGGCGGCTGTGCGCAATTTTAAAGTTAATTTTTATTTCTTGTGTATTAATCATGCGACATAAGTGAACGTTTGAATAATGAACCTACGCAAAAATCGTCATCTTATAGTACATAACTCTGGACCTACATATATAAAAATCCAACATGGCGACCAACCGAAATATTTAGGCGGTTCTCAATATCTACGAATCTATTACAGCAATCACACTGAAATTTTGTATGTTGATAGAGGCAATTAACATATGTAGAATATATGAAAATAGTCTTTAGTTCTTCATTGAACTACTTGTATAATGTTCAAAACATTTGTTTGATTTTTCTTATTTTCTTTCTTTTAGCGTATGGCTTTTAGTGCCGGGAGTGTCCAAGGACATGTTCGGCTCGCCAGTTTTGTAGTTTCTTCGAGACGGACACCCAATGGGTGAGCTACAAGTACCGTTGGGGAGGAAAGGTGGAATGGAAGGCCGAGGAGTTGGAAGGTAGCGGCTGTGGCCTATAGTTAGGGACCAACCACGGCATTTGCCTGGAAGGAAGATGGGAAACCACAGAAGACCATCTTCAAGGTTGCCGGCGGGGGGATTCGAACCTCCTCGCCTCCCGGATGTGAGGGACTGCCAGCAGTCATGCCGTAACGACCACGGCTAACTCACCTGGTAATTGTTTGATAAGCCTTTATAACTACTTCTGGTGTGCAGATTTTTCAAAAAATTAAAAAATTAATCCTAAGGTTGTCTTAGCATAAACGCAACATTAAGCAATTTCCTCAATTGTTCCAAACGTGAAGGAGCTTAAGGGCCCGGAAAAGTTTCAAATTGTGGGTCTTGGAGAGCCCTGTCAAACTTTCAAACTGAAAAAAAAATCGAGAATCGCTTCCGACGTAAATGCAGTTCCGGAAAAACAGCCAAAAATCACCCCATTTGTTTACTAGTTTTCTTTTATTCAAATCCTAGCCAAATTAACTTGTTCACATAATTCTTTCTTTAATTCGTTCCTTGATTCAATACCCTCAGGCGTATATTACACCAATATAAAGTGGATATTGGTGTAATATATCAAATCAATACGGGAAAATCTAGAATAATGACAAAAGTCATAGATATTCACCCTCAGGCGTATTTTGATTTTTGGAACAATTGCAACTCTGCATTGACTCACACTAGCGCTCATAGTGGTAGAAAAGGCAAACTGCTAATCTAATCGACTGGATATGGTTGAGTCTCCGGTGAACAATTATCAGTCTACCGCGTGTCATCATGCCGGCACCTCGTAAGAAACGTTTAGTGTGACCTTTACATTTGGAAAAGTGGAGAATAGGAAAATTTATTACAATTGCACCAAAAAGGGAATAGTGTTAATGGATGTTCTAGTCTATTACATTAATAATACAGTGCGCCCGGGAATGTTCTCCGCAGTGCCTACAAGCTGCTGCGAGAGATTACGTCACCAGTTACGTTGGCAGCACTGCTGTCGCTTGTTTCATAACAAACAAACAGTAAACTTTATACTCACCACAGCCATTCATAAGTGATGCTAGAAGTGCTGATGACACACATGCTCGCTTATTGCAATACACACTGACGATTTCGACAGCTCACACATGTGGCCTTCGCCCTATCAAGGACACAGTGCTGCCAACTAAACTGGTGACCACTCGCAGCGGAACGTAGCCACTGCGGAGAACAAGCCCGGGCGCCCTGTAATTTTAATGCAGCCAATGACCAATGAAAATGTAGTGTAATACAATGCAGGAACTGTCAGTCTCTACACAATTGTATCAAGGAAGTCAATATTCTTTTACAATATGCCGCATGATATCGGTCACAGGGCTCCCTACACAATTCACAAATGCATGTAGCTGCATTTGGAGTGTGAAAGTATTTCCTTCTGCATATCCTGAAGTGAGATCCATGGACTGCGAAACGCGTCACAGTGTGCCGTAAATCGTAGTCTGCTCTCTTCCAGTCAGATGATAACATCGCTTCTGTCCCATAGAAGTCCAACCATATTTCGTTCTTTTCTAAATGAGGTTCCGCAAGAAGTTCCTGATAGGCAGCGCTAGATGGAAGCTGCATTTGTAGTCTGATTTGCTCAATACAGAATGGCTCTGCAGACAGCTCGTACATTGGCCGGGACGGAGTAAATTTTGATACACACAACGCTTCCTTTAGGATGATAGACTTAACTTGTTCTATTTCCTTTAAGTTGGTTTTGGCCAGATGAGGCCAGATCAGTTCCAGACCGTAGGTTAAAATAGGTGTCAGTGTGGAAACAAAGAGCTTCATAGCAGCAACAAAAGATAGTTTACGTAAATGCTGCATGTTGTTCATAGCTATTAGTGCAGCAGTCGCTCTGTTTCTCACAGACATTGTGAAAAAAGTTCCTGTCGTCTGGAAAATTAACCCCAAATTGTTAAAATTCTTGACGCTTGTTATCGGTAAATCTCCAGGTCTGTAATAAATATTATCTCAATTCGAAATCATTCCCACCTTACGGAAGACCATGTGGGCTGCTTTATTCGCGTTGGTCTGTAATTTGTTCCTCTCGGCCCAGAGAAACAGCCGATCCATACATTCCTGCAGAACTTCCAAACTATTTGCTTCAATTACTACATCATCTGCGTATATATAAACAGATCTTCTCTTTCAAAGACTCGAGGATACCGGTGATGTCAGCAGTTTAGAGAATGAACCGCAGCGGACTAATTGGGTCACCCTGTAGGACACCATTTATCTGCTCAATAAGATTTGAGAACTGAAGACCATCGGAGATCAACACGGTATTGAGATGCAGAATGTTGGTAATTATCAGTGTCAGATAATCAGATTCACCGGTCATAGTCTGAAGTTTCTCAACTATGACCTATCGACTTAACTGGCCGAAGGCCTTCTTAAAATCCGCAAAGATGGCGGAAAATTCACCTCTATAGTGACGAAGTGCCTCATCAATATCTGACAGTAGGTTTTCAATTGCCTGAAAACCAAACTGTTGGTCTGGGATTTTGTCAGAAACTTTTTCTGTCAGTCTTTCCGTCAGAATTCTAGTAAATACTTTGAATATTGTGTTCTCGAGCGCTATTCCTCTATATGAATCCGGAGAGTCTGCACATTACATTAAAGGATGTATTTAACATTCAATCGCTTGCCTGGAGGGCTGGAACTGTAGGATCAATATATATACCTCAAATGGTCAATTTTTTCCGTAAGTATTTGTTGAAAAATGTTGTGTTAAAGGAATATACACGATATTTGAACAAATTTAATACAGATTGCATTACAATAGGTTGTTGTTGTTGTTTGAGTGTTTAGTCTTTTGACCGGTCTGATGCAGCGATCCATGTCTCCCTGTCCTGAGCTAATCGTCTCATCCCTACATAGCTACCACACCCATCCGAGGCAATCTGTTTAACATATTCTAACCAAGGTCCACCCCTACAGTTCTTGTCCTCGACCCCATACTTCCACAACTAAATTTGCTATACCTGGGTGTTCTACTAACCTATCTCTTTTCTTCATTACCAGTCACTAGAAACATCTCCCCTCTCCCGCTCATCTTAATATCTCTTCATTTGTTACTATATCTACCAAACAGGATTGAATCCTGGCACAGTCAGCTGCCATTTGAGGTCAGTAGATTTACTGCCATGTTAAAGATACCTTTCTGAGAAATATTCAGGCACCCAGGCTTCTCTAAATGATGAAGTAGATAAAAAGGTCGTAAAACCATTAACATTATTATTATTATTATTTTTTTTTTTACTTGCGAATTGACCACCTAGGATCACGCTACAATTTCACTGTTTTAGTTGTAAATTCCTCTGTCTCCAGTACTCCTTCATGCGATCGCTGTGCTGCTGCCGTTGTTCGGCCGTCCAAGCTCTTCCGGTCTTTGTAGCTCGTCTCTCGTCGTGAAACCCTTCCAAATTGAGTATACTGTTTCGAAACGTATCCCTTTGCAACATTTGGGCCTCTGGGATGTTAGATATTTCAAGGTCTTTCCTAGTTTCTTTAATCCATGATGTAGGCTAGTTGTTGCTGTTTTTTTGTGTTCCAGAAGTAGTCAAATAACTGCTTATTATCATTATTATTATTATTATTATTATTATTATTATTATTATTATTATTATTATTATTATTGTCTACTTATCTGATCTTCAGCATTCTCCTGAAACACTACTTTTCAAATGCTTCTATTCATCTCTTTTCTGATGAGCTAATAGTCCAAGTTTTATTTACATACCTTACCTCACCTGGTGGCATTATAGCTCACGAAGAACCTTGGCCTGCTCCACCACAAGTCTCCAACCATCCCGATTTTCCGCTCGTTTCGTCCAGTTTCTAACTCCAAGGGCGCGGAGGTCTTCTACACGTCATCTAACTGGCGTTTCCTTGGGTGTCCAACTAACCTTCTTCCTTTTGTCCTACATTGGAAGACCTGACACGTGGCCCGACTTTCCGGCATATCTTACGCTGCATATAACCAAGCCAAAGGATTCTTGCTCTTTTAATTTCTGTAGTGATTGGAGGGTCATGAAACAGCTTATACATTTTTAGCCTATTTTCAATTTTGAAAAAATAGGCTTATGAGATCACCTTTTATCCGTGTGTGTGTGCGTGTGCGTGTGTGTGTGTGTGTGTGTGTGTGAGGTGTGTGTGGGTGTCCCCCTAATAAATTCTAAACGGCTGGAGCGATTTCAATGAAACTCGGTAAGTTCATAGCACTATTCCGGATGACCCCGACCGTGCCCATCAAATTTTGTTACGTCTCACCAATCCAACATGGCGGCTGTGCGAAATATTTCACCAGCATTCAATATCTCCGAAACTATTCCGGATATCCCCCTGGATTTTTTACGGTGATAAAGGGATCTACTAGAAGTTCACCTATGTGACTTTTGAAAAACTGGGAACTACAAAACCAACATGGCGGCAACGCGAATTTGCGACTTTCAAATAGACGTTTCTCGCGATCTAACCAACCAAACGCAATACAACTTGGTACAGTATATGTTTATACACATTGTAATGCACCAACATCTTACTTCGTTCAATTGTTTACATAACCACAAGATGGCGGATGTGCGAAATATTTCACCGGCATTCTATATCTCTGAAACTATTACCGATATCACCCTGAAATTTTGAATGGAGATAAAGGGCACTACTGGAAGTTCATCTATAAGACTTTTAAAAACCGGTTAACTACAAAACCAATATGGCGGCCAAGCGAATTTGAAAATTTAAATAGACCTTTCTCGCGATTTAATGACCCAAACGCAATAAAACTTGGTACAGGAAATGTTTATACACATTGTAATGCACTGGTATCTAATTTGGTTCAATTGTTTACATAACCTCAAGATGGCGGCTGTGCGAATTTTAAAATTAAGTTTTTATTTCTTGTGTCGTAATCATGCGATCGATGTGAAAGTTTGAATAATGAACCTACGCAATAATTTTCCTTTAATGGTACATGACTCTATGACCTATACATTTAACAATCCAACATGGCGACCATCCGAAATATTTAGACGGCTCTGAATATCTAGGAATCTATTATAGCAATCAAACTGAATTTTCTTATGCTCATAGGGACTATGGACATAAGTTCACCTATAGGACTTTAAATAACCTGGTGATCACAAATCCAACATGGCGGCGACGCGAAGTATAAATATTCACATGGACGTTTCTCGCAATTTAACCATCCGAGTGCAGTGACACTTGGTACAGTAAATCCTTATATGAATGTTAATCAACTGGCATCTAATTTATTTCAATTGTTTCCATAACCACAAGATGGCAGCTGTGCGAATTTTTTAAATCTCCTTGTTTCTTCTTGTGTCCTAATAATGCGATTGAAGTTTGAATGCTACACGTACACAATAATCTTCATGTAACAGTACATAAATCTAGGACCTACATATATAAAATCCAACATGGTGACCATCCGAAATATTTAGTCGGTTCTCAATATCTACGAATCTATTACAGCAATCAAACTGAAATTTTGTATGTTGATAGTGGCAGTTAACATAAGTAGGATATATGAAAATAGGATGTGGAGTTCTTCACGGAACTACTTGTTTTATTTGTGTGTACTCGCCATTCCCCATTCACTTGGATATGTCCATAGATTTTCCTCAATATCTTCCTTTCCCATCTGTTGAGTAGATCTTCACTTTTACTTTATTTCTATAGAGTGCTACATTACCGTGACATCGCAAAAGAGTTTCTTATCGTGAACCTTAAAATGGCACCAGAACAAGGAACAAAGCCCAGCTTTACAACCAAGTACAATATCACTATGTGCCTTCGGTGATAGTGCTGCTAGAGTGCAATACACTTGAGCAGTTACCAAACTCCAGCGGACTCATTAGGCTGAGGTCAAGCTTCACCCACCATGAGCTGTCACACTTCTGCTACCTACAATAATCTTCACCTCCATCCCACACACTCACATCTACCTTGGAATGTTTCACGCGAATTATGTAATTCCCTTCATAAGTGGGACTCCTCGACAGGTTGCAGATATGTTCTATTAATGGGACGTGGGATTCTCAGCTGAGCACGGTTTTGCTTCCACTCATACTTTCTTCTTCTTTCCTCGATTTCGGCCATCTTTGGACGCGTAAAATGACCCATTGCATTCACTGTCTCTTATTTCCTTTATCCTTTCTTGCCTTCCAGTAGTTCTTCATTACTTCACTTTGTCTCCTTCTTCCCTCTTCCGTCCAGATGTTAACCCACTTCTTCTTTTCCTTCTCCTGGAAACCCTTGAAATGTTTGATCATATTTCTGAAAAGTGGTCTGCCCTGAATAATATCTATTGTTACTTCCATGTCTTCCATATCTCTTTTTATACTTTTTACCCATTGATTACCTATCTTTCTTTTGTATACAGGACTGAAAATGTGCTTTGTGAGTCTGCTGTTAATCATCCTCATTACGTCTCCAAAGAAATTAACCCTCCTTTTCCTGATCGTATCCTAGATTTTTTTCAATTTCTTTACTTTTGTAGAGGTCGTCATTTTTCTGTATCTGAACTCTCCACTTTCTGTTTTTAATGGCCCCAATATTTTCCTAAGTATCCTTCTTTCCATTTTCTCTAGCTCTTCTATTTCGCCTTTCTTAATTGAAATCATAGATTCTGAAGCATAGAGACTTTCCGGCTTAATTACCGTATTGTAATGTCGAATTTTAGTTGCAATAGAAAGACTTGTCTTGTAGGTATCCTTCGTCAGAAGAAAAGCTATTTCCAATTTTCGTATTCTTGCTCTAGGCCAACCTGCTTCTTTGTCTAGTCCATTCATTTGAGTCATTTCTCCCAAATACTTAAACTTTTCTACCTTGAGAATTTTTCCGGAATCTGTTATTAAAACTGTAGGAGAATTTCTAATATTAGACATACTTAATTATTATTTATTTATTTATTTATTCATAGCATCCTAAATATGTACAGTACATAATTCCCTCAGCACAGCAGTGTCTCTGCCACAACATCTCTACACTCTGTAGTATAAAACGAAAGCCCAGATTCTTGGATGTAACGGATAATCTCGAGAACGACTGGATGGATTTTGATGCGGTTTTCACTATTCTGTAAAGAATTTATCGAGGAAGGTTTCTGTGGAAAATCATTCATTTATGACCAAATGAAACCGAGCAGTAACAATTTCAGTGAATTGAGTCCAAGAAAAACCTTCCGTCCCTGCACCTTTTTGGCATATTATGAATGTACGAATTGTTCAGCATGAAACGTTCTACAGAAAAGGTCCGCGAAAGCATATCTCTATCTTTAATACATCGCCCACTATAAGTGTTTTACGCTTTCATTTCTTCCAAAAAATCTCCATTCAGTGGAAATTTAAACTACTAGCTTCAGAGCGAGATTACGAGCTAACGAGTGAGCCTATCACCCCAGCTTCGGCCAGCCTCAAACTGTCAAGTCGTGTCGAGTGTTTCGAGTATTTTGAGTTTTGCTGTTCACCTCGACTTTTCTGAATTGCATCTGGGACCTGCCGTTGTGCGCCTCTTAAACTTACACTGGGTAAATCGTTAAAGAATCCGGGGTGGGTTCCTAGCTAACTTATATACAAAATATACATTCACATAAGCATTAATAGACAGTTACAATGTAAATAAGATCCTATCGTTTATTAAATCTAATATGTTTTGGGCTAGAATCTATTTGATATTAGCATAGACAGCTTTAACATATCTACGGGTTTTTGATATTCAAATGAAACTGTTACTTCAAAGATCCAGTATCTTTGTACTCCGAATGAACTTAATAACAGCACATCTCATTTCAATGAAATTAAAATACTTTGACATATTGATCCGTCTAGTTGAAACTGCCTTGCCTCTTTTTCGCCCTAGTAGCATGGGTAGATAATAGTAATTTAACAAATGAAGAGGTATCCAGTGTATGAGGTAGATGATTCTGGCGTCTACTAATGGAGAGAAGGGTATGGTACATACTTAGACACCTAGGAATTGCAAACTTAGTTGTGGAAGGATGGGTCGAATATAAGAACGGTAGGGTGAGGCCAAGGTTAGAATATATTTTTTTGTTTGTTCATTTATATATTTATTAATTTTATTTATTTTATTTATTTATTTATTCATGTATGTAATTATTAAATTATGTATTCAATAATTTATTTATTCATTCATTTGTTCATTCATTTATATATTTATTTATTTACAGTATTTATTTCTGTATTTAATTATTATTATTAGCCTATTCCATCATTGTTGCCCTTTTGGACAGTGTTTGAACTTAAGTATCTCATGATGTCACAATTTTCACCTCTTTCCCTTCTTCTCTTCCCAAAATCTCTTCATCCTTTGACTGTGCTCCTGTTTCCTTTGTTCCGTCCACAATGTTCCTATCTTCTTCCTTTCACTTACTAAAAATTTGGCGTTCTTAATTTTGTTTCTGAATTTTTCTCTGTCTTCTATCATTTGCTTGTTGATCCCTAATTGCTTTAAATCGTCTTCTATTTCATGATACCAATTTGTTTTCCTTTTTGAACTGTTTACTACATCAAAGATTTTCTTTGTAAGTCGTTTATTGTTCATTCTCTGTATGTGCCCGTAGAAAGTTAGTCTGCGTTTTCTAATGATATCTGTGAGTCTGTCTGTGTGTTCATATAGCTCTTTGGTAGGTCTTTTCATCCATATCCCATCTCTGTGTACTGCTCCAAATATTTTTCTCAGAATTGTACGTTCAATTTTTTCTGTTTCTGTGATGCCAGATGCTCCAATTGTGGTCGTTTCTGACGCATACAATGCTTCTGGTAATACAACTGTTTTGTAGTGCCTAAGTTTGGCCTGTCTTGATGTGCTTTTCTTATTATAATGTGACCATGTAAGTTTGTATGCTTTCTGGAGTTTTTCCGTTCGTTCTATGTTAGACATCTTGTTTGATCCTCCTATTTGTATATATTCTCCTAAGTACTTAAATTTTCCAACTCTTTGTATGGATCCATATATGGTATGCATGGTTTGTATATTGTTGGTGTGTCGTTCCATGTATTGAGTCTTCTCATAAGATATCTGTAAACCTGTTTTAGCAGCTATTTCATGTAATCGTTCCAGTGCTTCCTTTGCCTCCTGTGTGTTATTGCTGAGTAAGGCTACGTCATCTGCAAATGCCAGACATTTTATGATTGTTTTTGTTTCACGGGTTCTTCCTAGCTGTATTCCTTTAACTTGTTCCTCCCACTGCTTAACAATTTTGTCTAAGACCATGTTGAACAAGATTGGTGAGAGGCCGTCTCCTTGTTTGACACATGTGCGTATATGAAAGGGTTCTGAAATTTCACCCATGAACTTAACTTTAGAGGTGGTGTCCTAGAGCGTTAGTTGTATAAGTGCCCTGGTTTTTTTGTCAATGCCATATTCTTCCAGTACTGCAAAGAGCGTTTGTCTATCAATGCTGTCGTATGCTTTTTTAAAGTCCACAAAGGTAACTACAGTGTTTTTTGTCTGTCTGACTTTCAGTAGTGTTCTCAAGTTCCAGATCTGTTCGATGCATGATCTCCCTTTTCTGAAGCCTGCCTGGTATTCTCCTATTTGTGGATCTGCTTGTGGTTCTAGTCTGTTCAATAACACTTTAGAGAATATTTTGTAAGCGACTGGCACTAGAGAAATCCCTCTGTAATTATTTGGATCTGACTTATCACCCTTTTTATGTAATGGGTGGATCAATGCACATTTCCATTCCTCTGGCATTTTCTCTGTGATCCAAATGTCTGTGATGATCTTATGAATTGTTTTGGTGATGTTTTTATCTTGAAGCTTCCATACTTCAGCAATAATGCCATCTTCTCCTGCCGCTCTGTTATTTTTCATTTGTTGTATGATCTCCTCTATCTCCTCTATTGTAGGTGGAGTAGAATCGGGATTGGATGTGGTTTTTTGGAAGGTCAATTTCTCCGTGGGTTCTGTACAATTGAGAAGATTATTAAAGTATTGTTTGAGAATTGTACAGTTTTCTTTCGTGTTCGTTTCCAGGGACCCATCTGTTCTTCGAAAGCAGAGGCTAGGAGGCTGATAACCCCTAATATTTTCTTTGAATGTTCTGTAAAAAGTTCTTGTGTTATTTCTCTTAAAATCTTCTTCAATTTCTTTTAGCCTGTTGTTGTCCTACGCTCGTTTTTCTCTTCTGATTTCCTTTGATGATTGTTTTTGAACTTCATGAAATTCCTTCCATGTTTCGGATGTTCTGTTACTGCTGAACTTCATCCATGCCTGTGTTCTTCTCTCAGTGGCTTGATCACAAATTACGTTCCACCACCTATGTTTTCGTTTTCTAGGAGGTTGTGCCCAACGCATTGCCTTTTGAACTGTGGTCGCAAGATCTGTCCAAGTGTCAGTTGGATGCCTATTAATTTCTTCAATGATTTTGTCCCTGTTTATCTTCAAATATTCTGGATCAGGCTTCACTATTTTGTTTTATGTTGTCTTTTTCTGTCTTGGGATTGGTCTAATCTTGACTTGTAACAAATAATGGTCAGACTCGAAGAACCCTTTGCGCGTTCTGACATTTACAATTTCCTGCGTATTTTTGTTAGAAATGGCCACATGATCAATCTGGAATTCACCCCATACGGTGTTGGGTGCTTTTCATGTTGTAAGTTTTCGTCTTGGCTTTTGAAATTGTGTCGACATAATTTTGAGGTTAAAATTTTGACAATATTTTATGAGGTGTTCCCCATTTTTGTTTGTGCGATAGTGTGCTGAATGAGGGCCTGTGATTTGTCTGTATTTTCTCTCCTTACCTAATTGCGCGTTAAAGTCTCCCATTAAAATTTTAACATGCCTTTCTGGTATATTGTTTGTTACTTCTTCCATGTCTTCCCAGAAGTCTTCAACTTCTTGTGGTTTCTTTCTATTATGCTCATTTGTAGGTGCATGTACATTGATAATCGTGTAACCTTTATTACCTGATTTGAAGGAGAGTGTGGAGATCCTTTCTGATATGGAATTAAAGTCAATAATGTTATCCATGACTGATTTGTGTACTGCAAATCCTGTTCCAAACAATGATGGTGTACCTCTTCTGACAGCAGGTTTACCTTTATAAATCCTATAATTTTCTGTGTTGAAATGATTTTCATCTTGAAAACGAGTCTCTTGAATCGCAAGAATTTTTATTTGAAATTTTTCTAACATGTCTGTGAGTTGTTTTAGTTTTCCAAGTTTGAAGAGAGTATTAACATTGACAGTGCCAATGTAGTGTTTGTGTAGAGATTTTGAGAAGCTCCGATTCTTCTCCTCATGATGTTCCTGGTCCCCCAGAATCCGATGACCAGGAAAGTCCAGCACGGTGACTGGGGCCTGGGGTAGAGGATTTCTTTCCTTTTGTTCCATCATGATTACTTCAAGTTGAAGGTGGTTGTGGCGATCTTAAAGAAAGGTCACGATGATTGCTGACTTGATTGTTGAGATCAAGACATATTTCACAGCCGCACCAACTAGGTGAACAGACGCTGACCAATAATCGCTGGATACCAGAACAGACACTATTGGATTTTGTGTGTTTGGTCCGCGAGAGCTATTTTATTTCGCTCAAGTCCGCCGGCAAGCCGGTGAGGACCCCTCTATCCGCCACCTGGGACGCGCCACGTCGGAGTATCACCTCTCCGCCTGCTACGACAACGTAGTAGGTTCGTGGTCTGTATTTAATTATTTAATTATTTAATTATTTAATTATTTAATTATTTAATTATTTAATTATTTAATTATTTAATTATTTAATTATTTATTTATTCATTTATTTCATTATTAATTACTTATTTATTTATGTATTTATTTATTCATGTATTTAATTATTCAATTATTTATTTATGCATTTATTTATTTATTTATTTATTCATTTATTCATGTATGTAATTATTGAATTATTTATTCAATAATTTATTTATTCATTCATTCATTCATTTGTTCATTCATTTATATATTTATTTATTTATGTATGTATTTAATTATTTAATTACTTAATTATTTAATTATTTATTTATTTATTCATTTATTTAATTATTAATTATTTATTTATTTATATATTTATTTATTCATGTATTTAATTATTCAATTAGTTAGTTATACATTTATTTATATGTTTATTTATTTATTCGTGTATTTAATTATACAATTATTTATTTATTTATTTATTCATTTAATTATTTATTTATTCATTCATGTATTTAATTATTTAATTAGTTAATTAATTAATTATTTAATTATTTAATGATTTTTTATTTATTCATTCATTCATTTATTTATTTATTTAATTATTTTTTATTTTTTTATTTATTTATTTATTTATTTATTTATTTATTTTTATATATTTATTTATTTATTTATTTATTTATTTATTTATTTATTTATTTATTTATTTATTTATTTATTTAAACACATTGCCTGGGATCTAGGGTGTGGTAGCTATGAAGTGATGAAACGATTAGCTCAAGATAAAGAGGCATGGAGGGTTACAACATACCAGTCAAAAGACTGAAAGCTCAGACACAACACATTGTATGAAGCCCCAAATGGGCAAGGAGTATAAGCCCACCACGTATGGTGTATTCAGGATAGCACTACGCACTCAATGGATGTTGACCAGTGACATTTGGACCGAATCTCGTATCTTTCCTTTTCTTCTCTGCTGAGTGCATCCCATTCCAATCCTCTGAGCAGAGCCGGGACTTGAACCCGGACCTCAAGAATGCTAGCCACCACACTTCGAGGTGGTCTTAAAAAGCAGGTTTTTAATCAATTCTACTTACAGGTGAGTTAATTAATCGACGCCATGTACTGCAGATATACCTTAATGTCCAGCATAAATCATTCATTAAACGAGTATTAAAATACCTCATGTCCATAGCATTTATCTTGAGAGAGATCTTAATGAGAACTCAGAGGCTAGAGTTGGCGCCAAGGTTGGTCACACCTCTTAATAAACCCGGTCATTTACAGATCAAGAGTCATGATTAATTGGTGCATCAACGCCTTGGTCATCAGCACCATGAGGTTTATTTACTCGTGTCAGGAACAAAAATATTACATAAGAAATTATGTACAAAATGGGCAACAAAAATGACAAAACTTGAACATTTAAGGTTCTAAATAATGCATGACCAATATTTTGCCATGTCACGTCCATTTGGTGTAGCCTTCACCAGATCCTCCATGGTGCACAGTATAGGACACAGACTGCACTGAAGCAGATGACCCATAGTCTGTTCTTCACCGCATTCACAAAGGACCGAGTCGCAGCAAAAACCCCATTTATAAATGTTGGACTTGGATCTGCCAACACCAGATCGAAATCTGTTGAGAGACTTCCAAGTTGTCCAAGCCTCTGTATGTCCTGCTGGGAGCCTTTCAGATGTAGCCATCCACTGAGTAATGTGGGGGCTTCTGGTCAACCAAGATGTAATCCTCAAAACCTGAGGTTTGTCAGTTAGGCACTCAGTTGTGTGAAGAAAGCTTCTTCTGGTCTTCAGTCGAGAGTGGGCTGGTTGAAAGCTATACAATGGATGTGCTTGAGACACATCAACCCTACATCTCTCACATTTAGCTGCAACTTCTCTTTTGATATCTGGGGGTGCAATGCCTGCTAAACAATACAGTTTATCATGGGGTGGGTCTAAGGCAGCCAGTGATGAGTCTACACGTGTCATTAAATGCAGTATCAACCTGCTTGGTATGACACGACCTATGCCACACAGGACATGCATATTCTGCTGCAGAGTAACAGAGTGCTAAAGCAGTGGTTCTTATTGTTTGAGCTTGATTCCCCCAGCTGGTACCAATTATTTTGCGAAGGAGGCAGTTTCTTGCGGATACCTTATTTTTGGTGTTTAGACAATGTCTTTCATACGTGACAGATAATAATGAAACCATTTTTGTACATCTGTCCGAAACACCACAACATAAACGGCAAAAATAGAAAACCTTAGTGTAGTTATGAAGTAAAGTAAAATTATTCGTTTCTTTTCATACTTTACGCCCTTCTCGGTAACTGTTCAACGATGAGCGAATTCAAACAGTACTGTAGTTGTTAAATGATCCTAGAATGATGATGATAATTGTTGTTTTAAGGGGCCTAACATCTATGTTATCGGCCCCTAATGGTTTGGGTGATAATGAAAGATACTACTGTAGAAGAAGAAATGGTAAACAAATAAAGGATAAGGCAAGTAAAGGACAGGAAGAAAATAAATGCCCTCAACCCTCGAAGAATGAGGATTGAGGGACTTGGAAGGAAGGAGAGCCATGAAAGACAGATAGGAAAGGGGGAAAGAGGAGAGGGCCCGCTCCAAAGTCAGTGGAAAAAGGGGAAAATACGGACCCAGCTCAGGAATCCCCCGGGGTTGCCAACACCCGAACTCACCAGCCGTGAGCCCCTGAGGGTGTAGCAGTATGCAGGGTGCACCAGAAGTGGTGGGTCTACATACACCCTGCCTCCTTGAGGGCCTTGAGCAGAAGGCTGGAGATAACAATGAATAGGAAAACAAGGCTGTCCTCTCGAAGAATTAGGATATCAGGAAAGATGCGACAAGGACCAATTAAGGCGGGATAAGAAGAGACTCCTAGGCCTCGGATACCCTAGTACCGTTGGGGTCGGAAGAGTTGACCAAGAGTGGTCGACAGGAAAGATGACGGAGAGGAGCCCGGCACAAGTAAGTGGAAGCAATGCCAGTCTCAGCTGGGATCCCGTGGTAGCCAACCCACGTCCCACTAGATGTGAGCCCCTGGGGGAATCCTAGAATGAATAAGCAGTTTTCTATCGTCGGGGAACTAAAATATTGGTACAGTGTTCAGAACAGCGTTGTTTTCAGAGACTGTGTTACTTAATACAAATGATTAGTGTGTCGTAATGGTGCAAACCTATTTTCTTAGTATTGAGAACATTACTCAGCAGACAAGGTAGGGGTCCCTATTTTAGCAAAAACTTCAAAAAGACAATTTCAACAATTGAGTCAAAAGTTGAAGGAATAAATGGCCCGAAAAGGTTTCAAATTGTGAATCTTGGAGAGCTTTGTCAAACTAAAAATCCAAATTTGGAAAAATCATTTTCGACCTAAATGCAGTTCCGGAAAACCAGCCTAAAATCGCTTGGTTTTTTTTTACTTGCTTCCTTTTTGATTCAAATCCTCGCCAAATTAACTTATTTACATAATTCTCTCTTTAATGTGTTCTTGATTTAATACCCCGAGGAGATTCTTGATTTTTTTAAATCTTCACACCGGAAATACTCCAGTGAAACTCTGCCATCACTCACACTAGCGCTCGTAGTGGTAGAAAATGCAAACTGCTGATCTAATCGACCGGATATGGTTGAGTTTCCGGAGAACAATCATCAGTCATTATGCCCGCACCTCGTAAGAAACTTTTAGTGTGTCATTACGTTCGGAAAAGTGGAGAAAGCAATGAAAATTAATTACAATTGCACCAACAATAAGATTCAATGATGAACCGGGCTAGAGTGGGCAATCGGACGAAAATTTAATAGAGATCGACAGACTACGAGAAGATAGTGTCACAAACTATGACATTAAAGGATGTCTTAGCTTGCCACGGTGGGTGAGTGCCGGTCTACTAACCCCAAGATTTCAGGTTCGCTCCTGGCCTTCGTAAGTGATTTTTGAAAGGCGGCAAAAATACGACACGCATGTCATACGATGTTGGCATGTCAAAGAACCCATTTGAATTCAGTAGGCCGTGTTCATAATGGAAAAATTAATCTTGGGAGTTTCCGCCACGCCAACACTAAGTTCCTCATTTCTCTACTAGAAAGCGCTATAGTGTTCAAGGAGCTTAGATATCTAACATCTAACCTCCTTGACTTTGATAGTGATTCAAGGAACAACGAAATTCGATATACAAGGTACCCTCTGGGTGTCAAATTACAAAGCTTGCACCCAGCACCCGAGGCCATACGATATTATTATTATTATTATTATTGTTATTAAAGGATGTTTTCAACATTGAGTTGTCCGGCTCCGTGGCTAAATGGTTAGTGCGCTTGAATTTGGCCCGAAGTGCCCCGGGTTCGATTCCCAGCCGAGCCATCAGGGATTTTAATCTCCTGAAGTTAATTCCCGTGGCTCGGGGACTGCGTGTATGTGACGTCTTCATCATCACTTCATCCTCATTACGACGCGCAGGTCACCCACGGGCGTCAACTAGTAAGTCCTGCACTCGGCCTTCAATATTGAGTTTGAATTCCCTTTGTAATGACTGTGCTATTCCTGAAGCAGCATTCCACTGGTGTAGGGTCCTGACATCAACATGGGGAACTGCGTACGTTGTTTCCTTGTAATGGCGTAGGTCATGATTCATCGTCTGGAGAGTTGAAAATTGAATGTAAGGTCACTCCGAGTGACAGAGACAGGTCATGGCAGTACAGTGCTGGCCATGGAAACAATACTGTATGTTAGGTAGTCAGCCAGAAGGCTGGTAGGATCCTCAAAAAGTACCGCCGTTAGGTTATGTGGGTAGATACCCACAAAACCCAAGGCAGCGCAATATTGAAGCGTACTAGGCAAGGTGAGGAGTGAGGTAGTTTGCCATTGCTTTCCTCACTGAGTCAGAACATCTGCACTGACCTATGTGTAGAACCTTTCACAGCATAAATAGACACTGACTGTGCCCTGAATGTCATTACTAAGCACCACCCATAACTCATATTGACATCGAATATAGATCTAGGTATTTAGGAAGTCATTTTTGAAGCCCTTAGTCTGGAGCGTGGCGCTCTATGGAAGTGAAACTTGGACTGTTGGCGCAGCAGAAAAGATGAGAAAAGAATCATTTGAATTGTGGTGTTACAGGAGAATGATGATCAGATGGGTAGATAGGGTTACAAATGAAGAGGTATTAAGATGAGTGGCAAAGGAGAGATGTTTCTGGCGACTGCTAATAAAGAGAAGATGATGATGATGATGGTTGGTTGGTTCCTCAGTTTAGGGGCTGCGACAACGCGGTCATGTAGCCTCGTGTACTTTGGGTGTGTGTAGAATCTGTCTGATAACCGGTGTTAATTGTGATGTCTGTATTAGTGTGTGTTATCTGTTTTTAATTCAAGTAAGGACTGCTGACATTCAATTTTGAAGTAGTTCCTACTTTTGTTACCAAACGCCACCGTCAACGACTACTAGTTCTGAACATGTCGACCTCCCTTAGTCAACCCTTGTTCTCTCCCGACCCCTACGGTATTAGGGTATCCGAGGCCTAGGGAGTATTTCACTTTCCCGCCTTAATTGGCCCTTGTCTCATCTTTCCTGATCCCTCATTCTTCGAGGAGTCAGACCTCTTGTTCTCTTTTCAGTGTATCTACTGCCTTCTGCTCAAGGCCCTCGCGGAGGCAGGGTGTGTATAGCTCCACCACTTACGGTGGACCATGGATTGTGCTACACCATCAAGGGCTCACGTCTGGTGAGTTCGGGATTTGGCGACCCCGAGGGCTTCCCGAGCTGGGTCCGTTTTTTCTCCTTCTTCTGTTGCCTTTGGGGCGGTCCCTCTCCTCTTTACCTTTCCTATCTGCCTCTCCTGGCTCTTCTTTCTTCCAAGTCCCTTAATTCTCATTCTTCGAGGGTTGAGGGCATTTCCTTTCCTCCTGTCCTTTGTTTCCCTTATTCCTTTTTTTTTTGTTTTGTTTTCCATTTCCTCTTCTAGTTTGTAAGTTTGTAGTTAGTTTTGGGTTTAGTGTCATGCCATTTAACTTTTCACGATCACCCAAACCATTAGTGGCCGATAACCCAGATGTTAGGCCCATTAAACCGACAATTATATTCATCATCATGTATTTCCGTAATGACTGTAGTAGTTTGTGTCGTTATTTCATGCTCATAAACCTACCGCTCAGTCCCGCCCAACTAGTTATGAGGATTCAGTGTCTGCTTCCTGTGTCTCCTGTGGGTAGCGTGAGGAAATCTCTATACATTTAAAATACACCACTACGTGTTAGTTTCACATAGTAAAATACAATGCTTCTACACCGATTTTCAAATGATGGATGGCTGCTCGTACATCATGGACAAAGCTACCTTTATTCCCCCCGTCCTTCCACTACTGTTCAATCACTTATCCATTCGTGCATGCGTTTTTGAATTCTTCCTCACAACCAGTAAACTGACAGTCGCTTATCTACTGTGTGTGGACTACATAATAGAACCCTCTACTACAATATAACGTACTGTACATTCCTCACTTAACCATTTATGGGATAGTGGTCTCTATATTAACCACCTGTCATCAGGACAGTTTATGCTTTCAAAGATGCTGATAGTTGAATCTTTAAGCCAAATTTTGGAAAATGTTCATGCCGAAGTGCTAGTACTTCTAAAAATCAAATATCTACTTGAAGCAATGTGTCGGATAAAATTCTAAAAAAAAAAAAAAAATGAAACTAAAATCATTAACAATTAAAGTGTAAAACTAAAATATAAATATATAAATAAAATCATAAAAATAAATTACAATAATAACATAAATATAAACAAATTATGAAAATAATTGTAAAAATTAATTCGAAATTAGTTAATCTTATATATATTAAAAATATTTATGTTAACTTAATCCAGTCCGTCAGGCCATTCTATCCGGTCGATTTCCTTCATTCTTTTTTAAAATTAAAGGTATTCATGCACAGATTTGTTATCAAGTATTACAAATCACTTAAATTCCGCCTTTCTCAAATTATTTGTGTTTTTTTTTCTTCAACTTTTTCAAACTTTTTATCTCATTAAAACAATCATATCTTTGGTTCTAATTGAGGTACGCAGGTCCATTTGGTCTACGAATACTCACTGAATCGAGCTCTTTTATTTGAGTTCTTAATTATTCAAATCGGTGGATTCTGAGGAAAGTTATGAGTGGGCATTCGATATTACATCTCATTTTTTCAACATTTTGTCTCATTCTAGCAATCATATCTTTGGTTCTACTTGAGTTACACAGTTCGTTTTGGGCTAGTAGCACTCAGTGGATCACGTTATATATTTTGAGGTATTAAATATTTAAATTGGTTGATTCTGAGGAATATTATAAGTGCCGAAGCGAATATTAGAAATATTTATGAAAAATTATCCGAGTCCGTCCGGCCGTTCTATCCTGTCGATTTCCTTCAGTCCTTTTTCAAATGAAAGGGGTTCATGCACGGATTTGTTATCTAGTATTACAAATCTCTTAACTTCCGCCTTCCTCAAATTATTTGATTTTTTCAACTTTTTACAACTTTGTTTCTCATTGAATCAATCATTTATTTGGTTCTAATTGCATACGCAGATCGTTTTAGTCTAAGAACACTCGGTGGATCATGCTCTCTCCTGAGTGCTCTTACCTATTCAAATCGGGTGATTCTGAAGAAAGTTATGAGTGGGCATTCAACATTATTTCTCATTTTTAGCCTATTTTCAATTTTGAAAAAAATAGGCTTATGAGATCACCTTTGTCGGTGTGTGTGTGCGTGTGTGTGTGTGTGTGTGTGTGTGTGTGTGTGTGAGAGAGAGAGAGAGAGAGAGAGAGAGAGAGGTGTGTGTGTGTGTGTCTAATAAATTCTAAACGGCTGGAGCGATTTCAATTAAACTCGGTAAGTTCATAGCACTATTCCGGGCGACCTCGACCGTGCCCTTCAAATTTTGTTACGTCTCACCAATCCAACATGGCGGCTATGCGAAATATTTTACCAGCATTCAATATCTCCGAAACTATTACCGATATCAGCCTGGAATATATTACGGTGATAAAGGGAACTACTAGAAGTTCACCTATGTGACTTTTGAAAACCTGGTAACTACAAAACTAACATGGCGGCCACGCGAATTTGCGACTTTTAATTAGACGTTTCTCGCGATTTAACCAACCAAACGCAATACAACTTGGTACAGTATATGTTTATATACATTGTAATGCACCGACATCTAACTTGGTTCAATTGATTTCATAACCACAAGATGGCGGATGTGCGAAATATTTCACCGGCATTCTATATCTCTGAAACTATTAGCTGAATCACCCTTAAATTTTGTACGGAGATAGAAGGCACTACTGGAAGTTCATTTATAAGACTTTCCAAAAGTGGTTAACTACAAAAGGAACATGGCGGCCAAGCGAATTTGAAAATTTTAATTAGACCTTTCTCGCGATTTAATGTTACAAACGCAATGAAATCTGGTACAAGAAATGTTTATACATGTTGTAATGCACTGGTATCTAGTTTAGTTCAATTGTTTATATAACCTCAATATGGCGGCTGTGCGAATTTAAAAATTAAGTTTTTATTTCTTGTGTCGTAATCAAGCGATCGAAGTGAAAGGTTGAATAATGAACCTACGCAATAATTTTCCTTTAATGGTACATGACTATATGGCCTATACATTTAACAATCCAACATGGCGACCATCCGAAATATTCAGACTACTCTGAATATCTGCGAATCTATTATAGCAATCAAACTGAATTTTTTAATGTTCAAAGGGGCTATGAACTTCAGTTGACCTATAGGACTTTAAATAACCTGGTGATCACAAATCCAACATGGCGGTGACGCGAAGTATAAACATTCACATGGACGTTTCTCGCAACTTAACCATCCTAATGCAGTGAAACTTGGTTCAGTAAATCCTCATACGAATGTTAATCCACTGGCATCTAATTTATTTCAATTGTTTCAATAACCACCAGATGGCAGCTGTGCGAAATTTTAAAATCTCCTTGTTTCTTCTTGTGTCCTAATCATGCGATTGACGTTTGAATGCTACACGTACACAATAATCTTCATGTAACATTGCATAACTCTAGGACCTACATATATAAAATCCAACATGGCGACAATCCGAAATATTTAGTCGGTACTCAATATGTACGAATTTATTACAGCAATCGAACTGAAATTTTGTATGTTGATAGTGGCAGTTAATATAAGTAGGATATATGAAAATAGGCTGTATAGTTCTTCACGGAACTACTTGTTCATATTCTTGCACCGAAAAATGAATATTGCCATGAAATTAATTGGGTGGTTTCAGATCTACTTCAGAAACTTCTAGATTTTACACGAGTGTGAATACATTGGTAACTGAGGAAGAAAGTGAAGTTTTGCATTTTCCCACTGAATTTTTGAACAGGCTTGAAATGAGTGGCCAATCTCCCCAGGTGCTGACTTTGTAAGAAGGAGCTATTGTAATGCTCCTTAGGAATTTCAGTGCAACTAAGGGGCTACTGAACGGGACGTGGCTAATAGTTAGAAAATGTACGACAATACAATAGATTTATAAGTTCTAACTGGTGTGAATAGTGGGGAGCGAATACTGCTACCTCGCGTAGATTTGTCACCATCTGACACTACAATGCCGTTCTCTTTTAAAAGACTGCAATTTCCGATTACACAAGCGTTTTGTATTACGATCAACAAAGCGCAGGATCAAACGCTTCATCGAGTTGGAATCTACTTGCCTGATCCTGTTGTATGTTGCTTTATCCAGAGGAAAACATTTAAAGATGTAAAAGTAGAAATTAAACCTAAGGGTCGACACACAGCGAATATTGTCTGGAAGGAAGTACTGTGAAATAAATATTATAAACTATTACATAATGTCGTTATTTTTAATTCCAATACTGAAAAATAATGCTGCGGAGCAGCACGGGTGCCCTAGTTAATTAAATAAAAATATCGAAAATGAATCTATAAGAACATAACTTGAAAATTAAAAATAAATAAATTGGAGAAACAAAAAGTAACATTATTAACAATTATAATAATTAAAATAAACACATAAAAGTAAAAAATAGGGTTTCCCTATAAAGGATTGATTTGGTATTTACGTTTCCTTACTGACATCAATTTTTCTAGGGAGATTAGACTACTCCCCTTACTTTCATTCTTCCCTTCTTTCTTTCTTTCTTTCTTTCTTTATTTCTTTCTTTCTTTCTTTCCTGCTTGGCTCGTTGCGTTTGACTGTCATCGTGGAGGTCCAGGTACGATTCACAGTTCTGCCAAGAAATTTAATTCTGGCCTGAGGGCTGGAACGGGGTACATTCAGCCTGGTGGGGCAAAACTGAGAAGAGGAGGGTAAGATTCCTATATCGGCCATCCTGGAAGTGGTTTTCCGTGGTTTTCCACTTCTACTCCCAGAAAATGCTGGGATGGTACCTAACTTAAGGCATCGGCCGCTTCCTACCCACATCCTAACTCAATTACAAATACACACACTAGTACAGACTTCACAGTGATACAGGTTATCAGACTAATTCTACAAACACCCAAGTACACGAGGATGCATGACCACGTTGTCGTATAGCCCCTAAAAGAATCATCAACAACTCTTTCTTGCTTTCTTTCTTTCCTTCCCTCTTCCACGTTCTCACTTTTCCTTTCCCTTTCCCTTTGGCTTTGCGTTCATCTTTCTTTCTTTCTGTCTTTCTTTCTGTCTTTCTTTCTTCCCCCTTCTCACTTCCCCCTTTACCTTTCCCTTTGCCGTTGCCTTTGCCTTTCTCTTTCTTTCTCTCTTTCTTTCCCCTTCTCACTTCCCCCTTTGCCGTTGTCTTTCCTTCGCCTTCCTCTTTCTTTTTTATCCTTTCTTTCTTTCTTTCTTCGTTTCTTCTTTCTTTCTTTCTTTCTTTCTTTCTTTCTTTCTTTGTATGACCACCACGTGATGCAGTGACTAGCATAATTGGTTGTCACCCCTGAGATCCGGATTCTCGACTCGGCCAAGAAATGTAATTCTGGTCTGAGGGCTGGAACGGGGTACACTCAGCCTCGTGAGACAAATTGATAAGAGGCGGGCTCTATTCCTACCTCATCCATCCTGAAAGTTGTTTACCGTGGTTTCCTCAATTCTACTCCAGGGAAATGCTGGGATGGTACCTAACGTAAGGCCACGGCCGCATCTTGTCCAAATCCTACCTCGATTACAATTAGACACACTAGTGCAAACGTCACAGTAAAACAGGTTATCAAATAAATTCTGCACCAAGCACACGGGGCTATATAACCACGACGTCGCAAAGCCCCTAAGAGAATCAACAACAAAGGAGTGTGTTAGAACTTATTTAGCACATTGTGTTCTATTTTCTTCCCAATATCTCTTCATCTATTCTCTTTTGTGTTCTTGTGTTCATCTTACATTCTTCCGTGTAGATTTCTTGGAAAAATAGATTCTATTTAAAATAGGGTTCTAGATTTTGGTCCATTGTGAATTATTTCTTCGTTATTATTATTACTCGAAATTTAATGCTTTTCAGTCGGTCAACACGATTGTATTAATTATAATGGGTGGATCCCTAATCCTAAAACATTTGATGATGATGATTACTTGACGATCGAAGCTGCTCATCCTTCCTATATTATTTTGCTAAGGTCCCATTCCGGTTTTGTCCTGTTAACACCAACCTACACATATGGGGTACCTACAGGTTCCGCATAACCCCATGTGTGCCCGAAACGCACTCACTTCCTTTTTACATGCCTCACAATTGGATAAATACCTTAAAAATGTACATTTGCAATGGGAGCACCGTAACCTGGTGAGCCTGCCGCTAGAGCGCAGGGCAGCGCGGTGGCGGCAGCCATCTGGCGGGAGCTCGGCGTACTGCTAGGTGCAGCGCGGGGGCAGCAGCCATCTGGCGGGAGCACGGCGTACTGCTAGCTGAGAAGTCTCTCAGCAGATGGCTCCGTGTGGTCTCGCCAAGACTTTCTCTAGTGTTCAATCCTTTGCAAATGTAACAAGAAGTTCCGTGACGAACTAAAGAGCCTACTTTTCATGCCAATGATTATTCTACAGTATATGAACCTATCTAGAATAATGACGAAATTAAGTTGGTAATATCGAAATGTCTAATTAGTTCGAAATATTCCTTGTATAATGTAGCCTAATAGAGCACTACAGTTGGCAGCCCTGGTGACTGAATATATTCTTAGTTCCATCTCTTAAGGTACAGAATACAAAATTTGGTTGAAGTCCAATGGACGTTACATGCAGTTAGACATTGGATCTATCAGCACGCGTAAAAGGATGTTGGCAACAATGTCATGCGTGTGCCGGTTAGAAATAATCGGAAATATTATGATATCTTGTTGTGCCAATTTTGGATGAAATCCATTTGCTAGTATAGAAGTTACATGTATTTTAAAATTGGACCTATCTGTAAGCATAGAATCATGTTGGCAGCACTGACTTATATTAATTAATCCAAATTAACCTAGAGTGTCAGGTGCTATACGTGTGCAAAGTATAGAGCTGTTGGCTTGCATACTTTCTGATATATTGATATTAGGGTAAAAATATTAAATTTATTAACAGTTGGCAGCCCTGATTGCTCTTAAGAATACTTATAGTCATATATGTTATGTTACACATAGCACATACGAAATTTGGTTGAAATCCCACTGATAGTATAGAAGTTACATGTATTTAAAAATTGGTCCTATCAGCAGGCTTAGAATCATGTTGGTGGAACTGAAGTATATAAGTTACTCCAAATTAATCTAAAATGTCAGGTACTATACGTGTTCATAGTTTAAAGCTGTCGGCTTGCATACTTTCAGATATATTGGTATTTGTATGAAGAAAATAGAGAGAGCAATTATTAACCGATGGCAGCCCTGGTGGCTCTTAATAATACACTCAGTCATATCTGTTTATGTACAGATATTACATACAAAATTTGGTTGAAATCCAATTAATAGAGTGGAAGTTATATGTATTTAAAAATTTGACCTATCAGTTGGCTTAAAATTATTTGTCAACACTGTCATGTATGGCCTCCTGGCAATTAAACTGAAATATTATTATCTACATGTGGGCCAATTTTTGAATAGCTCCGATGCATACCTTCCATGATATCCAACATGGAGCTCAAATTTCTAGTGCGTTCTATTCAGGAGTTGGTAGCACTGACATCATTTTCAAATATGGGCTTGAGATATTCCGGTATACATCTTTACTCATACTAAATTTGGTTTCGATTGCTGCAGCCGTTTAGGAGTTGATAGGGGGGGTGACACACAGACAGACAGACAGACAGACAGAAGGACAGACAGACAGACACACACACATTTTCCCGGATCGATCTCATGTCTACTTTTTCCGCATTTTTGCAAAATGTGAAAAGTAGGCTAAAAATTGCTGTAGAAGAAACTCCCGAGCAATCCTTTGCAAATGTAAAAATTGCTGTAGAAGAAACTCCCGAGCAAACAATAACCGATGGATTCGTTGTAACATCGAATATTATCTACAAAGAGGTGCTGTGACAAGTATAAAACACTGTTCTACATAATTCTTTGTGTTCTTCTCATGTACGTATGCCGTTTAACAACAATAAATACATTTCTTCAATATTTAAAACTTCGTTCTCCCACATTCTTCCCTACTACCCCATAAACCTACATTCTCGTTGCGAAAGCACGGGCCCACTAGTCCAAGTGTATTTTCTCTCTCTCTCTCTATTCGTTTAGTCGATTCCGACTCTCCGTGACCCCATGTACTAGACTACGCCAATTTCTCCTGTCCTGCACTGCCTCTCGAAGATTTTCCAAGCTGGAATTTAGTGCTTCTGTGATGCCATCCATCCATCTCATTCTTTGCCTCCCTCTTCTTCTTGTGCCTTCTATCTTCCCCAGCGTTAAGGTCTTCTCTAATGAATTATGTCTTCTCATGATGTTTCCAAAGTAGCCCTGTTTTTGTTTCAGGATTAAGCCCTCCAAGGAACAAGCTGGTTTAATTTGCTGTAAAACTGACTTATTGGTTCTCTTCGCAGTCCATGGAACTCTAAGAACTCTTCTCCAACACCATAATTCGAAGGAACCTATTCTACGGCGTTCAGCTTTTCTTATGGTCCAGGTCTCACATCCGTACATCACAACTGGAAAAACCCATAGCCCTTATTATACGGATCTTTATTGTTAAGGTTAGGTCTCTACTCCTTAAGATATTGTCCAGATTTGAAAATGCCTGTCTACCAAGTAGCAATCGTCTTTTGATCTCATGACTGCAGTCACCATCGGCAGAAATCTGTGAGCCAAGATAGTTTAAAACAGAGACTATCTCCATCTTTTCTCCTTCTACTTGCCATGAATTGACAGTTGTAGTTGTCATAATTTTTGTTTTCTTGACATTCAACATTAGTCCAGCCTTTGAACTTTCTTCTTTCACTTTCAGTAAGAGATTTTTTAAATTAATCCCATGTAAATATATTTCAATATTAAGGACCCAATTTAGTTACAATTGCGTAGAATCGTGTTGACCGACTGAAAAGCATACATTTTCGATTATAAAGGCCACACTAAAAATGGCTTCACACACGATAGTAGTAATAATAATAATAATAATAATAATAATAATAACAACGACCGAATTTGTATCCACAAAATAAATTCTAACACAGAATTGAATCACTGAATACGCCACGATACATACACAAGGTTAATCACATCAAGTACTAGGGTGAAATCATCTAACCCACAGGTATGGAAAGAGTAGCACAAAAATCACGTGAACTCAAAATGCGAAAAGCGTGCGACAAAATCGCGAACATCTACAGCAAGAGATGCATGAGTATCAACACAAAAATTCGACACTACATACTGTCATCAAGCCAGAGACACTCGACCTTAAACCTCAACTACCAAGGGGATCTCGAAATCATCAAGAAGGCGGAGAGAGAAACCATCCGAAAATCTTGGCTCCTAAACTCATATCTAAAGGATATCGTCTACAATCGCGCACAATCACAGTGAGATACTCCAACATCGAGACAGGTTTCCGCAAACGACGACTGCGATTTTAAGGCCACATCATGAGACTGAATAACGACCGATTAACAAAGCGAATTCTGACATACTGTACTTAAAGTGAAATCAGTCTGGGTTACACAGGTCCAAATTGATCTCAGGAGTGTCATTACTACACCAACAGACATCGAGGATCGAATGGCATTCAGACAAAAGATACACAGTTGGGAAGTTACACCGGAAGATCGACCAAAGGGAACGGGGAACGATGGACGGAGTGTGAGGTTGGGGTTCCTACTTAGTCGCGTGCGTGCTTGAATACGTATGGCTATGTTGGAAAAGGGTTAGGTGGGTGAAGGACTAGGGTTGAGTGAGGGGTCGTTTGAATGGTATTTGTTCCGCTCTATCTGATGGTGAGATTATTTTTTTAATGGGTGGATGATTGGAATGGTATTTTGGGTAAAAATGCGTTTTTTTACATATTGTGGATATTTGGTGAACCCGAAAGGCTAGAACGATGTGGTTGGATGTATTTTTTGTTGACTAGGTGGGATACATCTTTTGGATTAAACATGTGTTTTTTGACATTTTTCCTAATATTTGGCAAACCGAAAAAGTTATAGCTACGTGTCATGAGTCCTCGTGGTTGTTGTGTTGCCCTGTTGACGAGGATGTATGTGTTGAGTCGTTGAGATAGAAATTTTGGGGAGAAAACGTGTTTTTTTTTTCATTTTTGAGGATATTTTGGGAAGGGATTGATGGATGGGTGCGGGGGTGGTAGGAAATGATGGAGGATGTTGTTCTGGTGGTGATGGCGTTGGAAGAGGAGACATTTTTTTGTAAACGAGGGGAAATGGAACGTTTTTTGGGTGAAAAAATGTGTTTTTGGAGTTTTTTGGTTGAGGACCGTGAAGGAGTTTTGGTAGACCAAGAAAAATAGCAGCAGATCATAATTTGGGTCTAAACAGCTTAAATAAATAAATAAATAAATAAATAAATAAATAAATAAATAAATAATATCTATTAGTATTATTCGTATAAACTGACAGAATGGTAGAGACCAAATGCCAATTAATACAGACAGTGGTGTCAGGCACTGCATAATGCCAGCCGTAATGTGGATCGTTATGGTTCTGAATTCACACCTCCCACACAGCAGATGGTGTGTACGTGGATCTCATTTCTATTCAGAGAGCACGTCTTACCCCCTGTGGCATACCTCTCCAACCCAAAGGGAATATATAATAATTTGCAGGCCAATGAACGGATTATAGTGCAAGAAGTACTAATGACCACCTGACATTAAATAATTCATATATGTCTTTCTTCAAATGTTTACCCCAAGAGCTCACAACTACTGGAACTTCAGCTGATTCCAGCATTGTTTCCATTTACTTGTGCCGGGCTTCTCGTCTTCATCTCTCATTTCGCCTCTAGAAGCTTGGTAGCATGCTGAACTGCTGTGCCCAAGATTTCGGGTTCAAACCCGGCCGAAGTCATCGGATTCTTTAAGAGCGTTAAAATCCTTCAGTATGCCTTTCTTCGGAGGGGAAGTAAAGCCGGTGGTCCCATGTCATAGATTTATGGCATGTAAAAGTTCCTTCCACAGACTAAACTTGTGTGAAGCTAAATTTCTAGGTTACATTTCGTTGAAACGCTCTATCAAAGTTCCAAAGTTCACCACTAGGTGTCAGTGACATCTGGTAGCGGAAGTTAGAACTACTTGAAATTGAACGGAACTTGTAGCTCACCCCATGGGTGTCCGCTTGAAGCAGCTACAGCCTCTGGCGAACCAAACATGTCCTCGTACACTCCAGGCTCTAAAAGCCATGCGATAAATAAATAAATAAATTTTGCCTCTTACCAAGGCAGACAGGGTTCGATTCCCGGTGAATGCATGTGAGATTTTCGAAATTAAATAACACGTCCTGTGGTTTGGATTCCACGTACAAATGGAGGTTCCGTGGCTCATGATCGCGAGATTTACAATCACGTAAAACAAAAAGCTTCCTTTCATCTTAAATTCTAATACAGACATCACTATAAGACACGTTTTCAGACTATTTCCCCACTCACACACACCCAAGTACACGGAGCTGTATAACCACGATGTCACAAAGACCCTAAATCAATCATCAGCAATAATATTTCCTGTGGACCTTCCGTGGTCAACTCTTCTTCCCTTCGTACTCCGCCACCCAAGGGCTCACAACTTATCTTCGTCAAGTTTTCCGATAGCACCAACCTTTGACCAAAGAGATGGAAAAATGAAGTTTAGAGAGGAGAAAAAAGCATACGGTCATAATAGGCACAATATCAACACAGTATAAAAAAGTCAATAGTCTTCTAAAAAGTACCTAAAACCTTTGTGAGAAATAATTTATGATATGACCCACCCTTACGCCAAGAGCAAAAGGTTTTCGGAATTATAGGAAGATGGTTGGTTGGTTGGTTGGTTGGTTGGTTCCTTAGTTTAGGGACTGCGACAACGTGGTCAGGTAGCCCCGTGTACTTTGGGTGTGTGTAGAATCTGTCTGATAACTGGTGTTAATTGTGATGGCTGCATTAGTGTGTGATATCTGTTTTCAATTCAAGTAAGGACTGCAGACATTGAATTTTTTCAAGTAGCTCCTTATTTTGCCGCCACACGCCAGCGTCAACGACTACTAGTTCAGAACAAGGTTACCAGACGCCACCGCATTCGGCTCCTGGCGACGAACTTTGGAACCTAAGAGCGTTAGTCAAATGTTTAACCAATAATTTAGCTTCACACAGGTGTAATTAGTGGAAGATTCTTTAACATGCCATAAATCTATGACATGGGACCGCCAGCTTTACTTTCCCTTCGAAGGAAGGCATACTGATGGATTTTTAACGCTCTTAAAAAATCCGACTTTGGCCGGGTTTGAACCCACGATCTTCGGCATAGAGGCTCAGCATGCTACCAACTACGCCACCGAAGCCGTTTATCCCTCTCGTTTGCTAAACATGTAGAACATTTGAAGTATACAACAATTTATTGATAAATTTAGCGATTTCGATATATTCTTCGTTGCTCGGTGAAATCTACCTCCGCCTTCTGGCGTGCCGTGAGGGAGTTTTTATAAATGTGGGGAAAATCCATGACAGTCAGAGACCTGTATTACCTGTAGAATTGGAGATAAAAATTGTCTAAATTTGTTAGCCTTTGCGGCAGTACCGATCCCTTTTAGACCCCTATCGACTTTTTATCGACTGTACGTAGACTCTGATAATGTCTTTAACAAAGACTTGATTGAATCCAGCCTGGAAGTTGATAAAGTGTTTCCTATAAAACCGGTTCTCTATAATATGAAGTTCTTCCTTTTAAAAAATAATTATCAGGCTCTAAGATGAAGTATGGCAACCATTGGTGATTATAATTAACTAATGGGGTGTAATTATGAGACTATAACATTATACTTTCCGCGCATGCGCTGGAGACACAACGGGTGGTCCGCTGAAGGCAGATGGTGAATAAATTTGAATGTATTGTGTGTATTCTGCTGCGGCTAGACATATGGCGCTTGTTGGCAATAACATAGCTTCTGTCTATTGTTTACGTTACGTTACTTATGTATCCCAGCAGATACTGTACGTGGTAGGTCGGACTACCTCAAGGATCATATTTATGTCTTATGATATTTTATCAGCAGAAAAAACAATACTCTTCTCATTCTTCTTCCTCTATTTATAATTTCTACTTCCTCGTCCTTTCTTATTATAATTCACCTCCCCTCGTTTTTCTCCCCTTACCCATCGTCCTTCTTCACCTCCTTTTGCACCATCTTCTTTCTTCCTTAATTTTAATATGTTTCTCGTTTTTGCTCTTTGTCTTCTTACACCTCTTCTTTCATCTTCTAATATTCTTAATATGTACTCTTCCCTCCGTTTTGCACCAAGTTAAAGCAAATAATCCAGAGATTAGCGGTTCAAATCCCTACGCTGACAGTGGCTATTCCGAGATTGGTTTTTCGTTACATATTATCAACAGAAAATTATTTTTATTTACCTCACTCCATCTCTTTCTTCAGATTAACCTCCTCTTGAACCAGTCCAACTTATCGTTTCCTTCCTTCTCTTCCTACATATTCGCTTGCTTCCCCTCCGTCCTTTTCTGGCTCCTTTTCATATTAATAGGATTGCGGTCTCCTAATTTATCTTACTCTTTGTTCTATTTTTTCATTTCTGTGATCATAATCTTGAGTTCCTTCTGCTTCCTATTTTCCTCCAACATCTATTTATAGTTGTTATATCTTATCCTCCCCTTTGATTCTTTCTTTTGAACTTATCCGCAATTCTTCTAGGTTTGTGCCGTGTCTTGAATTGCTGAGTTTTAATTCACCGGCCGTGAAAGCCAATATACCATCTTTTTGGAAGCCTTCATAGGGAGGTTAAGGCTGCTTGAGCTTTTAGTTCTCGCAGTCAAGTGGTGCAGTTGTACTCTATATAAAGGGAGGTGGCGCGCAGTTCGTCACTCCTGTGGGGGTCTGGGCGGGGGCACCAAGAGCCCGCCGATGAGCCAGCTTGTGTCCTAGGCGAAACCCCACACAAGACATGGCACAAATCTAGAAGAATTGCTGAGTTTTAATTCACCGGCCGTGAAAGCCAATATACCATCTTATCCTTCTTTTCATTATCCTTCTCATCAACTTTCATCTCCTTCTGGATTTCCTCGTGAACAAAACAATAATAATAATAAAATTTCTGACTTGATGCGTAAAAGTCAGATCACGTTTTATGGTCACGTGGCCCGAATGACGTCCACACTATTAACCTATCGCACTTTCACTTTTCTCCAAAAGAAATAGGCAAAGGGAGCCTGGTTTAGTGAGATACAAAAATATATGCTCGAGACTGGGATCTAATGTGAAGATATCCAGGAGTGTGACCATCTTAAGAGAAAATTCTTCGAACATCAGAGTTTCGACCGAAGCCGACGCTGAAAACTGGAAAGGCGTGGACAAAAGAGAGAAAGGAACAACACTATCTACGAATGAAGGAATACTGGGCCAATTTTAAAGTTAAAAAGAAACATAATAATAATTATAGTCTAATAATAATAATAATAATAATAATAATGTCACTGGTATGACGTCCCTTTTACCTACTGTGGATTTATAGATACTTATCCCCTTGTAGGGGATCATTCCATTCTATTACAGCCTATACACTGACTCAATTGTAACACCATGCATTATTTATTTATTTATTTATTTATTTTTGTATTTGTTTGTTTGATGTTTGATTTCATGTTTGTTTATTTATTTATTTTCTTTCATTTCTTTCCTTTTTTCTTTCTTGTTTGTTTGTTTATTTACATATTTTTTTAATTTTATTTTAATTTATTTATTTAGTTATTTATTTATTTAGATATTTAGTTATTTAGTTATGTATTTAGTTATTTATTTGGTTATTTACTTGTTTATTTATTTAGTTAGTTAGTTATTTACTTATTTAGTTATTTATTTATTTATTTATTTATTTATTTATTTATTTATTTATTTAGTTACTTATTTACTTAGTTATTTAGTTATCTATTTATTTATTTGGTTAGTTAGGTATTTAGTTATTTATTTAGTTATTTATTTATTAATTTATTTAATTATTTAGTTATTTATTTAGTCATTTAGTTATTTATTTATTTAGTTAATTAGTTAGTTATTTAGTTATTTATTTAGTTATTTATTTATTTAGTCATTTAGTTATTTGTTTAGTTATTTACTTAGTTATTTAGATATTTATTTTGTGATTTATTTATTTATTTATTTATTTATTTGTTTATTTATTTATTTATTTATTTATTTATTTATTTATTTATTTATTTATTTATTTATTTATTTATTTATTTATTTATTTATTTATTTATTTATTTATTTATTTATTTAACCCCTGCTGAGAGTATTTAAAAAATAGTCCCATGCATTTTACACATTGATGCATATGAGAACCCTCAGTAATGAGCCAAGTCGTTCTGGATCTGAAATATGAGACTAGAGGAGATCCTAATGTCGAGGCCATGCTCCGAGATGTTTACAAGGCTGCAGTAGAGATGGCAAGTGATATAACAAGTGATACGCCTTCTGCTAGACGTCCGTCATAAATCAGTTGCGACACCACCTCCAAGTATGGCTACTGTGACATTACATCTGATTTCTCTTCTTTATCGTGAGTGTCTGCGCTCTGTCACTTGAATGTCATCCAATTCAACAGGAGTAGGCTTCAGCTCCAACTTGATTTGCATAGCACATTAACATGGATAAAGCCTACACACGATTAGCTTCGGTACAGTGACGGTAGAAATGTGTTAACTAGGAATGTATTGTTATTACGTTTATAGGCTGACACGGAGACCGTTTCACGTAGTAATGAGACACACCAGAGAAGTGGCGGCTTCGGTGGCGTAGTTGGCAGCAAACTGAGCTTCTATGCCCAAGGTCACGGGTTCAAACCCAGCCGACATCGTCGAATTTTTAAGAGTGTTAAATATCCCTCAGTGTGCCTTCCTTCGGAGGGGAAGTAAAGCCGGCGGGCCCATGTCATAGATTTGAGGCATGTGAAAGAACCTTCCACTAACTACAATTTATACCGACAGCAGTGGCTACGCTGGCTAAAGCGCAGCAGTAGGTCATGGGACCAAGCTCTCTGCTGACTCGGTAGACGTGTGGGTTCGAGCCCCACCTTCGGCCGTCCTTGAAATGGTTTTCCGTGGTTTCCGATTTTCAACACCAGTAACCTTCTGACAGGCCACGGCCGCTTCCTTCCACATCCTTGTCCAGTTTCATTCATCTTCATCCCTCCCATCTCTCATCCCGTGCGCAGGTCGCCCAAGGGCGTCGAATAGAAAGACCTGCACTCTGCCTCTAGGGAGGCCACACGACAAAAAAAACTACAATTTATGATGAGTTCCTCCTTTCTCTACCAGAAAGCGCTATAGTGTCAAGGAGCTTAGATATATACCTCCTTGACTTTCATAGCGCTCCAAGGAACGACAAAATTCGACAAACGAGTTGCCCTCAAGGCGTCAAATAACAAAGCTTGCACCCGGCACCCGAGGCCATGCGATATTATTATTATTATTTAGTTCCAATGTTCGCCACCAGGTGCCGGTTGCGGTGGCTTCCAGTAACCAAGTTCGCAGCTAGGTGTCGTTGACGGTAGCATTTGGTAGAAAAATTAGGAACTACTTGAAATTGATCGTCTGCAGTCCTTACCTGAATTACAGATAGCATACACTAATACAGCCATCAAAATTAACACTAGTTATCAGACAGATTCTACACACATACAAAGTACACGGGGCTACATGCCCGCGTTGTCGCAGCCCGTAAACTGAGGAACCAACCATTACCAGAGAAGAAATTATGTCGAAAATAAGTGAATATGTGATCTGGCTTTCTTTCGTATACAATAGGTTCCGGATCCAAGACATTAAATATTTGTCTGTTGTTATAGGAGTTACGTAAATAAATCGATTTCACCCCCGAATGAACGAATGCTATAAACCGATCCTGGCCCGTTGCGGGGCTCGTTTCTCTCCTAGCTTTTTTTTTCTCAGCTCGTAGGCCTAATCCAAGACCCTCATTCACATGATTATTTGTACTTTCCTCCTCCATATTTCCTTGTTTTTACTCAGCGCACAGGGTTACTTGCTGGCATGCAGTGGCAGTTCCGTGATTTGTTTTTAGCCTACTTCTCACATTTCGTAAAAATTAGGAAAAAGTAGACTTATGGCATCGGTCCGGGCAAATGTCTGTCGGTCTGTCAACCAGTATCAACTCCCAAACGGATGCAGCTATCGAAACCAAATTTGGTACCATTAAAGATCTATACCGGAATACCTCATGGCCATATTTGAAAATGACGTCAGTGTTACCAACTGCTGAAAAATCGCAGTTGAAATCTTAAGCATCTTGCGTACGAAGATTTGCAGTTCTGGAGCCGAGTTGGGCGGATAAACGATTTGAAAAAATACTATTTATTTATGACGATAGCGTAAGGAACTCTTTCGGTTGACAAATTTTATACAAATAAATAACTTACTTTGTATTGGTTAATCCCCCAGGAGCTCACAACTTGTGGGACGTGGGTTGGCGACCACGGGACCTCAGCTTAGTCCGGCATTGCATCCACATTCTTGTGATGGGCTCCTTTCAGTTATCTTTCCATTCAACTCCCTTTTCAACACTGGTTCTCTTACAACCCCGACGGTATTAGGGCATCCGTGGCCTAGGGAGTCTTTCAATTTCCCGTCTTAATGGGCTCTTCTCTCATCTTTACTGATACCCTCATTCTTCAAGGGGTCAACCTTTTCCTTTTCATGATATCTCCTGACTTCCCCACAAGACACTCAAGGAGGCAGGGTGTGTGTAATCCCATCACTTCTGTGCACTCTGGATAGTGCTACACCTTCAAGGGCTCACGTCTGGTGAGTTTGGGAGTTGGTGACGTTGAGGGATTCCTGAGCTGGGTCCGTTTTCCCCCTTTTTCCACTGACTTTGGGTCGTGACCTACCTTTCATGGCTCTCCTTCCTTCCAAGTCCCTCAATCCTCAGTCTTCGAGGGTTGAGGGCATTTCTTTCTTTCCTGTCCTTTATTTAGGGTACCTTATCCTTCATTTTTTTACCATTTCTTCTTCTAGTATGGAAGTCTGTAGTTAGTAGCCTATTAGTTAGAGTATTCATTCTCATCTTTCACCATCGCCCACACCATTAGGGGCCGATAACCTAGATGTTAGGCCACTTAAAACAACAATTATCATCATTACTGCTTGCTCCGGTGGGTGAGTGGTTAACGGACGGACCACCAACCCCAAGCTTGCAGGTTTGCACCTGACCGTAGTAAGTGAATTTTGGAAGGTGACAAGAATCACGACATGCATGTCATACGTTGTTGGCATGTTAATGGACCCATTTGAATTCAGTAGGCCGTGTTCATAATGTAAAAATTAATCTCGGGATTTTCCGCCAACACAAAGTTTCTCCATTCTCTACTAGAAAGCGCTGTAGTGTCATGGAGCTTAGATATTTAAACTCCTTGACTTTCATAGCGTTCCAAGGAACGACGAAATTCGAGATGCAAGCTGCCATCTGGGTGTCAAATAACAATGCTAGTACCGGGCACCCGAGTCCATACGATATTATTATTATATCATCATCACTGTGGTTTCCTCAAAGGCGCACACGTAATCTTGGCCACGTGCAATTCATTACACACGCGTTGTTTACCAACGTGGCGTAATTACAGTGTAGTCTTCAACCTTCACGTGCGGCGCCCTGATTACTTCAATTGTTCACCAAATAACCACAGGGTCTTCGAGAATCACAAGATTAGGGTAACTGGCAAACTTTCTGAACATGGCTACACGGGACTCACGATCACAGTAATTACGTACCATCACCTAACACCTTCATATAAATTTTCGTTGTTGTTAATTCATTTAGGGGCTGTGTGACATCGTGGTCATGTAACTCCGTGTAGGCCTACTTGGGTGTGTGTGGAATTTATCTGATAATCTGTGTTATTGTGATGGCTGTATTAGTGTGTGTATTTGTAACTTAGATGAGCATTGGGAAGGAGGTGGCCGTGGCCTTAAGTTAGTTACCATCCCAGCATTCGCCTGGAGTAGAGGTGGGGAAAACACGGAAAACCACCACCAAAATAACTGAGTTTGGAATAGAACCAGCCTCTTCTCACTTTTACCACTTTACCCCGTTCCAGCCCTCAGACCAGAATTAATGTTTTTGGCAGAGCCGGGAATCAAACCCGGGCCTCCGTGATAATAGCCAAGAGTGATAGCTACTACGGGACGAGGCGGACACCTTCAGATAGCAATAGCAATAGCTATAGCTCAAGATTACACGTCAGAATTCTGATTCATGAACCAACACCTGCTAGCAAGTACTGTGCTCTTCAGATATAGTATTTGTCGTCATGTACAGTACGTGGAGTTTTTAAAAGGCCCACTTTTTGGTGTAGTGGCTAGTATTCTTGACTGTCCAGGATGTCCAGGATTGATTCCCGGTTTTGACAAGATATGTAATTCCCATCTCAGCTGCATGCATTACAAAAACACACACTACTACAGACAACATGTTAACCCAGGTTATCAGAAACATTTTACATAAAACAAAGTACACGGAGCTAAAATATCGTGATCCAGAAAATCCCCTAAATTAATTAACAACAACAACTATTCTATTTAAAAAGTGGATCAGGCTTAAACATGAACGTGGGATGATCATCGGCGCACGGCTCATGGGTCATAGTACACACATCAAAAAAAGTTTTGCATCACCTCGGTTCCAAGAGTTCCGGAACCGTTAAATACAAAGGGAATAGAGATCAACACAAACAACATTTCAGCTCGTTTTATTGCTCATGAGACCCACACATTGCATGTTGTACCATCATACAGCTAGACTTTCAGCATTTGTGGTCCAGATTGCAGTACACACCACTACCTCTAATACCCAGTAGCACGTCCTCTTGCATTGATGCATGCCTGTATTCGCCGTGGCATACTATCCACAAGTTCATCAAGACACTGTTGGTCCAAATTGTCCCACTCCTCAACGACAATTCGGCGTAAATCTCTCAGAGTGGTTGGTGGGTCAAGACGTCCATAAACAGCCCTTTTCAACATATCCCAGGCATGTTCGATAGGGTTCATGTCTGGCGAACATGCTGGCCACTGTAGTCGAGCGATGTCGTTATCTTGAAGGAACGCATTCACAAGATGTGCACGATGAGGTCGAGAATTGTCGTCCATGAAGACAAATGCCTCTCCAATATTCTGCCGATATGGTTGCACTATGGGTCGGAGGATGTCATTCAGGTATCGTAAAGCCGTTTCGGAGCCTTCCATGACCACCAGTGGCGTACGTCGGCCCCACATAATGCCACCCCAAAACATCAGGGAACCACCACCTTGCTGCACTCGCTGGACAGTGTGTCTAAGACGTTCAGCCTGACCAGGGTGCCTCCAAACACGTCTCCGACGATTGTCTGGTTGAAGGCATATGCGACACTCATCGGTGAAGAGAACGTTATGCCAATTCCGTGGGGTCCATTCAGCATGTTGTTGGTCCCATCTGTACCGCGCTGCATGGTGTCGGGGTTGCAAAGCTGGACCTCGCCATGGACGTCGGGAGTGAAGTTGCGCATCATGCAGCCTATTGCGCACAGTTTGAGTTGAAACACGACGTCCTGTGGCTGAACGAAACGCATTATTCAACATGGTGGCATTGCTGTCAGGGTTCCTCCGAGCGGCAATCCGTAAGTAGCGGTCATCCACTACAGTAGTAGCCCTTGGGCGGCCTGAGCGAGGCCTGACATCGACAGTTCCTGTATCTCTGTACCTCCTCCATGTCCGAACAACATCGCTTTGGTTCACTCTGAGACGCCTGGAAACTTCCCTTGTTGAGAGCCCTTCTTGACACAAAGTAACAATGCGGACGCGATCGAACTGCGGTATTGACCTTCTAGGCATGGTAGAACTACAGACAACATGAGCAGCGTACCTTCGTCCTGGTGGAATGACTGGAACTGATCGGCTGTCGTACCCCCTCCGTCTAATAGGCCCTGCTCATGCATGGTTGTTTACATCTTTGAGCAGTTTTAGTGACATCTATGAACAGTCAAAGGGACTGTATCTTGGATACAATATACACAGTCAACGTCTATATGCCGGAGATCTGGGAACCGAGGTGATGCAAAACTTTTTTTGATGTGTGTATTTACACGTGAATTCGGATTTCAGAGGTCAACAGTATCGAGGGTGGATCTTCAATATCGCAGAGAAAATGTTACCATTCGCGTAAAACACCGCACGGGACAAACACAGGTGTTTAATGAACGGACATCACGTCACCTCAGCAGAACCATACGGGGTGATGAAGGGCTACTGTGAGTCAGATCACCGCCCAGTTGAATGTTAAAAGTCAGGAACCCATTTGTTGTCGAGTTGATTCCTCGCCGTATTGCTGCCGTTTTGAGGGTTCGCGGAGGAGCAACTCGTTATCAACATCATATTCCGTGCCTTCCCATGACTCATGGCCACTAATAAGTGTATGTAATAGACTACAATATCTGCACACGGCCATGAATGTACAGTGATTTAAAACCTCTGAAAATTTGGATGTTTCAAGTTGCCATTGTTACCTAACAATGAATGTTTTAATAAGTAGTTTCATTGGTTATTGATCTACGCTACCCGGTTCCCTGTAATCTGAATTATTGCTCACAATAATCGACATGTATTGTATGCCTGAGTATTGTTAACAATAATATCATATTGTTGAGATGTGTATTTATATAACTGAGTATTGGTGACGATAATAGCATATTGTTGAGGCGTGTATTCTATGCCTGAGTATCGTTGACAATAATATCATATTGTTGAGGTGTGTATTGTATAACTGAGTATTGGTGACAATATCATATTGTTAAGGCATGTATTATATAACTGAGTATTGTTGGCAATAATACATTTTGTTGAGGTATGTATTGTATAACTGAGTATTGGTGACAATAATATCATATTGTTGAGGTGTGTATTGTATAACTTAGTATTGTTGACAATAATATCATATTGTTGAGGTATGTATTGTATAACTGAGTATTGTTGGCAATAATATCATATTGTTGAGGCGTGCATTGTATGCCTGAGTATTGTTGACGATAATATCAAATTGTTGAGGTATGTATTGTATGCCTGAGTATTGTTGAGAATAATATCATATTGTAGGGGCATTTATTTTATAACTGAGTATTGTTGACAATAATGTCATATTGTTGAGGTATGTATTGTATAACTGAGTATTCGTGACAATAATATCATATTGTTGAGGTATGTATTGTATGCCTGAGTATGCGTGACAATAATATCATATTGTTGAGGTATGTATTGTATAACTGAGTATTCGTGACAATAATATCATATTGTTGAGGCGTGCATTGTATGCCTGAGTATTGTTGACGATAATATCATATTGTTGAGGTATGTATTGTATGCCTGAGTATTGTAGACAATAATATCATATTGTAGGGGCATTTATTTTATAACTGAGTATTGTTGACAATAATATCATATTGTTGAGGTATGTATTGTATAACTGAGTATTCGTGACAATAATATCATATTGTTGAGGCGTGTATTGTATGCCTGAGTATTGTTGACGATAGTATCATATTATTGTGGTATGTATTATATGCCTGAGTATTGTTGACAATAATATCATATTGTAGGGGCATGTATTGTATAACTGAGTATTGTTGACAATAATATCATATTGTTGAGGTGTCTATTGTATAACTGAGTATTTGTGACAATAATATCATATTGTTGAGGCGTGTATTGTATGCCTGAGTATTGTTAATAATAATATCATATTGATGAGGTATGTATTGTATGCCTGAGTATTGTTGACAATAATATCGTATTGTAGGGGCACTTATTGTATATCTGAGTATTGTTGACAGTAATATCATGTTTTGAACCTACTCCGGCTCTAAATGCTCGACTTAATCAGAAATTTCATTGTCAAGATATGAGCAAACAAGTTTAGTGATTTGTAACTACAGATCTGTGAGCTATTATTGGGTAACTGTCGTTTGTTTGGTTATATTTTATACTCAACTAACTGAGTGATTAAAACAGGGAGTAGTGATTGTAATATTATTAAATGGAACATGGATCATTTAATTGACAAAACAAGTATGGGAATTACCAGAACTTGTGTAACACTGTAATTTGTCATAATTAGAAATTCGAGTATCATCCAATTGAGGCATATCTCAGACCCAGGGGCTTACATCTAGTGGGACGAGGGTTGGCGACCACGGGACCCTTGCTGAGTCCGGCATTACTTCCACTTACTTGTGCCGGGCTCAACTCCGTCTTCTTTCCTGTCTACCTCCCTTGGTCAACTCTTGTTATTTTCCGACCCCGACTGTATAAGGGTATCCGAGGCCTTGGGAGTCTTTCACTTCCCCGTCTTAATTGGCCCTTGTCTCTTCTTTCCTGATCCCTCCTTCTTTGAGGGGTCAGCCCTCTTCTTTTCTTTTCATTATATTTCCTTTTCTCTTTACGATTCCCGCACTGTTTTTGTTAATTGGCTCTCCGTGTATCTAAATTCCCTTTAGCGATTTTTTTGCATCTACACTCCATTTTGTAGGTATTTTCAATCCACGTTGCATTTTGTAAGTCTTTTCGATCTTAATTACATTTTGCGAGCGTTTTCAGCCTCCATTGCATTTTGAAAGGATTGGCAATCTAAATTGCATTTTTAGTAAGTCTTTCAATATCCGGGCCGGGACTTTTGTGAGTATTTCGAATTTCAATTGCATTTTGTACGCATTTTCAACCTAAACCACTTTTTGCAAGTATTTTCAATCTAAATTGCATTTTGTATGGTCGGCATTTTGCAAGAATTTTGATTCTCAATTGCATTTTGGGGTATTTTGAATCTAAATTACATTTTGTAAGTTTTTTCAATCTAAATTGCATTTTGTAAGTATTGTCTATCCAAATGAGTAGTTTGAATCTACCGTACATTTTGTAAGCATTTTCAATTTCAATTGCATTTTGTAAGCATTTTGAATTTCAATTGCACTTTGTGAATATTTTGGATTGGAAATCGGAGCTTTCAATCCGAATTGCATTGTGTATTTTCGATTTCAATTGCATTTTGTAAGTATTTTGAACCTCAATTGCATTTTGTACGTTTTTTCAATCTCATTTGCATTTTTTAAATATTTTGAATATCAGTTGCATTTTGTAAGTATTTCGACTCTCCATTGCATATTGTAAGTATTTCGACTCTCCATTGCATTTTGTAAGTATTTCGACTGTCCATTGCATTTTGTACGTATTTTGAACATAAACTACATTTTGTGCGTATTTTTCAATCTATTCCTTTTGTGAGTATTTTCGTTCTAAATTCCCTTTTGTAAGTATTACCACTCTCCATTTTGTAAGTAGTTTCAATGAGTTCCTTTTTGTAAGTATTTTACGTCTCACTTAATTTTCGTTCTGGTTTCCACTTCAAAGTCATTTTCGCTGTCACCCAGACCATTAGGGGCCGATAACCTACATGTAGGCCCCTTAAAACAACAATTATCGTCATCATCATCACATCTCAGACCTCTATACGTCACATTATTATTATTATTATTATTATTATTATTATTATTATTATTATTATTATTATTATTGAGAAATGGAAGACAGTAATAAAACAGCAAGGTACTGTTCATTCTAAATTCTTTACCTATTATCTGTTTATTATTACGACAGTCAACTCGTGCAATCTCATCGTGTGTATCGATAAAATCTAATAACTCTGGTGTTGGCAACTCTGGCACTGTACATACTCTAATGACAGTTGGTCCCCCTGCTGGAGGGTTGTTGACCCATTAAGAGGAAGGGTCGTTTTTCTTACCTGCGTCAAGCAGGACTCACTTTCAAGAAGGTAGCAGTGGCTACCGGACATGGTGTCATAGCACGCATGTAATATCTACTGTACTTGTTCAGTGTTTAATCATGTACATACAGTGTAAAATATATTTCTTTATACAGTCCACCACATCGTATTCTATGTATTCGACATAAGTTTTGGTCCTCCGGGCATGATTATATGGCAAGAAAAACAGTGAAAATTGAACTCGTGTGATCCAAAGACAGCATGGTTTCTCACAAATGGCGTGGGTGGTTACCAGCATGGCGACTACTGGACAACAGAATTCATCATCCTGGTAAGTCACCGATCATCCTTAATTATTCCTTGTGACTAATATGCATTCCTTTCTTTCTTCATTCAAAACTGTTCGTTTGTACTTGCAATGTATTGGTATTGCTAGTGATCACACATGATTTCGCCCGTAAAACTGTATGTTATTTGTACGCAGTTTTCCCGCAACTCTTTGAAACAAAACCAGGAGTTCATCTTTGTATTATGTAAATATGTTAGGTATTTGTCTTTTCGTTTTGTCATTCTTTTACGTATAGGCATTTGGTCTATTGTGATTTTATATCATTCAGCAGTTTATTGGGAATTGCTAGTGAAAAATGGAACAAAAGATAAAATCACTGTGTAGCAAAAGGGGTAGGTTAAAGGCTAGCTTATCTCGCATACAAGGCTTCGTAGAGAAATTAGATTCTCAATCTAAGGACGTAGATCAGTTGGAAGATCGACGGGCTCACTTATCAAAAATCTGGGAAGAATATGAAACAGTTCAATCACAAATAGAGGATTTGAAAGAGGATGAATCATTTCAAGCAGAACAAGAATCTTATCGCTCCGACTTTGAGGAGCAATACTTCAAAACATCTGGTCTTATAAGATCCATAAACAGTGCAATTTCCAAGTCAGCAACTTCGCTAAGTGATTCTATTGGTGAATCAACTACCAGTTCGCAAACACGTTCAGTTAAACTGCCTCAAATAAGTTTACCTACATTCGCAGGTGATTATTTAGAATGGCCCAATTTTGCCGATACTTTTAAGAATCTCATTCATGAAGATGCAAATTTGTCAAAAATACAGAAATTTCATTACCTAAAATCAGTGGTATCAGGCAGGGCGGCAGACGTGTTACAGTCTCTAGAAATATCTGCAGCGAATTACGACATAGCGTGGAACCTGTTAAATGAAAGGTTCAATAACCGGCGAGCAATTGTTTCCTCCCACATTAATTCGGTCCTTCAGATTAACAAAATAGAAGTAGAATCTTCCAAGGCATTAAGAGACTTGTATGACGGCTTCAGAAGGCACATACAGTCGCTATCAGCGCTTGGTCTGTCTTGTGAAGAACAATTAGATACCATTTTGATACATTTAATAACAAACAGATTTGACGCTGAAACATTAAAAAAATGGGAGACCTCGTTACCAACCTTTGATCTTCCATCGTATCAGACACTGGACAAATTTCTGCTCGAAACATGTAATGCATTGGAATCGATCGAAACTAAGAATTGTGATCGCACAAAACAGCTGAAGCAGGTAGGCGTTTCATCTAAAACGAATGCATCTGGTTTCAAACCGAGGCCATTCACGAACCCAGGAAAAAATTGTTTCCTTTCACAGAAAAATCAGAAATGCCCGCTTTGCACGGAGGAGCATCCCATATTTAGATGCAGAACCTTCACTTCTATGGGTGTTTATGACAGATGGCGGGAGATCAAGAAGCATAAGCTCTGTGTTAATTGCCTGTCTGGAAATCACTTCGCTAACGAGTGCACTCGTTCATGTTGTAAGCTGTGCAAGGATAAACACAACACCTTGCTTCATAGGGACCAAGGGTCACCGAACCACAATAATAGTCAAACTTCAAACAAGAGTATTGTGTCCAATAATACTTCATTGTCTCCCCTTAATGAGCAACATAGTAGTAATGCTGTTTCATTGCACAATCACAACAATGATGTTTCCTCTCATGTATTGTTGTCGACAGCAGTAGTGAATGTCAACAATTCAGAGGGAAAAACCCGTCATGCTCGGGTTGTGTTAGACAGCGGCTCGCAACTCAACTTCATAACCAGGGAATTAGCTCATCAATTACGATTGTTAAAGACAATGACTAATATTCCGATACATGGGTTGCATAACACTACCATCAAGGTGGGGTCGGTGGTAAGAACAAAGATTTCTTCGCGGTTCGGTTCCTTTGAACGAATCATGACATTTCACGTAATACCTTCAATTACTGGTCAGTGCTTACCCACTAAAAATATCAACATCACAGATTGGAGTATTCCAGAGTTTATATTAGAAAACCTTGCGGATCCTCAATTTAATGTGTCATCATCCATAGACATTCTCATTGGAGCAGAATTCTTTTATGATCTTATCGGCGCAGAACAATTTCAGCTCGACAGTTTCTCAAACAAACTACCGTTGTTTCGCAACACGGCTCTTGGCTGGGTAGCAGCAGGTAGTGTTGGTTTGTCTGAAAAGCACGCAGATAACAGTTCTTCCTGCCTCTTTGTGTCAGGTAAGATATTCAATGAGCCGGGGAAAGCACTGCTTGGCCAAGGACATTCTGAGCAAGAGATTAGTGAGAGGCTATTTACTGACGGTCACAGAAGGAATTCACAGGGTAGGTTCATAGTCCCACTACTCCTTAAAGAGGACCCGAGTCAGCTAGGTAGCAATGTTAATGAGGCAATTAGACGGTTTCACAGCCTAGAGAAGCGTTTTGAAAGGCAGCCCCAAGTCAAGTCGGAGTACGTACAGTTTATGAGAGAGTACACTGACCTGGATCATATGGAGGAAATTCCCAGTAATGAGATAAACAAACCATTACAGTACTACCTTCCGCATCATTGTGTATTTAAGGGTAATTCATTGACAACGCGCACTCGCGTGGTATTTGATGGCAGCTCGAAGGGCGATTCTGTATTATCCCTCAATGATTTGTTATTAGTAGGACCGATCGTTCAAGATGATTTATTTTCAATATTGGCTAGATTTCGCATGCATCGCTATGTATTGACCGCTGACATAGAAAAAATGTATCGACAGGTCCTCATAGAACCTGCACATACTGACTTTCAGCGCATCGTGTGGAGGGAGTCCCCTAAGGACGAGCTTAAACATTATCGTCTCAAAACAGTCACATATGGCACGTCATGTGCACCCTTCCTGGCCACAAGATGCCTCTCTCAATTGGCAAATGACACTAAGGAGGAATTTCCTGAAGCTTCGAATGTAATACGGCGGGATTTTTATGTTGACGATTTAATGACAGGTTGTGAATCAACTGACGGCTTAAGAACCACTCACAAGTGTGTTTCAGATATTTTATCCAGTGCGGGTTTTACCTTAAGAAAATGGTGTTCGAATGAGCCCAATGTACTATCGAGCATTTCTAACCACGAAACAGATCCCAAGTACATTATTAAGGTAGATGAAGCTGAAGACTTGAAGTTGTTGGGGCTATCTTGGAAACCCATCACAGACACTTTTCAGTTTGAGTTGAGAAGTGATTTCAGTTCGACACAGATAAACAAAAGAATAATTCTATCAGACCTGGCTAAAATATTTGACCCCTTAGGGCTTTTGGCTCCAGTATTGATTAAGGGTAAGATTTTCGTCCAGCAACTGTGGCAAATGAACTTAAATTGGGACGACGTTCTCACAATAGAACTTCAAATTAAATGGATTCGTTATATGCAGGATATTGCTAAATTGAAGGAGTTCAAAGTGCCTCGTCATGTTAGGGCAGTAGAATTTGTGGAGTATGAAATTCATGGATTTTGTGACGCGTCTCAGATTGCTTACGGCGCTTGTGTTTATGTAAGATCTCAGACAGGAGATGGTAAAATAATAGTTCACTTATTGTGTTCCAAGTCTCGCGTTGCGTCATTAGGCTCAGTAACTTTACCAAGATTAGAACTATGCAGTGCTGTATTACTTGCTCAGTTGGTCGAAAGAGTCATGAGATCCATAAACGTAACTAAGGACAAGTGTTTTTGTTGGACTGACTCCACAATAGCATTAGCATGGATTTCGGGCCATCCACACCAGTGGAAAACATACGTCGCTAATCGAGTGTCGCAGATTCAACAGTTGACAAATATTGATTGTTGGCAGCACGTCTCTACTCATCATAACCCAGCAGATATGATCTCGAGAGGAGTTACCGCGGAGAAGCTGTTAAATTCATCATTTTGGTTATCGGGACCATCTTGGCTTTCAGATAATAAAGACGAATGGCCTTCACAGCAGAGGCATAGCTCTCAAGAATTACCTGAAGTTAGGAAAACTAAAATCGTTCTAGTGTCATCTACAGAATCCCTTGGATCGAATCTGATTAACAGATACTCTTCCTGGAGCAAGCTGATTAGAATAACAGCTCTCGTGCTCAGATTTATCAAAAATCTTAAAACTAAAACAGACAGACAAACAGGTGCTCTTAATCCGGTAGAACTAGAGCAGGCTAAGTATTTATGGTGTAAAATTGCGCAAGGTTCTGAATTTTCACAAGACATAAAGGCTCTCAAACAAAATTTGCCACTACCCAAGGGAAGCAAATTACATGGATTAGCACCGTATTTGGATGAGCAGGGTCTGTTACGGGTAGGAGGCCGTCTGCAAAATACTAAACTATCGGTCAACAGAAGACATCCTATTTTATTACCTGGCAATCATCGCATTACAATAATGTTATTTGATCATTTTCATTTTGTTTTTCTTCATGCTGGAGCTCAGACTTTATTGACAATGATGCGACAGCAATACTGGCCTCTATGTGGGAGGAACGGTGCTCGAAAAGCAGTGTATCGATGTAAGACGTGTTTTCAATTCTCGTCTCGGCCGTATCAACCGATAATGGGATCGCTACCTGAAAGGAGAGTAGTTCCCAGTCGACCATTTGCATCTTCAGGAATAGATTTCTGTGGCCCAGTATATTTACGGCCTTCCTCCAGGAAGGGCGCTCGGATTAAGGCATATATAGCTATGTTTGTTTGTTTTGCCACAAAGGCTGTACATATTGAACTTGTAAGCGATCTGTCTACAGCTGCTTTTTTAGCATCACTGAAAAGATTCATGGCTAGACGAGGAACTTGCACCCACATATTCACTGACAACGCAACTAATTTCGTAGGTGCATCACGTGAGCTAAAGAAATTCTTTAATGATATGAATACCAAGCAGTCACTCATAAGCTTTGCTACTGAGAAGGGGATTCAGTGGCATTTTAGTCCTCCTGGTTCACCTCACTTCGGAGGGTTGTGGGAGGCTGCAGTTAAATCAGCTAAGTATCACCTTAAGAGAATAGTAGGAAATGCTGCATTGTCGTTTGAAGAAATGACTACAGTGCTTGTACAGATAGAGGCAGTTTTGAATTCGCGCCCCCTCTGCCCACTATCCTCTGATCCCAATGATCCGGAAGTATTAACCCCATCCCACTTCCTGATCGGTGGCTCATTTCATCTTCCTGTGGAAGAAGATGTGTCTCAGACTCCCTTGAATAGACTGAAGCGCTGGCAACTGCTTCAGGCTATGTTCCAGCAATTTTGGCGTCGATGGTCCAAGGAATATCTCGGACAACTCCAACAGCGTTCTAAATGGCGGTCGCCCGGACAATCCCCACAAATCGACACTCTGGTTGTTCTGAAGGAAGAGGGCGTGCCTCCACTTCATTGGAAACTGGGCCGTGTCGCAGCAGTGCATCCAGGAACCGACGGAGTTACGAGGGTTGTTACCATCAAAACACCCAGCGGAGCTCTTTTGAAAAGAGCAGTGTCAAGACTTTGCCCATTGTTGAGTGAAGAGAAGTGAATTGTTTAAATGTTTGTGTACATAGTGTTTATTTCAACTCTCATTCCAGTTAATAGAACAAAGTGACGGTATTTAATTGTTGTTTGAAATATTTGCTATTTCAAGGGGGGGAGTATGTTGGCAACTCTGGCACTGTACATACTCTAATGACAGTTGGTCCCCCTGCTGGAGGGTTGTTGACCCATTAAGAGGAAGGGTCGTTTTTCTTACCTGCGTCAAGCAGGACTCACTTTCAAGAAGGTAGCAGTGGCTACCGGACATGGTGTCATAGCACGCATGTAATATCTACTGTACTTGTTCAGTGTTTAATCATGTACATACAGTGTAAAATATATTTCTTTATACAGTCCACCACATCGTATTCTATGTATTCGACATGGTGTAATTGAACATTGCTGCACTATTCTCACGGGTAATCGAGAAATACCAATAAAGAGTAACTAAAAATGAAAACTCAGATAATATTGAAGGTTTTTTCTTTGTATTGGTGGATTTTTATCACCACGAATTCCCGAGAGATAAACGAGTTATTTGGAGACCAACCAACTCCGTGATTCATTTTTACACTGCCGATAATGAACCCACCATCCCCCCGTATTACAAAGAGAATATGGTTCTCAGGACACACTGTTGCTGGGCTCATTTCAAGCATACGATATGTCAACAGTGTTGTCAAGTTAGGTTTTCATAAAATCACCCAGTGGTCGGCTAGTCAAAAGATGCTCGATTCCGGTTATCAATACAGAAAATATATTTGCAGCCCTGCTTTTCTGCTGTTTTCTTACGGACTTTTTATTAAGGATTTCATAAGCCTCTAAAATGAACTACTGTATTAACAACAACAACAACAACAAAGTTCTATAATTATTGCTGAACTAGTTGAGTTGTCAGTCGACGCAGTGATGATAGTTCCAGATACATTGTACGCCTTCTCGGCAATGCGAAGGCAACACTTCTTACTTGTTTGTCCTGCAGGGAAATCTACATACATTCACCATAAAAATTTTACGGCCCACGTATTAGGTATAAGTTAATTCAGCTAATCTATTGTGCATTGTTTAGTTTTTTAAGGGACAGAACAGCGAGGTCATCTGCCCCTTAATCTATTGTGGATGTTAGATAAAGCTTCTCCGTAGACTCCATGACTTGTTAGGAATAAAATCAGATAATTTCGAGCGCTGTCTATACCTTTAGCATAGTGATTAGTGTGTTTCTAGCTTCCTCGGTGGATCAGTAGTAGAATATCCACCTCATTATCACAACTTACGGGTTTGAATCCCTGCCTAAAATGTCAGATATTTTGAAGGGCAGTAAATATGATGGCATCTTGAATCGTAGAATGTCGGTTTGTAAATTAGCTTTGGAGATTAAAAGAATCAAAATGTATTAACAGCCAGGGGTTGCCCAATAAATTACCGGTTTCACTGTAAGATGGCAGTGCAAAATGGAACGTAAAAATTGGAGAATAGATCGCTTAGATGGCTCGATCGCGAAAATATCTGCAATATACGATTTATTCCTCCCTATATTATTCTGCTAAGGTCCCATTCCAGTTTTGTACCGAAAATAAGGTCCCATTAACACCAACCTACATATATGGGGTACCTACAGGTTCAGCATAAACCAATGCGTAAACGAATTGCACTCACTTACTCTTTAAATGCCTCACAATTAATACCTTAAAACATGTATATTTACAATGAAATAATGAAAGAATGCAACACGGTAACCATGGTAACAGAATCTCACAGGTCCATCTATTTCTGTAAGACGCAATGCAATTCCAATTATTACATTACTGTGAAAGTTTCCAGACGGTTATAAGGTTATCACTGAACCAAATTAAGCTGTAAAATTCATCAATACATACAGTATAATGCGCTAAAGGGGATCAAGGGGCACTATAGAATTTTTTCACGCAATTTTCACGTGTGAGTGTGGTACGAACGGTCTTTTTCACCCGACTATAAAGGGTCTCCGAAAACTACATTTAAAGGCCCTTAAATTAACAGTGTCTGTGATATTACTAGAAAACTAACTTCGCTCTGATATACCTATGAAGTAATGACAAACCCCTAACCACTGCACCAGTAGATGAATTGATAAAGTCTGATTATTCATACCAAGGATAAATCAGTCATAGCATTCATGATTGAGATTTTGCTAAGTGTACTCTTTACAACTAGAATATTCGCGGGCGAAGCCGCGACTGGTAATGCTAGTTATTATTATTATTATAAGTATTATTACTATTTACAAAGAAACAATTTCTTGACTAGGTATCGTTCGTATGCTTGGGTGTGGACAGTTCGTTAAACACGCATGATACTTTCGCTTGAAGCTCATGAATTTTCGCACAATGTGAAATGTGCTCATGCTGACAGCTTTCTGTATTGTAGCGATCAGGTATTCACGCTTGAGTTGATTCAGTTAGCACTTGAAAGTCTTAGGAACATGATGATAATTGTCGTTTTAATGGGCCTAACATCTAGGTTATCGGCCCACTCTTTAGGAACAATATCAGTTATCATTATGATGATGGGCTTGATATTCGTTGGTCTCAGCTTCGGCATGGCATATCTTCAGATAAAATGCATAAACATTAACCATTATTCTGGATTATTTCAAGGTTAGATAATTCTATAACATCAAAATTTTACATCTTTCACCAATACATTAACAACAATGTAGCAACATCATAACTGACAAGAATGTTTCTTCTGAAAATTTTTAAGTTAGAACACATCAATGTGATGCAGACTGCCGTATTCATTAAGGTTGATTTGTAGTCAAAAACATGAACTTTGAAGTATGTGGTAAGTTACTTATAAATGCCTTTGATCAAGTCCGTGTCCTGTAAAACTGCCACAACTCAGATCCTATAAATAACAATTCTACGGCACAGAACAGAAAACTGCCATAACTCAAAATTGTTATTATATTTGATTAAAAGACATAATTATAATCCATGAAAAAACCTTGTATGTCATTGTATAGTACTATACAATGTAAGAAGTTAGTAATACGTTACTTTTACTTTAATTATGTAAATAGTTATATTTTTCCTATTAGCTCAAAATCTTTAAATGATTCTCCTGGAAAAGTGTCCTTTTTGACTTGTGGCAGTCTTGCACCGGGGGTGCGATATAACTGGAAGATACATCATATAGCAGCGACGTCCGATTCGCTATAATCGGACCATTCATATGTTTTTTAATTCTTTTTGTGACCTTTTTATTTAAATTTTAATAGTGTTTGGAAGGATATCCATTTCCTCTTTCATACAGGGTGGCAAACGAAATGTCTTACATCAAAAATGATTTATAAAATGTGTAAATCTGGTCTCGCAACCATGTCCTTTCGTGAACAGAAACCTTATTTCATGCGTAATTCGACAGACAACAGCACATGTCGCGCTCGCGTACCGGCGTCCAGTTATACAACATGGCGGACAAAGGGAGGTTGACGCACGAACAGAAGGTGAAAACGGTGTTGTCTTATGCGGAAACAAAGAGTGTAATTCGGACTCAGGAAAAGTTTCGTGTTCATTTCCGTACCCGGTGGGCTCCCTGCCGGCAGACGGTGTATAGACTGGCCAGCCAATTTGAAACAGAAGGCAATATACTGGAGAGAAAATGGACCCGTCTCAAGCCAGTCCCCTCGCCGGAGAATATTGCTGCTGTGAGGGCGGCTGTGGCTCGGAGCCCCTCCAAATCCACCAGAACTGCCTGTGTTTAGCTGGGCATCTCTTGTGGGTCAATTCAGAGAATACTACAGTCTGAGCTTGACCAATTCCAATTCAAAATGACAACAGGTCATAAACTAACTGCACTTGACAAGCAACGGCGAGTACAGTTTGCTGCGTGGGCTATTGAAGAAGGTGATCCCGTACGGCACAACACATGGTTCAGTGATGAGGCATACGTATATCTCAATGGTGCTGTGAACAAACAGAATGTCCGGTTTTGCGCGAAAGAACGGCCTGCTATTGTGCACGAGGTTGAAAGTAATGGTGTAAAAGTGTGTGAATGGGCTGCAATTTCCAGTCATGGAATTATTGGGCCAATCGTTTTCAGAGCGGTTCAATCTGGCCACCACATAATCCCGATCTTAATCCCTGTGACTTCCTCCTGTGGGGATATTGGAAGGAGATAATCTACCGCCAGAAACCAGAAAATGTTTTGCAATTGCAAGCGGCCATTGTGACTTTCTTCCGAGGATTGAGTGAGGACATGATTGTGTCGTAGAGTGGTCACAAACAAGCAGGTTCGTCTTGAAGCTGTTGTACGCCGAGAAGGTGGATATATTGAACATGTCTTGCATACTGACTATACATGTACATTTCAGTGAATGTTTTTAATACCATATTTTATTAAATATCTTGTATATTGAATATTCTATAAACAATTTCCAGTGTATGACACCCTGGTATTCGTAAACTTAGTTTTAAGATTATTTTAATTCAATATACGCTGACGAAGGTGTCATTGAACACCGAAACATGTACGTTTAAGCAATGATTAAACCACATTCTTTAGTGTTTGATGAGGTGGTTTTGAATAAGATAGTTTATCTTCAGGTGTTTCTTTTAGAACGTTATGCCCAACTAAGGAAGGCGATTGAACGTATATAACAGATTAATGTGAATTAGCTTTCTTCTCTTCCCAAAATATCTTCATTCTCTCACTATGAGAATAAATACAAATAAAACAAAAATATTGGTCTGCAGTAGAAATGGCGAAAACTAGACATCAATAGAGTTAAGAAATGAAAAGATACAAGAAGTGAATGAGTTTAATTATCTGGGAAGTAAAATAACGAATGATGGAAGAAGCAGCAGAGAGATATTAAGTAGGATTGCCCAAGCCAAGAACGCTTTCTATAAAAAGAAGAACCTATTTACTGCAAGGAACATCAGTCTTGATGTGAGGAAACAAATGTTGAAGACCTATGTATGGAGCGTCGCGCTATATGGCAGCGAATCTTGGACAATAGGAGAGAGAGAGAGGAAAATACTACTAGCATTTGAAACCTGGTGCTATAGAAGGATTATGAAAATCAGCTGGAAAGAAATGGTCACTAATGAGGAAGTCTTTAGAAGAGTGGGAGAGAGAAGATGCTTCCTTAAATATTTAAAAAGAAGAAGGAATCACCTCATGGGCCACATACTGCGACACAATGGACTGATTAAGCTTATAATCGAGGGAACAGTAGACGGCAAGAATTGTAGAGGAAGACCCAGACTGGAGTACATGAGTCAAATACTGCAAGATATGGGTTGTGGCTCATACTGTGAACTGAAGAGGAAGACTGAGAGACGGGAAGAATGGCGAGCTGCTGCCAACCAGCCTCACGGCTGTTAACCACAGAGAGACTCCTCTTCCTTTCTTACTTGGCGAAGCGGTAAGGTTCTCGCCTGCTGTGTCCAAGGTTGCGAGAACGAATCCTGGCGCAGTCAGTTGGCATTTGAGAGTGCACAAATGCGATTTGTCAGTTGATATACTACTCGTTAAAGATACCTTTGGGTCAAAATTGCGGCACCCCAGCGTCTCTAAAAGCCTCAGTAGTTAAAAGGGACGAAAATCCAATATTATTTTTATTATCTCCAGTCTGGTGTCCATGCAGTGGTGGCTCTCATCCGGGCGTTTGCAGAAAAATGATGTTTGTTTACTAACGTTCTGTAGTTAGATCTGTCCAATAAATTTCGTCCAGTTACGTTCATTTCATGGCAGCCTCCGTGACTTAGGTGGCAGCACGGAGGCCTCTCACCGCTGGGCCCGTGGTTCAAATCCCGGTCACTCCATTTGAGATCTGTGCTGGACAAAACGTAGGCAGACAGGATTATCTCCAGGTACTCCGGTTTTCCCTGTCAAGATTTTCATTCCAGCAACATTCTCATCCTTTCTCCTACTTCCCGCTTCTGTTCTTCTGTGTAGATTCTTTTCTTTATCACTGACTCCTTCCCTGTCTCCTGGAAACCTCTGTACTCCTTAATTAGTCGACTAAATGTCTCCCTATCTGGTATGTCGTCTTCTTGTGCCTCTATCTAGGCTAGGTCCGTTCTCACTTCTAGAAACCATTTGAGCCCTATCTTTCTCTTCCTGAAAAATACGAAAATTCTCTTGTCAGTCTGTTGCCATCCATTCTCAAGAGGTGTCCATATAACTTTAATCTCCTCTTTTTCATCAGTTCAACCACATCTTCAGTTCTCTGGTACAATTCTTTGTTTGGTCTTAATCTTCTCTCTCCATCTTTTATCTTTGGGCCCAGGATATTCCTGAGCATTTGTCTCCCTTTTTCCAACATTTTCATTATTATTATTATCATTATTGGACCGACAGTAGTGGCTACGCTGGCTAAAGCACAGCATTAGGTCATGGGGCCAAGCTCTCTGCTGACTCGGTAGACGCGTGGGTTCGAGCCCCACCGTCGGCTGTCCTTGAAATGGTTTTCCGTGGTTTCCCATTTTCAACACCAGGCAAATGCTGGGACGGTACCTTCTGACAGGCCACGGCCGCTTCCTTCCACATCCTTGCCCAGTTTCATTCACCGTCATTCATTTCATCTCTCATTAACTCCTCTCATGAGGTTGGCGTCAGGAAGGGCATCCTGCCGTAAAACCCATCGCCACAAAGACTTCCATCGCATCTCATCCCCGACCCCGTTGGAAAACGGGAATAATAAGGGGTAGACATACATTATTATCATTATTACTATTGATGATATACACCCACTAATGAGTGGTTATGACTAGTTATTCGTCTAGTTCCTCAATGATAGGATTTGAACCTCTGATCTCCGAACAAGCAGATCGCCATTACAATCGTGGTTCTACTCTGGTTGCTGTTTTCTAACGGGTCCCACGGCATTGCCGCTCCCGTTGAATCGTTCACTACGACCGCGTTGGCAGCTGCTGCAGCAAGTCTGGATATCGTAGGTTTGCATCATTTGTCATTCATTTAATAATTGCCTCAGAGGAGTGCGACAGGCTTCGGCAGCCGGTACAGTTCATATCCTCGCTGTTAGATGGGAGCTTCATTCATTCTATCCCTGACCCGGTCGGTCGAGTGGAAGCAGGCTGTGGATTTTCTTTTTCACGTTCATTTTTTGAAGGTCATTCCAATGTCCATTATCCAGTTATTCTTCGCATTTAATAACGAGGCATGATAAAATATTCTTTTAGAGAGTCTTTTCTTATCCTTTTTTTGTTGAATATGTCCATAAAACTTAAATAGTTTTTATCTAATAATTCTGATAGTGCGACTTCGGTGGCGTAGTTGGTAGCATGCTGAGCTTCTATGCCCAAGATCGCGAGTTCAAACCCGGGTGCAGTGGTCGGATTTGCTAAGAGCGTTACAAATCCTTTAATATGCCTTCCTTCGTAGGGGCAGTAAAGCCGGTGAGCCCATGTCAGATATATGGCATGTAAAACAACCTTCCACTAATTTCAATTGTATGAAGCTAAAATTTGTAGGTTAGATTTGATTAAACTTCTATTAAGTTCCAACGTTCGTCGCCAGGTGTCGGTTGCGGTGGCATCTGGAAGCCAATTTCACAGCTAGGTGTCGTTGCCGGTAGCATTTGGTAGCAAAAGTAGGAACTACTTGAAATTGACTGTCTGCAGTCGTTATCTGAATTACAGATAACACACACTAATACAGCCATCACAATTAACACCGGTTATCAGACTTATTCTACACACACACCCAAAGTACACGGGGCTACATGAACGCATGATCGCAGCCCCTAAACGGAGGACCCAACCAACCAAAGAATTTTTTCAGTTAGGTTTGAATTATTATTATTATTTATTTTTGAAGCGAATTCTCCCAATACATAGAAGACGTTAAGCAAATGACTCAATCAACTTTTCTTTTGGTTCATCTTGTTGTTCCAATAGACTTACTTGCCTTCTTTCCGGGAGGGCTTGTTTGCGTTGTTCCGACCACTTTGGTCTGTACTGTTTTTGTTGTGGTTGCTCTGATATAACTTCCCATTTTTTAACTTTGTGCCTGAAGGTATCCCTTTCTAAAATGTCAGGTGAACTTACGTTTGCGTTTTTGAGGTCCTTTCGAAGTTCCTCTAACAAAGGTGTTGAGTTCTTGAGTGTGGTCATATAATCTATTATCCCTTTAGTCAATCGATTTTCTGGTAGTCTAGTGAGATGTCCAAAGAATTTCATTCGTCTTTTCTTAATGTCAATTTCGATGTTTAATACTTTTCTGTTGTTTTATTGATTGTAGTCTGTAACCATCTTGCGTATATCTTGCTCCTAAAATTTTCCTAATGATCTTCCTCTCTTCCTTTTTGATGTCTTCAATTTCATGTTTGCTACTACTATTATTATTATTATTATTATTATTATTATTATTATTATTATTATTATTACAAGTAAAGTAAACTGGAAGTAAAGGAAGGAAAGAAAGAAAGAAAGAAAGAAAGAAAGATCATAAGAAAAATATTGGGCCCAGTCAAGGAAAATGGTGAATACAGGAGACGGCACAACCACGAGCTCGACGCACGTGTGGAGAAAAGGAAGAATTTCATTTTATGGCCACATGACACGAATGAACTCTGTGAGATTGACAAACAGGATCTTTACCTACTTTCTAGAGAAGAAAACTAAGGGGACTAGTAGGTTCACTGAGGTAGGCAGAGATTTACAAGAAATTGGGATTTCATGTGACGATTTGCAGGAGCGTGTGTAACTTAAGATGAAACTGACGGTTTATCGGGATTTCCTAGAAAAAAAACCTAAGCTTAAAACAGGCATGAAGTGGACGGAAGAAAGGAAGCAACAACAACAAGAATTAATGCGACAGTACTGGGCGAATATTAAAGATCGATGCAGAAACCAGTTGAAATGACGTGGTTCTTAACTGGGCTAAACGCAACAAGAAGAAGAAGACAAATAAAGTACTTCGTTCAGAATCTCTGCAATGAAGTGTCGGCTCAAGCAGAAGGGTCATGTCGCCTTTGGAGAAGTGCTTATTAGATGATACCATTTAGAATTTGGCGTGTTCTGCCACACCATCGCATGATGAAGCGGACACAGGAAGCCTTACAACATCCTCTATTATAGATCGCTTCGAGAATTTATCGTCTTCCTAACCTTTACACTGCTATTAGAACAGTAAGGGGACATTTTCTTTATGGTCCTGCCTCTTTAATTCTCTTTTTTGTCTGTCAAATTAGCTTCCAATCCACTTTTATTAAAAATCAGTGAGGTGCACATGGATGTGATACCCTAATGATCGTGTATTTTTCATTCACTGGCTTGAAAATAATCCTTGCAGTCATTGATTCCCATTTCATGCGTCTGAGATTTTCGAGGTGAAACGTTATATCCGGTGGATCGGGTTTTACGTAAAGAGGTCCTATGATTTATGAATGCAAAATTAACGATCATGTAAAACAAACTTGTTACTTCCTTCCTTCCTTCCTTCATTCCATCCTTCCTTCCTTCCTGCTTCCCTTCATGCTTCCCTTCCTTCCTTCCTTCCTTCCTTCCTTCCTTCCTTCCTTCCTTCCTTCTTCCCTTCATGCTTCCCTTCCATCCTTCCTTCCTTCTTCCCTTCATGCTTCCCTTCCTTCCTTCCTTCCTGCTTCCCTTCATGCTTCCCTTCCTTCCATCCTTCCTTCCTTCTTCCCTTCATGCTTCCCTTCCTTCCTTCCTTCCTTCCTGCTTTCCTTCATGGTTTCCTTCCTTCCTTCCTGCTTCCCTTCATGGTTTCCTTCCTTCCATCCTTCTTGCTTCCCTTCATGGTTTCCTACCTTCCTTCCTTCCTGATTTCCTTCATGGTTTCCTTCCTTCCTGATTTCCTTCCTTCCTTCCTTCTTCCCTTCATGGTTTCCTTCCTTCCTTCATGCTTCCTGATTTCCTTCATGGTTTCCTTCCTTCCTTCCTTCCTTCCTTCCTTCCTTCCTTCCTTCCTTCCTTCCTTCCTTCCTTCTTCCCTTCATGGTTTCCTTCCTTCCTTCATGCTTCCTGATTTCCTTCATGGTTTCCTTCATGGTTTCCTTCCTTCCTTCATGCTTCCTGATTTCCTTCATGGTTTCCTTCCTTCCTTCCTTCCTTCCTGCTTTCCTTCATGGTTTCCTTCCTTCCTTCATGCTTCCTGATTTCCTTCATGGTTTCCTTCCGTCCTTCCTTCCTTCCTTCCTTTCTTCCTGCTTCCCTTCATGCTTCCCTTCCTTCCTCCATGGTTCCCATCCTTCCTTCTTCCCTTCATGCTTCCCTTCCTTCCTTCCTTCTTTCCTTCCTTCCTTCCTGCTTCCCTTCATGCTTCCCTTCCTTCCTTCCTTCCTCCCTCCCTCCCTGCTTTTCCTCATGCATTCCTTCCTTCCTTCCTTCCTTTCTTCCTTCCTTCCTTTCTTCCTTCCTTTCTTCCTTCCTTTCTTCCTTCCTTCCTTTCTTCCTTCCTTTCTTCCTTCCTTCCTTTCTTCCTTTCTTCCTTCCTTCCTTTCTTCCTTTCTTCCTTCCTTCCTTTCTTCCTTACTTTCCTCCTTCCTTTCTTCCTTCCTTCCTTTCTTCCTTACTTTCCTCCTTCCTTCCTTCCATCCTTCCTTCCTTCCTTCCTTCCTTCTTTCTGCCCTTCATGCTTCCCTTCCTTCCTTCCTTCCTTCCTGCTTTCCTTCATGGTTTCCTTCCTTCCTTCCTTCCTTCCTGCTACCCTTCATGGTTTCCTTCCTTCCATCCTTCTTGCTTCCCTTCATGGTTTCCTACCTTCCTTCCTTCCTTCCTTCCTTCCTTCCTTCCTGCCTTCCTTCCTTCCTTCCTGATTTCCTTCATGGTTTCCTTCCTTCCTGATTTCCTTCCTTCCTTCCTTCCTTCTTCCCTTCATGGTTTCCTTCCTTCCTTCATGCTTCCTGATTTCCTTCGTGGTTTCCTTCCTTCCTTCTTCCCTTCATGGTTTCCTTCCTTCCTTCATGCTTCCTGATTTCCTTCATGGTTTCCTTCATGGTTTCCTTCCTTCCTTCATGCTTCCTGGTTTCCTTCATGGTTTCCTTCCTTTCTTCCTTCCTTCCTTCCTTCCTTCCTTCCTTCCTGCTTTCCTTCATGGTTTCCTTCCTTCCTTCATGCTTCCTGATTTCCTTCATGGTTTCCTTCCTTCCTGCTTTCCTTCATGGTGGCGTCCTTCCTTCCTTCCTTCCTTCCTTCCTTTCTTCCTTCTTCCCTTCATGCTTCCCTTCCTTCCTCCATGGTTCCCATCCTTCCTTCTTCCCTTCATGCTTCCCTTCCTTCCTTCCTTCCTTCCTTCCTTCCTTCCTTCCTGCTTCCCTTCATGCTCCCCTTCCTTCCTTCCTTCCTCCCTCCCTGCTTTTCCTCATGCATTCCTTCCTTCTTTCCTTCCTTTCTTCCTTCCTTCCTTCCTTCCTTTCTTCCTTTCTTCCTTCCTTCCTTCCTTCTTTTCTTCCTTCCTTCCTGCCTTCCTTCCTTCCTTCCGAACAAATCAGTCCCCGTTAACGATGCACTTACCCAAGTGCATAATATGTGTTTCTAAGATTCAAGTGCAATCTTACGTGATTCGCACACTACGAGAATAACAACACGGCTCATCTAATTAATGTTATGAGAATCAACATGTGCTTGCTCACCAAGCATGTCCTTAAGACTTGTTAATCGTCAGGAAACAAAGTGAACTCTGATATTTAAGTGCATTGTGTATTATATACTGTACGGTGTACACAGCATTTCTGTGAGACTAAAAATTCACAGACCGACAGCTCCCTGCTGTGTTACCTACACTATTATCTGTTTCTGTCGGTTTCACCCAGTCGGTGTAGTTGTACGTGATAATTCCCTCACCACGATCGTGATGTGGAGCTGCAGCTACTCCGGAAATCAGAGATTCCCAAATCCTGGCGCTGCCAGCTGCTATCCTGTGTGTGGTTTTCCCCTGGTTTTTCCACATTCCTTCCAGGAAAATGTTGGGATAATCCGAAGCTGAAGGGACCAATTAATATTTCAAATTATCCAAACATTCGAATTAGAGGTTACATTTTTGCTTTAGTTGTAGGTCCAATAAATAAATAAATAGATAGATACGAGGGCAATTCAATAAGTATCTGCAATTGTACTGATAGGATGACTATATGGCGTTGTGTGCTCACCGGCCGCTAGATGACACCGTTTTCCACGTCTGTGGTGGGTTCCAGCGTTATCAGATCAGCACTGCTTGCGCTGTTGCGACGCAAAGATGGCCGCGCCACTCTCTGTTTGCACCAAGGAAGAACAGCGTTTCGTAATCTGTTTTTTTTTTTTTTTTTTTTTTTTTTTTTTTGTGGTCTGAGGACGTACCAGGAGCGGAAATTCATAGACGACTTAAAAATGAATTGCTAATGTGCGTTGAGTCATCCTACAAGGTTGCAATTTGGACCTGCAGCAAGTGCGGAGATCGGAGGTTCGAATTCCGGTACGAACAGTGGCCATCTTGAGTGTGGGGTTTCCCCGGGTTCCTCCACACTCTCTCCAAGCTAAAGATTGTCTCTCTGAGTTCTCCAGCACTTAATACATGTTTCCTTGTGAATATTATCCGGTCCGAGTAGGCCTACTTGCCTCCGTATTTTGGAAGGTTATGAGAATGACAGCCCTAATGTGGACTACACTCATAACACTTTCGTGTAGCGGGTTGACGCATTTCAGGCTGTAATAAAGTGATTGCAGATACCTATTGACTTGCCTACGTAGATAGATGAATGCTCGTATGCTAATCATGTGAAACATTTGTAGGTATATGACAATTGGCAAATTTCGTGAATTTGAAATATTTTTCTTTGCTCGGTGAAATCTACCTCCGCCTTCCGGCGTGCCGAGATGGATTTTACGCCTTGAGAACTGGCGTGAAAAGTTATCACATCACGACTGGCGCCGGGTCATTTTGACCCATAGTGTGTCACTCCATTTTTGTCGTAGTCGTACGGTTGTTAATGAAGTAATTTTACATCTTGTATTTTTCTATGAACTATTCCCATTATAAAATGAGGTTTATTTAAATTTTAGAAATTTAACATGCAGAAAAATATTAATAATTTTCGTAACAGTCTAATTGGCCTTGAAAGTGGTGGCAAAGCATTCATCACATTTATTTAACAAAGGAGATGATGACTAAGGTGTCCCTAGACCCCTAAACATGGATCAACAAGAACGTGAGCTAAGTGATTGTATTGCACCAAAATAGGTGGATGTTGCCCCTATTTTTTACAGATTGTCCCGAAAACTGTCACGTGAGGACTGGCGCCAAGGGTAAACCTCGCCCTACCGTAAATAATATAGAAATAACTTGAGTGTTTAAAGAGCTATAGACATGCTTCTTTTGCAGGGTGAAGTTCAAGGCTAGGAAGTGAGGTACAGTAAGCGAGAGGAAATAAGGGTTGACCAAAACGAAAATATAGAGCATTATAAGCCTCGGGTCAATAATACCCATGCGCCAGTCCTCGCGGGTTAATGAAACACCCTGCGATTTCGGTGCTAGATCTCCATTTCAACCACTCTTCCTTCTATTTGAGATGCTCGCTTCCCATTGAACCCGGAAGTAAACGAAAAGTAAACTTAGTTCTTCCACTCTTTTAAAAGCTAGAGTTTGCAATTAATTAGTGAACTCTTTTCAAAGAAATCAGTAATTAGCCTCATTAGAGAGCACAATGAACCTTCTTCCAGTAGCAGTTCAATCAATTATGCTAATACTCACCTCTCTTACAGTGTATCAGATTGAGCAGGCCGTTATGGCTCGTCTAGGACAGTGATGTATACGTCACTGTGACATAATAGGAAGGTAGGAAGCCTGTAGTTTTACATGACTGTTAATCATGAGATCATGAGCCACGGGACCTCTTTCTTACATAGAATCCGAACCACAGGACGTGACATTTCTCTTCAAAAATCTTACATGTATTAACCAAGAATCAAACCCAAATTGACCACTGCGCCACCCTCATAGAAACGTAACTAGCCTAAAGCGAAGTTTTTTTCTTTGGAGAAAATTTCTCATCCGAGACAATGCTGCCACATTAGATGTGTATTTTAGTAACCTCAAATATTGAGGATTAAGGGACTTGAAATGGAAATTGAGCCATCGAAGGCAGATAGTCGAAATTTAATTTTTTCAGTCGGTCTACATGATTGCACCCAATTGTAATGGGTGGTTCCCTAATCTTGAAAAAAAAAATACATGAGATAAATTATTAAACCTCATTTACCAGTTTCAATCGTCAAATGACCATCATCAGATCCATTACACTTGGGTTGTTAAATCTATGTCCACAGGAGTATGGATGATGGTATTTACAATCTCCTTCTTCATCTTTTTTCTTTATAGCCTCTATGGGACCACGGGCAGTTCTGTCATGGTTTGGGTCTGCTTCCTTTTCTCCTCCCAGAACCACTTCATCCACTGTCGTCTTCTTCTCTCCCGTTCTTCCTCATAAAACCTTCGTGTCTTCTTTTCTTGTCTTCCCCATTGATGATTCTCAGTCTTTTTATGGTATCCTCCTCTGTCAGTCAGTTCCGGTACATCGGTTGGTTCATATTTATTTCTCCAGTTCTCTGACCCTTCCACCTTGAACCCCATCCCAGTCCAGTCCTTCCGAAGTTCAACCACCCATTTGGTTCCTGCTTTGCCTCTTGTCCTCCCTGTTGTCTCCCATATCCTTCTAGTCAATCTCCCCATATCCATCCTAATCACATATCCAGCAAATCATGTTCTTTTGAATCTTATTTATTCTCAGATAGTCCTCATATTTTTAGCCTATTTTCAATTTTGAAAAAATAGGCTTATGAGATCACCTTTTGTCCGTGTGTGTGTGCGTGTGTGTGTGTGGGTGTGTGTGTGTGTGTGATTCGTGTGTGTGTGTGTGTCCCCCTAATAAAATCTAAACGGCTGGAGCGATTTCAATGAAACTCGGAAAGTTCATAGCACTATTCTCGGCGACCTCGACCGTGCCCTTCAAATTTTGTTACGACTCACCAATCCAACATGGCGGTTGTGCGAAATATTTCACCAGCATCCAATATCTCCGAAACTATTACCGATATTACCCTGACATTTTCTATGGTGATAGAAGGAACTACTATAAGTTCACTTATGTGACTTTTGAAAACCTGGTAACTACAAAACCAACATGGCGGCCAAGCGAATTTGCGACTTTTAAATAGACGTTTCTCGCGATTTGACCAACCAAACGCAATGAAACTTGGTACAGTATATGTTTATATACATTGTAATGCACCGACATCTAACTTCGTTCAATTGTTTACATAATCACAAGATGGCGGATGTGCGAAATATTTCACCGGCATTCTATATCTCTGAAACTATTAGAGGTAAAACCCTGAAATTTTGTACGGAGATAAAGGGCACTACTGGAAGTCCATCTATAAGACTTTCAAAAACCGGTTAACTACAAAACGAACATGGCGGCCAAGCGAATTTGAAAATTTTAAATAGACCTTTCTCGCGATTTAATGTTCCAAGCGCATTGAAACCTGGCACAGGAAATATTTATACACATTGTAATCCACTGGTATCTAATTTAGTTCAATTGTTTACATAACCTCAAGATGGCGGCAGTGCGAATTTTAAAATTAAGATTTTATTTATTGTGATGTAGTCATGCGATCGAAGTGAAAGTTTGAATAATGAACCTACGCAATAATTTTCCTTTAATGGTGCATGACTCTATGGCCTATAAATTTAACAATCCAACATGGCGACCATCCGAAATATTTAGACGATACTGAATATCTACGAATCTATTTTAGCAATCAAACTGCACTTTTTAATGTTCATAGGGGCTATGAACTTAAGTTCACCTATAGGACTTTAAATAACCTGGTGATCACAAATCCAACATGGCGGTGACGCGAATTATAAATATTCACATGGACGTTTCTCGCAATTTAACCATCCGCGTGTAGTGAAACTTGGTACAGCAAATCCTTATACGAATTTTAATCCACCGGCATCTAATTTATTTCAATTGTTTCCATAACCTCAAGATGGCAGCTGTGAAAAAATTTAAATCTCCTTGTCTTTTCTTGTGTCCTAACTATGTGATTGAAGTTTGAATACTACACGTTCACAATAATCTGCATGTAACAGTACATAACTCTAGGACCTACATATATAAAATCCAACATGGCGACCATCCGAAATATTTAGTCGGTTCTCAATATCTACGAATCTATTACAGCAATCAAACTGAAATTGTGTATGTTGATAGTGGCAATTAACATAAGTAGGATATATGAAAATAGGCTGTATAGTTCTTCACGGAACTACTTGTTAGCCTATTTTCAATTTTGAAAAAATAGGCTTATGAGATCACCTTTTGTCCGTGTGTGTGTGCGTGTGTGTGTGTGTGTGTGTGTGTGTGTGTGTGTGTGTGTGTGATTCGTGTGTGTGTCCCCCCCTAATAAAATCTAAACGGCTGGAGCGATTTCAATGAAACTCGGTATACTCATAGCACAATTCCCGGCGACCTCGACCGTGCCCCTCAAATTTTGTTACGTCTCACCAATGCAAAATGGCGGCTGTGCAAAATATTTCGCTAGCATACAATATCTCCGAAACTATTACCGATATCGCCCTGAAATTGTGTACGGTGATAAAGGGTACTACTAGAAGTTCACCTATGAGACTTTCAAAAACCTGGTGACTACAAAACCAACATGGCGGTCAAGCGAAGTTGAGACTTTTAAATAGACCTTTCTCGCGAATTAACTATCCACACGTAATGAAACTTGGTACAGCAAATGTTTATACACATTGTAATGCACTGGAGTCTAATTTAGTTCAATTGTTTACATAACTTCAAAATGGCGGCTGTGCGAAATATTTCACTGACATTCTATATCTCCGAAACTATTAGAGATATCACCCTGCAATTTAGTACGGTGATAAATGGTACTAATACAAGTTTACCTATGTATATTTCATAAACTTGTAAAGTAGAAAACGAACATGGCGACCAAGCGAAGTTGAGACTTTTAAATAGACTTTTCTCACGATTTAACCATCCAAACGTAATGAAACTAGGTACAGCAAGTGTTTATACTCATAGTAATGCACTGAAGTCTAATTTAGTTCAATTGTTTACATAACCTCAAAATGGCGGCTGTGCGAAATATTTCACTGACATTCTATATCTCCGAAACTATTACAGATATTACCCTGCAATTTTGTACGGTGATAAAGGGTACTGTTACAAGTTTATCTATGTATACTTCATAAACTTGTAAAGTAAAAAACGAACATGGCGACCAAGCGAATTTGAAATATTTTAATAGACTTTTCTCGTGATTTAACTCTCTGAGCGCAGTGAAATGTGGTACAGTAAATGATTTTGCAGATTGTAATGCACTGCCATCTAATTTAAATCAATTGTTTACAAAACCTCAGTATGGCGGCTGTGCGAAATTTTTAAATTAAGTTTTTATTTCTTGTGTCGTAATCATGCGATCGAAGTGAAAGTTTGAATAATGAACCTAGGCAATAATTGTCCTTGAATGGTACATAATTCTATGGCCTATACATATAACAATCCTAAATGGCGAGCTTTGGAAATATTTAGACGGTTCTCAATATCTATGAATCTTTTACAGCAACCAAACTGAATTTTTGTATGTTCATAGAGACTATGAACATATGTTCACCTATAGGACTTTCATTAACGTGGTGAGCACAAATCCAACATGGCGGCGACGCGAAGTATAAATATTTAAATGGACGATTCTCGCGAATTAACTATCCGAGTGCTGTGAAACGATGCACGGTAAATGCTTATACAAATGTTGATCCACTGGCAACTAATTTATTTCAATTGTTTGCATAATCACAAGATGGCTGCTGTGCGTAATTTTAAAATCTCGTTTTTACTTCTTGTATTCTAATCATGCGATTGAAGTTTGAATACCACACGTACACAATAATCTTAATGTAATAGTACAAAAATAAAAATCCAACCTGGCGACAATCTGAAATATTTAGACGGTTCTCAATATCTACGAATCTGTTACAGCAATTAAACTGAAAGTTTGTATGTTGTTAGAAAAAATTAACATGAGCAGGATATATGAAAATAGGCTGTATAGTTCTTTACGGAACTACTTGTTTTTTGTTGAGATACTGATAGTGGTGATTGAACTTAAATTTGCTTGCTTACTGACCTTATGTGATTATTATTAAACGGTCAGGTTGTGGTGGATTATGAACTCATCTGCTTGAGTAATGACCCACATAGGTGTCATTTAATAACAATCATATAATCTCAGTAAGCAAGCAAAGTTGAAGGTCAATCACCTCTGTCAGTATCTTTAAAACAATCACCGCTGTACGACGCAGCCAGTCGAAGAACCAATGAACGATAGAGTCAGAGCTTGTTGATCTAATGATGATGATGATAATTGTTGTTTTAAAGGGCCTAACATCTAGGCTATCGGCCCGTAATGGTTTGGGTGATAGTGAAAGATGAGATGAGGATGAAAACTATAACTAAGTCTAACTACAAACTCACATACTAGAAGAAGAAATGGTAAACAAATGAAGGATAAGGCAAATAAAGGACAGGAAGAAAATAAATTCCCTCAACCCTCGAAGAATGAGGATTGAAAGACTTGGAAGGAAAGAGAGCCATGAAAGGCAGATAGGAAAAGGGAAAGAGGAAAATGGGGACAAAACGGACCCAGCTCAGGAATCCCTCGGGGTCGCCAACTCCCAAACTCATCAGCCGTGAGCCCTTGAGGGTGTATCACTACCAGGATGCACCCAGAAGTACCGTACCTCCTTGAAGGCCTTGCGCAGAAGGCAGGATATAACATAGAAAGAAAAAGGAGGCTGACCCCTCGCAGCAGGAGGGTATCGGGACAAGGGCCAATTAAGGCGGGAAAGGAAGAGACTCCCTAGGGCTCAGATACCCTAATAGGAAAAGAACTAGGAATTGACCAAGAGAGGATGACTGGAAAGAAGACGGAGAGGAGCCCGGCACAAGTAAGTGGAAGCAATGCCAGACTCAGCTGGGGTCCCGTGGTCGCTAACCCACGTCCCACTAGATGTGAGCCCCGGGGGGGGGGGGGAGGAGGGGGGAGGGCTTGTTGATCTGCACCCGACTAGGGTTACTCGTATATTATTCTTTTTAAGGAGTGGACTTCTTCCAACTTGTTAGACTTATTGCCTGTTTTATTTTATTTCACTGCTGTATCGGATTTCCTGCGTCTCCACTCTGTTAAAAGTGAGTAACTAACAAAACAAAGAACTCACTGAAGATATTACGATGTTCTTACTAATGTTCAGAAGTTGGTTTTGTTTCAGTTATAAATCCCTAACACATAGAAGAGGCTTTTGATAACGTTGATTGGACTAAATTGTTTGACATTTTGAAAACGATTGGAATAAAGTAGAGGGATAGGAGGGTGATCTACAATCTATACAGAAACCAGACAGCAGTCATTCGAGCTGAAGGACATGAGAGAGAAGATGGTATTCAGAAAGGTGTAAGGCAAGGCTGCAACTTATCACCCATACTTTTCAATCTTTATATTGAACAAGCAATGAAGGAAATTGGAGAAAATTTTTAAGTTGCTGTGAAGATTCAAAAAAAAAATCAACTCTGAAATTTGCTGATGACATCGTCATCTTGGCTGACACGTCAGAGGATTTGAATAGACACCATATTGAGGAAAAAATTAATGTTCAAATTAATATAGGCCTATTTAAAACAAACATATTGGAATTCAGCCGAAATAGATCAGAAAACCCCATGGACGTCAAATTGGCAGGTGAAAAGCTAAAGGAAGTAGGAGACTTCTGATACTTAGGAAGCAAAATAACCAGTGATAGACGAAGCAAAGAGGATATAAAAAGTACGTTGGGTCAGGCAAGGAAAGCCTTTCTACAGAATAGGGATCTGTTGACATCGAATATGGATTTAAGTATTAGGAAGTCATTTTTGAAAGCCTTTGTCTGGTGCGTGGCACACTATGGAAGTGAAACTTGAACTATTGGTGCAGCAGAAAGGATTAGAATTAAAGCGTTTGAAATGTGGTGTTACAGGAGAATGATGAAGATCTGATGGGTAGATAGAGTTACAAATGAAGAGGTATTAAGACGAATGGGAAAGGAGAGATGTTTCTGGCGACTACTAATGAAGAGAAGAGATAGGTTAGTAGGTCACATACTATCCTGGGTGGGGCTACACATACCCTGCCTCTTTTAGAGCCTTGAGCAGAAGACAGGAGATTCTGTGAGCCCTTGAGGGTGTAGCACTATCCTGAGTTGGGCTACACACACCCTGCCTCTTTTAGAGCCTTGAACAGAAGGCAGGAGATACCATGAAAAGAAAAACATGAGGACTGACCCCTCGAAGAATGAAGGATCAGGAAAGATGTGACAAGGGCCAATTAAGGCGAGAAAGTGAAAGAGCCCCTAGGCCTCAGATACCCTAATACCGTCGGAGTCGGCCGTAAAAACCATCAGTCACGTAGAATTTCATCGCATCTCATCCCCGACCATTTTGTAAACGGGATTAATACGGGGAAACAGAAATAGAGATATGAGGATTCAAACCGTGAAGTATTAGATTGTGCCTAGCCATAAATACTGTCACAAACTTTTGGATTGAACTGTAGAACCGATTTCCCAGGTAACAAACAATCGTTGGGCTGAAGGTTAGTCTTGACCATTGTGTGTGCAACAGTGAAAGAGAATGACTGAATCTTCTTTGCTTAAGCATGGAGTGGGGTGATTACAAAAACATGGTAACTGTAATTGCCTTGTACAGGGTTGGAATGTCACCAACATTTTCCAACCCCTGAAAAAGTTGAAACTCAGCAAGAGGTTCGTCTACCGGACAATCCAGCGATTTACTGAGACAGGCAGTGTGAATGATAGCATGAGGGTTGGTCGTCCTTGCAGTTTGAGAACAGTGGTGGTCATTAAAGCAGTGGCGGTCCGTATTCGGCGAAATCCTGTCCGGAAGAAGAAGATAAGGCACGGGAGCTCAACATTTCGCCATTATCAATGTCCAGGGTACTTTCTGAAGACCTTGGGGTTAGAGCTTATCGGCGGAGTACCGGACATTTCTTAACCCTGCAACTGAAGCAGCAGAGGAAACTTAAACCAAGGCAGCTCCTCCAGCGGTACGTCGAAAGAGAACAGGAGTTGACCAAGAGAGGTCCACAGGAAAGATGACACAGAGGAGCAATGCTGGACTCAGTTGGGGTCCCGTAGTCGCCAAAGCACGTCTCACAAGTTGTGAGTCCCTAGTGGTTGGGCTAGGATATGTTCGAAATGCCCACCTTTTGCCATAATGCAGCCTTCGGTTTCTCGTTGCATTGAGGTATGACACGCACAGAAATGCCGGGATTGTTCGTATTCATTGGCAATCCTGCGCAAATCGTGCATAAAGTGTTGCTCCATATTTAATAGAATCTGTTTATTACAATATATGCTTTAAATTCATCCAAACAAGAAATTCTAATGGATTTAAGTTAGGTAAGTGTGGAGGCCAAGCAACTGACCTTTGTCTATCTGGAGATTAGTATACCGTGCATTCAAGGGAACACCAACACTACGACTAATGTGAGCAGAGGCTCCATCCATTTACATGTCTGATATCTCAAAAAATATAGATTTCCAGACCAGTGTTCATGAAACATTTTTAACCCTTTACATATGTGGATTCAAAAGCGGCAACGGTGGCGTAGTCGGTAGTATGCTGAACTTCGGATTCAAACCCGGCCGAAGTCATCGGATTTTTAAGAACGTTAAAATCCTTCAGTGTAAAGCCATAGTCATAGATTTCATTTCATTAGGGCTGATAACCCAAATGTTAGGCCCCTTAAAAGAAGAATTATTATCATCTTCACTACTTATATTTGACAGATGCTATTAATCTGGGAGCGTGGTGTCGCAGCCGTCAAGCTCTTTGCCTCTCGCCAAGGTGAACCGGATTTGATTCGCGGTCAATGCATGTGAGATTGAAATACCACGTCATGTGGTTCGGATTCCACGTTAAAAGGAGTTCCCATGGCTCATGATCGCGAGATCAACAGTCACTTAAAACTAAAATCTTCCTTCCTTCCTTCCTTCCTTCCTTTCTCCATTTTTTCCCTTATTTGCTCTTGCCTTAGTTTCTTACTTCCTTCGTTCGTCTGATTGTTTGTTTGTTTCTGATCCTTTCTCTCTTACTTTTAGTCGTTCTTTACATTCGTTCTTTCCTTCCATCCTCGTTTCTCTCTTTGTTCTGCCTTCAATTCGTACTTTCTCTCTTTATCATACTTTCATTCATTCCTTCTGTCTCCCTACGATTCTTTACCTGTCCTTGCCATCGTTTCTTACTTCCTTCGTTTGTTTCTCTATCATACTTTCATTCTTTATTTATGTCTTCCTACTTTTAATTCCTTGTCCTTGCCTTCGTTTCTTTGTCCCTGCCTCTGTTTTATTATTTGCTCCAGCCTTCCCTTATTTCTTTTCTTCATTTTCCTTTATGTCTTTGTTCCTGTCTTCGCTTCTTGCTTTCTTCGCTTGCTTCTGTTCCGTTCTCTCTTTTTGTTCGTTCTTCACCTTCATTCTTTCCTTCCGTTCTTTCTCTCTTTGTTTTTGCCATATTTTCTTTCTTACTTCCTTCGTTTGTTTCTCTATCATACTTTCATTCTTTCTTTCTTTCTTTCTGTCATCCTACTTTTATTTCCTTGTCCTTGCCTTCGTTTCTTTGTCCCTGCCTTCCATTATTTTTCCTTCCTTCCTTCCTTCCTTCCTTCCTTTCTTCCTTCCTTCCTTCCTTCCTATTAATCCACTTGTTTGCTAGTACTAAAAACAAATTTGTGTCCTCTCCGCAAACACATTGGCGCGTTGCGCTCTTGGGGCATAAATATGAGACTCGCAGTAATAATGTTAGAGCTAGAACATCGTAAAGTGGAGGTGTTGAGGATTGAATTATCACAGAATGTGCTGGCCAGAGCGGTAATTCGCTGTGCGCACGGCATCAATTAGATCACTATTCACGTTGTAACAAGACATGAGGCCTGTGGAATATTAATGTTGCAGACACCAAGTGGAAGTCATCTGAAAAGAGTGAATGATTATTGGTAACAAGGTTAGGGAATTACTCGTTACTAGTAACGGTTACTTTAACAATAACGAGTGGATACTGGCTACTAATTAAATTGAGTAATATAAACCGTAACACCACTAATTATGTTAATAGTAACGAAATGACAGAAGTGCTCGTTTTCCTATTTCTTTTTCAATACGGAGCTGGTGATTCTCATTTTATTTACTTATTTATTTATTCATTTTTTATTTATGTATTTATTTGTTTCCTTGTTTGTTTGTTTGCTTACTTGTTTGTTAGTTTGCTTTCTTATTTATTTATTTATTTATTTACTTATTGATTGATTGATTGATTAATTATTTAAATTATTTTCAAAAGTTTGGTGCTTTTCAGTCGGTCAACACGACTGTATCCAAAAGAGTTGGGTTATGCCCTAATCCTGAAAAAAATTACATGAAATAAATAAATACACTAGGATGACCAGTTTCGATCGTCAAGCGATCATCATCAGATCCATTACACTTAAGCTATAAAATCTATGGTTAAAATACAAGTGAGAATATTTACAATATGTACAATTATTTAGTTGCAGTATTGGTAACGCAACTTGTCGGTGTATGCTAATTGTAGTATATATTATGTTGGGTGAAATGCTAAAATGGTGATAGAAATCCGGAGTTTGTTTGGGGTGACATATGGTTGTAAAAAGTCAACTATGGTTGTACTGTAATAGTACCGGCTACTACTTATCTGGATGGATGTCTTTCTCGCTGGAGCTACGAGCAGTTTCAACTTCACTCTTACACCAGTTGAGGTCGATTGAAAAGCACCAAACTTTTGTTTACTAAGGCAACACTGAAAAATGGTTTCAAACCCCATTATGTTAATTTATTTTATTTTATTTTAATGTATTATTATTATTTTTTATTATCTTTTTAATATTATTTTTCTTTTTTTGCGAACCGGCCAAAACTAAGCACCGCGCAAATATCACGTCGTTTCCTTCTCATCGTTCTTTCTTCCTTCCTCTTCGTCCACACTTCCTTCATTCTTTCAGAGTGTTGCTCCTTTCTCTCTTCTGTGCATCGTCCACCCCTGCGCTCTCTCGTTTCTTCCACAAGAACTTTTATGTTAGAAAGTCTTGCCCTGAATTGATTTCTGTCTTGACAGTCTTCATCTGTGATTTCTAGCCTCCTGAGTTCTTCCTTCATCTGATTGGTGTAGCCCCCCTGGCTATTCAGATTGTATATTTCATCAAACATGTGTTTATTCATTCTTACTGGATCCATTCTGGCCATGTGTCCATAGAAACTCAGTCGTCTTTTCCTCATCGTTGTTTCCAGGACTTCCACCCTTTCATATATCTCCTTATTTGATCTTAGTCTGTGGTTTGGGCCGCAAATCCTTCTCAGTATTCTCCTTTCAAACTTCAGGAACTTTTCCAGGCTCGGCAGGTTGGCCGTTTCCACACCACACCATATAGGATCACCGGTTTTACCATAGCATTGTAGTGCATTATATTTACGTGAATGGATAGGTTCTTTCTGTTGTATATACTGTATACAGTATTTGGTGGCAAAGTTTAGATTTTCTAGTTTAAGTCTTCTGTTTTCTATTGCCTTCTTGTCCTTTCCATTGTTGCTGATGATCTCTCCGAGGTATTTAAAGTGTTTCGTGACCTTTAGCCGCCCATATTTCGTCTTTACTGTTTTCTTCATGTAGTTCTTGTTGGTGCTCATCATCTCCGCTTTAGTGAAGGGGATTTGTAGCCCTATTTATTTATTTATTTATTTATTTATTTATTTATTTATTTATTTATTTATTTATTTATTTATTTATTTATTTATTTATTTATTTATTTATTTATTTATTTATTTATTTATTTAATTACCGAACTTATTTCTTCTTATTTTCCTTCTTTCTTTCTTTCTTTCTTTCTTCACCTTGTTGCGTAGTAGCCAGCATTCTTGACTGTCACCATGGAGATCCGGATTCGATTGCCAGTTCTACCAAAAAATTCAATTCTGGTCTTAGGGCTGGACAATGCGGCACACTCAGCCTTGTGAGGCAAAACTGAAAAGAGGAGGGTTCGATTTCTACATCAGCCATCTTGGAAGTGTTTTTTCCGTGGTTTCCACTTCTACTCCAGGCAAATGCCGGGATGGTAACTAACTTAAGACCACGGACACTTCCTACCCATAATTGCGCGCACACATTTACTCATAGTTAAATGACCACGATGCCCATCCCTTGAAAAGAAACAGCAATGGGAACAACAAATTAACTTAACCGAGTCCCGAGACACCTACAAAATAGTGTAGACAACGTCATTCCTGACGTTAGACTCAATAATATCACAGGTTAACATACTTAAACTACATTAATAATAACTAAACAACCATTTGAAGTGAGCTCTACTGTCTGGAAATAAATTTGACACTCTACACAAGTTTTTACGAACTATAATAATATCATATGACCTCAGGTTCCGAGTGCAAGCTTTGTTATTTGACGCCCAGAGGGCAACTTTCATGTCGTATTTTATCGCTCCTTGAGGCGCTATGAAAATCAAGGAGGTTAAAAATCTAAGCTCCTTAACACTACAGCGCTTTCTAGTAGAGAAATGAGGAACTTTGTGTTGGCGGAAAATCCCGAGATTAATTTTGCCATTATAAACATGGCCTACTGAATTCAAATGGGTTATTTAACATGCCAACATCGTAAGGCATGCGTATCGTGTTTTTCGTAGTATTTAAAAAAAAAATCACTTACGACGGCCAGGAGCGAACCTGCAAGCTTGGGGGGTTGACAGTCCGACACTATAACCACTCATCCATCGTGGCAAGCTTTTACGAACTTATATATTCTAATCTAAACATTGTTTGTGAGAAGGATTTGAAGATGAACGCCTGACGTTAGAAACATGTCAGCCAATTAATACTCCATTTTGTACATAAAATCGTAATATTTCTTTCGGGTTAAGATGTAATTGGGAACAATTTGTGTTGAGCGACTGAAAAGATTTCTTTAATAATTACATCCTGAATAGGGTTTGTTTCTGGGGTTATCCACTCTTCCTGCATTCAAATACCGCGATTGTGATTCATTGTAAGTTCCTATCTCATTATCTTAACCCTACAATACTAACATACGTAAATTTTACGTGTAAAAATAATTTAACTGCTTAGAATTCCCTCTATATCTGTCCCCACACTACCATCTCCCCCCCCCCCCCCCCCCCACACACACACAGGGGCTCACATTTAGTGGGACGTGGGTTGGCGACTACGGGGCCCCAGCTAAGTCCAGCATTGCTTCCACTTTCTTGTGCAGGGCTCCTCTCCGTCTTCTTTCCTGTCGACCTCTCTTGGGCAACTCTTGTTCTCTTCCGACCCCGACGGTATTAGGGTATCCCTAGTCTCATATTTTCTGATACCCTCCTTCTGCGAGGGGTCAGCCTTCTTTTTCTATTCATGTGGCTCTCCTTCCTTCCAAGTCCCTCAATCCGCATTCTTCGAGGGTTGAGGGCATTTCTTTTCCTCCTGTCCTTTATTTGCCTTATTCTCCTTTCGTTTTCCATTTGTTCTTCTAGTATATAAGTTAGTAGTTAGTTTTAGTTGTATGTATGTCTACCCCTTATTATTCCCGTTTTCCAACGGGGTCGGGGATGAGATGCGATGGAAGTCTTTGTGGCGATGGTTTTTACGGCCGGATGCCCTTCCTGACGCCAACCTCGTGAGAGGAGTTACTGAGAGATGAAATGAATGATGGTGAATGAAACTGGGCAAGGATGCGGAAGGAAGTGGCCATGGCCTGTCAGAAGGTACCGGCCCAGCATTTGCCTGGTGTTGAAAATGGGAAACCACGGAAAACCATTTCAAGGACGGCCGACGTGTGGCTCGAACCCACGCTTCTACTGAGTCAGCAGAGAGCTTGGCCCCATGACCTAATGCTGCGCTTTAGCCAGCGTAGCCACTGCTGTCGGTTGTTTTAGTTATAGTTTACATTTCATCATCTTCTTCACGATCACACAGACCATTAGGGGCCGATAACCTAGATGTTAGGCCACTTAAAACAACAATTATCATCATCATCATCACTACCATCTTCCAGCAGTGCTTCTACTGGTCTATGGTGGTGGTGTCAATGCTTTTGTTATTAACGCCAATCAGTTCTAGAGGCATAATCATGGGGCAAAGAATTGCCTGGAAATTATCTTTGAATTTAACAACATATTGGTTTCTCCCTGGCAATAACAAAGAGGTGGGGAATTTGATGTAGATTTGTCACATCACTTCAGAAGGGTTATATAAACAACCTCATTAAAACAGAGACGGTATTGGAGGCTGGAGAGTTGACGTACTGATATTTACGTCAAAGGAAACGACTTCTGTATGTGTTGTATTTAAGATGGAACTTAATGTATTAAAATTCAAAGACCACAGAGGATTCAGTGCATATAAATAGTGTTACATACGAAATATATATGAATTTCAACCATTTAACTAATTGTTGTCTTAGCACAAAGTTCGTAAGGTACGTAAATTTAACGTATTATTAGTATTAAGCATCAATTGAATAATGCTAGTATTCTATGGTTAATAGTACATTATGCAACGAGCCTATAATTTCCATACGAGTGTCTTAATTTCCATTATAGGCGAGTTGCATACGACTGTTTATGTTCGACGATAATTATAACTTCATTATATGTTTTAACATAAATATTCATAAATATCTGTTGAGATTCAGTTACTAGAATTTTGTGATCTGAGTGCAGCGCTGGGTAGGATATCTCTGTTTCCCAAGCTCTCTGACCGACGACGCATGCGCTCTGTGTGCTTGGCAATGGATTTTGAGTGCATGCGCGAAAGTATCCTTACCTAATTGGTCGCACAACTGTTTCTTGAGATCTGATTGGTGGGAGAAACTGTTTCATAATGAAAAATAGTGTTATAATGAGCCTCATTATGATACAGTTTTCTGACACATAAAGTCTACTTTTCGACATCGTCCAACATAAACGTACATACATTACTATTATTAAATGTATTAAATTTATTGCAGCCTAATGACCATGATAAGGTTTACAAATCTGTGAATCTAAGCAAAACCTATTTACAGATACTAATATCTTCTTACACCCTTCTACATGGTATCTGTCGCATTGTTCCCCACAGAGCTCGAACTTGCAGTCTTCACTAGAATTATAAAAAAGTACAATCTTTATGATGGAAACCGTGTAGCCTACTGCGTAACGTGTCATTAAAAGTCATAACTCATAATTTGTCTTCATCCAGTCGTCCGTTAGCAGTGCGTCAGTTGAATAAAAATCATTCCAAATATCGTTCTTCCTACTTCTGAGAATTTGAAGGGTGTGATCATAGGCGTGTGTAGTTGGCTGATGATTTCGAATATCCTCAATGAAAACACTCTCCTTCAGCAGCTCATACGTCAGCCTTGTTGTCAATTTTGTTGGTTGGTTGAATCCCCAGTTTAGGGGCTGCAACAACGTGGTCATGTAGCCCCGTGTACTTTGTGTGTGTATAGAATCCGTCTTAATTGTGTTAATTATGATGGCTGTATCAGTGTGTGTTATCTTTAATTTAGGTAAGGACTGCAGACGATCAATTTCACGTAGTTCCTACTTTTGCTACCGTCAAAGACACCTAGCCGAGAAATTGACTACTAGATGCCATCGCAACCGGCAGCTGGCAGGGAACGTTGGTACCTAGAACGTTAGTCAAATCTGACCTACAAATTTAGCTTCCTACAATATTGTAGTTTGTAGAATGTTCATTTACATGCCATAAATACATATGACATGGACCCACCGGCTTTACTTTCCCTCCGAAGTAAGGCATACTGAGGGATTCTTAACGCTCTTAAAAATCCGACGACTTCGGCCGTGTTTGAACCCGCGATCTTGGGCATAGAAGCTCAGCATGCTACCAACTACGCCACCGAAACCAACAATGGTGATGTTATCCTCACGCCTATGACTGTTTTCATAAAACGTGTCTTTACATTTTCCAGAAAGTTATCAGTCACCCTAGAAACCCAGGTTATAAGACAAATTCAACACACACGTAAATTCATAGGTGTGATGACCCAGGTGTGCGTAGCAACTATATGAATTAACGGCGACAAGTAAAATAATCAATTCCTCTTTTTCTCATTATTAATCACCACTTGTTTTGTTTATAATTAATCTCAAATACAATAGAAGGCAATTTGCACTGGAATGTTATTGTGGTAATAATTGCTTACTTTGAGCTCATATACCTCGTGGCTAATTCTGTGAGCGCCTACGACAGCGTTTGCCCGCAGCACAGCAGTGTATTGTGGGTCATCGTGTAGGCTGTCACACTACATTATGCAATTACTGCTGTTGTAACACTCCACATACACTCGGGCACACTAAGGCTCAGACATGCCAATGTCACACTTGAGAACATTGTCTATTCAACACCCACAACCACGAAGCAACTGTATTTTTATTAAATGACGCAGAAAATACCATTTCAACATAACAGGAGGTGAATTGAAGCCACGCATATGTTTACGTAAAATATAAAAACTTTTATGATATGTTACTGTGAAAATAATTAGTCCAGTAAAATAGAGTAAACAATTACAAGTCATCCTAACTTCAAAAACTTTCGATGAACCATTACATCAGTTCCGCATCATTCACATTTCCACTTCGAGCTGTCTATTGAAGAGAATTATCTTTCATCGTTAATCTAAAAATTGTAACATATCTTACTTTTAGTCTTGTAGAGTATTTTTAGCCTATTTATTTTCATTTATGAAAAAAAAATGCTTATGAGATCACCTTTTGTCCGTGTGTGTGTCCCCCCATAATAACTACTAAATGGCTGGAGCGATTTCAATGAAACTCGGTAAGTAAGGTCTTAGTAATATTTTGGCTGACCCCGACCGTGCCCTTCACATTTTAGTACGTCTCACCATTCTAACATGGCGGCTGTGCGAAATATTTCACCGGCATTCTATATATCCGAAGCTATTACTCATATCACCCTGAAATTTTGTACGGTGATAAAGAGCACTACTAGAAGTTCACCTATGTGACTTTCAAAAGCCTGTTAACAACGAAACGAACATGGCAGCCAAGCGAAGTTCAAACTTTTAAACAGACTTTTCTCGCGATTTAACCATCCGAATGCAGTACAACTTGGTACAGCAAATGACTATACGAATTGAAATGCACTGACATCTAATTTAGTTCAATTGTTTACATAACCTCAATATGGCAGCTGTGCGAAATTTTAAAATTTACTTTTTATTTCTTGTGTCCTAATTATGCGATCGAAGTCAAAGTTTGAATAATGAACCTACACAATAATCCTCATATAATAGTACATAACTCTCTGGCCTACATATATTAAAATCCGAAATGGCGACAATCTTAAATATTTAGTCGGTTCTCAATATCTAGGAATCTATTACAGCAAACAAACTGAAAATTTGTATGTTGATATAGGCTATAAATATAAGTGTGATATATGAAAATAAACTATATAGAGTAGTTCTTCACGGAACTACTTGTAAATCAATTTAGATAGTTACCATTTTGAAAATAATTTTAAGTACAGCCTTTTAATAAATTGCCACTTCATTTGTATCAACTACTGTTTGCTGAATGTTATAAATATAACCAAAACCGGTCCACTGTGCTCAAGAATTACAATTTATTGACTTCTGGTTTTATTTTCCTATTTCATTTAACTGTATCAATAAGGATTTTGGGCAGACGTGGTCTTTTTCCAGTCTCTTCTTTTTAACTTTTATGTAAATAATATATTGCACATGATAATACTTGAAGATTCCTCATTTTATTCATTAAATATTGCAAAATAAAATATGGTACAATAAAAATGGCAATGAGAAATATTTGGAAACAATGTTTGGAAATATCAAAAAGACAGAAAAATTCAAATATCTTGGTGAATGGATTCAACCTAATGGCCCTGATAAGGAAGCAAATAAGGTCAGAGCTCAAAAGATGGAAACTGCATATCGATTAACGCAGAATAGGTATAAAAAGAAAGCCATATCCTTCAAAGCAAAGTTACGACACTATGCCGCTGTGATTAAACCGGAAGCTATTTATAGTTCTAAATTCCGTATTGTAAACAAAAAAGAAGAAACAGAGGAGTTGGAAAAAAGAACGAAAATGCTAAGGAAAATATTGGGACCAGTGGAGAGCAGATGACTTATGGAGGAGACGAGGGAATAGTGACTTGTACAACCAGGCCGAGAAACTTACGGACGCGATTCGTAAGAGAAGGATTACATTTTATGGCCACCTCACACGAATGAGCAACAATAGGTTATCCAAAAAGATATTCACTAACATTAGCAAATTAAAGTCCACCACAAAATGGGTTGAGGAAACACGAGCAGATCTCAAAGAAGTTGGCATCACTCAAGAAGATATTCTCAACTAATCACTGTTTCGAAGGTGGATTGATAAATTTTAAGGCTTTCAGGAAAAACCTAGCTCAAAAACCAAGGTCATCTGGTCTGAAGAAAGAAGGAGGAGACTCGGTGCATGAGGAAATTCTGGGAGGAAAAGAAGAGATTGGCAAGTCGGCCGATTGTACAGCGCGGTCCAAAGTAGGCCAAAATCGACAGAAGAAGAAAAAGAAGAATTGAAGGGCTTGATGCATTAGGGGTGTAACTCCAAAATTTACGAAAAACTGTACATTGTACCTAACTTTGCGTTAAAATTTGTTGCATCTTTGGTGCAAGAATGAGGTATATCCGCTAGAAACTCACGGTAATGCATGAGATTATATAATTACTCCCTCTTGCATTTGGGGCAACGGGCAATAGAGAGGCACCTCCGGGATGTGGTTGCTATTAAAAACCGCAAAACTAATTTTATGGCATGTGATACCATGAATCCCTGAAGAGGTGAGACAGTTACCTCACGTGAGACAACCGATTCCCTTGCAGAAGACGAAGATACCTCTTAAATGAAACATTCCACTTGCTATGGTGACTTTTTAGTTTAACACTTTATGGGTTAGTTGTCTGTATATTAACTTGCTATATTGTCAAAGATGTTGATGGTTGAATCTCTCAGCAATATGTGAACGAATATTCTTTTTGAAGTGTTAATATTTCCGAAAACTAAATAATATGCTTCTATTTTCTTGAACTAACTTAAGATGCTTGATGAAATTTAATTATTTTAACAAAATCAATTAAAATTAAAACGTAAAAAATAAAATACCATGAAAAGGAATTGAAAATAAATATGCTTGTAAAAATTTAAAATTAATAATCTTAAAAATTGCAATAAATTAAAATGAAATAAGCTTCTTGAATTAAAAATTAATAAGCTTATAAAAATAGATATATTAAAAAATTAAGATCTTAAAATAATATAAAAACTAAAACGATAAAAATATATAAACATAAAAATAAAAAGATAATACAAAATAAAATTTATAAATATTGGGATAAAATAATGAAATATTTATGGATGTTTATATCTGCAGGCCATAGAGTTATGTACTATTAGATGAATAGTATTGTGTAGGTTTATTATTGGACACGAGAAAGAGAAATGAGATTTTAAAATTTCGCACAGCCGCCATCTTGAAGTTATGAAAACAATTGTGTGAATTAAAATTTGAATACATATTTACCGTTCCAAGTTTCACTGCGCTCGGATAGTCCGCGAGAAACGTCCATTTAAATATTTAAATATCGCGTACCCGCCATGTTGGATTAGTTCTAACCAGGTTATAGAGGCTCCTATAGGTGATCATATGTTAATAGACTTTATCAACATACAAAATTTCAGTTTGATGGCTGACCGTCTAAATATTTCGGATGGTCTCCATGTTCGATTTTTATATATGTAGGCCATAGAGCTATGTACTATTAGATGACGATGATTGCGACGTTCATTATTCAAACGTTAACTTCGATCGCATGATTAGGACACAAGAAATAAAAACTTATTTTAATATTTCGCACAGCCGCCATCTTGAGGTTATGTTAACAATTTAAGTAAATTAGATGTTAGTGCATTACAATGTGTATAAACATTTTCTGTGACAAGTTTTACTGCGCTCGGGTGGTCAAATTGAGAGAAAAAACTATTTAGATGTTTCAACTTCGCTTGGCCGCCATGTTCGTATTGTACTCGACAGGTTTATGAAAGTCACATAAGTGAACTTCTAGTGGTGCGTTTTATCACTGTACAAAATCTCATGGTGATATCAGTAACAGTTTCGGAGATATACAATGCCGGTGAAATACTTCGCACAGCCGCCATGCAGGATTGGTGAAACGTAATAGAATTTAAAGGGCATGGTCGTGGTTGGACAAAATAGTATTATAACCTTACCGAGTTTCATTGAAATCGCTCCAATCGTTTAGATTTTATTAGAGGGGGGGGGGGCACACACATACGCACACACACACGGACAAAACTTGATCTCATAAGTCTATTTCTTCATAAATGAAAATAGGCTAAAAATTGTGTAAACACGTTTGTCCCTTGATGCTGGTTACAGGACAAAGAGCTTCAGTGAAATAAAACAGCGCAATAAAGTAATCGATCTCAAAGCTAATTGACGAATGTAACAACTTTAGAATACAGATTGGTAATTAGGGTTAAGCGAGTTCCTCTGTTCCCTTTCTCGAGCTCTGTTTACTCTTTGCCGGGCTCTGTTGTGGGCAAAGAGTTTCCATTAATGATTAAACTGAATTCTATGAGATGATGTGCTTCATTGACCCACACACAGTAATTAGCCGAGCAGACACGTGGCAATAACAAATGCTACCAACTTAAATGTTCTCTCCTACATAAAAAAGCATACAATATCTGATATGATTTCGACTTTCTTACTTTAAGCTTCTTTGCTTCCTAAGAACGCTTTCTACTGCGTGTTGAAAATGATTTTATGTTCGACGATGTCGAAATGTAAATATTGAGCTATATGTCAGAAAACTGTATCATAATGAAGGTCATTATAACACTATTTTGCATTATGAAACCGTTTCTCCCACCAATCAGAGCTCAAGAAACAGTTGTGTGACCAATAAGGTGAGGATAGCATTGCACCTGCGCTGACTTCCACGGCCCCCTATTTTAAATTTCGCCGCGTGGCTAGTGTCATAGTGAGGTATTTGAGGAGGCCATGGTCAAATACAAAGTATTATCTGCGTCCCATGCGCTCTGTTCAGTACATAACACTGGCGAAATCTCGACAGATATTTATAATTATTTATGTTCGAACATAAAATAGTTATAATTATCGTCGAACGTAAACAGTCGTATGCAACTCGCCTATAATGGTAATTAATACACTCGTATGGAAATTAGAATAGTACATTATGCAACGAGCCTATAATGGCTATAATTAAGACACGAGTATTTTTATAAAACGAGCGTATGCGAGTTTTATAATTTCCATACGAGTGTCTTAATTACCATTATAGGCGAGTTGCATACGATTGTTTATTTTCGACTTGATAACTTTATTATATAACTTTATTATATGTTTTAACATAAATATTCATAAATATCTGTTCAGTCACTAGAATGTTGTGATCGGGTGCTGCGGTGGGTAGTATCTCTCTGTTTTCCAAGCTCTTTGGACAACCGACGCATGCGCTCTGTGTGCTTCAATACCATATGTTCAGATTGTGCTCCAGCATTCAGTAAAACTGTCACTGAAGTCGTTTCAAAACCACGCGCTGTGTAGAAATTGGTTTTGGGGACATTAAGGTACCGGTACAGTGCTATTTCTTGTCTCATATTCGCCAGTTTATTTACGCGAACATATGGACGGTGCGTATTCCATGTCGGTAATTTATTATAGTTCGATGTTGGGTTTATGTCCGACATGTTGGATTTTGAGCGCATGCGCGAAGGTATCGTTACCTAATTGGTCAATGAACGAGCTCTGATTGGCTGGAGAAACTGTATCGTAATGAAAAACGGTGTTATAATGACCATCATTATGATACAGTTTTCTGACACATAATAGTGAGGGTCGAACATAAAACTCGCTTTTAAACTCATTCTCTTCCTTCATCGCTTATCCTTCCTTCGCGATAATCTTCATTACTATACGAAAGAAATAAATTCGTAACAAAAGAAAAAGAAAAAGCCCTCTCGGCACGCCGGAAGGCGGAGGTAGATTTCACCGGACAAACTTGGGGATAGGCGAAAATAGGCAGAATATGCAGGTTTTCGTAGAAGGATCAGACCTCATTTATTGCGTGAAAGTATTTTATAATTGGAGATTAATTAACTTTGTTTTTCGTCATTTTATGCATATTTTAAACATTTTATTGTCTAATGATGACGGTAACCTTCTTGTCATTTGGAGTCCATTTTTTATACTTGTGGTCACACTGTCCTTATGCAAGGTTTCGACACTGATGTATAACTATGTAACGGTCTGTTACTTCTTCACGCAAAATTATATCTCCCGCAGAGATGTTGGTTGGTTCCTCAGTTTAGGGGCTGCGACAACGCGGTCATGTAACCCCGTGTACTTTGGGTGAGTGTAGAATCTGTCTGATAAACGGTGTGAATTGTGATGGCTGTATTAGTCTGTAATTCAGGTAAGGAATGCAGACACTCAATTTCAAGCAGTAGTTCCTAATGTTGCTACCAGATACTACCGTCAACGACACCTAGCTGTGAACTTGGCTACTAGATGCCACTGCAATCAGCAACTCGCAACGAACGTTGGATCCTCCCCTCCAAAGGAAAGCATACTGAGGGATTTTTAGCGCTCTTAGAAAATCCGACGACTTTGGCCGGCTTTGAACCCGCGACCTTGGGCATGCTACCAGTTACGTCACCGAAGCCGCTTCACACTTAGTCAGATGGAAATCTGAATCTGATCTCGCGCAAGTGCGTTGTCATGGCAACGTCTGATGGCTCATCCCTCATCAATTTAGTAGTGTTGCCATGGCAACCACTGATAGCTCTTGGCATTTTCTTATAATTCCGAAATCATTTTTCTCATCCCTTGGCGTAATGGTGGGTCATATCAAAAATTCATTCAGACAAAAGTTTTAGGTAATTATTAGGGGAATATTGTCCATTTTGTACGGTTTTGATATTGTGCCTATTAAGAGTGATATGATAATGCTTCCCGAAAAACCCACTTTTTCCCACCCCTTTGGTCAATGGTTGGTGCTATAAAAAAACTCTTCAAACATAAATGTTTGAGCTTTTTCCGGCACATAGTATGAACCTTGAACGGATTCAATATTTCACATATTAAGAGAGTTATAGCAATATTTCATTTTTTTTTTGAAAAAAAAAAGTCCCCCATTTTCATCCCCTTCGACCGATTTAGCCCAGTAACGAACTCGACCGATATTTTATGGGTATACATATTCGATAAAAATTTCAAAGTGATTGGTGCAAAATTACGGCAGTTATCGTGTCCACAAGAAACTGATATACATATATATATATATTAAACATACATAAACATACATAAATTATATATAAACTTTTGAACTGACGGTGGTTTTGGGGTCTGGGGGATGTGAAACGCGAAGATATGTCGAAATTTTCCGGAAATCGAAACATGGTACCCATTGCAATAATTAGCTTTCTAATGAAATCTACCTAAAATACTACCATCAAAGACACCTATCTGTGAACTTGGCTACTAGATGCCACCGGAACCATCAACTCGCAACGAACGTTGGAACTTCTCCTCCGAAGGAAAGCAAACTCAGTTTTTTTTAGCGCTCTTAGTAAATCCGACGACTTCAGCCGGGTTTGAACCCGCGATCTTGGGCATAGAAGTTCAGCATGCTACCAGTTCCGATACCGAAGTCGCTTCCCACAGACAGATGGAAAACCGAATGTTATCTCGTGCAGTGTCGTTGTCATAGTAACTGCTGACGGCTCATCCCTTATCAATTAAAAGTAAAGTTGTCATGGCAACCTCTCTTGGCACTTGGCATTTTCTTATCATTTAAATCATTTTGCTCACCCCGTGGCGTAATGGTGGGTCATATCAAAAATTCTTTCAGACAAAAGTTTTAGGTAATTATTGGAGGAATATTGTCCATTTTGTACGGTTTTGATATTGTGCCTATTAACAGAGATATGATTAATGTTTCCCGAAAAAAAAACACTTTTTCCCACCCCTTTGGTCAATGGTTGGTGCTATCAAAAAACTTATGTGACATAAATTTTTGGCACTTATCCGACACATATTATGAACTTTGAATGGATTCGATATTTCATGTATTAAGAGAGCTATAGCGAAATTTCACTTTTTCGAAAAAAGCCTCCCATTTTCACCCCCTTCGACCGATTTTGCCTATTAACGAACTCGACCGAGATTTTAAGGGTATACATATTATGTAAAAAATTCAAAGTGATTGGTGCAAAATTACGACAGTTATCGTGTCCACAAGAAACTGATATACATATATACATACATAAATTATATATAAACTTTTGAACTGACGGTGGTTTTGGGGTCTGGGGGATGTGAAACGCGAAGATATGTCGAAATTTTCCGGAAGTCGAAACATGAGACCCATTGCAATAGTTAGCTTTCTAATGAAATCTACCTAAAAGGCACGTAACTATAGCAACGTTCCGATAGCAACATACAGATTGCACTACTGAACCAGTGTGCATAGATGAACAAGCAACACGTAACTAAGAGCTTGCGTTCATATAGCATGGCATAGATGACGCTACTGGCCCAGTGTTCATCGATGAAGAAACAACACGTAACCAAGAGTTTGTATTGATATTGCAACGTATAGCTGACGCTATTGACCTAGTATGCGTAGATTTTATTTATTTAGCGAATGGCTTTTAATGCAGAAGCAGAAAGGTGGTAAAGAAGATCTCACAATAACATTTACCAACGCTTTGGGAAGACGAGCATCAGCCGGATTCTGGAGAAGAGGAGGTTGCAATGGTTGGGACATGTCATTCGAGCTGAGGATTCCATATCCAATCGTGTTTTCAACTCGACACCAACTGGGAGACGCCCGAGAGGCCACCCTAGAACAAGATGGAAGGATCGGGCGATAATGTCACTGGTAAAGCTGGCACCAACAGCAACTGTGGAGGATGCAAGGGACAGAGAAAGGTGGAAGATCATCAGCGACCGATACTTGTGAAGAGTCTCAGTCCCTCCTGTTGTAATGCCAGTGTTGTTTTGTATATGAGTTTTTGCTCTATGCTCTTATAGTCTGCCCTGAGTCTTAATGGCCCGTTAATGCGATAGATGATGATGATGATGATGATGATGGCTTTTAGTGCCGGGAAGTCCTAGGACATGTTCGGCTCGCTTCAAGCGGACACCCATAGGGTGAGCTACAAGTTCCGTTCAATTTCAAGTAGTTCCAACTTTTGCTACCAGATGTCACTGACATCTAGTGGAGAACGTTGGAACTTTGATAGAGCGTTTCAACGAAATCTAACCTAGAAATTTAGCTTCACACAAGTTTAATTTGTGGAAGGATCTTGTACATGCCATAAATCTATGACATGGGCCCACCGAATTCACTTCCCCTCCGAAGGAAGGCATATTGAAAGATTTTAACGCTCTTAAAAAGTCCGACGACTTTGGCCGGGTTTGGACCCGTGATCTTGGGAAAAGCAGTTCAGCATGCTACCAACTACGCCACCGAAGCCGCTTATGCGTAGATGAACAAGCAACACGTAACTAAGAGCTTGTATTCTTATAGAAACGTACAGATGTCACTGCTTACGAATACTGGTTGTCATGGATACCATGGTGTCGTGAAAATGACGAGGTTAATTCCAGATAGACCACTAGCGCTAATTAGTAGTACTGTAATTACATCAATAGCGGCTTCGGTGGCGTAGTCGGTAGCATGCTGAACTGCTGTGCCCATGATAGCGGGTTCAAACCCGGCCGAAGTCGTCGGATTCTTTAAGAGCCTTAAAAATCCTTCAGTATGCCTTCCTTCGGAGGGGAAGTAGAGCCGGCGGTCCCATGTCATAGATTTATGGCATGTAAAAGATCCTTTCACAGATTAAACTTGTGTATAGCAAAATTGTTAGGTTAGATTTCGACAGAACGCTCTATCAAAGTTCCAACGTTCACCACGAGGTATCATTGATATCTGGTGGCGAAAGTTGGAACTACTTCAAATTGAACGGAACTTGTAGCTCACCCTTTAGGGTGTCCGCTGGAAGCAGCTACAGATTCAGGCGAGCCGAACATGTCCTCGGACACTCCCGGCACTAAAAGCCATACGATAAATAAATAAATAAATAAATAAATAAATAAATAAATAAATAAATAAATAAATAAATAAATAAATAAATAAATAAATAAATAATAGGTCGTTGTCTGGGTTTGTCAAGGCTCTAACTTATGTCTGATCTGTTATTTCCTTCCAGTGGCTACTTTCCTATTCCAGTAGAGGTTTGCAGTGTTGCCCTCAGGTTCTACCAGAGGGTCATACTTGTAGTACGGATTTTTATAACCACTTAACCACAAACGGTGGAGCTTTTATCATTTTAAATGACCTTGTCGACTTCGTCGTTACGCTGGGGTCTGGCGTTACGTTACGGTGACGGGACGAAATGTACCCAGATGCACTGAGGTGTGTGACGTCATAGTACTGCTTGGTGCATGTGTTGCCCGACATTCTTTACTTCGTTAGTATAAGACGAAAATCCCCGATTCTTGGATGTCACGGGTAATCTCGAGAACCACTGGATGGATTTTGATGCGGTTTTCACCATTCTGTAAAGGATATCTCTAGGAAAGATTCTGTAGAAAATAATTTATGTATGATCAAAGGAAGCCAAGCAGTAACGATTTCAGTGAAAAAGTCGAAAACAAACTTGGCGTCCGTGCACTTCTTAAGCTTACGCTGGGCAAACCGTTAAAAATATCAATATACTATGAGCGTAAGAATTGGTCAGCATGAAAAGTTCTACAAAAAATTCCGTGAGAGCATAAACCTCTATCTTCAATACATCGCCCATTATAAGTGTTTTTAGACTGGATGGAAGGGGCACGTCCCCGCGCGCTTGACCTTGCTTTGCCCTGGGTTTGCACTTGCCGTTCGCGAGTAATTTGAAACAAGATAAGCAAGATAAGTATTATGCAGATAATTTTCTAACATGTCAAGAGTCTTAAGCCTCCAGCGTTTCTAGCATTTTTCAGCATTTTATGCATTTAAAATGATACAAAGTCTAGTCTTTCAGACTGACTGTCGCTTTTTTCATGTATGATTTTGACGAGGTTCTCATGGCGCCATCTATACTCCCCAAGCTTAGCAGCTACTTATTTTATGATCAACAGTTTTTATGTGACTTCTGTACATCCTGCATTTGTCTGTGCTGTAATTATTACTATTTTCGTTAATTCCCCCTTATGGACAGCGCTAAAACACAATCAATTTTCATGTTTTTCTTCTATACCTTTCTTCTTTCTTTCCAAAATCTCTCATATTCACTATGCTCCCTCTTTCTCTGTTCTGTCCACTTCTTTCCTGTTTTAGGTAGATTTCACAAGACACGGCACAAACCTAGAAGAATTGCTGAGTTTTAATTCACTGGCCGTGAAAGCCAATATACCATCATTTTGGAAGCCTTCATAGGGAGGTGAGGACTGCTTGAGATTTTAGCTCTCGCAGTAAAGAGGCGCACGTGCGCTTCATGAAAAGGTAGGTAGCGCGCAGTTCGCTACTCCTGTGGGGATCCGGGCGGGGACACCAAGAGCCCGCTGATGAGCCAGTTTGGTGTCCTAGGTGAATCCCCCACACAAGAAATTTCTGTTTTCTGATTTTTTTTCTCTGTAAATTTTCCTGTCCTCCATTTCTTCTGTATAGATGGTGAGTTTCACGAGGTGTTCCATGGTGACTTTTTTCCAGTTGGTTTCCAGTGTACTAGTCATAACTATATTGAAAATCTTCTTGGTCAGTCTGTCTTGGTTCATCGTGTGTAGCCTATGTGTCCATCAAATTTTGCCCTTCTTTCTGATGTTATTAGCAATCGTCTCTGTCTGTTTGTATAGGTTTATTGTCGGTTTCTTTATCCATATTCCCTCTTTTTGAACTCAATATTTGTCTCTGTTGTTTTCCTAGTTCCTTGATATTTGTTCTTCTGTTGATTGCTGTCGTTTCTGAAGCGTATAAGGCTTCTGGTGAGACTACTGTATTATAGTGTCGTAGTTTGGCTATAATTATTATTATTATTATTATTAGTAGTAGTATTACACGTAATGTTAAGGTTGTGAACATTCATATTAACCCCTTTCTTCGTGTCTTGATAAGGCAAGTTTGGCGTGTTCGAGTGAGGGTAAGTTGATGTGGCCTATTCAGCAAGGCGCTGACGATTACAAGGGTTAGACAGTGATGTGACGTGCATTGTTTGAGTTTGAGCAATATTATATTCATAGCCAAGATTGCTGGCAGGAACCAACAACGTGCATTCAATAGAAAGTTTATGGATGAAACATGGAGAGAAGGAAGCCGTGAAAGACGGAGGAGTTCATTGAAATTAGTGAAGCACCAAAGTAGTACTCTAGTTAGTTATTGGAGGTTTAAGGGGTGGAACTACGAGGTCATCTACCCCTGGTCTCTATATCAACCGTTGTCTTAAGGGAAATGTATGAATATACAATGAAAAGTGCCAATGGTTGAGTCTTATTTTAATGAATATTCTTGAGTATGTGTTCATTTATTAAGAGAACCAAATATATTTCCTGGATCTCCATCTTTTAAATTAAATGAGGAGAAAACAAAAACACAGAAATAAAAACGAAATCAAAAACCAAACTAGAAAACAGAAACAAAACTAGAAAACAAAACAAGAACACAAAGACAATAACAAGATTAAAAATAAAACTATGAAACAACAACTAAACTAGAAAACAAAACAGAAACAGAATTAAAAGCAAAACCAAAGACAAAAACAAAACTAGAAAAAATAAAAGAATAAAAACTTAACCAGAAAACAAAGACAAAAGCAAACCGGGAAAACAAAAGCAAGAAAACGAAAACAAAACTAGAAAACAAATATTAGACTAGAAACACCCAGCCATCACAACTACCAACATCACCAACTAGGCCTACTACTAATGCGGAACGCGTGCAGTTCACGGAGCGAGCCACTATGAATATCGCAAAAATGTTCTATAGAAATCGGTAATAAGACAGAGACAAAGGTGTTGAACTGTTTGTCGCTAGGAGGTGTTAATGAGCTTTTTCCGGAGGTGCCAACCTGATAAGGAATTGGCGCTCAGCTTAAAAGATGGTATCGCTTATGTCACTATAAGTAATTGTTGGACAACAGTGATGGGGATATGAATATCTCTACTTAGTTTAAAACAAAGTCTCCGATTCTTGGATGTTACGGGTAAACTCGAGAACCACTGGATGGATTTTGATGCGGTTTTCACCATTCTGTAAAGGATATCTCGAGGATGATTTCAGTAGAAAATAATTTACTTATTTTCAAAGGAAGCCAAGCAATAACGATTTCAGTGGAAAAAACGAAAAAAAAACCTGGCGTCCGAGTGCTTCGTAAGCTTACGCTTGGCAAACCGTTAAAAATATCTAAATACTATGAGTGTAAGAATTGTTCAGCATGAAAAGTTCTACAAAATAGTCCGCGAAAGCATTTGTCTATCTTCAATACATCGCCCACTATAAGTGTTCTTACGTTTTAATTTCTTCCAACCGTGTCCATTCAACTACTGAGGCGAGAGTTTACGAGCTAGCTAAGGGCGAGTCTATCATCCCTGTTACAGCCTAGCTAGCGGGCGAACCTATTGCCCCAGATACAGCCAGCAGAAAACCGTTGAGTCGTGTTGAGTTAAGACTTCTGAGAGGAGTGGTTTTGTTTGGAGTTTTTCTGGAAGTGCAACTTGGGTTTTCTTCCATTCGCCTGTGAAACACAGTCAAGTTAAGATTGGACGGAAGGCGGATTATATTATATTAAATTATACTGATTGGGGTATAATCTCTACTTAGTATAAAACAAAGTCCCCGATTCTTGGATGTCACGGGTAATCTCGAGAACCACTGAATGGATTATGATGCGGTTTTCGCCATTGTGTAAAGGATATCTCGAGGAAGGTTTATGTAGAAAATAATTTATTTATGACCGAAGGAAGTCGAGCACTAACGATTTCAGTGAAAAGGTCGAAAATAAAAATGGCATCCGTGCGCTTTTTAAGCTTACGCTGGGCAAACCGTTAAAAATACCTATATACTATGGCTGTAAGAATTGTTCAGCATGAAAAGTTCTACAAAAAGGCCCAGGAGAGCATATTTCTATCTTCAATACATCGCCTACTATAAGTGTGTATACGTTTTCGTTTCTTCCAACAATCTCCATTCAGTTACTGACGCGACAGTTTACAGCTAGGGGCGAGTCCATCACCCCAGTTACAGCTTAGCTAGCGGACGAGCTTATTGCCCCAGATACAGCCAGCAGCAAACTGTCGAGTCGTGTTGAGTTAAAAACTTTAGAGAAGAGTGGTTGTGTTTGGAGTTTCCCTGGAAGTGCAAATCATCTTTTCTTCATTTCAACTGTGAAGTCAAGTTAAGGTTGGACGGAAGGGGGATTTGTGTTTCATTCACCTCGCCATTCTTAAATTACGTCTGACAAGAATTTGTTGCACATGCATCTCCATGATAATATAATTAATAGTCCAGTCAGTGATTTTAACCCATCATGCCGAGACGTAAAACGGATATTGGTCGTTGTTCATTGACATTGGAAAAAAGAGCTTATCACGTAATGCATTCATAACTGTTCCCGGGCGAAGCCCTGTCGGGTTGCTAGTCAAGTATATGGGGACAATAGCAAGCCTAACCGGACTTAAGCCTTATGCTCTGCATATTGGAACCTTCATAGACCAATGGTTTTAGTATCCACCTACCCTAACCTCGGCAGACCAATACGGGTTTCGTCTAGGTGGCTTCCAGAGAGAGCGATCAAATGAATTCGGCAGTATTGTCTCAACATCGCCTTTTCCAACATGGCGACTAATGTTTCGTCGGTTTACTGCTCCAAAGTTAACACTTCGATAATTTTCGTAATAAAGTGAGAATATGGCGTTCCATGAATGCAATTTGCGTCTATAACCGTGGACAAGTATGTATAAACAAGCTGAATTAATTATAAATGTTGAAAATCTCACTTTGTCAACTACATGAGAATTACCGGTAACTAACTGATATACAGACCACTATCATAATTATAATGGGTTAAATGGATAAAAAACAATAATAAGTTAGTTTAAATACGCTTACATTATGTTCCTGGTGTATCATTTCATTAACAACAATTTATTAATATTTAGATCGCTGGCTGTTTTTGCATTCTAGTTTTGCTTTTGTTTTATTAATTTATTACTACGCGTTATTAATAGGCAATCTCTCACGCTAGATTGCCAAGGTCTCAGGATCATTCAGTCTGTGAACTGATATATTAACTCAGACTTCATGGCGTGTCGACGTACTAGACGTCCTTATTAAACCTGACAGGTTTGAGTGCGACTAAGTTGGGTGGCCTATACAACAGGCGCTGGCGATGACAAGAGAGTAGACGGCAATGTGACATGCATTGTTGAGTTTTAGGGTGAGATCAATGTTCATAACCAAGATTGCTGTTCGAAGCAATATCTCGCCAATAAAGTTCACATAGTGCAAAGCTGTTATTTGAAAGAGGAAAAGACGGAATGGTGGAACGAACTGAAATGGGTGAGGAGAAATAAGCTAAGTACTGAAGGAGGAAAGTGGGAGAAAGACATTTTGGATGAATACACTATATATGGGGAACTAGGAATATTAAATTTTATAGAAAGAATATAGAAAGATCTAATTAAAGAGAATATATTAAGGATAATATGGAGTGAAAATGAAGAAAGGGAAAAAGATAAAATAATGGAGGAAAGATATAATAAATCGCAAAGGTGAGAATGACTAAAAGAAAGATGGTAAAGAAAACGAGGGTAAAGGGGGAGAGAAATTAGGAAGGGAAGACAGGAATGAGAAAGCTGCAGATAATGAAGCAAATAATACTCGTAGATAATGAAAGAGAATGAAATGTATTTACTTGTTTATTTATTTATTCATTTATTCATTTATTCATTCATGCATTTATTTATTTATTTACTTGTTTATTTATTTATTTATTTATTTACTTATTCATTTACTCATTTATTCATTTATTCATCCATGCATTCATTTATTTATTTATTTATTTATTTATTTATTTATTTATTTATTTGTTTATTTATTTATTTATTTATTTATTTATTTATTTGACTGACTGACTGACTGACTTAATATAATTTATATTTTTATTTTATATAGGTATATTGTATATTTTTAATGTTTAATTCGACGAGGCACGTCCAGAAAGTAAGTTCCGTTTGATAATTAAATTAAATTGTGTACAGATACAGAAAAATTATTTATTGCACAACATTCTACACCTCTTAAACTACTTTTCCACATAACTGCCGAACTTTTGCTGGCATTTGTCATAGCGTGGCACAAGCTTTTGGATACCTTCTTCATAGAAGTTTGCCGCCGACCCGTAAACGAGAGTGAAGACTCCCCTGGAAGATATCCTACTGTTTGGCCACCACTGTTAGGCAAATTGCGTGCTTACCAGGAGAACTGCGTATGTTTAGGAGTTCTCCTGACCACATACGCAATTTGCCTAACAGTGGTGGCCAAACAGTAGGGTATCTTCCAGGGGAGTCTTCACTCTCGTTTACGGGTTGGCGGCAAACTTCTATGAAGAAGGTATCCAAAAACTTGTGCCACGCTTTGACAAATGCCTGAAAAAGTTCGGCAGTTATGTGGAAAAGTAGTTTAAGAGGTGTAGAATGTTGTACAATAAATATTTTTTCTGTATCTGTACGCAATATAATTTTATTACCAAACGGAACTTACTTTCTGGACGTGCCTCGTATTAGTAATCATAAGTTTTGTCATTCATTCTGATCTTTAAAATATTTTCTTATCCTGCAACCGATTTTCCTTACTTGTTCTGAACTGATACTACCGTGTACTTTGTCTGGTCGTAAACTCATTTGTTCAGGGTCTTTCCTGACATTTTCGTCCCTAGTAGTTTTCCTAACAAATTCAGTCATTGGTAAGCAAGAATCACCACCATCTAATTGTGACTCTTTCTGTGTTTCAGGCAAGGCGGTGCCCTTCGTGGAACTGACAGTGGCTCACGCCTCTGTGCTCACCATCCTTGCCATCAGCTTCGAGCGCTACTACGCTATATGTGAGCCCCTGAGGGCAGGCTACGTGTGCACCAAGGCGAGGGCGCTAGTCATCTGTCTCCTAGCCTGGGCGCTGGCAGCGATATTCACAAGGTAATGTAGACTCTTATTTTCATTACATTCTGTGGTAGCTCATTCTAAAACCAGCCCCGTTTTGTAGGAGTAACTAACTTACCTCTTATCTTGGAGGTCCCAGCTTCAATACCCTGCTCCGGCAAGCACTTTAAAACTGATGTTAGGTCTTGAACGAGGTGAACTTAGCCTCACAAGGACGTTTTTTCTGATTTTTTTTATTTATTTATTCATTTACAAAGACAGAAATGAGTCGCCCAGTTGCAAAACTCGTTTAATCCACTTGTGAATAAGGATCAAGTCGTAAAATTATTTATTTTGTTTTGTTTTGTTTTGTTTTACTTTAATTCGTTTTATTTTGTTTTAAATTGTCTTATTTAATGTTTTGTTTTGCTTTTTGTTTTGCTTTGTTTATTTCGTTTTATTTTATTTTGTTTTGTTTTATTTTGATTTTGTTTTGTTTATTTTATTTTGTTATGTTTTATTTTGATTTTCCAGAAAACAAATAAAATCAAAAGCAGAAAAAACACTAAGCAAAAAGCAAAATTCAAAAACAAAAGCAAAAGCAGTAAACAAAAAGAGGAAACACAAAGCAAAAAGCAAAATTCAAAAGAGCAACAGCAGAAACAAACACAAAACTAAAATCAAGAAGGAAAAGCATTAAGTAAAATTCAAAAGCAAAATCGCAAAGCAAACACAAAACCAAAAACCAAAAACACAAAGCAAAAAGAAAAAAGTAGAAAATAACGAACACTAAAGATACGCGAGTTAAAGTCCAGAGAAACGTTTCTCATGAAAATGATTGTTATTCACAAGTGGATTAAACGAGGTTTGCAACTGGACGACACAGATACAAACACTGATGACTGAATACAATTCCCTCCTCAATGTAATGTTCAAAGTTCACTGCAGTCTTTGGAATAAAAAGAAACCAAAATAAGAACAAAAAAATAAACTAACAAGATCAGAATAACACAATGATGACCACAAGTATTTTTAGAATTCAAATAAAAAGTTGCCAAAAGCACTGTTGATACACTTCCGCTGTACGAGCTTCCATTGTTCTTTTCTGAGGTGATCCAGAAAACCAGGCAGGGTAGACACCAGGGGTGTTCAGTAGTCAATAAGGTTGCAGTGGATGGCTCCCCCTGCTAGCCATAAGATGACATTCGTTTTCAGCTGGCCAAGTACATCCCGTATTTCGAAGTTCAATATCTCTTCCTCCCTGTTGCGTTTACATGTTCGCCCGTTTATGCTGTGAATTGCATTCAGCGTCCATCACCACACGACGTTCGCACTCCAATATGTAGTGATGCGGTGGATGAGGGTGTAAGTCCTGTTGCACACATGACAGGTATCATCACCTACTTGCTCGTGCCGCTTCATTTTGTCACCAGTGGGGATGATTTCATTGATGCAGGCATATACAGACAGTCTCCATTTTTTGCATGCCTCAGATATGCCTCCAGGACTTGTTGGGGTATTTTAATTGCACCAAGGGTGTGAAATTGCGGAGTTGTAATAAAAAACATATACGTTTTTAGCTTCATTAAAGGAACCATCGGATATTTGGGAAGTGGGAAATTTAGCAAGAGGGCCAGAGCTTTCTTGAACAAAGTTTAAAACGGATGGGGTTGTCGTAAATGAGTAATTTCAATTACTTTCAAAACAGCACTAATGAAAGTATCACCATTAAACTGTCTTACCTTAATATTTTTCAAGAAGAGTGAAGAACATTTCAGTTCAAATGCAAGAAGTCGCAGCCCACCACACTGTTCTGGTAGCTGCAGTTATTCCCGTCGAATTCTATAGCAATAGCCTTTCCAATGATAGAATCCAATCGCCATTTCAATGCGCTGACTGATTATGTGTGGAGGGGGAAGGACTTGCGCTACATACCACAGTTTCGACAGAGCAAACGTATTGATGTGCCAGTTGTTTTGCAGAATATTGATCCGTCTTGAAAGTTCCTCTTTCAGTCCAGTTGGTATGGATGGTCTCTGCAATATCTCGACTGAAAGTTATACCCAATATTTTGCATGGACAATTGAGTAGCCTCCGCGAATTAACAACCGCAATTTATAATTTACAATTACCTGGTTTTATTCCAAAACCATCCTCTGCTAATTAACTGCATGGGAAGCCACACAGTGCTGTAGGTGGTTCTTCCATTCCCATAGCAGTGTTCGAACTCGATCAGTGGAATCGACTACAGCTGGTCGATTACTGCTGTTTGAATGGTGCCCAAGCCCTCAAATCAGACAACGAACAACAATTCGAATCTTGGCTCGACCATGGGGATTTCCCATGACTTAGGGCTGATTTCACCAAATCCTTACTAACGATTAGTTAGTTAATTGCTATTTAACTTAAATGAATGAAAATCCACAGCTTGCTTTCAGTCGCCGACCAAGTCAGGAATGGAATTAATGAAGCCCCCATCTAGCGGCGAGGATATGAACTGTGCCGGCTGCCGAGGCCTGACGCACTCCTCCGGGGCAATGATTAAATGAATGACAGATGAAATGAAATGATAGTGGAGAGTGTTGCTGGAATGAAATTTTGACAGGGAAAACCGGAGTACCCGGAGAAAAACCTGTCTGCCTCCGTTTTGTCCAGCACAGATCTCACATGGAGTGACCGGGATTTGAACCAAGGACCCAGCGGTGAGAGGCCGGCGTGCTTCCGCCTAAGCCACGGAGGCTTAAATACGAGAGTTAATGCGTGATTATCGTGGATGCATTTCACGAGGCCATTCGAATTCTAAAAATCATATTTAGCCAAAAAATTCCATTTCCCTCATTTTCGAAAATGTTACGCATCTTCATGCACCATGTTACAAAGGACAACGCGCTGAAAATAAGTAGTTCCGTGAAGAACTAAAGCCTATTTTCATATAACCTACTTATGTTAATTGCCACTATCAACATACAACATTTCAGTTTGATTGCTGTAATAGATTCGACTAAATATTGCGGATGGTCGCAATGTTGGATTTTTATATATATGTAGGTCTTAGAGTTATGTACTGTTACATGAAGATCATTGTGTACGTGTAGTATTCAAACTTCAATCGCATGATTGGGACACAAGAAGTAAAAACGAGATTTTGAAATTTCGCACAGCTGCCATCTTGTGGTTATGGGAACAATTGAAATAAATTAGATGCCAGTGGATTAACATTTGTATAAGGATTTACTATACCAAGTTTCACTGCACTCGGATGTTTAAATTGCGAGATACGTCATGTGAATATTTATACTTCGCGTCACCGCCATGTTGAATTTGTGATCACCAGATTATTGAAAGTCCTATAGGTGAACTTATGTTCATAGCCCCTATGAACATTTAAAAAATCAGTTTGAATGCTGTAATAGATTCGTAGATATTGAGAACCGTCTAAATATTTCGGATGGTCGCCATGTTAGATTGTTATATTTGAAGGCCATAGAGGCATGTACCATTAAAGAAAATTTATTGCGTAGGTTCATTATTCAATCTTTCACTTCAATCTCATGATTACGACACAAGAAATAAAAATATTTTAAAATTCGCACAGCCGCCATCTTGAGGTTATGTAATCAATTGAATTAAATTAGATACCAGTGCATTACAATTTGTATAAACATTTGCTGTACCAAGTTTCATTGCGTTTGGATCATTAATCGCGAGAAAAATCTATTTAAAACTTTCAAATTCGCTTGGCCGCTATGTTCGTTTTGTAGTTAACCGGTTTTTGAAAGTCTCATAGATGAACTTCCAGTAGTGCCCTTTATTTCCACACAAAACTTCAGGGTGATACCGGTAATACTGTAGTTTCAGAGATATAGAATGCCGGTGAAATATTTCGTACAGCCGCCATCTTGAGGTTATATAAACAATTGAACGAAGTTAGATGTCGGTGCATTATAATGTGTATAAACATATACTGTACCAAGTTCCATTGTGTTTCGTTGGTTAAATCGCGAGAAACGTCTATTTAAAAGTCGCAACTTCACTTGGCCACCATGTTTGTTTTGTAGTTACCAGGTTTTCAAAAGTCACATGTGTAAACTTCTAGTAGTTCCCTTTATCACCGCTAAGTATTCAAGGGTGATATCGGTAATAGTTTCGGAGATATTGAATGCTGGTGAAATATTTCGCGCAGCCGCCATGTTGGATTGGTGAGACGTAACAAAATTTGAAGGGCACGGTCGGGGTCGCCTGGAATAGTGCTATGAACTTACCGAGTTTCATTGAAATCGCTCCATCCGTTTAGAAGTTATTAGGGGGACACACATACATACATACATAGATATGGGGACATTACAAAATTAGACACTGATGTAGCAAAAAAGATCATATTCCAGTATCGCAGGACGGATCAGGGCAAGTTTCAGGGGTATTTGAATGAGCATTTGTAGGATGGGCATCGGAAGGAAATCACATTAATATCCTGTGGACTAACTTTTTGAAAATTTTAAATAGCGCTGTTGATACATTTGTCCCATTTAAATTGCTGAAACAAAACCCAGATCCTGAGTATTACACACGAGAAATTAGGAGTCTAAAACGGAAAATTAGGAAATTATACAATGAAAGACATGATAGTGACAAGTATATGTTGAAATTTAAGTCGTTATCAAGAGAGCTCGTCTTAAAAAAGAGGGCTGCTCATGACAGTTATATGCAAGGTTTACTTGGTTCGGGAGGTGATGGGTGGAAAAAAAATTACAGTTATGTTAGGAGAAGAAAGGGAAATCCAAATAATTTGTCGATGATAATGTCCGGTGACGGTAAATTAATTACTGAGAAACAGGCCATTGCTAATGAATTAAATGTCTTTTCGGTAGTGTGTTCAATAAATCCAATAGCTGTGTGTTGGACCTTAACGACGAATCAGAGGCTCCCATGTTCCAAATAAACCAGTCAGCAATTGTAAAGCTAATACAAAAACTACGTTTCAATGTATCAAAGGGTCCTGATAATATTGTTAGTGAAGTATTTAAACTAGGAGGTAGGGCCGTGGCACGATACTTGGAGGTGATGTTTTATGTGTCCATAAACAATGCGCAAATCCCAGATGACTGGAAAAGAGCTACGGTAGTCCCAATATTTAAGGGAGGGAGCAGACTTGAATTGGGCAACTACATGCCAGTTAGCCTTACGTCCATCGTTTGTAAACAGATGGAGCATCTCATTTGCGACTACTTGAGGGAACAGTGGGAAACATTATCATGGTTTAATGATAGGCAACATGGATTTCGGAAAGGTTACTCATGCAAGAGTCAGATGCTATCACTTTTTCAAGACATTAGCGAATCGTTAGACCATGGAGTCTCAGTCGACGCCGTGGTTATAGATTTTGCGAAGGCATTTGATGCCGTGCCGCATGACATGCTTCTCCATAAATTAGCTTCGACGAAGATTGATAGAAGAGTAATTTTATGGATCCAAGAATTTTTGACGGGTCGTTCACAGAAAGTGAAAGTCGAAGGCATATTCTCGGATGAAATTACCGTAACGTCGGGTATCCCTCAGGGCAGCGTAATCGTTTATAAATGACTTACCAAATGGGATTCGCAGTGACTGTCGATTGTTTGCGGAAGATTGTGTAATATATCGAAAGATACATGACTCACAAGACAATGCAGTGCTTCAAGAGGACCTGAACCTGGTCTATAAGTGGGCGATTGAAAATAAAATGAAAATAAACACAAGAAAATGTAGTCTCTTAAAAATAGGGAAAGTGCGGAGGCAGGATTTTCAATATAACATTGGCTCGGAAATACTTGTAGAAGAAGATTCTTGCAAATATTTGGGCATTCACGTAAGGAATGATATGGAATGGAGTAGTCATGTGGGATGTGTAGTTTCAAAAGCTTACAAATGCCTGCTCTTTGTAATGAGGGTATTAAAAGGAAGTAGTACCTCTGCTAAAGAATTAGGCTATTTGTCACTTGTAAGACCTATTCTGGAATATGCCTCGGCGGTTTGGGATCCATATCAAGTAGGGCTCATCAATGAGTTGGAAATGGTACAAAGAAAGGCCGCTAGATTTGTGCTCAGTGACTTTAATCCCAGGAGCAGTGTGAGCCGTATATTAAAGAAACTTGGGTGGGAATCACTGGAGGCTAGGAGGATGAAATCTAGACTCTGCGCTATGTACCACACGTATACAAATCAACCAGCATGGGGTGAGCTTAGCAAACGATTGGGAAAGCCCACTTACATGGGTAGGAGCGATCATCCTTTCAAAGTTAAGGGCCGACCACAGCGAAAAAATTATGGTAAATATTCTTTCGTAAACCGTGCCATTGATAACCGGAACTCTCTACCTGCCGCAGTCTTAGAGCCTTTTCCCAAACATACAGGTGTGTTTAAGAAAAGACTGACTATTTGTGTAAATACTCCAGTTTAATTGTTGTATAATTGTTATTGAATTGTTATGTATTGTGCCCATTTAGCAAGAAATATGCCAATCACAGTATACCAGCGTAGCTCAATTCGGGATTTCGGGGCAGCGGTAAGTTCCCCCACTCTGTGACTCACATATTTTGGATTAATTAGAGGATACACTTGCAAAAATAACAACAAAATCAACTCCTATTTAAATACATTTAATTAATAAAATTAATGGCGCTACAAACATTTTAACAATTTAATTACTGACCCAAATATCAACTGCTTGTTCCAAATGAACAAGGGATCACAAATAAAATAAACGAATATTGTATTCAAAACCTGTGGTTTCCACATAAACCAACAATTCTTACTTAGTCTCACTTCCATAAAGCACTAACATTAAGTTTACATAACTCCGAGCTCGTTGGCTCCATGCATTTACATTATTAAGGTGTCATTCTTGTACACCTCCCACTATCCCTTATATTTTCTTACATCTTAAAAACAAATATATAATTATATTTAAAAATCTATGTTAATTATCTAATTCAATATTTTGGGCATGTCCACACATTCAGTTGTTATCATCTCTCTTTATTTCACAAATATATTAAGGTAATCAGAAAATCAATTGTGTACTCCAGAGCGTGAAGGTACTTGACACAGTCAAAAAACTATAGTTACTCCCGAACTCAGTTGCCTTCAATCAACTCGTGGAATCCCACGTCCATACATTATTACAATAGGGATTGTTAATTATCTCTTATGTCTTAATAGACCATTATCATATAAGAAACTACGATCTGAACCGGCAAACGAAATATCCATCTACTAGGACCTCGGTTCATCGCCCGGGTCGTTAACAACTTAAAACACTCCTGGTATATTCATTTCTCTTTCCAACAGTTTACGAGACGGTCTCTGTTCCTTCTCGCTTTAAGAGAGCTAGACTCTACTACTTGGGGTGCGATTTATGACACGTTAGGGTGACGGCGACTCCCTGTCTGACCCAACATTAGTAGCTTATTTCCAAGGCTTTCAAAACAAACCTTCCCATTATATCCAGTTCTGGGGAGACCGGGCTTTATTGTACCGTATACATTCAAACAACTATTCTTTGGTTCCAAGACCATTTTCGTATCCTTGGCATTTATTAATTATGAGAGGGTCCTCATTGATTGGGAAGATTAATACACATACGACGACGGAGAATTACAGGGGCTTTTATCATAAGAAGATCCTGCATTCGAATCTCTTCGTGTGCCTCGGGAACCAATCCCTTACAGAGGACTTATACAAAATGCGATTTAGAGTCGGCCGTGGCCCATATGACATACGCTCAATAATACCATATATTAGCTCCCTTTTTAAATACATACACAATGCCTCGTGATACCATGTCACAAATAGAGGACTTATACAATTATCAATTCACTGCAATCAACTACCCTCCATAAGTAATGTACCAAGTATTTAACCACTACGCGTTCCTAGCGTGACATTTTAATATTATATTTGAGCTCATTATGCGCTAAGCATTATTTAAGCCGAAAATGTCTTCCCAAGAACTGGTAAAATCTCTTTAGTAACAATTCATATTATTTTAATTCACATATTAATCTTTCCGTTGTCGATAAATCGCTCCCTGTTTTAAAATATTCCATTGAACCTCATCTCTTACACATACGTTAAGGCTTAACGTTCTTATGTTCATATCAATTTATTTGATTTTTATTTAACATTTCCATATTTAATTATTGTTATTATCTTTATTCTTTATACAAGCTCAAAAGCTATTTCTTTCATATCTCAACTTTACTTTATTTCAATGTCTTTCATGATAATTAATGATATTTCGCTTGCTCTTATGACATTTGTTAAATACATTAACCCTTTATTCACATATTTCCTCTACGGGATTTATTCTTTACATAATCATTTATAATTTCTCAAATATTATTTTATTATTGTTCAGACCGTGTTCTTGATTATTCAGTATTTCTTTATTAAAACACATCCCTTTCACTCAAAAACTCCGGTGGGTTTTGTACACAATCAATTTCTGACACCAAAATAGAATGAATTTAGTACTCACATGTTTCCAGATCATCCCATGATCTTTAATCTGGTGCGGCGCTTCATTTTTGGGCCCACTTTAAACTTTTACTCCATATTAAAGGAATTCATCTTACTTAAAAACACTTTTTGATATACATTTAAAACACTTAATATTGACGACATTTTTATATACTGATGTGTCCCTTTCGAACACATAATAAACACTAAAAATATTATTTAACACACAATCTTGATTATTTTACACTTCACAATTCTCGATCACTAGGCCGTATTTTTGAGCCTATCACACGTGATCTTCTTAAATTCCCGTTTCCAAGGGTGAAATTTATTCGATGTCGGCTTCCTATCCTGCAGAATGCGAAAGTCTCGAAACATCTACTGTTCCCTGGAGTCCAATTCTGCTACTCCTATCCTGGATAACCGGCTATTTATCTAGCTTGAACGGCTTCTTTGTAGATCTATCTATCGATCCTAACGAAAGTCTATACGGATCGAGGTCTCCTCTAAGACCTATAGATTTAATTTATAGCAGCTAACACTTCTCAATTCTAGTATTTTTAGAATAGTTCGCCTGCTTTCTGGAGATAATGTTTATAGTCTCCTATCGTCTTTATTTGAACTGTTTTATTATTCTGTTCTTCCCTTTTAGGTTTCTTTAATTTAAATAACAGTTTATCTGTCTGGTACGATACTTCCGTACGTTATGATCTATTCGTTCGTACATTTAACGACCTATCGCCTTTAAGTCCGATGTTCGCGGCCTGCTCTGACTATATCTTATGAATTTTCACTTTAACTTGTATACAGTCGGGCCTAAATCCTATAATTAGGATTTTCCTAATATTTCACTACGGCGATACTTTAAAATTTCGTCTTGACCACTCCTTAGGGAGGCAAGCAAGTCGTTAATACTGTGACGCCTGTGGCTATCAGATCTTACTTCTACGGTGTAACACAGCGATTCTCCCCATAAGGAGTACTGGTAGCTGTTTTCGATGTAACGCAGAATCACGTCCCCTCACGGACTGTCGGAATGACTACTTCTACGTCGTGGAGCAGCACTTCCCCTCACGGAGTGCTCGTAGGACTGCATTCGTTGTGATGTAGCACAGTGACGTGCCCTCAGGCCGTTTGAAACTGCATTCAATGATGATCGTGACACAGTGACGCCCCCCTCGGGCTGTCTGAAACTGCATGATTGGCTTGGAAACGCCCGAAGCTTTATACTGTTTTACTACAAAAAAATAAGACTCAAGCCTTTTCTGTGGTCAACTTCTAAAATAATGGTGCCACAAATATAAAACTTATACCTTCCGAAAGCTCGTCTTCTCAATGTCAAATGATCTTATTGCACCTAAGAATCGATCGTGCAATTCGGAGATATTAATTAATTTCTCGTCCTCAATTGTGTGGGTGTTGCATTCCTTTTGCTCTCTCCCCTCCACAGAGGCTTAGGTAATTCCCCAATGACGTCGTCTTACGTCGGCAGTTTTTTTCTGCACAATATTTAAATGGTTTCTCTTTACTGAAAAATCTCTCATTCAAAATGATTCACTGTACTGTGCTTGTTTACTCATTATTATGCTCGTAAACGTGTTAATTTTAATTATTCCTCTTCTGGTGCATAAGCGACGTTGTCAATTTCCAGCAACGTAAGCTCGAATTCCGATTCAGGCTTCCTTGTCTAACACGGTGGAAATTTCCATTCAGTTATTAATACTCGTGACCAGCCCTCTCTTGAATGTCGAGTGGGGTGATCTCATCTAAGAAACATCTGTCCCTAGTCGCTTGCACAATGTTAAGCTATATTCCTGGCTTAAAATCTCTCTCCGTTCCTTTAGGAAACTATACGTTTATTTCATTTCTTTCTTAAGGACATGGGTTCGACCTTCCATGGACCCTATGGCCCATGGGTTCAGTATAATTATTTATTTGTTATGTATATCCAATTTGCCACCGGGGGACACTCCCCCATTGCAAATAAATGAATGAATGAATGAATAAACATACATACACACACACACACTCGAATCACTCACGCACATACAGACACACGGACGAAGGGTGATCTCATAAGCTAACGAACCTGATAAGTAATATTCTGACGACAAACTTCATACAAATAGATGACCGTGTCTCAACCTCGAATTTGATAATGCAAACCAATGGAGTACTTCAAGGAGACCCACTCAGCCCCCTCCTCTTCAACATTGCGACATATGGTGTGGTGATGGCAATTAGGCAAGGAACAGCAAATCTTACAATATTATTATACGCAGATGATATGGTCATTGGCTCGAGATCCATTACTGAAGTTCAAAAAGCCTTAGACAATCTAGATAGGCGGGCAAAGGACAACAAGATGAAAATAAGCACAGAGAAAACAGTGAAAATGACTTTTCGGAAAGGAGGCTGAGAGGCTTCAGGAGACAGGATATACCTAGGAATGACTCCCCTTAAGTCTGTCAATACATTTAAATATCTAGGATTGACAATGCAAATAACAGTAAGAGCCTACAGAGTCCACATAAAATCTCGAGCAATAGCCGCTACCAAAGCCATATATGATATCAAAACAATCACGAAGCTCTCTTGGGGAACTGCTATGACATTATTCGACGCGAAAATAACGCCCATCGCCACATATGGACTTGAAATCAAATGGGAGAAATTATCCCTGGCAGACTTGAGGACGCTTGAAGCAGTCAAATCGCGCTTCCTGAAGGCTACCCTGGGGATATCGAAGTATACAAAATCGAGATTAGCATATGAACTCGCCAGGGAGACCTTCTTCATTGAGGACCTTCGGATGAAGAGAGGGCTACCATCAACAGACGCCTGGAAAAAACTAATGCAGGAAAGAATACAGAAAAGGGACGAAATCTGGTTCGAGTTTTACACCACGGAGGCCATGATGACTAGGACATGGATGAACACAAATCAAGACTTGCGACACTTTGTCAATTCGATGGCGGTACATGGGTATAACCATAAACTGTGTAATACCGAATACTTTCATGAGCCTGATGAATCCTGCGTATGTAAATTATGCGGGGTGCAATGTAGTAGATACCATGTAATTTCTTGTGCAAATCGGGGATCATCCATTGTGAAGTTTAGTGAATGACATTTTGTTTTCATCAATATGCACAATTTGTGCGATTTAACTTTAATAATAATAATAAGCCTATTTTTTCATTAATGAAATTAGGCTAAAAAGGATACCTCGCACGCCCACTATGACCATTACTTCTCATGATATAAAGCAGCGACACCAGCGCCGACACTGCGATGCAGCGGAACATACAGTTAAGAGGCAGCCCCAACCTCTCACTCTTTTTAGCCTATTTTCATTTTATGAAAAAAAATTGGCTTATGAAATAACTTTTTTTGTGTGTGTGTGTTGTGTGCGTATGTGTGTCTGTGTGTGTGTGTGTGTGTGTGTGTGTGTGTGTGTCCCTCTCTAATAACTTCTAAACGGCAGAAGCGATTTCAATGCAACTCGGTAAGGTCATAGCACCATTTTGGCCAACCCCGACCGTGCCCTTTAATTTTTCTACGTCTGACCAATCCAACAAGACGGTTGTGCGAATTATTTCACCAGCATTAAATATCTCCAAAACTATTACCGATATTACCCTAAAATTTTGTACAGTGATTAAGGGAACTCCTAGAAGTTCACCTATGAGACTTTTGAAAACCTGGTAACTACAAAACCAACATGGGGGGCCAAGGGAAATTGCGACATTTAAATAGACGTTTCTCGCAATTTAACCAACCAAACGCAATGAAACTTGGTACAGTATATGAATATACACATTGTAATGCACTGACGTCAAATTTCGATCAATTGTTTACATAACCTCAAGATGTCGGTCGTGCGAAATATTTCACCGGCATTCTATGCCTCCGAAACTATCACTGATATCACCCTGAATTGTTGTACGGAGATTAAGGGCACTACTAAAAGTTCACTTATGAGACATTCTAAAACATGTTAACTACAAAACGAACATGGCTACCAAGCGAAAATGAAAGTTTTAAATAGACTTTTCTCGCGATTTAATCAACCAAACACATTGAAAATTGGTACAGCAAATGTTTATACACATTGTAATTCACTGGCATCTAATTTAGTTCAAATGTTTGCATAACCTCATAATGGTGGCTGTGCGAATTTTAAAATTAAGTTCATATTTCTTGTGTCGTTATCATGCGATCGAACTGAAAGTTTGAATAATAAACCTACGCAATAATATCCCCTTAATGGTACATAACTCTATGGCCTATACTTATCAAATCCAACATGGCGACCATCCGAAATATTTACACGGTTCTCAATATCAACGAATCAATTACAGCAATCAAACTGAATTTCTTTATGTTCATAAGGGCTATGAACATAAGTTCACCTATAGGACCTCCAATAATCTGGTAATCACAAATCCAACATGACGGCGACGCGAAGTATAAATATTTAAATGCACGTTTCTCACAATTTGACCATCCGAGTGCAGTGAAACTTGGTACAGTAAATCCTTATACAAATGTTAATCCACTGGCATCTAATTTATTTCTATGGCTTCCATAACCACGAGATGACAGCGGTGTGAAATGTAAAAATCACGTTTTTATTTGTTGTGTCCTAATCATGCGATTGAGGTTTGAATGCTACACGTACACAATAATCTTCTGGTAGCAGTACATAACTCTATGATCTACATATATAAATTCCAACATAGTGACCATCCGAAATATTAGACGGTTCTCAATATCTACGTATCTATTACAGCAATCAAACTGAAATTTTGTATGTTGATAGAGGCAATTAACATAAGTATGCTTTAGTTCTTCACGGAACTATTTGTTTCTTAGTCGGTTTAACCTCCAGGGTTGTCTTTTCCCTGGGACGCAGAGAGGGATCCCACCTTTATCATCTCCAGGACAGTGTCTGGAGCTTGAAACATCGGGTCGGGGGATACAACTTGGGAGGTGGGACTAGCACCTCGCCCGGGCGGCCTTACCTGTAAAGCGAATATGGGTCTTATGAGGGATGGGAAGAGTGGGAGGGAAGAAGGCGGCCGTGGCATTACGTTAGGTACCATACCGGCATTTTCCTGGAGACGAAAAGGGAAACCATGGTGGCGTAGTCGGTAGCATACTGAGCTTCTATGCCCAAGTTCGTGGGTTCAAACCTGGCCGAAGTCGTCGGATATTTTAAGAGCATTAGAATCGTTCAATATGCCTTCCTTCGGAGGGGAAGTAAAGCCGGCGGTCCCATGTCATAGATTTATGGTACGTAGAAGAATCTTCCATTAATTAAAGTTGTGTGAAGCTAAATTGTATGTTAGATTTCGTTGAAACGCTCTATCAAAGTTCTAACATTCAGTGGCATCTGATAGCGAAAGTTGGAAATACTTGAAATTGAAGGGAACTTGTAGCTCACCCCATGTGTGTCCGCATTGAAGTAGCTACAGCCTCTGGCGAGCCGAACACGTCCTCGGACACTCCCGGCACTAATAGCCATACGTTAAATAATTAAATAAATAAATAAATAAATAAATAAATAAATAACTTCGAGGATGACTGAGGTGGGTATCAAACGCCATCTACTCATTTGGACCACCTGAGGCTGAGTAGACCCCTTTCCAGTTCTCAAACCAATTTTGAAATTTCGTGGCAGAGCCGGGAATCGAACCTCGGACTTCCGGGGTGGCAGCTAAGCACGCTGACTCCACACCACGGAGGCGACGGGGTTACTAATTACTTAAATATGCTTTACGGCTCTCGCGCATGCGTAGACTCGGTTTCACCCTGGAGAAACATGGCGGACAGAACAAGAAGCTTCTAGCACTGATCGTTGTTTGCGATGGTTCCTTGAGACTTTCTAGAACATAATTATAAAGGAAGGGAAATACAGAAAACCTTATTCGTGGCAAAAGAGTAAAATGATATGAAACAAGTAGTTCCGTGAAGAACTATACAGCCTATTTCCATATATCCTACTCATGTTAATTGCCTCTATCAACATAAAAAATTACAGTTTGATTGTTGTGGTAGATTCGTAGATATTGAGAACCATCTAAATATTTCGGATGGTCGCCAGGTTGGATTTTTACAAGAAGATTATTGTGTACGTGTGGAATTCAAACTTCAATCGCATGATTAGAACACAAGAAGTAAAAACGAGATTTTAAAATTTCGCACAGCTGCCATCTTGTGGTTATGGAAGCAATAGAAATTGAAATAAATTAGATGCCAGTGGATTAACATTTATATAAGCATTTAATCTGCAATGTTTCACTGCACTCGGATGGTTAAATCGCGAGAAACGTCCATTTAAATATTTATACTTCGCGTCGCCGCCACATTGGATTTGTGCTTACCAGGTTACTGAAAGTCCTATAGGTGAACTTATGTTCATAGCCTCTGTGAACATAACAAATTTCAGTATGATTGCTGTAAATGATTCGTAGATATTGAGAACCGTCTAAATATTTCGGATGCTCGCCATTTTGGATTGTTATATGTATAGGCCATAGAGTTATGTACTGTACCCTTGCGTCATTATATGGAGCATGTGTTCGTATCGCAGCTGGCTCTCGGTCTTTCGAGGTATGGGGCGTTCAACCCACCGTACGATCACATGTTCAGCATTTGAGTCTATCAGGTAACTACTCTACTTGAGTAAAACAACAGATTCCAAAATACTGAGCTTAATGATATTAAATCATGGCAAAACACAACAAAAACACAAAAATTACAATTACATTTACACATCCACAACACAAATAAAATATCTGGAGTGCGCAGATGACGATTCCAAACATTAAAACAAACCCTAACCTGTTTCATCTCCACTCCGCAGCTCTGTTTCACTAATAAAAAGATCAGATCCACTCAAATGCACTGAGCTCCTCAGGCATGCTGCAATGTCTCTTGTGAGTCTTTATTATGATTGGAGCTCTTCCGCACCAAAAATATACCCTACAATTCCTAAAACATATACTTTTAACATTGACGAATGTTCATAGTGTCTTTCACATCACTTAATTCATCTTAATTAGCATATCACAAAACAACAATTTAATAAAACACAAGTTATCACTGAATACTCATTATACGTAATCATTCTAGATCCAAATATTTCTCCGTTCTGAATCGGAACATTTATCTTTACTTATGTTTCAATAATATTAATTTCATTACATTTTCTTTGCTTAACATTGCGTTGTTTTTGTGAACAATCGTTTTTCTTCCCCATAGATTTCAAACGCTCTTATGAGTAACCTTCCCCTCCACAATATACATAATTAATGATTTAGCTTCACCATACAACACTATTTTGGGTCTTATCATGTCGTTACTACCGTTACAGATGTGTCATTTCGTGCGATGTCGCTACCCGTCTGAGTAAATTAGCATAAACTGGGTAATTACTATTTACAAATGCATCGCATTATTTGGTGCAGTTAAAATGTCATCAGACACTAACTTGGCCAATATTTATCCGATTTCTATGATCCAACAATATATCCGCATAGATATGATGCATGTAATTCATTTAATACAATAATATCAAGCATTTTTCAATTATTTCCAGAGATGAAATTAGAGATTTCAGTGTTCCAGTACTCTTAAAAAGGGACGGCGGTCAGTTAGCTACCCCATCGCGTGCATAGTAGGTTCGCTAAGCCCCACCCTTTTCACCATGGCTACTCCGGCCATCACCCTACGTCTGGTCCTCGTGACCGAGTTTTTAAACTTGTGAACAAAACTTGACATTTGCCTTTCTCTACATTGCAGCTCTCCAGGGGCCTATGATTTGGATGTGTCATTATGAACGGAATCGATCTAAATATTCAATACCTACATTTAGGGTATTTAATTGGCTCAATCCGGCTCTCAATTAATATTCTTAGCAAGGGATGGATCTCCATTAGCTTCGCCGTATTAAGGATGCAATGTGTGGCTCTAGGTGAGTGCCAGTCGAGTTCCATTGTTTATCTCGCTGCACGGGTACGAATATATTAGGAAATCATCATGATTCCTCCACAAGAATTGTCATACCTCCACGGGCAGATCCATTATTATATTATCTCACACAGGGTATCACAGTTATCCCTGGTAGCCATGAATATGCTAACAGTGGGTTACAGATTCCATATCTGGCCCAACTCTGTTGCTATAATAGGTACGCTCTCAGGCTATACACATACATTGTCGATTCGTAGATTGGCCCAATAGACTTTCCAACGCGCGAGCTACTTGGATGACCCCTGCAATTATATACGTAAATCTCTGGATTCTACGTTACATGGGTACGCTTATTACGGCTAAAATAACATTCCTGTTAGATGACTCGATTCATAATGCACTCATATCCTTCCTGAATTTAATTATTATACCAAGGCTCCACCTTAGCTCTATAAAAGGTATCATTTAACTGGCAATTACATTATATGCCTTATTGGCTTTCAAGTTTAGCAATGTAGCAATTATCATTATTTAACATCTCAATTACACAGAAAACTCGCTTTATCTCTCTAATATATCTTATTCTTTTATCGGAAATGACACAATCTGCACGTTTCTAAGGCATTAACATGCCGATTTTACATTTATTTTCGACTTTGACCTCTGGTTATTATTATTATCAATTAACATTATAGTTATTTTGACCAACATCTTACGCATTAACTGTCGTAAGTTTATCATTCTCAAATCAATATTTTTACTGAAATACGAGGAATGTGAAATCGTATACTAATTACTGCAAATTCTTATAATATTTCATAGAATGATATGTTGTATGGTGAGCTCTAAAATCATAATAACATTTTTGGATGGTACTCACATTTTCTTGCGGGCTGGATTAATTCAATAGCACAACACGTTGCCCACCATCATGATGCCTTCTAGCACATCTTAACACTTTTCACAAATAACATTTGATGTGGTTTGAACATGTTGATTACAGCTCGTAATACACACATTTCACATTTTAAAATATAACACATTTTCTTTATCACACAAATTTAAAACACTTTATATTATCATCTTTTCACACCACTTTATACATTCGATTTGTACACACGAAGCCTTAGTGGGCTTTCCGCTACTGCGTGATTTCAGATCTGCGATGCTGCACTATCCTGATATCCGCTTGTCTCCTCCGAAAGTCTATCTCGAGTAGGTGTGTTCATCTCCCGTCTCCTACTGTGTTCCTATCTTCTCCCTTCTAACGTGTGCTGCTTAAGCATTTATCACAAATACCTGCGACTCCTTTCTGGTTCCCATGATCTGTAGTATACTTTACTATTTTACTGTGTGATACTCTAAAGATCATAATTATCCCTGTGGATAAGTTCATTGTCTATCACAATCATAATGCAATTTTCCTACGCTGTACTGAATGACGTTCGCGTATAATACCTGATTATCTGTCTGCTGTAGACTGTTCATAATGTTAATGCAGAAATACTGTTAATAGGCTGCATAATGCACCTTTCATTGTCTATCTGTATGACACTGACTATAATGAACTTGCGTATTGCATGCACTTATCTCATGTCGACGGACAGCATGTCGCCTCATGAGCTGAGTCAAAGAAGAACTGACTCTACCCGGCTCCATCGTTCATATAAAGGATTCTGACAAAATGTAGTCCTCGTTCACATCAGGAGCGACTCTTTTCTGATACATCGCGTTTACCGACAAGGTAACGCGAGATTCCTGATCGTATTTTCACGGAGGTTTCAGATCTACTTGCGTGTTGGTGATTCCTTCGCTCAATTAATTAATATTAATTGTTTTCCTCCATGGCTTCCTGACGCTATCTTCAGTGAATCCCCTCCTGCTACTTGACCAACCAATGCTCCTCCGAATTGTGAATTTCCCTTCAATCTAATATAGGCTTTAATTTAGGTGTTTTGACGTCCCTAAATTAGCTCTTTTTGAATATAAGCATCTGGGTGTAAGTCTCATCCCATTAGAATGCTTCGCTTGCCCGCAATTAATTAATTTCTCTCAATGACCATCCCCTCCCAGCTTCTCGCCATTGTCCACCGGGGATTTTACGGTCATTATTCACTGTCGCTAAGAAATAGTCCACTGGAGTCAGTCTGCGCCTCCCACTTTCAAACTCAATATGTCACCTGTCAAGTTGCCTCGCTTTTCTGGATCTTTGCTGGATTTTTAGTATACTGGCTTGCAGTGCATACAATATTCCGTCTTAGCATTGCTTATAATTCCTGTTCCAGATGTGGAATTAAGCTTTTATTATCACATTATATTACAATAACCTTGTCCCTCGGGTTCACTGTGGCTGTTCCCCCTCAGAGATCAATGGTTCGGTTCTCGTGAAAATCATAGACATGATTACATAACCTCAAAATGGCGGCTGTGTGAAGAGACCCAGGTTCGATGCCAGTCAGCCTCGTCCCATTGGGTACAGTACCATTAAAGGAAAATTATTACATAGTTTCATTATTCAAACTTTCACTTCGATCACATGAGTACGACACAAAAAATAAAAGCTTAATTTTAAAATTTCGCACAGCCGCCATCTTGAGGTAACGTAAACAATTGAACTAAATTAGTTGCCAGTGCATTACAATATGTATAATTATTTACTATACCACATTTCACTGCGCTCAGAGAGTTAAATCACGAGAAAAGTATATCAAAATGTTTCCAATTCGCTTGCCGCCATGTTCGTTTTGTACTTTACAGGTTTATGAAAGTTTCATAGATAAACTTGTACTAGTGCCCTTTATCAGGGTGATATCTGTAATAGTTTCGGAGATATAGAATGCCAGTGAAATATTTCACACAGCCGCCATTTTGAGGTTATGTAAACATTTGAACTAAGTTAGATGCCAGGGCATTACAATGTGTATAAATATTTGCTCTACCAAGTTTCATTACGCTTCGATAGTTAAATCATGAGAAAGTCTCAAATTCGCTTGGCCGCCATGTTGGTTTTGTAATTACCAGGTTTTTGAAAATCTCAGACGTGAACTTCTAGTAGTGCCCTTTATCACCGTACACAATTTCAGGGTGATATCTGCAATAGTTTCGGAGATACTGAATGCTGGTGAAATATTTCGCACAGCCGCCATGTTGGATTGGTGAGACACAATAATAATTGAAGGGCACAGTCGGGGTCAGCAGAATGGTGGTATGATCTTACCGAGTTTCATTGAAATCGCTCCAGCCGTTTAGAAGTTATTTGGGACACACACACGCACACACAGACACACGGACAAGGTGATCTCATGAGCCTATTTTTTTTTCATAAAATGAAAATAGGCTAAAAAGGTATTAAGGAAAACTGGCAGTTGTGTTTAATTAAGTAAATTGGACACGCTCTCCCTGTTGTCTTCGTAACGTAAGCGGTTGCGTTGTAGACTATGGGTTTATTATGCAGACCTGGAAGGAAATCAGGGCAATTGTCAGTCTGTCCTTCTGTCTGTGTGTGTGTGTGTGTGTGTGTGTGTGTGTGTGTGTGTGTGTGTGTCCCTATCAACTCCTAAACGGCTTCAGCAATCGAATCCAAATTTGGTATGAGTAAATATCTATACCTGAATATCTAAAGCCCATATTTGAAAATGATGTCAGTGCTACCAACTGCTGAAAAACGACAATTGAAATTTGAGCTCCATGTTTGATATCTTGGAAGGTATACATGGAAGCTATTCCAATATTGGCACACATATAGATAAAAATATTTCAGTTTAATTTCCAGGAGGCCATGCATGGCAGTGTTGCCAAAATGATTCTAAGCCTACTGATAGGTCCAATTTCTAAATGCTTATAACTTCTAAACTATCAATTGGATTTTACCAAATTTCGTATGTACTAAGTGTACATAAACAGATATGACTGAGCGTATTCTTAAAAGCCACCAGGGCTGTTAATTAATGCTCTCCCTCTATTTTCTTATCCAAATACCAATATATCAGAAAGTATGCAAGCCAACCACTTAAAACTTTGCGCACGTATAGTAAATTAATATAAGTCAGTGCTGCCAACATGACTCTAAGCCTGCTGATAAGTCCAATTTTAAAATATATGTAACTTCTCTACTAACTAATGGATTTCATTCTAAATTGACACAACAATAGATCATATTATTTCAGATTATTTCTGACCAATACATGTCATTGATGCCAACATGATTTTACGCGCGCTGTTAGATGCAATGTTTAACTGCTTGGAACGTCCATGCTATCCATTGAATTTCAACCAAATTTTGTATTCTGTATCTTAAGAGATGGAACCAAGAATATACTCAGTCACCAGGGCTGCCAACTGTAGTTCTCTATTAGGCTACATTATGCCAGGTATACAGTATTTCGAACTAATTAGAAATTTCGATATTACCAACTTAATTTTGTCATTATTCTAGATAGGTCTACATAGATTGGAATTAATCTTAAATTTTAAGAAAAGTAGGCTCTTTAGTTCGTCACGTAACTTCTTTTTATTTTCGTATTCTTCTTTCTTGGAATTACACGTGTATGATCTTTTGTAATGCCATTGTCATATACATATGTTATATTCATATAGATGAAAGTTCGTGTGTAACTCGGAAACAAACCACCATTGAGGGATGCACGAGATAGAGTTCATCTGTTTCCCTTCACTTAAACGATGCTTCAGAGAGTTGAGTGGTCAGATTTGGCCATTTAACGTAATTCCTTGCTAGTGGTAAGTTACCGAGCGTATCTGTTTGATGAAATGCTAGTGCAAACCTTTAATGAAGATTAGAGATAATTTATGTCGGTGTAAACGGCCCTTACTACTGTTCGCTGGAAAGTATAAGGCGTGATCAAAAAGGTTTCGTTTGACGGCTGCACAGTCCAGAATCGGGATGCCAATCAGGCAAAATTGCCGTGAGCACTGAGGCACTCATCGCACCAATGCACCACGTTGAAGATCCCCGTATGGCAATACACTGGATGCTGTGTAAAGAGGTCCGAAACCACCTGCTGCACATCCTCGTCTGACAGGAGTCATCGACTCTTCAATGCCTTATGTAAGGGACCGAAGACGTGATAATCGCATGGGGAGAGATCAGGAATAACAAGTGTCTCCCACTTTAGTTGTCGTACCTTCTACGCTACGACCAAGGGGGGCAGCTGAGGGAGCACCGCCTCCCCACCCCCACCCCCCACCCCTTCCACCTGAAAGAAGCCAATAAAAAATTTAGAATGTGTTGCTTTGGTAAAAGTAATTGTGAATTTGGATGTACCCTAATCTAAATTTATTGGCTAAGTTATAAACAATATTTTGATATTCATTAAGTATAAAATTTTATTTTTGTGTTTTGTTGTAATATACAACGTTTTTTGTATTGCAACTAATTGTAGGCTATATAAACTGTAGAATTTTACAATTAACTCTCATCTAAAACAATTACACAAAGATATATGCTCTTAAGATATTGGTTGATATTTCTGAGTATTTTGCTGTGACAATCGCCTGAGAATACTCACTTCCAAGATAATCAGACCTCCTCCCCCGAAAAAAATGGTATATAGCCTACGTCCCTGACTACGACTATTGCAGTATGGTGATGTGAAGCAGCAACGCCCTTTGTCCCGGACGTTTCGCCTTAATTGCACGCTGTAATTTCTCCAGTGTTACGCAGTACCGTTCCCCAGTGTTAGACACACCAGGTTCCTTGAAATCAATAAGCAATGGGCCCCGGTAATCAAAGAACAGGGTTAGCATCACCTTTCCAGTGGATGGTTGGCTTTTGAACTTGTTGGGATGAGGGATGATATCACTGCATCGTCAACACTTTCGACTGCAGTTACCAGTGGTGGCACCATCTTTCTTCACCTGCAACAATGCTCTCCAGAAACGTGTTGCCTTCAACAATGAAACGCATCAGGTGCTGCAGGTAAACAACCATCCAGTGTGCCTTTTGTTCGGCATTCAACGCCCGGGGAATCCACTGGCTGCAGACCTTCCAGTAGCCCTCAAACGGAAACTTTTAGATCACGTCTTATAGCATGATGTCTAATTGTATTAATTCTGGGTGGCACAGTTGGTAGCATGCTGAGTTTCTATGATCATGATCGCGGCTTCAAACCCGGCCAAATTCGTCGGATTTTTTTAGAGTGTTAAAAATTCCTCATTATGCATTTCTTCGGAGGGAAAGTAAAGCCGGCGGGCCCATGTCATAGATTTATGGCATGTAAAAGAACCTTCCACTAACTACAATATTGTGTGAAGCTAAATTTGTAGGTTAGATTTGATTAATGCTCTAAGTTCCAACGTCGCAAGGTTCTGGTTGCGGTGGCATCTACTCGTAGTAGCTAAGTTCATAGCTAGGTGTCATTGAGCAAAGCATTTGGTAGCAAAAGCAGGAACTACTTGAAATTGGTCGTCTGCAGTCTTTACCTGAATTACAGATAACACACACTAATACAGCCATCACAATTAACACCGGTTATCAGACAGATTCTACACACACCCAAAGTACACGAAGCTACATGACAACGTTGTCTGAGGAACCAACCAATCTGTAATAATTCTGCTGTTAAAATACAGATTTCAAAGAGATGATCTTTAACATACATAAGAGGTAAGCATATTACCCCTCAACCATGGAACCGGCTAGTAATACACTTTAGTCCCTTAAAAGGCATGTTGATATGAGGAGATGCACTGACGCCTGGAGGAGTTAAACGAAGGAGAATATGAAAGCTATATCGGGGAGACATTGATTTTCTGGGGGGGGGGGGGGGGGGAGGGGGGGGGAGGAGGTAATCTGAGGAGCGATAGGCTCCCGCCTGAATTCTGATGATATGGTAGTGTATGCCACGTAGGCAAAGCGGGGGTGTAATGGGGCCGTCAGACATTAATCACCCCTTCTTGTGGAGGGGTGGCAGCGTGGGAGTAGCATTAGCTTCATTCAGGGCAACAGAAACGGGAGGTCCCCATCCTCTCAATAATACCAACAACAACAACATTAAAAGGTTCCAGTTCTCGGCTTCTAATTAAGGAGATATCTGTTGTTGTTGTTGTTGTTGTTGTTGTTGTTGTTCATGTTGTTGTTGCTGTTAATTATGTTGTTTATGTTGTTATAATGTTGTTAATATTTTGTTGTTGTTAACGCTGTTATTGTTGTAAATGTTGTTGTTGCTGTTGCTGTTTATGTTGTTAACGTTGTTCTTGTTGTTAATGTTGTTGTTGTTGTTGCTGTTGTTAATGTTGTTATTAATGCTGTTATTGTGGTAAATGTTGCTGTTGTTATTGTTGTTGTTGTTGCTGTTGTTAATGTTGTTGTTAATGTTGTTGTTGTAAATGTCGTTGATGTTGTTGTTAATGTTGATGTTAATGCTGTTATTGTGGTAAATGTTGCTGTTGTTAATGTTGTTGTTGTTGATGTTGTTAATGTTGTTGTTAATGTCGTTGTTAATGTTGTTGTTAATGTTAATGATGTTAATGTTGTTGTTGTTGTTGTTGTTGTTAATGTTTATGTTGTTGATATAGTTAATGTTCTTGTTATAATGTTGTTAATGTTTTTGTTAATGTTTTGTAGTTGTTAATGTTTATGTTGTTAACGTTGTTGTTGCTGTTGTTGTTCATGTTGTTGTTGTTGTTGTTGTTGTTTTTGTTGTTGTTGTTGTTTTCTATGGGCTTTCCGACATCCTAGTCATGAAGCCCTGTGTACTTCGGGTGTCTTTGCGTGGAATATTCCGTAACAATATATGTAAATCTGAATTACATGTCATTTATTTCAGGTTAAATTTCACATATTCCAATAATTGGAATGAGTTTTGTGTTGACCGACTGAAAGCTACAATATTAATCTTCGAATAATTCAAATATGTGATCTGTTCGATTTATTTGAGTAATCGACCGTTTGAAAAACTCTAGTACTTTCAATGATTCGCAGAACTGAAATATTTGGACTTCCACATTGTTCAAACATTTGAATAAATTATTCGAAGTAGTCGAATTATATGTACAACCCTAGTGGGGATCGAACGCAGGAACTTAAGCATAGAAATCCCAATATTGTTATCATTTCTTATCATATTAAAGCTTAACATATCCAACATGAGGAAACTTGAAAGTCTAAAAGCCAGATACCTAACTCGCATCCTCCTGACCTTCCAATTCACCGAAAACAGACTAGCATCCGTAATAGCCAATGAATCATTCTTCCTGGATGACATCAAATCCACCTTCAACCTACAGGACACACCAACATGTTGGTGAAATACAAGATGTTCAGTAAAGAACATATAGCCTACTTTCTCCTAAATGCATGGGTATTGTTATAACTCTTTGTCCTCTTCAAGGAGTATAAATTGAATGTTGGTTGTAGTAGCTTGTTGAAATACAACGTGTTATACGGATATTAAACATGAATATGAGGATCCCTTTGCTAGTGCTACCTCTGTAAAAAAAACATTCAATTCGGTTTCACCGTGTTTGAATTTGCCCACATACATGGCCACCATCCGCAAATTATTGGGCTGATGACCTTGTAGTTTGGTCAAACGATTTTCTATACATAAAGGTATAATGTTGCAAAATTTGGTAGAGATCAGATGGTTAGGTTAGTCGTAATTTGATTCAATCTTTTAACAATCGGATGGCCGCCATTACGTTTTCGTCAAGATGGCGGCGATTCAAATCATGACACTGGAGTGCCAATTGCTAGTGCTATTTCTGTACGAAATTTCGTTCAATTCAGTTTCGCCGTGTTTGAATTGATAGGGGGGATCGATTTGCACACATACATGGCCGCCATCTGCCAACTATTGGGCTGATGACCTTGTGGTTTAGTCAAAAGACGCTTCCACATGAAGTTATGTTGTTGAAAAATTTGGTAGAGATCAGATGACTAGGTTAGTCGTAATTTTAATTAAGCTTTGAATATTTGGGTGGCCGCCATTACGTTTTCGTCAAGATGGCGGCAATATAAACATGACACTGAGGTGCCCTTTGCTAGTTCTACCTCTGTACCAAATTTCGTTCAATTCGGTTTCACCGTGTTCGAATTGATAGGGGGGACAGACATTCAGAGTACACACACTCACATACACATACACACAGACAGACACACAATTTTTGGCCCTGTGTAGATCTCATAAGTCTACTTTCATTTTTTGCAAAAATCGAAAGTAGGCTAAAAAAAAGTCATTATGAGTAAACGTTTATGAGTTACGATTTAAAAGGCAAAGACTTGTACCCCCTTTTCGTCCTGTCAGTGTGGTATATAATATTTATGCACTTATGTTTATCGCTGGTTTTCCGAAATTTTGTTTAACATCCGTTTCAGTGATAACTCAAAAACTAATTGACATACACTGCTCAACTTTTTGGGTGTCTTTCTAAAAATTATATCTACAAAATGATGCAGATTTATGTCTCTCGCATGGATAGTTTATTCTTAAAGAAATAAATTGTGGTAAACAATTATACAATTTATTTTTTCTATTCAATACAAATTAAAAATATATTTGTTAGATATGATGCTCAAAGTGCATGTCTTTGCAGAAGGGAATATTAGCAATGACATAAGACACAAATAACCTAGAAACGTTGAAAATTAGTGGAGTTATCACAAAAGCACCTCTGCCTTGCATGAAGAAGAACCACTAATTAGAATTTTGGAAAAATATGTTAATTATTCTTTTAAGTCAAAGTTAATGCTGTTTCCATGTAAAACAATACTAGTGTTTCATATGCACAAACTTAAGTATTGTGGTTTCAAAGAAAACAAATGTTTAAAGTTGCTAAAATGTTACCATGGTAAGCTGGACCTGACACCTTAAGTGTGGATTGTGCTTCGTATAAAAAATATAAAAAATTCTCCATTAGTTTCGCGAGATCACAGAAAGCGCCAGCTTATCATAGATATCTGAGTGAGAACTGCTACTGTATACTATTGTCTGCTGAATATAATATCAGAGTGCAATGCAATTGTGAGACAAATTTGTGAACTATAATCATTTGCGCACAAAGTTGTGAATGGAATCCTAGTCTGCATTTTGTACAAAGGATAGATTACAGCGAGATAAACTCGTTTAATATATATCAACAGCATATATTCATTTGTTTGCTGTATAGAGAGATTTAGCGATATTGTTCCATTTATATTTAATAATTAATTAAAATGCTCCGCCAATCAAAACAAATTATATTCAAATTAGTACATGTTTCGGTCCAACAATGGGACCTTCTTCAGCTGATTATAACTAAACCATAATAGGGTAAAATCAAGTAACTCCGTGATACTAAGCTTTTTTTTAGCCTACTTTCGATTTTTGCAAAAAATGAAAGTAGACTTATGAGATCAACACAGGGCGAAAAAAGTGTGTCTGTCTGTGTGTGTGTATGTGTGTGTGTGAGTCTGTGTGTGTGTGTGTGTGTGTGTCTGTGTGTGTGTGTGTGTGTGTGTGTGAGTGTGTGTACTCTGAATGTCTGTCCCCCCCTATCAATTCGAACACGGTGAATGCGAATTGAACGAAATTTGGTACAAAGGTAGCACTAGCAAAGGACACCTCAGTGTCATGTTTTATATCGCCGCCATCTTGAGGGAAACGTAATGGCGGCCACACAAATGTTCAAAGCTTAAATCAAATTACGACTAACCTAATCATCCGATCTCTACCAAATTTTGCAACAACATACCTTTATGGGGGGAGCATCCTTTGACCAAACCAATAGGCCAGCAGCGTAATAGTTTGCGGATGGCGGCCATCTTTGTGTGAAAATCGATTCCCCCTATTAATTCGAACACGGTGCAACCGAATGGAACGAAATTTGGTACAGAGGTAGTACTAACAAAAGGCACCTTAGTGTCATGTTTTAAAACGCCGCCATCTTGACCGAAACGTAATGGCGGCCACACAATTGTTCAAAGCTTAAATCAAATTACGACTAACCTAATCATCCGATCTCTACCAAATTTTTCAACAGCATACCTTTATGCGTAATAGTTTGCGGATGGCGGCCATCTTTGTGTGAAAATCAATTCCCCCTATTAATTGAAACACGGTGAAACCGAATAGAACGAAATTTGGTACAGAGGTAGCACTAGCAAAGGGCATCCCAGTGTCATGTTTTATATCGCCGCCATATTGACACAAACGTAATGGCGGCCACACAAATGTTCAAAGCTTAAGTTAAATTACGACTAACATAACCATCCGATCTCTACCAAACTTTGCAACAACATTCCTTTATGGAGGGAGCATCCTTTGACCAATCTAATAGGTTATTAGCCTAATAGTTTGCGGGTGGCGGCCATCTTTATGTCAACATTGATCCCCCTATTAATTCGAACACGGTGGAACCGAATGGAACGAAATTTGGTACAGAGGTAGCACTAGCAAAGGGCATCTCAGGGTCATGATTTATATCGCCGCCATATTGACAGAAACGTAATGGCGGCCACACAAATGTTTAAAGCTTAAATCAAATAACGACTAACATAACCATCCGATCTCTACCAAACTTTGCAACAACATACCTTTATGGAGGGAGCATCCTTTGACCAATCTAATAGGCCATTAGCCTAATAGTTTGCGGATGGTGGCCATCTTTATGTCAAAATTGATTCCCCCTATTAATTCGAACACGGAGGAACCGAATGAACGAAATTTGGTACAGAGGTAGCACTAGCAAAGGGCACCTCAGTGTCATGTTTTATATCACCGCTATCTTGACGGAAACGTAATCGCGGCCACCCAAATGTTAAAAGCTAAAATGTAATTACGACCAACCTAATAATCTAGTCTCTACCAAATTTTGCAACACCATATCTTAATGTGGGAAACATATTCAGACCAAACTGCAAGAACATCAGTCCAATAGTTTGCAGATGGTGGCCAAGTATGTGTGCAAATCGATTCCCCCTATCAATTCAAACACGGTGAAACCGAATTGAACGAAATTTGATACAGAGGTAGCACTAGCAAAGGGCACCTCATATTCATGTTTAATATTCCTATAGCACGTTGTATTTCAACAAGCTACTACAACCAACATTCAATTATACTCCATGAAAAGGACAAAGAGTTATAACAATACCCATGCATTTAGGAGAAAGTAGGCTATATGTTCTTTACTGAACATCTTGTTTTGTTACTATTTCAGAAATTTTAGGTTTCAGTTATTTCGATTCGTTTCATGTTAAAGAGGGATACCCTATGGAACATTTCTGGCATATATCTTACAAATATCCACATGTTATTAAATGGTATTAACTAACGAATTTCGGTAGTAGAAGTAGGTAACGCCGTGATATTCAAGTTACTCCGTGATAGCATGGTGCTTACCATTCAGTATACTTTTTAAGCGTAGAAACAAATGTTTAATATAATGAAAGTGTTCAAATCGTATGTATAAGTTTCTATTACCCCACATTGCCCATATTGAAGCATTTCACTACAAAAAAAAACATTAAAGATATTTTAAGTCTACTTGACTCTTCTAAGTCACTATCTGATTCCTCGCACTTATCACACATAAGATAGACATTGTAGGTTCCACACATTACAAAACTGGCACTCAATCCATTTGGCTCCATTCTTCCTCTTGGCGTCCTCCGCAAGGGGAGCCACTACACGCACCACAACCATCATCGCCATTGTGCTGGGGACTGGAATTAGCCCTATACCAATCTATTGTGTCTATTTTGACACACTATCTTCTCTTCTATTTCAGATGGCATAACAAATGGCTTTCCAATTTTCGCAAGGGTTGCACTTCCTGGATCGGCTAAATATTTTGTGCAATAATACTTTAGTGAAATCCACGGGATAATAAAACGTCGCCTGGACTTGAATACTATCCACCCTTCTTCCTTCACCAACCGCAATGCTCATTTACGTGTTTCAGCTGTGTAAAAACGAGCCACTTTATTCCGTTTTGGAGCCATCTCAGCGTCCAACCTAAGAAAAACGAACGTATTGCTAGGCTCACGCACCTTGCATGCGTAACACTACATGCACGTAAGTTTTAAATGGGAATGGTCTGTCTCTTACCTCTGACTGGTGTTAAAATGAAACTTATACAATGAAACAGCTGTTTATAAGAAATTAAAATCATCACCACTGATTTCACTGGATATGTATCACTTGTTGAAATGTCAACTCTCTGTGAAGGGCTTCCTGGATTCCTGGTTCCTACTGCCGTCTGTTGGTGAAAACTTAGAACTTTCGTAATTGAACCTACGTCTTGATAGAGGAAAATACGCTTTATCACGGAGTAACTTGACTCTACCCTACATTATTTAAATATAACTAATGAGAAATGAAAATTAGTAAAATATATACAGGATGAAATGAAGAAGTAACTAGGAAAACAATGAATAAGAACGATGAAAATATAAAATCTAATGGATACTTATTCTTGTAAAATGTAAAATAATAGAATCAATTTGAAATAAAATAAAATAAAATAAAATAAAATAAAATAAAAGAATTCATAAATGTAAAACAAAAATATTGGAATGCAGCCGAAATAAATCAGAAACCCCTATGGACATCAAATCGGCAAGTGAAAGGCTAAAGAAAGTAGGAGATTTCTATTATTTTGTAAGCAAAATAACCAGTGATGGACGAAGCAAAGAGTATATAAAAAGTAGGTTGGCTCAGGCAAGGAAAGCATTTCTACAAAAAAGGAATCTGTAGACATCGAGTATAGATTTAAGTATTCGGAAGTTATTTATGAAATCCTTTGTCTGGAGCGTGGTGCTCTATGGAAGTGCAACTTGGAATATTGGTGCAGCAGTAAAGAGGAGAATTGAAGCGTTTGAAATGTGGTGTTACAGGAGAATTATGAAGATGATGAAGGGTTACAAATGAAGAGGTATTAAGGTGAGTGGGAGAGAGAGATGTTTCTGATGACTGTTTATGAAGAGAAGAGATAGGTTGGTAGAACACAATCATGCTAAGACACCCAGGAATAGCAAGCTTAGTTATTTATTTAATCATATGGTGAGTACAACAAGGAATTCATAAGTCCAGGTCCAAGTTCTTCAACCACACAGCAGCACTTTCTGAAAGATGAAGCAGATCCCTGGGGCTTCCGGGGTAGGCATGAAGAGGGCAACGCAGGATGACATGGTCCATGGTCTGCTCCTCTTCACGGCATTCACACATTGGAGAATCCATCCAGCCCCACTTACGGCGCAGAAAATTACAGCGCCCATGCCCAGTTCTCAGTCTGTTGAGGCGACACCATAGTTTTCTTGGGAGGTAAAATCCATTCATTTTCCGAGTTGGATTTATCTCATGAGCATTAGTACCAGATGTTGAATTAGACCACTCTTCCTGCCAGCTCCGGTTTAGGTTAAAATTGTCCCTCAAGAGTCGGCCGGCCAATACACTTGCTGGTCTCCTAGATCGAAGTCGTTGTGGCGATGGTGAACTGGTAATGAGGGAGATGTCTGGATCTTCTTTGCTTCTCTCAGCAGAGCTTCCTTTCTCCTCAGGTGGGGTGTTGGTATATGACTAAGAACGGGTAACCAGTGGCGAGGTGTAGACTTGACAGTACCAGTTATGCAGCGCATGGTTTCATTCAACTTAGTATCTACTTTATGCACATGTGCACTTTCCAGCCATACAAGAGCACAGTATTCCGCTGCAGAGTAGACAAGACTAATACCCGTTAATCGTAAGCAGTCAGCCGAGGCTCCCCATGAACTACCACAAAGCTTGTGATGATGATGATGATAATTGTTGTTTTAAGGGGCCTAACATCTAGGCTATCGGCCCCACACAAAGCTTGTGTAGGATGTTATTTCTTTTAGTGATTTTGTGAGAGAGCTTGGTGAGATGTTCTTTGTAGCTTGAAATTCTGTCCAGGGTGACTCCTAGATATTTCGGGAAAGGGTTGTACTTTAGTTTATCACCATGGAATAAAACATATGGCTCGTACTTTGCGAGTCGGTTGCTAAGATGGAAACATGAAACCTCAGTCTTAGAAGCTCTTGGGATCAATCGCCAAGACTTGAAGAATGTAGCCATTATGTCCAAGTCTGCTGAAAGAATGCCTTCTCCATCCTCAAAATTTCTGGTTTGAGCTACCAGTGCAATGCCATCTGCATAGATAAACTTAATTGCTGAGGTAGCTTAGTTATGGAAGGAAGGGTCGAGGGCAAGAACTGTAGGGGTAGACCAAGGTTAGAATATGTTAAACAGATTGCCTCCAATGAAGGGTATGGTAGCTATGTAGAGATGAAACGATTAGCTCAGGACAGGGAGGCATGTAGAACTGCATCAAATCAGTCAAAAGATTGAAGACTCAAACAACAACTAATAAAGGTTCTAAATATGTAAATAGAATTTTCAAAACCCTCAAAAGATGACTTTTCAAACTTATCATTGGAGCCGTGATGGATGGTTGTGAAGTTGAAACAGACGGAATTGAGACTACCAAATATAAAGTCAATTCTCGCAATTTTCTCACATTTTGTTGTAATGGTAAATGTTTTTGCTTTTTATATTTTACACTCACCACAAACATAAGATCGCATGAGTAAAATGTTTTCAAGGTACCTACAGTAGTTGTTACTGTGCGCTTTTAATATTTGTTTTAGCATTATTAGCCTATTTTCAATTTTGAAAAAATAGGCTTATGAGATCACCTTTTGTCCGTGTGTGTGTGTGCGTGTGTGTGTGTGTGTGTGCCCCCCCCCCTAATAAAATCTAAACGACTGGAGCGATTTCAATGAAACTCTGTAAGTTCATAGCACTATTCCGGACGACCCCGACCGTGCCCTTCAAATTTTGTTACTTCTCACCAATCCAACATGGCGGCTGTGCGAAATATTTCACCAGCATTCAATATCTCCGAAACTATTGCGGATATCACCCTGGAATTTTTTACGATGATAAAGAGAACTACTAAAAGTTCACTTATGTGACTTTTGAAAAACTGGTAACTACAAAACCAACATGGCGGCCACGCGAATTTGCGACTTTTAAATAGACGTTTCTCGCGATTTAACCAACCAAACGCAATAAAACTTGGTACAGTATATTTTTATACACTTTGTAATGCACCGACATCTAACTTCGTTCAATTGTTTACATAACCACGATATGGCGGATGTGCGAAATATTTCACCGGCATTCTATATCTCTGAAAGTATTAGCATTATCACCCTGAAATTTTGCACGGAGATAAAGGAAACTATTGGAAGTTCATCTATAAGACTTTCAAAAACCGGTTAACTACAAAACGAACATGGCGGCCAAGCGAATTTGAAAATTTTAAATAGACCTTTCTCGCAATTTAATGTTCCAATTGCAATGAAATCTGGTACAGGAAATTTTTATACACATTGCAATGCGCGGGTATCTAATTTAGTTCAATTGTTTACATAACCTCAAGATGGCAGCTGTGCGAATTTTAAAATTAAGTTTTTATTTCTTGTGTCGTAATCATGTGATCGAAGTGAAAGTTTGAATAATGAACCTACGCAATAATTTTCCTTTAATGGTACATGAATCTATGGCCTATACATTTAACAATCCAACATGGCGACCATCCGAAATATTTTGACGGCTCTGAATATCTACGAATCTATTATAGCAATCAAACAATGTTTTTATGTTCATAGGGGCTATGAACATAAGTTCACCGATAGGACTTTAAATAACCTGGTGATCACAAATCCAATATGGCGGTGACGCGAAATGTAAATATTCACATGGACGTTTCTCGCAGTTTAACCATCCGAGTGCAGTGAAACTTGGTAGAGTAAATCTTTATACGAATGTTAATCCACTGGCATCTAATTTATTTCAATTGCTTCCATAACCACAAGATGGCTGCTGTGCGAAGTATTAAAATCCCCTTGTTACTTCTTGTGTCTTAATCATGAGATTGAAGTTTGCACGCTACACGTACACAATAATCTTTTTAAGGAAACGCACATAACTCTAGGACCTACATATATAAAATCCAACATGGCGACCATCCGAAATATTTAGTCGGTTCTCAATATCCACGAATCTATTACAGCATGCAAACTGAAATTTTGTATGTTGATAGTGGCAATTAACATAAGTAGGATATATGAAAATAGGCTGTATAGTTCTTCACGGAACGACTTGTTTTTAAAATCGCTATGCCCATCTGTGGAACACGGAAGAACTTATTTAGCTATTGATGCTTTTTCTTCTCCCAATATTCGTCATCTAAGCACTAAAAATATTTATTCTTTCTTCAGTCCATGATTTCTTGGTCCTGGTAGTCATTTTCTCAGAGAAATGATGGTTATTAATAAATGTTCTGAACTGGAGTCGATCTTGTAAAATGTCCTCTTTGCTGCCAATATCATGAAGGTTTTTCTACGTTACTAAACCAGTTGCCCTTGACTTGCATTGAGGGAGCAAGGTTGAGAATCCTTTTGGTGAGCCTATCATTGTTCATTTTGAGGAAGGGCATCACACCATAAAACACGCATCACATGGAAATCCATGACATTTCATCCTCATCCCTATTGTAATGGGAATAATATAGGGAGACTTAACGAAGTGATCAAAGAAAACCCGTTCAAAACATCATAATTGCGTGATGTGTTGCTGCTTGTGTTTGGAAATACTCATGCTCATGCAGTGTGATCAGATGCTTAGGCTTGGTTTTTTCTTTGGTTTGCGTAGCTTTGCTTTGCTTTGCTTTAATTTATTTATTTATGTATTTATTTATTTATTTATTTTATTTATTTATTTATTTATCTATTTATCTATTTATTTATGTAGTTATTTTTTATTTTATCTGTTTATATATTTATTTATCTATTTGTCTATTTATTTATTTTATGTATTTTATTTATCTATTTATCTATTTATTTGTGATGATATTTATTTATTTATCTATTTATTTATCTATGGATCTATTTATTTATTTTTCTATTTATTTATCTATTGATCCATTTATTTATCTATTTATCTATTTTATTTATTTTTTGATTATCTATTTATATATTGTACCCAATTGTCATCATATGGAACATGTGATCGTATCCCAGCTAACTCACGGTCTTTCGAGGTATGGGACGTTCCTGCCCACCACGACCACATGCTCAGGATTTGAGTCTGTCAGGTAACTACTCTACATGAAAGAAACAACATATTCCTAAATAAAACATTTACTGATATAATATCATGGCTATACAACAAAAAATACAAACAAAGGATAATTTACATTTACTTCCCACAATGAAAATCAAGGTTATTTGTGAGTCTCTTCTTAATTAGTGCTTTACTGCACTCAAATATATTTCTAGCATCCTATCATTGATACTTTCAGACATCTACGAGTGTCCATAGTGTTCTTCACGTGAAACAATTTAACAAACTGGAGTATCACAACACAAAAGTCATCATATCACTTTAAATGACATTAATTCTGTAATAATTAAACATTAATCCGTTTCTCACGGGCATTTACTTTCATTAACATAAATTCATTATCTTATGCCTTAATTAACAAGTTTTTTGTCGTGTGAATCGTCCTCCTTTTCCCATCAATATGAATCGCTAAAGTGGTACGTTTTCCCTTCCAAAATACACATGGATAGAAATGTTTATAGTTTCACCATACAACGATTTTCTGGGTCTGGTCGAAATTATTATCGTTACAAAAGTGTCATGTTATTAGAAATCACCTACCCGTCTGCATAAATTAGTGTGAACTGGGCAAAATGCACTTTAAAAAGATGCCTACATTTATTTGGTTCAGCGTTCCTCCTCAGAGAATAACTGGGCCAAATATTATCCGATCACAATGATCCAACAAGGTGTGTGCGTTGAAACACATCATTTAATTCAATTGGCATCATCACAGCAATCATATCTTAATTACATTTCGAAATATCGAGATTCTTCAGTGTCCCACTATGCTTCTAAAATAAAGGGACCAGGTCAACAGACCTCCCTTTCAAGCAGGCAATAAAATTAGTTCCAGCTGGCCGAGCAAGATGGCCGCCGTCCTCGTGGCATACCTACCACACCCCTCTGGCTGCTAGCAAGGTCAACTTTGTTTACAATTGCAATACAATGGATTTACGCTGAGTGTTGTCTCTAGTAATTGAGTCATTCTAATTATTTACCACCTATATTTATAGTGTAATGGGCTCAATTCGGCTCCTAATTAACATTCATGGCTGGGGATGGATCCTGTAATAGCCTTGCCGTTCTGTGGTGATACTAGTGGCTTCGGGCGCGCATCACGATTGAGAATCCAATATTTCTCATCAGCAGCTGCCTATAACAATAAGTAAATCTGCGTTTCCTATCCGACGAACATGATTCTAACCTCTCAGGGCAGATCAATTAATACATGGGCTCACGGGGTCTCGAAGAGCATCCCTCGTGGCAATATTCCTGCAAGCGATGGATACAGACAGGCTCCGTTCCAATTCGCTGCGAATAATACAAGTATGCTCCACGGCAATACTATCTCGTAGATTAGCCAACCTTTCACCTAACGTGCAAGCTATGTTAGAGTGGTCCCCGCAACATTATTGACGTAAATCACTTTATTCTACGTTACTTTGCTCGCTATATGCGGCTCAAACAATACTTCTCATAGATAACTCAATTATTAAAGCACTCACGTCCTCTCTGCAATTACTCTTAAGCCAAAGCTTTAAATAGCTCCAAAAACAAGTATAAATTTACTGGCTTACATTACTTTAATGGTTCTCAAATACACTCCTGAGAATTGACCATATTAACTATTCATTCAACACTTCACTGACACTGAAAAACTCTCATATCTCGATATATTTTACGTTACTTTCTTACTGTTTACCAAAATACAGTATCTTTATATTAGACATGACACACTTTGAACGTTCTTTAGGCCTGAAATGCCTATTACTTTACTTATTACTGTTACCGACCCAGCGCTGCCCTCTACACGCCTACTCCGGGAGCCCTAGTGATCTGTTTCATCTTCGAGAATGTACTGTGGAATGGCTCCAAAACTTGAACTTGGATTTGTGATTTGTTTTTATGTAATTCACCATACGATTAAATTAAATAAAACCGACCCCAGATTATTATTATTATTATTATTATTATTATTATTATTTAACGTTACCGTTACATTCATCACTATCTTAGGCCTGAATGGCCCTAAACAAATCACCCTCCAAGCCATATTCTACCAAAATACTAGTGGTGAAAGCTCGTACATAAGTGACTGTTACATCTTAGTCTTAAAGTGATGCTTCGTTGTATGGTGAACTATCTAATTATATTAACATTTTGAATTTGTACTCACTTTTCATTTTCGCTGGATTATTCCAGTACACCAGCCACGAGCCTATCATGATGCTTGGTTTAAGCCATCATGCTATATCTCACACGACACATGCTATCACATACTTCACACATGATAATCATACTTTTATCAGTGGTTTTTCTCACTTTAACACAATACATATTATTTCACAATACACATAAACACTTTTGAAATCACTGTAATAAAACTTATATACACTTTTCGCGCTATTTCATATGTGGATCCATAATTGGACTCCTCCTAACGCCTGACCTCAGAGATGCGATGCAGCTAACTTCTGACAACCGCTGGTCTCCGTGAAAGTCTATCTTGCGTGTGCGTGCGTTCGATTCTCGTCACCTTCAATACTGTTCAGTTCACCGTCATGATTACTTGTGATGCCTCTCAGGCTCCCATAATTGTAGTGATCCTGACGATAATATGTCAATTATAACTATGACAATACCTCCTGGTATTCACTCTCCAAAAACATTCTAAATTATTCCTACGCTGTAGCGAATTTACACTTGCGTATAATAATGGATAAATATCTGCTGTAGATTAAATCTTACGCGATTCATGATTACTATTAAGAAGCTGTATGATGCGCTTCCATTGTTCTTCAAATATACTCGAGCGTCGATACTCTAACATTTCGCGCACTTTCTGGCCGCGTTTCAGTTTACGTGTTGAGTCAAAACGAACTGGAGATGCACTAAAGATGAACTGCAGAGCAACTGAAGAAGACTAAAGATGAACTGAAGAAGACTAAAGATGAATTGGCTTGGTCTGCGCTGCTCCCCCTATATAAAGGTTTCTCGTAAAACGTAGTCCACTGGACATACGGGACCGAATCCTTTCTTGAAATAATGCATTTCCAGGCAAAGTGACGTATACACCTCGTTTATCTAGGTGTGGAGGTCCCATAATCACTCGCGTGCAAGCGATCGTTTCGGCCAATTAATTGCCTTCTTCCATAGCGTCATGACGCCACCATGGTAAATCCCCTCGTGCGGGTCCCCAAATCATTCCTCTTGCGCGTAGGCTCTGTGTTCACAGGCTTATTTCAAGATTTAGGCTTTAATTTAGGCGTGAGACCACTCCTAAATTATCTCTCCTAGAATATATTCACCTGGATGTACATTTTACTCCATTTCGATGCTCCAATTGGCTGCAATCAATTAATTTCCGTGGGCTATTACCCCCACTCCGGTCTCAAGCGTTGTCTACTGGTGAACCCCAGAGTCATTAATTTTGAGCTGTCCTGGCGGTCCCGACGAAATGAGTTCCTTCGGCGTCACTAATCCACGCCCCTCTGCTGGCTGCGATTAGTCAACTGTCAAGCTGGTTTGCTTTCATGCTTCTATGCTTCTAAAACGTACATATGACTGCATTTTCTTGCAATTATCCCCTTAAACAGCTATGATATTCACATTCTAGCCGTGAAATCATGCTATTATTATTATATGTCATTATACAACTCATTGCTCTTCGGGTTCCCTGTAGCTGTTCCCCCTCAGAGATCAATGGTTCGACTCTAGGCAGAATCATGGGCCTGGTCTTCTCTGATAAGACCCGAGTTCGATGCCAGTCTGCCGTGTCCCATTGGGCACAATATGTATTTATTTTATTTATTCTTGTTCATTTATTTATTTATTTATCTATTTTATTTATTTTTGTTTATCTATTTATCTATGTATTTATTTTATTTATTTTTTGTTCATTTATTTATTTATCTATTTATCTATTTATCTATTTATTCATTTATCTACTTATGGGAGCGTGATGGCGCAGTGGCTTAGCTGCTCGTCTTTCACCCTGACGGCCGGGGTTTGAATCCCGGTGACAGCGGGGTGGAATTTTCACCTGAAAAATCACGTGGCGTCAGGAAGGGCATCCGGCCTTAAATCCCCGGCCAAAACAAAAATGAGCCTGGTTGGCTCCGGCGACCCCAATTAATTGGGAAAAGCCGAAGATAAAGTATGTAAATTCATTTATCTACTTATTTTTTTATTTATTTATTTATTTATTTATTTATTTATTTATTTATTTATTTATTTATTTGGTCCCATAGGATCACATAAAACAAATTATGATCTGCTGCTGTTTTTCTTCGTCTTCGGATAACCTAGTTGTTAGGCCCCTTAAAACAACAATTATCATCATCATATCTTCGATTTCCAAAACTCCTTCATCATTTTCGTTATGACGCATCCTCCGTCCATCTTTTCCCCGATCTCCTTGGTCGGTCTCCAGGTGTAACTTAACAACTGTGGATCCTATATGTGAATGTCATTCGATCCTCGATGTATGTTGGTGTGATATTGGCACTCCTGAGATCAATTTGGACCTGTGTAATCCAGACTGTTGTCACTTTATGTTTCCGTAAGTATGTCAGAATGTTCTTTGTTAATCGGTCGTCATTCAGTCTCATGATGTGGCCGTAAAAACTCAGACGTCGTTTGCGGAAATCTGTCTCGATGTTGGAGTATCGCTCTGTGATTGTGTGTGCTTGAGACGATATCGTTCATCTGTGAGTTAAGGACCCAAGATTTTCCAGATGATTTTTCTCCGCCTTCTTGATTTTCTCGTCATCCCCTTTGTAGTTGAGGTTTAGGGTCTCTCTGGCGTAGAGTGTCACGGGCTTGATGAAAGTATTATTATTATTCAAAAAATAATATTAATGCTATTATTAATGTGAGAAGGTATGCTGTGTGAAACAAGCACATGCTTGGTGATATCACAAATTAATCATTCAAACATTTGGAGTCCTGAAAATTGTCTTCACTAATTGCGCTACACCTCATATTCGTCGGGAGAAAAATACGATTAAGAAAAGCAGAAGGAGATGAGAAAGCAAAACCACGCCAAAGCCCGATTATTAGGAGATACGCATCGCATCGCATCGCAAATGCCACAACTCCCGATGATATAGTAGCATATTGCCCAGGGATTATGCACGCAGCCGAGGTGATACGCAAGCAGGGTGGACTATATTGCAGGGGTTTAAAGCTTCATAGAGAGCTTTGAAAGCGTAGTTCAAACCTCATAACGCATCTAGCTCAGTCTTGCGTGAGCGTAGGAAAGCTAGGTAATGTTATAGAGCAGGGATTAGAAATGCTCCATTAGTTCATGATATGTAGAGGATCACAACTCGTGAGACGCAGTTTGGTGACCGCTGACTCCAACGTTGTTTTTACTTACTTGTGACAGGCTCAACTGTTTCATCTATCTTGTCCACATCTCTTGGTCAATTCAGAGAAAAGGTTTAACCTTTAAGTGCTGAGTTATTTCATTCGCATTTTGAAAGAACTATAGAAGTCATTATTTTTAACTTATCATGGGAATAATGGTGGGGTGATAGGCTTAAAATGTCTATAAGTTTTGGATCATTATTTATCTAAATGTAAATTCAAAATCCTACATTTATATAATTTTTATTTCTAGACCAATCCAAATTAATATACCAGGTAATGGTCCCAGAATAAAATTTGCTAAAATCGGGTAGGCAAGTAATACTTCTTGCATCTAACTAGAACAAAAGTTGATATTATTTTAACTGAAATCACAGCGCGACGTGAAGTATTCGCTTGTTATTCCCGCTTACATCACAGGAAAGACGTCGACAAAATGCTCTGTTGCGAGGGCTATTCCAAAACTAAGGTCCGTTTATTTTTTTTAATTAACCGAACATTTTATTTTGAAACCACATTTATTTTTAGATTTTACATACCTTCCTCTATTTTTCTACATAGTTGCCTCGTTATTTAGGCACTTGTCATTCCTTAAAACTAAGTTCTCAAATCCCTCTGCATAAAAGTTCGCCGCCTGCTCTGACAACCAAGAATTCACACTTGAGGAAATCCATTGATAGAGTTATTACCATGAATCTTCAGTCCTAGGGGATTTTCGTGTCAAATGCAGTCACCAAGTCATCTGTGATCACAGACCTGAGCGTTCTTCGTCATGAAAATTTTCTCGGCCACTTTTGAACTCGCGTACCCATTTTCTCACTTTACCTCCCGTTATTGCATTATCACCATACACCTCACAAAGCTGACGATGAATGTATGCATCCGACTTGTTTCATGCACTCAAAAAACGTATCACAGATCGTACCTCACATCCGGCGTGCGAATCAATAATCTTGAAAATTGTAAAGATGCACAGTTCAGCGTACAGGTTAGCTACACAGCTGCAAAGGAAGCCTGCTTGTTCACAAAGGATGCCGGGAGGTAGCGCGCACGCTTGTTGCGGCGTGTGCATTAACTACGGGCTTAAATAAAAAACGGACCTTAGTTTTGGAATAGCCCTCGTAGTTACTTCCGAATGAAGAATTCTAAACTCAAATGGCACTACATGATGGCAAATAGATGGAAAGCATACCAGGGATCCACTCGGCACTCGAAAGCGAATGGGGAATATGATAAAACAGAAAAATTCTTGTGCAACGTTTATAGACGAGCACTCAACGGGTTAAACAGAGGTGGAGAGTAAATAGTTACTTGTAACGGTAACGAGGTGGTAACGATGTTAATTCAGTGACTGTAGCGTCCCTACTTTTAAAAGTAATGAAGTAGAGAAAATACACGTTGGATTTTCAAGGCAAAGCAATCAATGTCACCGGTGTTACTCATTTTATTTTGAACTAGCTGTACCCGGCATGCGTTTCAATACCAACCCAAAAGAGTGTACGCGTTGTAACTTTGTTTGTTGAAGTGCTTTTGGATACACAATATCTTACTTTCTATTTCCGGCAATTGCCTCTTAACTATTGTAAAATGGATTTACTAATTCAGAAACATTCGTGGGAGCGTGCACAACAGCTCACGAAATTTTCATCACAATCGGATGAATGGTGTATGAACGCATACGGGACGTTGTTGAAACGATTCGTGCACCGTAACTCATTTCTTGAATCAACTCGAGCGCTACCAACTGTAAATGGATTTACTAAGTCAGAAACCTTCCTTGGAGTGTACACAACAATTCATCAAAGTTTCATGGCTATCGGATGAATGGTAGATTTTATGGACGGAGACGGAAACTTTTTTGAAACGATACGTGCACCGTCACTCATTTGTTGAAACTACTCGTGCGCTACCTATTATAAAATGGATTTACTAAGTCAGATTTCTTCAGGGGAGTGTACACAACAACTCACCAAAGTTTCATCGCAATCGGATGCATGGTATATGAACGCATACGTGACTTTGTTGAAACGAATCGCGCGCCGTCACTCATTTTTGTTAAATCTACTCGTTCGCTAGCTATTGTAATACGGATTTACTAAGTCAGAAACCTTTTCAGGAGTGTACACAACAACTCACCAAAGTTTCATCACAATCGAATGAATGGTATCTGTACGCAGACGGAATCTTTTTTGAAACGATTCGCGCATCGTCACATATTTGTTGAATCAACTCGTGCGCTACGTATTGTAAAATGGATTTACTAAGTAAGAAACCTTCCCGGGAGTTTATACAAGAACTCAACAAAGTTTCAACGCAATCGGATGAATGGTATATGAACGCATACGGGACTTTTTTGAAACGATTCGCGCGCCTACAGTCATTCCTTGAATCTACACTTGTGCGCTACCTATTGTACGGATTTATTAAGTCTGAGACCTTTGCAGGAGCGTACACCAACTCACCAAAGTTTCATCGCAATCGACTGAATGGTATATGAACGCATTAAGGACATAAATAAGCTACACACACACACACACAATCACGTGACATTCATTTATATAGAGAGAGATTATTCACATTACCGTGTTAGAAACCATTCTCCAGTGTTGCCTTAGTGATCGAAATTTATTACTTTTCAGTCGGTCAACACGATTGTACACAATTGTAATGGGTGTTTTCGTAATCCTGAAGAAATGTATATGCAATTAATACATTGAATTTCGATCGTCAAGCGATCATCATCAGATCCTTTATGAAATCTATGTCTACAATAGGGCTGGCACCTTTAATCAATTATTTTCAGTTATGAAACAATTGATTAATCGAATCAGAAAAATCGTATAATTGCTAAAGATAAAGGTTAATCAATTAGTCGAATAATTCATTAGTTGTATTGTCGATTAATGGACGTACTTCGTTCCTTTTACTACGCTGTCACAGAAAAAAAACAGACATATAATTAATTACATTATATTGCATCATATATTATTAAATAATGTAACTTCTTTGTGAAAGGTAGGCTAAAATAAAGTAAAACTAAGATGTTCCTGTCCTCAATTGTAAAAGATGGTATATTGGCTTTCACGGCCAGTGAATTAAAACTCAGCAATTCTTCTAGGTTTGTGCCGTGTCTTGTGTGGGGTTTCGCCTAGGACACCAAGCTGGCTCATCGGCGGGCTCTTGGTGTCCCCACCCGGACCCCCACAGGAGTAGCCAACTGTGCGCTACCTCCCTTTATATAGAGTGCAACTGCACTCCTTGACTGCGAGAACTAAAAGCTCAAGCAGACTGAACCTCCCTATGAAGGCTTCCAAAAAGATGGTATATTGGCTTTCACGGCCGGTGAATTAAAACTCAGCCTTTCTTCTAGGTTTGTGCCGTGTCTTGTGTGGCGTTTCGCCTAGGACACCAAGCTGGCTCATCGGCGGGCTCTTGGTGTCCCCACCCGAACCCCCACAGGAGTGACGAACTGCGCGCCAACTCCCTTTATATTAGGTGCAACTGCACCACTTGACTGAGAGAACTAAAAGCTCAAGCAGCCTTAACCTCCCTATGAAGGCTTCCAAAAAGATGGTATATTGGCTTTCACGGCCGGTGAATTAAAACTCAGCCTTTCTTCTAGGTTTGTGCCGTGTCTTGTGTGGCGTTTCGCCTAGGACACCAAGCTGGCTCATCGGCGGGCTCTTGGTGTCCCCACCCGGACCCCCACAGGAGTGACGAACTGCGCGCCAACTCCCTTTATATTAGGTGCAACTGCACCACTTGACTACGAGAACTAAAAGCTCAAGCAGCCTTAACCTCCCTAAGAAAGGCTTCCAAAAAGATGGTATATTGGCTTTCACGGCCAGTGAATTAAAACTAGCAATTCTTCTAGGTTTGTGCCGTGCCTTGTGAAGGGTTTCGCCTAGGACACCAAGCTGGCTCATCGGCGGGCTCTTGGTGTCCCCGCCCGGACCCCCACAGGAGTGACGAACTGCGCGCCACCTCCCTTTATATTAGGTGCAACTGCACCACTTGACTACGAGAACTAAAAGCTCAAGCAGCCTGAACCTCCCTATGAAGGCTTCCAAAAAGATGGTATATTGGCTTTCACGGCCGGTGAATTAAAACTCAGCCTTTCTTCTAGGTTTGTGCCGTGTCTTGTGTGGGGTTTCGCCTAGGACACCAAGCTGGCTCATCGGCGGGCTCTTGGTGTCCCCACCCGGACCCCCACAGGAGTGACGAACTGCGCGCCAACTCCCTTTATATTAGGTGCAACTGCACCACTTGACTACGAGAACTAAAAGCTCAAGCAGCCTTAACATCCCTATGAAGGCTTCCAAAAAGATGGTATATTGGCTTTCACGGCTAGTGAATTAAAACTAGCAATTCTTCTAGGTTTGTGCCGTGCCTTGTGAAGGGTTTCGCCTAGGACACCAAGCTGGCTCATCGGCGGGCTCTTGGTGTCCCCGCCCGGACCCCCACAGGAGTGACGAACTGCGCGCCACCTCCCTTTATATTAGGTGCAACTGCACCACTAGACTACGAGAACTAAAAGCTCAAGCAGCCTTAACCTCCCTATGAAGGCTTCCAAAAAGATGGTTTATTGGCTTTCACGGCCGGTGAATTAAAACTCAGCCTTTCTTCTAGGTTTGTGCCGTGTCTTGTGTGGGGTTTCGCCTAGGACACCAAGCTGGCTCATCGGCGGGCTCTTGGTGTCCCCGCCCGGACCCCCACTGGAGTAACGAACTGCGCGCTACCTCCCTTTATATAGAGTGCAACTGCACTCCTTGACTGCGAGAACTAAAAGCTCAAGCAGCCTTAACCTCCCTATGAAGGCTTCCAAAAAGATGGTTTATTGGCTTTCACGCCCGGTGAATTAAAACTCAGCAATTCTTCTAGGTTTGTGCCGTGTCTTGTGTGGGGTTTCGCCTAGGACACCAAGCTGGCTCATTGGCGGGCTCTTGGTGTCCCCGCCCGGACCCCCACTGGAGTAACGAACTGCGCGCTACCTCCCTTTATATAGAGTGCAACTGCACTCCTTGACTGCGAGAACTAAAAGCTCAAGCAGCCTTAAACTCCCTATGAAGGCTTCCAAAAAGATGGTTTATTGGCTTTCACGGCCGGTGAATTAAAACTCAGCAATTCTTCTAGGTTTGTGCCGTGTCTTGTGTGGGGTTTCGCCTAGGACACCAAGCTGGCTCATCGGCGGGCTCTTGGTGTCCCCGCCCGGACCCCCACTGGAGTAACGAACTGCGCGCCACCTCCCTTTATATTAGGTGCAACTGCGCCACTTGACTACGACAACTAAAAGCTCAAGCAGCCTTAACCTCCCTATGAAGGCTTCCAAAAAGATGGTATATTGGCTTTCACGGCCAGTGGATTAAAACTCAGCAATTCTTCTAGGTTTGTGCCGTGTCTTGTGTGGGGTTTCGCCCAGGCCACCAAGCTGGCTCATCTGCGGGCTCTTGGTGTCCCCGCCCGGACCCCCACATGAGTAGCGAACTGCGCGCTACCTCCCTTTTTTATGAAGTGCACCTGCACCCCTTCATGGCGAGAACTAAAAGCTCAAGCAGCCATAACCTCCCTTTGTCTGTTTGGAGTGATTATATGGTTGTAAATGGTCGATTTTGATAGTACAGGTTACTTATCTGGCTGGATGTCTTGCGCATTGCAGCAGCGAGCAATTTCAACTTCACTCGTGCACTAGTAACAGGCGACTGAATTGGAATGTTATTTCGCTGAAACTGGTCCCCCCCTCCCCTTGCTCCGTATTCCTATGTGCTGTCTGTATTAAGTGTATCCGTAATTGTGGCGTGTTGCAAAGCCTATATATGATGTATGTTATTGGATTCAGGACGGTCTTCAACTATTAAAGACTGCGGATTAATTATCGCCATGCATAAACTAGTAGCCATGTAAGCGCTGCTGGTCTCTTTTACAACCATATATTCAGTCCAAACAGACAAATTCCGGAGCTCTATCACCATTGTATCATTTCACCAAACATTATACAGATTACAACTAACATATACCGACAAGTTGCATCACCAATACTGCAACTAAATAAGTGTACATATTGTAAATATTTTCACCCGTATTTTCAAACATAGATTTTATAGCCTAAATGTAATGGATCTGATGATGATCGCTTGACGATCGAAACTGGTCATCCTATTGTATTTATTAATCTCATGTAATTTTTTTTTATCAGGATAAGGGCATAACCCTGCTCTTTTGGGTACATTCGTGTTGACCGACTGAAAAGCACCAAACTTTTGTTCGATATTATTTACAAATATTTTTAAAGAAATTGATTCTATTGAAATGTTATCAGTATTTTATCAGTAGGAAACAATAACAAGTCCTTAAGAAACGGTAGGCTTTAAAACTTTCGTTTATGGAAGTCTGGCTTTTTCCTCGGACTCCTCAAAGAATAACTCATCTTGCCCCTTTAACTGGCAGTGTCTTGTGATTTTAGATCAGAGATATGTAGTGTGCGATCGGACAGCGCTGGCGAGGCGGTACTTAGAGGGGAGGCAGGTGGCAACACTGGTAGGACTTGGAGGGGAGGCTAGTGGCAACACTGTGACGCGGGACTTGGAGGAATGGCAGGTGGCAGCACTGGTGACGCGGGACTTGGAGGGAAGGCAAGTGGCTACATTGGAGACGTAGGACTTTTAGGGGAGGCTATTGGCAACACTGTTTACTCGCGACTTGGAGGGGAGGCAGGTGGCAACACGGGTGACGTGGGACTTGGAGGGGAGGCTGGTGGCAATACTAGTGAGGTGGGACTTGGAGGGGAGGCAGGTGGCAACACTGGTGACGTGGGACTTGGAGGGGTGGCTGGTGGAAACACTGGTGACGCGGGTCTTTGAGGGGGGGTAGGTGGCAACACTGGTGACGTGGGACTTGGAGGGGAGGCTGGTTGCAACACTGGTGACGCGGGTCTTTGAGGGGGGCAGGTGGCAACACTGGTGACGTGGGACTTGGAGGGGAGGCTGGTGGCAATACTAGTGAGGTGGGACTTTGAGGGGAGGCAGGTGGCAACATTGGTGACGTGGGACTTGGAGGGGAGGCAGGTGGTAACACTGGTGACGTGGGACTTGGAGGGGTGGCTGGTGGCAATACTGGTGAGGTGGGACTTGGAGAGTAGGCTATCGGCAACACTGATGACGCTGGAATTGGAGGGGAGGTAGGTGGCAACACTGGTGACGTGGGACTTGGAGGGGTGGCTGGTGGCAATACTGGTGATATGAGTCTTGGAGAGTAGGCTATCGGCAACACTGATGTCGCTGGAATTCGAGGAGAGGCTGGTGGCAATACTGGTGACGCGGGTCTTTGAGGGGGGGCAGGTGGCAACACTGGTGATGTGCGACTTGGAGGGGTGGCTGGTAGCAATACTGATGAGGTGGGACTTGGAGGGGAGGCAGGTGGCAACACTGGTGACGCGGGACTCGGAGGGGAGGCAGGTGGCAACACTAGTGACGCGGGACTTGGAGGGGAGGCAGGTGGACATGTGATACTTCATCAGTGCGAGTTTGACTCCCTTAGCTCACTGTGGTTATCCGTAGCAATTATGTTAGTGTCGCAGATTTTGCTTTTGCGTTCTGACAATAAGCGACACTATTACTGAGAGGTTCTTGAAAGACTAAGCAAAAGGGTCATGTGTGTGTGACGAAACATCAAACAGAACTTGATATTGCATCCTGATAATGCGTATTTTCTCGCAGCGATTTCAGCGAATCTTGGCCAGTTAGAACATTCTTGTTGGCCCTCCGCTTCCTTAGCCGCTCTATTTGAGTCCTTTTGATCTTTTCCTCTTCCCGAAATTGAAAGCACACCTCAGGGGGCGTCGCGTAGATTTGAGGTACTGGATACCATTCAAACGTCTGTAACCGATCAGCTGAAGGCGATTAACAATGACAAAGGTATATTCGTATTTTTATATATACCGTAGCTGTACTAGAAGGACATTGTCACGTCTGGAGTGTCTTGCAGCCTATATCACATCATTCAAATAATTTCACCACAAATGTCTGGGAAATTATGTTTTGTATGTCTCACGAACCATTGAAAATATTATCTTTATCAAATGGCCCTAAAAATATGATCACGCACTGTAATGGCATTGGTATTCTGATGAAATTATGACATGGCTTTCCTTTTTATTGAGCATCTTAAATAAGTTCGATGATATTCATAAGGAAGTTTGCAAAGTTGTTTCAGGGATGTGTCGTTGCCTGTAGAATACCACCTTTTGTCATGTTGGCAGACAACGACTAGAAAAAGGAGGCACTGTATATTCAACGTATATTGCATTATTCCAGTTCATTTGTTTACCCCCACACAAGTTCTAGCACAGTGGAAACATTATACGTACAAAACTTCCGCAATATTCCTTACTGGTCTTTGCAAGTCTGAGAGACGAGTATATACACTAATGTTATAGCTTGTTCTAAGAAATGTAAAAGTACGGTTTCTCGCCAGGAAATCTCAACAACGTAACGCCAGTCAGCTAAACTCCAGAAGAATCGTGTAGGTTTTTTGCTATGTCTTTTGTGAGGTACTGACCTTACTGAGTTTCATTGAAATCGATTTAAGCATTTAGATTTTATTAGGGGGGACACGCACATACACACGGACAATAGGTGATCTCATAAGCCTATTTTTTCACAAATGAAAATAGGCTAAAAATCCCTCTAGGCACGCCGGAAGGCGGGGTAGATTTAACCTAGTAAGGTTGGTATTTATTTATTTATTTATTTATTTATTTATTTATTTATTTATTTATTTATTTATTTATTTATTTATTTATTTATTTAGCTTATGGCTTTTAGTGCTGGGAGTGTCCGAGGACATGTTTGGCTCGCCGGAGTTTGTAGCTGCTTCCATGCGGACACCCATTTGGTGAGCTACAAGTACCGTCGCGTGTGGATAAGATGCAATGAATGAAAATTAATGACCAAGTTCAATTTCAAGTAGTTCCAAATTTAGCTACCTGATGCCACTGACACCTACACACTACACTCTACCAATTTGGTAGGTTATTTCTCATGCCATAAATCTATGACATGGGTCCGCCGGTTTTACTTCCCCTCCAAAGGAAGCATACTGTAGGATTTTAACGCTCTTAAAAATCCGACGATTTCGGCCGGGTTTGAACCCGCGATCTTGGGCATAGCAGTTCAGCATGCCACCACCGACTACGACACCGAAGCCGCAGCAAGGTTGGTATACTTGGGGTTAATCAAGGATTCAAGGAATTGAAAATTCAGTTGATTAATTGCAAAAATTAAATGTGTGGATTCATCTGGGAGAGGAAGATTCATACAAGTGGACGGGAAGTAAGTGCACACAACCGTGATAGCAAAAACAAACATACAGGAGAAGCTGTGTAGGATGGGAGATCAAAGGGAGAAGGGAAGAAGTTGGTTATTCTGAACCACGGGGAGTTTGTAGGACAATAATTAGCTGGGCCTACATTCATCATCCAGGCTCATCAAATTTTACATCCTGTTGACTTTTCGAGATGGAAATTGGATGGCAGCCAAAGAAAAGTATACTAGCCCGCTGAGCAACCATGTGCGTTAAGTCATTCTCCACGACTGGGGAAGGGGAAGTTGGAATTCCGGAGATCGAAGGTTCGAATCATTGCGCTAAATGCGTCCATTCTGAATGTGTTTACCCCGGGGTTCTGCCACACACTATACAGAGAAATGCTGGGTTTGTATATTATTTATAATCCCAAGTCGCGTACCTTATTCTGGACCTAATTAGTGTTGGGAATAATAATAATAATTGTTGTTCAAAAGGTGCGATACATTTAAAATATTTATTTTTTAGTTTATTATTTTTTTTTATTATTTTTTTTTTCATTTTTAGCCTATTTTCAATTTTGAAAAAATAGGCTTATGAGATCACCTTTTGTCCGTGTGTGTGTGCGTGCGTGTGTGTGTGTGTGTGTGTGTGTGTGTGAGGTGTGTGTGTGTCCCCCTAATAAAATTTAAACGGCTGGAGCGATTTCAATGAAACTCGGTAAGTTCATAGCACTATTCCCGGCGACTTCAACCGTGCCCTTCAAATTTTGTTACGTCTCACCAATCCAACATGGTGGCTGTGCTAAATATTTCACTAGCATTCAATATCTCCGAAACTATTACCGATATCGCCCTGAAATTGTGTACGGTGATAAAGGGCACTACTAGAAGTTCACCTATGAGACTTTCAAAAACCTGGTGACTACAAAACCAACATGGCGGCCAAGCGAAGTTGAGACTTTTAAACAGACTTTTCTCGCGATTTAACTATCCAAACGTAATGAAACTTGGTACAGCAAATGTTTATACACATTGTAATGCACTGAAGTCTAATTTAGTTGAATTGTTTACATAACCTCAAAATGGCGGCTGTGCGAAATATTTCACTGACATTCTATATCTCCGAAACTATTACAGATATCACCCTGCAATTTTATACGGTGATAAAGGGTACTGATACAAGTTTACCTATGTATATTTCATAAATCTGTAAAGTAAAAAACGAACTTGGCGACCAAGCGAATTTGAAATATTTTAATAGACTTTTCTTGTGATTTAACTCTCTGAGCGCAGTGAAATGTGGTACAGTAAATGATTTTGCAGATTGTAATGCACTGCCATCTAATTTAATTCATTTGTTTACATAGCCTCAAGATGGCGGCTGTGTGAAATTTTAAAATTAAGTTTTTATTTCTTGTGTCTTAATCATGCGATCGAAGTGAAAGTTTGAATAATGAACCTAGGCAATAATTGTCCTTGAATGGTACATAACTCTATGGCCTATACATATAACAATCCTAAATGGCGAGCTTCCGAATTATTTAGACGGTTCTCAATATCTATGAATCTTTTACAGCAACCAAACTGATTTTTTTTATCTTCATAGAGAATATGAACATATGTTCACCTATAGGACTTTCAGTAACCTGGTGAGCACAAATCCAACATGGCGGCAACGCGAAATATAAATATTTAAATGGATGTTTCTCGCGAATTAACTATCCGGGTGCCATGAAACGTTGCACGTTAAATGCTCATACAAATGTTGATCCACTGGCATGTAATTTATTTCAATTGTTTGCATAATCACAAGATGGCTGCTGTGCGTAATTTTAAAATCTCGTTTTTACTTCTTGTGTTCTAATCATGCGATTGCAGTTTGAATACCACACGTATACAATAATCTTAAAGTAATAGTACAAAAATAAAAATCCAGCCTGGCTACCATCTGAAATATTTAGACAGTTCTCAATATCTACGAATCTGTTACAGCAATTAAACTGAAATTTTGTATGTTGATAGAGGCAATTAACATGAGCAGGATATATGAAAATAGGCTGTATAGTTCTTCACGGAACTACTTGTTATATATTCTGTTTTCTATTTTATTTTATTTTATTTCGTTTTTTTATATTAGTCGCCTCCGTAGCGTAGCGGTCAGCACGGTTATCTGCCGCCCCGGAGGTCCTGAGTTCGATTCCCGGCTCTGCCACGAAATTTGAAAAGTGGTATGAGGATTGGAACGGGGTCTACTCAGCCTCGGGTGGTCCAAATGAGTAGAGGGGGTTCGATTCCCACCTCAGCCATCCTCGAAGTGGTTTTCCGTGGTTTCCCACTTCGTCTTAGGGCAAATGCCGGGATGGTACCTTCTTCAAGGCCACGGCCGCCTCCTTTCCTCTTCCTAGCCAATCCATCCCCATCTTCCATCCCTTCCCACCCCTCCTAAGGCCCCTGTTCGCTTTGCAGGTGAGGCTGCCTGGGCGAAGTGCTGATCACACCTCCCCAGTTGTAGCCATTCCGACCAGATGTTCCAAGCTCCAAGACACTGACCATGGAGGCGGTAGTGGTGAGTTCCTTTGCTGAGTCCGAGGGAACCACCAACCTAGAGGGTAAATTGACTAAATAAAATAAATAAATAATTTTTTTATATTATTATTATTTTTTATTTTTACCTTTAATTTTTACTTCTTACATTTTATTTTTCATTTTTCATTTTTCTAAATTTTCGTTTTGTTTTACCGACAGCGGTAGCTACGCTCGCCAACGCGCAGCGCTAGGTCATGTGGCCAAACTCTCTGCGGACTCAGTAGACGTGGGTTTGAGCCTCATCCTTGATCGTCCTTGAAATGTTTTCCTGTCGTTTCCCATTTTCAACTCCAGGCAAATGTCGGGACAGCACCTTTTAACAGGCCACGGCCGCTTCCTTCCACATCCTTGCCCAGTATAATTCACCATCATTCATTTCATCTGTCATTAACTCCCCTCATGAGGTTGGGGTCAGGAACCACCCGCCACATAGACTCCCATCGCATCTCATCCCTGACCCCGTTGAAAACGGGAATAATGAGTAGGCATACAATACTTTCGTTTTTCTTTAGTCCATTATATCAACGAAATCAAGGAAAGCTCACCACGTGAGAAATGATAACAGGCTCCTCCTTCCATCTTTGTCAGTCCAGATAGATCTTGGTCTTCTCAATCTCTGTCCAATCCATTTCCCTACTAGTTAGATTTTGTTTGAACGTATCAAGACATCTACTTCTAGGTCTTCCTCTAGTTCGAGTGCCTTTAACTTGTCCATTCTGGTTTTGTGGACCATTGTCCTTGGAGATTTCACTGCTGCACTTTGCAGTCTACTGCCATCCTTCTTCAAGAACGTGTGGGTCTCAAGTCCATATGTTGCTATGGGGAACAAATAGCTATTATATAGGATGTGTAACTTTAGCTGGTATTTTGTGACCCAAAGAAGATTTCTTACTTGCTCGTAACATTGGGAAGTACACAGCCGAGGTACTTGAAGTGGCCCATTTCTTCTAGTTTGATTCCGTCTAGAAGGATGCTGACTAGCTTGTTCTGTCTGGAGGGTGACATGACTACTGTTTTTGAGACACTTTATTTAAGACCAAACTTCTTGAACTGAAAGATTCAACCAACAACACCTTTGATGATTATCTCGTACATAGCGGTTGCTATACAAACCACTATACTTTACTAAGTATGCCTCATATCACTTGGATGGTTCCCCTTAAGTGACTGAAATGATTCTGAAAGTATTGGTCTGCTCTCCTGTGAGAACGAGGAGTAGTAGTCAGATCAGGAGAAAGACAGAATGAAGGTTGCACAAAATAAATTGTGATTTCACACATACTCTACATCAGTGGTTCCCAGCTTATAAGGGCTCGAGGGCCTAAATGGAACTTCGGGTATGGTTGCAAGCCGCACTTTAATAGTAGGCTAATTTTCATAAAACAGATTTTTTAAACTGAAGAGCCTACCCCAGCAATCAGTGGAATTATATTTTATTGCTCAAAAACTATTCTACAATTCCATAAAGGAGTGAAAATATTATTTAAGATACTTACTTACTTACTCTCCAGGCTCCACAAACCCCAGTCGGTTCTTGGCCTCATCAAATAGCCTTCTCCACCTCGTTCTGTCCTTGGCATCTTCCTCTCGCGCTCCTGGTAGCTAGATGTCCTTGGTTACCTGGTCTCTCTATCTCATTTTTGGTCTGCTTATAGTTCTTCGTCCATCTGGATTCTCGCAGTCTAGATCCCTCTTCTTTTCTATACACGTGGCCAGTCCATCTCAGCCTTCTCGTCTTAGCTTCCGCAACAACATCGGGTTCTTTATACAACTCCTTCAGTTCCTTGTTCTTTCTCCTTCGCCACTCACCTGCTTCTCAAATTGGTCCGAAAATCTTTCTGAGGGTTTAATTTTCAAAAACCTTTATCTTTCTCTCTGTGCATTTGCTTACTGTAATCTCCATGTCTCTGCACCATACAGTAATAATGGCCTAATTATAGTTTTATGTTCGACCCTGGCGAAATGTAAATATGATATGGTCAAGTACAAGGTATTCTCTGCGTCCCATCCGCTCTGTTCTGCACATAAAACTGGTGAAATCTCGACAGATATTTATGAATATTTATGTTCCAACATAAAATAGTTATAATTATCGTCGAACATAAACAGTCGTATGCAACTCACCTAAAATGGTAATTACGACACTCGTATGGAAATTATAAAACTCGCATACGCTCGTGTTATAAACATACTCGTGTCTTAATTATTGCCAATATAGGCTCGTTGCACAATGTACTATTATCAAATTACTTTGTTCATTTTATCCGAATATAAATACATAGTAGCCTACTTTAACACTTTATAACGCAAAACTATTTTTTATTTTTATGTGCTTTTACATTTTAAATTAATTTAATTATTATTATTATTATTAATCTTGATTGGTCACATTGGACCACTTGAGTCGTTCCACAATCACTTCTTCTTTGAAGGTAGTACTGCTTGGTTCTTGCGCTCTTTCCAGTACTTTTTCATTCTTTCAGATCGGGATTTTCTCAACTCATCTGAAATCTCCATAGGCTTTCTGTGTGTCATTTCTGCAGAAAATTTGTGAGTTTTAAGTATGGTGTTAATTTTATTTTTCTCCTCGGCATCTGTTATCTTGAGTCCAACTGCTTTGAGATCTTGTTGGATTTCTTGGATCCATTTACCTCCAGTTTTCTTTCCTAGATTTCTCATCACCAGTTGGCGTACAATTCTGTTTTCTGGAAGCCGTAAGATGTGAAAAAAATATGAAATTCTTTTCTTCTTCATTGTGCTGGTGATTGGATCAATCTCACGATAGACAGTTTCATTTGGGAGAATCCTCCAGACTCCCTCAACCTGATACTTTTTATTTATGCACGTTCTAATGATTCTTCTTTCCGTTTTGAGGAGCTGATCAGTTCTTTGTTCATTTTTAATTTGGAACAGTGTTTCACAAGCATAAGTGGCTTCAGGGAGAGTTACAGTTTTATAATGTTGGATCTTAGTAGCTATTGATAGGCATTTTTTATTATATGTTGACCAGGTTAGAGATTGTGCCTTTTTCATTTTATTTGTTCTATTTATCCAAGTTACTTTTTCGTTTAAGTTATGTGTTATAATTTCTCCAAGATACTTAAATTGAGGAACTAGGTTAATTTTATGATCATTTATATAGACTTCATTTATATCTAAGGGTTTCATAGGCATGATCTCAGTTTTTTCAAAGGATATCTGTAATCCTATCCCTTGAGCAATTTCTTGGAGACTAGTGATCTGAGTACAAACCTCTTCCTTGTCTAGTGCTAAAAGAGCCAAGTCATCTGCAAATCCTAAGCAGTTTATTTTTATTGATGGTTTTGTTCCAATTTTGATCTTAGGAGGGTTTTCCTTTTGCCAAACCTTCATGATATAATCAAGAGCCACATTGAAAAGCAGAGGGGATAATCCATCACCTTGTCTGAGACCAGTTTTTACTGTGAAAGCTGTTGATATTTCTCCCCTAAATTTAACTTTCGAATTTGTGTTTGATAATGTTAATTGAATGATTTTTATCAATTTAGGATGGAGACCGTATGATCTGAGGATTTTTAGCAGTGTCAGTCTATGAATACTATCATAGGCTTTCTTGAAATCTATAAAAGTGATAAAGAGTTGCTTATTTCTGTTTTTGTAATATTCCATTATTAATTTCAGGCTAAGGATTTGGTCTGGACAACTTCTGTAAGGGCGAAATCCTCCTTGATATTCTCCAAGTTGTGGTTCCAGAATGTTTTTGATCCTGTTGTAAATTATACGAGAGAAAATTTTATATGTGCAGTCCAGAAGGGTAATTCCTCTGTAGTTATCTGGGTTCGTTTTGTCTCCTTTCTTAAATAATGGATGGATTATTCCTGTGGTCCAGTGTGCAGGAATTTCTTCAGTAATCCACATTTTAATTAGATGTTGATGAAGATTTATAATCGCAGGTTTACCAGCATTTTTCCAGATTTCAGCAAAGACTAAGTCTTCGCCACAAGTTTTGTAATTTTTTTGTTCTTTAATTGCGAGTTCTACTTCATTAATGTTTGGAGGATTTATTAAATCAGGTGAAGTTAAAATAGGTGTATCAGTGTTTACTTGCAGGGTTTCCAGTGGATCATCACAATTTAACAGTTTCTCGAATGCTTCTGCAAGGATCTCTGTATTTTCTTGGTTAGAATGTGCTAACTTTCCTGTTTGATTTTTCAACATTAATGTTGGAGCTTCAAATTTTTTTAGATATTTACCAAATGTTTTGTAATAATCTCGAGATTGCTTTTTCTTGAAATCGTCTTCTATCTTTTCCAGTGTATTTTTAAGATGATTACGTTTCGTTTGTCTGATGATTTTATGGGTTAATTTTCTTTGTATAGTTAGTTCTAAATTTGATTCTTCTGACTTTAGAGCTTGATGTTTTATCCATGCTTGGTGTCTTTTCTCTATTGCTTGATCACAATCTACATTCCACCATTCATGTTTTTTCCTTGGATTTATTGGTGCTAACTCCTCTGCTATTGATTTTAATTTAGTGATTAATTCGTCCAATGTTTTAGTGTTGAGAGACTCTTCTCCTGTTCTTTCACAGTACTCTATATTTTTTATTAAGGTAGATGGATCAAATTTCCTCCTATTGTTATTATTAGTTTTTTTCTTGGCCATTGGAGTTAATTTTATTTTTATCTTTACCACATAGTGGTCTGATCCTGAGTCAACTCCCCTTAGAACCTTGACATTGTGAATTTCGCGATGGTGAAATTTATCCATGCAGACATGATCCAACTGCCATTCACCCCTTCTGAAGTCAGGATGTTTCCAAGTTTTCAATTTATGGGGCTGTCTTTTAAAACATGTTGATTTAGAGATTAATTTGTGGTTTCTACAAATTTCGACTAATCTTTGACCATTTTTATTGGTTCGTTTATGTGCTGTCCATTTTCCAATTATATCTCTATATCTTCTTTCTTGTCCAAGTTGCGCATTGAAATCACCAAGGAGAATTTTGATGTTTGATGAAGGGATGTTTATTAAAGTTTGATCCAAAAGATCCCAGAATTTTTGTACTTCTTCTCTGTCCTTAATGGTGTTGTTTTTTTGATTAGTAGGAGCATGTGCATTAATAATTGTATATGTTTTATTTGCCGATTTCAAAGTTAATTATTATAATTATTAATTGTGTTTTTTTCTCTAATTTTAATGTATAAATATTTATTTTTAATTTTCAATTTAAATTCGTATAGATTTAATTTTGATAATTTTATTGAATTAATTAATGAACTTATTTCGAATTGATTTTTACAATTATTATCATAATTTGTATAGTTATGTTATTTTTTTAATTTTTATATTCCTTTTATTATTGTAGTTTTATTTTTATGATTTTTATTTCTATATTTTTTTACACATTAATTGTTAATATTTCTAGTTTAATTTTTTTTTTTTCAAATTCTATCCAGCACATAACGTCAAGTAGATTCGTAGGTATATTTGATTTTTAGAGATACTAGCACTTCGGCATGAAAATTCTCCGAAATTTGGCTTAAAGATTCAACTATCGGCATCTTTGAAAGCATAAACTGTCCTTATGACAGGTGGTTAATATAGAGACCACTATCCCATAAAGGGGAAATATATTCTCTCATGATATTTTAAAAATTTCTTTTCTCTTTTCTAAAGGCTTTCTCGGGCCAAAGGAACTTGCCTCGCAGGCGGCCTGCGGGTCGCCAGTTAGAAACCACTGCTCTATACCATACGATGATCAGCCTTTCTAACTATTGAACCATTATACAAGTCGTAGATGGATCAAACGAAGCCACCAGCTAATATACTGTACTCTTTTGGTGTGGAATTATTGCGCCCTCTAGAAATGCATGCAAAGCGCCCATGTGAAGTTCGTATTGCAACTTTCAAAAGCAGTCCGTCAAAAGGAGACGAGCATATTATATTATCGCCCTAGGGAATACAGTTCTCGTTATGTCTAGCATTGATGTCTGACCTTCACATCTTGCATGCAGTCTGTGTCAACTAGAACCCGAATGTGTAGCCATTAGTGGGAAAACTGTTACGTGATGTAGTATTTACCAGGATATCTCGAGGATTGTCTGTTAGCCAGTATTAATAAAGGAAGGCTTCGCTCTCGTCACCCGCCCCTGGAAACTGCAAGGATGTTGATCAGCAAAGGTTTTAATACCAATGAATGGTGGAAGCATAGATAGCAGATTAACGCTACTACAGAACAACTGGAGAAGCCATGCATAACGACCAAGCCATCTGGCTTTGAATTACCGCGGAAGATCTGGTCAGTTCTCAACCGTATAAGATAAAAGATTCTCCAAGTTGTGATTGCGGTGCTGAAAAGCAGACTATTCAGCATGTGGTTCAGGAATGTCCCCTCAGAGCCTTCCCTGGTGATCCAACAGAGTTCCTGGTGATGACGGAGGGATCAATAGACTATATTCGTGGTCTGGACATTAATTTGTAATTTTGCAATCATTTTTATATTTTGGTGATGTTTGTAGCCATACGCTAAATAATTAAGTGGGAAAACTGCAAAATCATAATATATTAAATATATAGGATATACGAGACCGGGCTTTATATTCAACCTCTCATGGCCCATACACTGAGAAGCATTTATAATCATGGATATGCTGTTATTACTGTACGCCTTTGAAAAGAAATATTTCATTTAATGTTACGCTCAGGAATGACAACATCTGAGCTAATATTTGAAGTGTTTTATGCTATATTACTAGCAATCCGCCCCGGCTTCGCCCTGTATCTTTAACGGTGTACCAAGCGTAAGCTTAAAAGGCGCACGGACGGCAGATTCACTGAAATCGTTACTGCTCGGATTCCTTTGGTCATAAATGAATGTTCTTCTACAGGAACCTTTCCTTAGATATCCTTTACAGAATGGCGATACCGCATCAAAATCCATCCAGTGGTTCTCGAGATTACTCGTTACATCCAAGAATCAGGAACTTTGTTTTATACTACAGTATATAGAGATTTCGGTCAACAATGGTCGTATTTTGCTACAGATCTCTTCCATATCAGTAGGGGACCATTTAAATATTCCAAATGATTGTTTCTTAATCGCTTATCCTCCATGCTCGGCTTTACCCACGGACTCTGAGAGGGAGCATTCCTCAATCGTCGGAAGAATGATTATTTATTTATTTTTCATATGGTACAAAAGATCTACTGTATATACATACATATACAAATATGTACATAACAATCAGAAATGAACATCAAGTCTCTTCAACCAGGAAAGCGCTGAAGCTGATGCTTCCATGAACTCTTCCCATTCGCCTGCAAAGCTACGCTGTGGGCACTCCCGAATGATGTGGTTCATCGTCTGTTCCGCAGTCACAAGCTGTGGATACCAGCCAACCCCATTTGTGTAGCATTGCCTTGCACCTTCCGTGACCAGTTCGAGCACGATTTAGTTGGCATCACGTAGCTCTTGGTAGATCAATTCCTGGTATATGCTGGGAAGGATCATCTAAGTGGATTTGGTGAGGTGAAGAAAAATCTCTCCACCTTTCCATCCAGATTTTGTTGATGTTGTAAGGCCCTGGCTGCTTAATAATGTCATCACCCCAAATAGGATTGCTGGATTTCAGATGCAATGGTGTAGGATCACTCAGTGCTGTGTGAACCGGAAGGTGATTTAAGTCAGACCAGATGTAAGTTTTCCAAGCGTGGGCAGCTGCTTGTTGTCGTCTCAGTGTGGAGGAGGAATGCCTGCCAGGACGTGCAAACATGGCACAGGGGTTGATCTTAATGTGCCCGTTATAATCCTTAAGGACTCCTTGAACTGAGTATCCACTCTGTGGACATGATCACTTCTATACCATACCGGTGCAAAATATTCGGCAACAGAGTAGACTAGCGCAAGGCTTGCCATACGAAGAGTACTTGCATGGGTCCCCCATGTTGTGCCAGCCAGTTTGCAGATGATATTGTTCCTGGTCTTAAGTTTTCCTGCAGTGTTCTCAATGGAAAGATGATGTCTGGGAGCTGAACATATTTTGTCAACAGATCGTACAACTGGGGATGGTCACAGGCTAATCGGCCAGGCGACCGCTAACTTAGGTCTAACTAAGGAAAGGTCAGGGAACGGATTTTGGAAGAACGTCGGTCGTGGACCTGTTGAAAGTACTGTCCCGGTATTTGCCTCTTGGTGGAAATGGGAAATCACGAAACCATTTTCAGGGCAGCCTAGGTAGAATTCAAAACCCACGCTCCCCCGATGTCCCGAAGCGCGTTATCTCTTTCAAGGGCTCACGGGTGGTGAGCTCAGGAGTAGGCGATCCTGAAGGATTCCTGAGCTGGGCCCTATTCCTCCTTTCTCCACTGACTTTGGTCCAGACTCTTAGATCTTTCTCATCCCTATCTGCCTTTCAGTTCTCTCCTTCCATCCAAGTCCCTCAATTATCGTTCTTCGAGGGTTGAGGGCATTTCCTTTCCTTCTATCCTTTATTTCCCTTATTGTTTTCATTTCTTGTTATAACTTACTGTTTGGAACAGTTACTCACGTAACCGTCAAGAGGGCTGCACCATCATATACAGATTGAGAAGGCTGTGGATGACCATGTGTATGGTATCTTTGATTTTCGATTGTCTCTTTCTTATTGGTTATGTTCCTTGTGCATGAAGAAGCATTGTTTTTAATAATGTACGAGTCGACATTAGCCTCTCCTTTGAAATAAATATAGTTTTGTATCTTATTGTCTGTGGAGAGAGCTTGCCTTCACAATTGGAGGTCAAACACTTACTGTATAAGTTAGTGATAAATCTGTAATTTCCATTTCATCATATTTTCTATCACTCAAACCATTAGGGGCCGATAACATAGATGTTAGGCCCCTTATAACACCAATTACACAAGTCAACACGAATTTTGAGTCTAGGTTCTGAATGTCTAATTTTAATTTGTCATGCCTAAATAATGAAAGAATATATAGTTTTACCAAATAAAGTTTGCTTTTGTAACTACCACAACGAAAGTTCAAATTTGAAGGAAATTCTCTATTTATATAAGTTAAAACGAAAGTAAACATTAATTTATATATTTATATCACATTTATTTACAACACATAGTTAACGTTAATCTACAAATCAAAAACACAATATAAGCACGCTTTTAAACGAATATTTTTGGTACTTCTTCTGGGTGGACACGAACTTTCTCGTATTATCCCCCAAATGTAATCCCCCTTCATGTTCTCATTATATTGTCCTTGATAACGTTGCTCAAAGTCCACCAAGTCTTGGTGTAAACCTTCCCCTTGCTCTTCTGAATATGCCCCCAAGTTATCTTTAAATTGGTCCAAGTGAGCATGTAACATGTGCAGCCTACTTTAAGGAACATTTTGCAAACCGTGAGTTTCAAGTTCTCAAGCATAGTGGAAATGAGCCGTCGTCGAATTTTAAAGAGAGTTAAAGATCCCTCAGTATGCCTTCCTTCGGAGGGGAAGTAAAGCCGGCAGTCCCATGTCATACATTTATGGCGTGTTAAAGAACCTTCCACTAATTACACCTGTGTGAAGCTAAATTATATATAGGATAAACATTCGACAAACGCCCTTAGGTTCCGACGTTCGATGCGGTGGCATTTGGTAATCAAGTTCTGAACTAGTGGTAGTTGACGGTGGCGTTTGGCGGCAAAAGTAGGAACTACTTCAAAAAATTCAATGTCTGCAGTCCTCACTTGAATTTAAAACAGATAACACACACACTAATACAGTCATCACAGTTAACACCGGTTATCAGACAGATTCTACACTACCGCAAAGTACACGGGGCTACATGACCGCGTTGTCGCAGCCCCTAAACTGAGGTACCAACCAACCATCTTTGTAGTTCTCATCTTTCTTATTCCCAAGGAAGCCATGGATCACTGTTTTATGGCTGGACCATGCTTGTATTTCGTGGGTGTTGAGTAATTGTGAAAATTCATCGCTGGCCATTTAGTTTCTTTATTTAAGGACCGACGAAAATACCAGCTTTAATTTTAGCTTCTCACAATTTACGAAAGAAAAGTCTTTAAATATTGAAAAGCTTCAGGATCTTGACGAAGAGCCTTCTTGAGGCCTAATTTTATATGCAACGTTATTTGAAAATGAAAATCCACAACCTGCTTCCAGTCTCCGACCGGGTCAGGAATGGAATGAATGAAGCCCCCATCTAGCGGCGAGGATATGAACTGTGCCGGCTGCTGAGGCCTGACGCACTCCTCTGGGGCAATGATTAAATGAATGACAGACGAAATGAAATGATAGTGGAGAGTGTTGCTGGAATGAAATGTTGACAGGGAAAACCGGAGTACCCGGAGAAAAACCTGTCTGCCTCCGTTTTGTTCAGCACAGATCTCACATGGAGTGACCGGGATTTGAACCACGGACTCAGCGGTGAGAGGCCGGCGTGCTGCTGCCTAAGCCACGGAGGCTGCAACGTTATTTATCATTGCATAAAATACAAAAGCAAACTGTATTAATCATGAATGGTGTTTTTGGTTACTCTTCAAAGTACTGTAGACAGTCAGCATATATACTGTTACGTGCCACCCCCTAGTGGCACCTTTGTTAACTGGATTACGGTGGGTATAAAGCACAACACCAATTACTGCTTAAAGAAATAATTAGCCTAATTTTATTGCAGCCAGAAAAATACACTACTCAACAGCAATCATTACCTTACTCCAGTTTCCTCACGTCGAGAATACTTTCCCTTTCACTTGTCAACAGACCACAGTTAATCCTCTTCGCTAATGAGTCCGGTCCCCACTAGGGGTTTCGCAAGTCACCACACTTCTGTCGGTCAAGATAATCGCTCGCACTAGCTCGTAAAACACAACAACGACCACTGCTTGACAGGTCACACTTATATAGCAGGCCGGTGACTCAATAAATGCTTCTAGATCCATCCAGGGTTCACGGCTTCTCAAGGTTTCCATCGCTGGTCCAGTCACGAATATTCTGGACTATCCCTTTGTCCTAGTAGCCCTGTTGCATAAGGCGCGCGCAATACAGGAGGCAGGCCACAGCCCAGCCCTGGGGCAGTTGTGACTCATGCGGCGAGCGATGACACAAACTCACAGCCGTAACAATACATTATAGACTCAACACTAAATGTTTTGTGTGTTGAGTTGTGTTATCATTCCATTATATCAATAAGTCATGTATAAAGCTTGCCACGGTAGGTGAGTGGTTATCGTGTTGGATTACTAACCCCAAGCTTGCTGGTTCGCTCCTGGCAGTGGTCAGTGATTTTCGAAAGGCGGCAAAAATGACGACACGCATGTCATACGATGTTGGCATGTTAAAGAACCCATTTGAATTCAGTAGGCCGTGTTCATAATGGCAAAATTATTCACGGGATTTTCCGCCAACACAAAGTTCCCCATTTATCTACTAGAAAGCGCTATAAAGTCAAGAAGCTTAGATATCTAACCTCCTTGACTTTCATAGTGATTCAAGGAACAAAGAAATTCGACAAGCAAGCTGCCCTCTGGGTGTCAAATAACAACGCTTGCACCCGGCACCCGAGGCCATACGATATTATTATTATTATTATTATTATTATTATTATTATTATTATTATTATTATTATTATTATTATTATTATAGTTTATTGTTTGACAACATTATCACGGCAAATACCGGCTACATTTTTTTTTACAGCCTGGTTCGGCCTTAACAAGGAACCATCTGTACTGAGATAATTACGATTACACTGTTCAGAGACCTCACATCCATGTCGTGCCCGCATTCTTCACGAGTCTCCTTCATTTGTAGGATGAGCTAAATTCCCATCTGGATCATCGAGCTTTGCTGAGTATTCGGCCAGGGCATTGTCACCAAGGAACTTCCTAACAATATGGCATGTGTTTAACAGAACTGCCTTCTGAAGTTCAATATATATCTTCGGGTGCAGATTCAATATTGATAGACTACTATGGAGAGTTTTCGGTATAACACCAGTACACGATACAATTATTGGGATGGTAGTCACCGAATCAAGTTTCCACATCTGCTTTATCTCAATTGCCAGCTCTGTGTACTTAGATATTTTAGTAGCAGCTGTTGTTTGGATGTTTTGATTGTTGGGACATGCGACATCTATCAGTAATGCCTCTTTGTGTACTTTATTGATGACAATGATATCTGGCCGGTTGTTACTGACTGCGACATCTGTCACAACTCCTCTGTCCCAATAGAGCTTGTGTGTGGCATTTTCGAGTACTGCAGATGGTGTGTATTTCCAATAGGGGACGGAGCTTTGAAGAAGTTTGTACTTCAATGCCAGTTTCTGGTGGATAATGTTGGCAACTTGATCGCGTCAATGTTTGTAGTCAGTGTTGGCAAGGTGGGAACAACCTGATATGACGTGTTGAATCGTCTCACTACATTTGCCACAGCGGCGACATTTCTCACTCTCTGTTGCTGGATCTTTTATGATAAATTTCCGATAGCTTCGAGTAGCAACAACTTGGTCTTGGATAGCTACAACAAATCCCTCTGTTTCCGGAAAGAGGACCGAGTGGGTCAGCCATGCGTGCGACGCTAACTTGTCGATGTGAGGCTGGTCCAACTCATGTGGAAACTTCCCATGAAGCGCCTTCTGTTTCCAATTCCCGATCTTGTATTCAGTAGTTTTCATTTCTTTTACTGGTGGATCTAAAGATGACAGATGGAGCGGTGTGTAATTATCATCAGCTGAAGATACAGTGTGATGGAGAGGGGATGTTTCTCCTTTGTTGTGGAAAAATGCACGCAGAGTTGTCACTTGTTTTGTATGAAGGTTCATGATGTCTATCAGTCCTCTACCACCTTCAGACCGAGGTAGAGTCAGGCGCTCTGTTGCTGATATTATTATTATTATTATTATTATTATTATTATTATTATTATTATTATTATTATTATTATTATTATTATTTCTACATTCATTTCACCACATAAGTGGGACATATCAACATATCGTCGGCTTGTTTGCAAGACGGTATGGCTAATTCTCTTAAGGTGGCACATTGAGAAACGAGCGAACAATGGAACAGGTCTCCAAGATGACGGCCTTCTGCATGGTGATATGTAGACCAGGATGTATTCCCAATATTTGTAGATTACGAGCCAATAATTTGGGGATGATGCCGGTAGAAGAAATTACTATGGGCAGAACCACTACACTTTCCTCTCTCCACATTTGCCGCATTTCCTCAGCCAAAGGCAGATATTTGGTGATCTTATCACAGCAGGTTTGTTGCAGATTATGGGAATTGGGCACTGCAATATCAATTAGGAAGGTTGTCTTCTGCACCTCGTCCACAAGAACGATATCTGGTCGGTTTGCTGGTATGGTTTTATCAGTAATAACTGATCGGTCCCATAACAACTTGTGACTGGGATTTTCCAAAACGGCGTCAGGAACATACTGATAGTAACGCAAAATATTATCAGATAATAAATGCTTTTGAGCAAGGTGTTGGTGCATTATTTTGGCCACTTGGTTGTGCCTTTTCATGTAATCAGTACAGGAGATTGCTTGGCAGCCTCCAGTGATATGTTGAATTGTTTCCGGTTCTAGTTGGCATCTTCTGCATTTATCATCCTGAATATTTGCCTTAACTATATATTTCAGGTAGTTTTTGGTAGCCACAACTTGATCCTGGATTGCAACCATGAATCCTTCAGTCTCAGTGAATAGGTCCGCATGAGTCAACCAGCTGTTCGACGCATCAATGTCGACATGTTTCTGGTTGAGATCATACGGATGACGACCGTGCAGAGCTTTCTGCGTCCACTGCTGAAGCTTGGTGGCTGAACATTCCTCATCAGTGGCTAACTGTATATCCCTTACGTGAAGAAGATCCAGCGGTGTGCACTTGTCATCTGCCTTCACAGCGGCTTGATGTATGGGAGAGTCGTGTCTTCCCAGAAAATATCTCTGAAGGTTCCTCACTTGCCTTGCATGCAATTGGATAATGTCCGTGAGCCCTCGACCACCTCTTTGACGCGGGATTGTCAATCGCTCAACAGCTGACTTAGGGTGGAGACATCTGTGTTTTGTTAAGATGGTACGTGTCCTAATTAGGATGTTCTCCAAGTCAGTCTGCGTCCATTTGATAATACCGAAAGTATATGTCAGAGCAGGAATAGCATAGGTATTAATAGCCTTAAAGGTGTTCTTTCCTTCAACTTTGATTTCAAAATCTTGTTAAGGCGTTGATTGTAGATAGCTATGGTTCTATCTTTAATACCTTTATGATCAATTCGATTAGATTGCAGGAGACCAAGATATTTGTAGGTCTCATTACCTTCCATAGGCTTTATGAAACAACCGTCATCAAGTTGAAATGCTCGGGTCTGTAATTTTCCACGCCGAATGGTGAGGGTGCGACACTTGTCCAATCCGAAGGACATTCCAATATCAGAAGAAAATGAAGCAGTAATTGCAATTAGATTGTCGATGTGTTTCTCAGAGGATGCATATAGTTTAATGTCATCCATATACATGAAAATGAAAATCCACAGCCTGCTTTCAGTCTCCGACCGGGTCAGGAATGGAATGAATGAAGCCCCCATCCATATACATCAAATGAGAAATTTTGTATTTGACTATACCATGGTGCTTAATTGGAAAACCACACTTTGCATTGTTCAGCAATGATGATAGTGGATTGAGCGCCAAATAGAACAATAGAGGGCTCAAGCTGTCACCCTGAAAGATACCTCTTTTGATTTGAATAAATCCCGATTCCATACATGTGTCTCCATTAGACATTAATAAATTGGTCCCCCAATGGGACATCATATGTTGCAGACTTATAATGATGGCAGGATCAACTTTATATATCTTCAGGATTTGGATTAACCAGGAATGTGGTACTGAATCAAAAGCTTTCTTGTAATCAATAAAGGTCATGTAGAGGTTACGCATCATCTTTCCTGCTTGTTCCATAGTAACTGCATCGATTACAAGTTGCTCTTTGCAACCTTGAGACTTCTTCATGCACCCCTTCTGCTCTTCAGCCAGGATGTTATTAAGATTTATGTGTTCACAAATCTTACGTGCAATGCAAGATGTAAATATCTTATACAGGGTGCACAGACAGGTGATAGGTCGATATTTGGAAGGATCATTGGTTCTATCACCTTTTGGCAGAAGGTATGTTTTACCTCGCATCAAGTAAGAGGGGATAAGCTGTGGATTTTGGATGAAATCTGTGTAGCAGCGGGCAAGATGCTCATGAGTACAAGTGAAACGTTTGATCCAAAAGTTGTGGAGGTTGTCTGGTCCTACCGCTTTCCAATTTTGGGTCTCCTTAACCACACGGGTCACATCTTCAGTTGATACCGAAGAGTCACTCATCGTGTCAATTTCTGACATTCTCTCCTCCTCCTCCGTAATCCATTTAGCGCTGCTGTTATAATCTCCAGCATTCGACCATAGGGATGACCAGAAATTCTCTACCTCTTCTTTTTGCGGTGAACTGCCCATTTGAGTTCCAGGATCGTCAAGATTCCTATAGAACCGTTTCTCATTGGTAACAAATAGCTTGTTCTGTTGCTTTCGTTCGTTCGATTCTTTATATCGACGTAATATCTGTGCCTTTGCCTCAAGTTGTTGCTTTAATGTGTCTAGGATCTCAAGGGGGCTACAGTTCGGAGGATTATACTTCGCATTATTATTATTATTATTATTATTATTATTATTATTATTATTATTATTATTATTATTATGTATAATTAATTACATGCAGTAAGGTGATAATTGTGTACTGTATGTGTTACCTCTCGTCCACTTTAATTCATCATACTTCTGTTGGCTGACTGAAAAGGATTTGAAGACCCCACGGAAAAAACGGGGTAGGTCCGTTTTTTTTGAGAAAGTATAATCTCCAATTCTGGAGGCCAACCATCGGAACTACTATCTCTCTATATATAAAAATGAAAGTTTGTCTGTTTTTTCTGAATTTCCACGGAAATTTGCGATATTTGCGCGTTTCAGACTGTTTTATGATGGATGCGTGCAAAAATAAAATTTATGTCTGTCTGTCTGTTTGTTTGTTTGTCTGTCTGTGGACAATTTTTTGTGTCCTTATTACTCAAGAACGGCTGAGTGGATCAACGTAAAATTTGATACAGATATCCTTCAGAGGCACGACACCAATCATTGATGTAAATCTTCGCCGTACCTCTCATAAAAGGGGCCCTACCCCCTTAAAATACATGCTGAAATAGGCATAGAAGGGTGAATTAAAGCTCATTTTCAGCCCCTCAATGTGAGAAACGAAACTCGGGGGGCACCCGAAAACCACATTTTAAGGCCCTAAAATCAACAGTTTTTGAGATATTCCCAGAAAACTAATTTCACTTAATAAATTAATGAAAGATGCATGCCGGTAACCATGGCAACTGAATCTCAGTGCTCCATCTATTTCTGTAAGACGCAATGCAATTCCATTTATTACATTACTATGAAGGTTTGCAAACGGCTATAAGGTTATAACGGATGCTAATTAAGCTGAAATATTCATCAATACATACAATGCGCTTAAGGGGTCAAGGGGTACTCTAGAATTTTTTCACGCTATTTACACGTGCGGGTGTGGTACGGAAGGTCTATTATATCCCTTCTCTATTATATAAAAATGAATGTTTGTCTGTTTTTTCTGCATTTCCACGGAAATGTGACATATTTGCCCGTTTCAGACTGTTTTGTGACGGATGCACGCAAAAATATTTTTTGTCTGTCTGTCTGTCTGTGGACAATATTTAGTGTCCTTATAACTCGAGAATGGCTGGGTGGATTAACGTAAAATTTGATACAGATATCCATCAGAGGCACGACACTAATCATTGATGTAACTCTTCGCCGTACCTCTCATAACAGGGGGCCTACCCCCTTAAAATACCTGCTGAAATAAGCGTAGAATCTCTCTATATATAAAAATGAAAGTTTTTCTGTTTTTTCTGAATTTCCACGGCAATTTGCGATATTTGCGCGTTTCAGACTGATTTATGATGGATGCGCGCAAAAATATTTTTTTTGTCTGTCTGTCTATTTGTTTGTCTGTGGACAATTTTTGTGTCCTTATAACTCGAGAACGGCTGAGTGAATCAACGTAAAATTTGATACAGATATCCTTCAGAGGCACGGCACTAATCATTGATGTAACTCTTCTCCGTACCTATCATAAAAGGACCCCTATACCCTTAAAATACATGCTGAAATAGGCGTAGAAGGGTGAAACAAAGCTCATTTTCAGCCCCTCAATGTGAGAAATGAAACTCGGGGGGCAAGGGCCCCCGAAAACCACATTTTAAGGCCCTAAAACCAACAGTTTTTGAGATATTCCCAGAAAACTAATGTCACTTAATAAATTAATGAAAGAATGCATGCCGGTAAACATGGCAACTGAATCTCAGAGGTCCATCTATTTCTGTAAGACGCAATGCAATTCCATTTATTACATTACTGTGAAGGTTTGCAAACGGCTATAAGGTTATAACGGATCCAAATTAAGCTGAAATATTCATCAATACATACAATGCGCTTAAGGGGTCAAGGGATACTCTAGAATTTTTTCACGCGATTTACACGTGCGGGTATGGTACGGAAGGTCTATTATATCCCTTCTCTATTATATAAAAATGAATGTTCGTCTGTTTTTTCTGCATTTCCACGGAAATGTGACATATTTGCCCGTTTCAGACTGTTTTGTGACGGATGCTCGCAAAAATATTTTTGTTGTCTGTCTGTCTGTCTGTCTGTCTGTATGTGGACAATTTTTTGTGTCATTATAACTCGAGAACGGCTGGGTGGATTAACGTAAAATTTGATGCAGATATCCATCAGAGGCACGACACTAATCATTGATGTAACTCTTCTCCGTACCTCTCATAACAGGGGGCCTACCCCCTTAAAATACATGCTGAAATAAGCGTAGAAGGGTGAGACAAAGCTCATTTTCAACCCCTCAATGTGAGAAACGAAACTCGGGGGCCCTAAAAGAACCACGAAAACCACATTTTAAGGCCCTAAAACCAACATTTTTCGAGATATTCCCAAAAAACTAATTTCACTTAATAAATTAATGAAGGAATGCATGCCGGTAACAATGGCAACAGAATCTCAGAGGTCCATCTATTTCTGTAAGACGCAATGCAATTCCATTTATTATATTACTGTGAAGGTTTGCAAACGACAATAAGGTTATAACGGATCCAAATTAAGCTGAAATATTCATCAATACATATAATGCGCTTAAGGGGTACTCTAGAATTTTTAACGCTATATACACGTGCGGGTATGGTACGGAAGGTCTATTATATCCCTATCCCTATGTATTATATTATTATTATTACTATTATTTTAATTATTATCATTATTATGGCGTACAACGACGAGACAAACTCATTTTCAAACCCTTGGTGTCAGAAACAAAACTCGGGGCCCCTCAAGAGTCGTAAAGGGTCCCCGAAAACTATATTTTAAGGCTCTAAACCCAACAGTTTCTTAGATATTCCCAGAAAACTAAGTTCATTTAATAAACTAAAGAAGGGATGCAAGCCACTAACCGTGACAACAATATCTCAAGAGGTGGCATCCAACTTTCCATCTATTTCTGGAATAAGTAATGCCACTCCATTTATTACATTTCTGTGAAAGGTTGCAAATGGCTATAAGGTTATCACGGAACCAACTAAAACTGTAAAATTAATCAATGCACTTAAAGGGTTCAAGGAGTACCCTAGATTGTTTTCACACGACTTACACGTGCGATATGTCGTACAGAAGGTCTGTTAAATCTCCAAACAGCAACATTATTTTAAAAAATTCCTGATTTGTAATAGTAGACTGTTTTTTGCTGATTTTAGGAATTTGGGCCATTGGAGGCTAAAGAAAATTGAATTTTCATGCACCACAAGCCTTTATAATTTATAAAAGGGGTCTTCCTGCAGTTGGGCACTTGACACAACGGTTAGGGTCAGTTCGTATGTGACGTGTATTGCGATTCGTCTACGAGGTTTTCAATTTTATTTTCACGCCGGGAAGAACACGTTAGGTAAATTAAGTTTGAGAGCACATTTTAACTTATCATTTTTCTTTGCCAACAAACGGGTTCCAAGCCCCTAAACATTGCAACAGTAGCTCAATTGATAACATCTGGTTATTAATACCGAAGACCGTTCGAAGAATGGGTACTTCTGCTAGAATATATATAAAAATGAAAGTTTCTCTGTTTTTTCTGAATTTCTACGGAAATTTGAGTTATTGGCGCGTTTCAGACTGTTTTATGACGGATGCGCGCGAAAATAAAATGTATGTCTGTCTGTTTGTCTGTCTGTCTGTCTGTCTGTCTGTCTGTCTGTCTGTGGACAATTTTGTTCCCTTATAACTCGAGAACGGCTGGGTGGATTAACGTAAAATTTGGTACAGTTATCCTTCAGAGGCACGACACTAATCATTGATGTAACTCTTTTCTGTACCTCTCATAAAAGGGGCCTAACCCCTTAAAATACCTGCTGAAATAGGCGTAGAAGGGCGAGACAAAGCTCATTTTCATCCCCTCAATGTGAGAAACGAAACTCAGGGGCCCTAAAGGGACCCCGAAAACCACATTTCAAATAAAGCGGAATGTCACCAAGATACAGAGGTTTTTATTTTTAGTGGAAACGGAAGGAACGTCCCATATCCTCTCACTTTTTCATAATTTAACTTTAGTTGTTATTTGTTTTACATGTAACTTACTTTATAAGGAATTAAAATGAAAATCCACAGCCTGCTTCCAGTCGGCCGACTGGGTCAGGGAATGGAATGAATGAAACCCCCATCTAGTGGCGAGGATATGAACTGCCCCGGCTGCCGAAGCCTGTCGCACTCCCCTGGGGCAATGATTAAATGAATGACAGATGAAATGAAATGATAGTGGAGAGTGTTACTGGATAGATATTTGTGACAGAAAAAGCCGGAGTACCTGGAGAAAAACCTGTCTGCCTCCACTGTGTCCAGCACAAATCTCACTTGGAGTGACCGGGATTTGAACCACGGACCCAGCGGTGAGAGGCCTGCGTGCTACCGCTTAAGCCACGGAAGATTTCCTTTATAAGAAATACATTTGGCAAAATAACTATATTGCTTACCGTCAATTGGGGTGTTGTAAATATTTCTTTTTATTATTGAAATTTACATAATGTGACTTACCCTGTTTTTCCCGCGGAGTCTTCATTTCTGTTGATTCTTTTAGAAATGGCTTTGAACACAGTTTTCTTGTCGACTATAATGTTATCCACTCGCTTGTTAGCCTACTTTCGATTTTTGCAAAAAATGAAAGTAGACTTATGAGATCTACACAGGGCCAAAAATTGTGTGTCTGTCTGTGTGTGTGTCAGAGTGTGTACTCTGAATATCTGTCGTCGTCGTCCCCCCTCCCTATCAATTCGAACACGCTGAAACCGAATTGAACAAAATTTGGTACAGAGGTAGCACTGGCATAGGGCACCTCAGTGTTATGTTTTATATTGCCGCCATCTTTACCAAAACTTAATGGTGGCCACCCAAATGTTCAAAGCTTAAATCAAATTACGACTAACCTAATCCATTGATCTCTACCAAATTTTGCAACAACATGCCCTTGTGTGGGATGCATTCTTTGACCAAACTACAAGGTCATCAGTCCAATATATTGCGGATAGCGGCCATGTATGTGTGCAAATCGATTACCCCTATCAATTCAAACCCTGTAAAACCGAATTGAACGAAATTTGGTACAGAGGTAGCACTAGAAAAGGGCACCTCAGTGTCATCTTTTATATTGCCGCCATCTTGACGGAAACGGAATGGCGGCCACCCAAATGTTAAAAGTTTAAATCAAATTACGACCAACCTAATCATTTGATCTCTACCAAATTTTGCAACAACATACCTTTTTGTGGGAAGCATCTTTTGACTGAACTACAAGGTCATCAGCCCAATACTTTGCAGATAGCGGCCATATATGTGTGCAAATCGATTCCCCATATCAATTCAAACACGGTGAAATTACATTGAATGAATTTTTTTACAGAGGTAGCACTAGCAAAGGGTACCTCATAATCACGTTGTATTTCAACAAACTACAACATTCAATATTATACTCCTTGAAAAGGACAAAGAGTTAAAACAATACCCATGCATTTAGGAGAAAGTAGGCTATATGTTCTTTACTGAACATCTTGTTTTATTTCATGTACGAGTTTTATTTTCCCGCCTAATCTAATTGGGAGGGGCAGATGACCTAGCAGTTACGCCTCTTAAACCATCAATAACAAATCTAATTGGGCACAATTACGTGTTGCCCATCTGAAAATTTATCGTTGATTATTTAATAGTCTAAACTGAGGCTTCAAGTCTTTTTATACCTCTTGATTAGTCAACCTCCATGTGCTCAGCTTTATTTTAAGCCTACTTTTCACATTTTGCAAAAATGAGGAAAAAGTAGACTTATGAGATCGATCCAGGAAAATGTCTGTCTGTCTGTCCTTCTGTATGTCTGGCTATGTGTGTGTGTGTGTGGGGGGGGGGGTCCTATCAACTCCTAAACGGCTGCAGCAATCGAAACCAAATTTGGTATCAGTAAAGATCTAGACCGGAATATCTCAAGCCCATATTTGAAAATGATGTCAGTGCTACCAAGTGCTGAAAATACGCACTAGAAATTTGAGCTCCATGTTGGATATCCCGGAAGGTATTCATGGGAGCTATTCCAAAATTGGCACACAATGTGTGTCATGTCATGTCATGTAGATAATACTATTTCAGTTTAATTTCCAGGAGGCCATACATCACAATGTTGCCAAGATAAGTTTAAGCCTTCTGATAGGTCCAATTTTTAAATGCGTATAACTTCTACACTATCAAGTGGATTTCAACCAAATTTTGTATGTAATATGTGTTCACAAACAGATATGACCGAGTGTATTCTTAAGATACACCAGGGCTGCCAACTGTTAATAATTGCTCTCTTTATTTTTTTATCCATATACCAATATATCAGAAAGTAAGCAAGCCGACAGCTTTAAACTATGCACATGTATAGCACCTGATATTTTAGATTAATTTGGAGTAACTTATATAATTACGTGAGTTCTACCAACATGATTCTAAGCCTGCTGATAGGACCAATTTTTAAATACATGTAACTTCTATACTAACAAATGGATTTCATCCAAAATTGGCACAACAAGATATCATAATATTTTAGATTTTTCTGACCAGCACACGTATGGCATTGTTGCCAACATGCATTTACTCGTGCTGACAGATCCAATGTCTAACTGCATGTAACGTCCATTGGACTTCAACCAAATTTTGTATTCTGTACCTTAAGAGATGGAACTAAGAATATATTCAGTCACCAGGGCTGCCAACTGTAGTGCTCTATTAGGCTACATTATACCAGGTATATTTCTAACTAATTAAACATTTCGATATTACCAACTTAATTTCGTCATTATTCTAGATAGGTGCATATACTGTAGATTAATCATTGGCATGAATCTTAATTTTAAGAAAAGTAGGCTCTTAAGTTCGTCATGGAACTTCTTGTTATTGTTGAAATGTACATAATGTGACTTACCCTGTTTTTCCTGTGGAGTCTTCATTTCTGTTGATTGTCGTAGAAATGGCTTTGAACACAGTTTTCTTGTCGACTATAATGTTATCCACTCGTTTATTTTATTTCATGTAAGAGTTTTATTTTCCCGCCTAATCTAATTGAGAGGGGTAGATGACCTAGGTCATTCAACCAAATTTTGTATATAATATGTGTACATAAACACATATGAATGAGCGTATTCTTAAGAGCCACCAGGGCTGCCAACTGTTAATAATTGCTCTCTCTATTTTTTTATCCAAATACCAATATATCAGAAAGTATGCAAGCCGACAGCTTTAAACTATACACACGTATAGTACCTGACATTTTAGATTAATTTGGAGTAATTCATATAAGTCAGTGCTGCCAATATGATTATATGCCTGCTGATATGTGCAATTTTAAAATACATGTAACTTCTATACTAACAAATGGATTTCATCCAAAATTGGCTCAACAAGATATCATAATATTTCCCATTATTTCTAACCAGCACACGCATGACATTTTTGCCAACAAGCTTTTACGCGTGCTGATAGATCCAATGTCTAACTGCAAGTAACGTCCATTGGACTTCAACCAAATTTTGTATTCTGTACCTTAAGAGATGGAAGTAAGAATATATTCAGTCACCAGGGCTGCCAACTATAGTGCTCTATTAGGCTACATTACACCAGGAATATTTCGAACTAATTAGACATTTCGATATTGCCAACTTAATTTCGTCATTATTCTAGATAGGTTCATATACTGTAGAATAAGCATTGGCATGAATCATAATTTTAAGAAAAGTAGGCTCTTTAGTTCGTCACGGAACTTCTTGTTGTCTTCATGTGATGATATTTTCCAGTGTTGCTGATGTTGACTGTCTAGATGTCTCCAGTAAGTTTTAATCCAAATGTGTCTAACAGGAAATGTTAAATGTTGTGATACTCGTGAAATGAACCGTACAAAGGCGATCCATTCCTTTCTTCACTGTATAATAATCCTTCATTTGTGATTTCCTATTTCCTGTGATCTTTATTTCTTGTTTCCATTTTCATTTTAGTTTCAGCATGCATGTGAATATTAATTCAAAAATATTACAATAGTTTACAGGAATAATTGAGATGTAAATTGGTGATTTTCAATTAATGAAAATAAATTTTATTCAAATTAAGTTATATACTTAAAATTTGTTTTTACTACTAAATTAACTGTCATTTTTTATATTTTGCTAGCTTCTAATTTGTTCTAACTTTTTGTCATTAGTCATACTTGACTGCAAATTATGCGTTCAATGATATTCATACACACAATAGTTTTCACGATACAGTCCTTATAGTGTGATACGGGGGAATATATTCGGTATCTATGTCAAATTAGTTTGAATTTAAAATATTTATAAACAGTTATATGTTAAAAAATACTGTACTTATCAAACGATTGATAAATTAAGCAATTTTGCTGAGATACTTTTCTCTACACAGAATAGGATCTCAATATATTTATAATACAACTACAGTTTTAACTAGTTATGTATTGTTTAATACATCAAAATTTGTATAGAAAATTAAATCATTCTTATTAGTTTGTTGAGGAAATTTTAAACAAGAACAGTGTGAACAATTTCGTCAAAAATCCTGTGTCTGTTAGAAAGGCTGATGGAGTGATTCGTACTTCTTTGCGTTCTTCAATAAGGAACCCTTTTGAATATTAACTATAACTATAAAACATAATTTCTAATTTTTAGATATGAATATTTATTGCAATACTCACAGAAGAAATAGATTCATTACTTGAGTGATCGTAGGACAGAAAAACATATCCCACAATATTTTTTGGAGCAACATTTACACTTAAATTTAGAAAATTACTTATTAGGCGTATTCTTCTTAAAATTATCTGTTTTCCCTTATCTCTGTACAAATTCTCCGTGAACATCCACATATCCACACATTTAAGTATCTTCATTGTGGATACAATCGGCAAAATAATTTTGTTCGTAGCACAGTAACATTCTCAAAAGTACGACCACATCATCCTCAGCCTACACATTAATAGTTCAATATGGGAACAATACTATACTATTCCATATTTCTCCCATATGAAATTGCCTGAAAATAATTGCACTCTATTGAGTTACACCATTCAATGTGGTTCTCCCAGTGCGGAAATTCATTATAGCTGTCGATACCCCCCCCCCTTTATTTGAACGCTAAAATAATAGCAGTTAATTCATATCCATATATTAGCACAGTAGCATGCTCTAATCTATACGAGCAGCTGCTTCAAAAATATCACAAAGCCTCGCAAATTTGATGAATCGGAGTTAAAGTAATATTATTCACATTACACATAGCAGTGAAAGGAAGATATTGACCTAAATGCCAATATTCAAGCAAACTAAGGAACACATCAGTGATAGGGTAATCAACAAGATCAAACTTGTTTGTCATTTCCGTCATGACCAATGGCAACTAAAACGATGCAAGACCTACTTCAGACACACATTCACCTGTCACACATAATGAGTCAACAACTATAGTCATTTCAGTTCATAACAGTCCATTCGCTTCACGAAGATATTCACTCTCGGTGAAAATTCACCTTAATGTTGTTCGTTTCAAAAATTTGAATCAGTCCAGTGGAACATACGTGTTTGGGGAAGAATTTCTATTTTTGATTCACTAATTTCCACACAATCGAAATCGGAATGCTTATTTTGATTATGTGATGTGGTTGATAAGTTATCAGGACAAGGATTGCCACCGAATGCAATTGCAGTCAATCACTCGTTCACCTTGATTTGAATACGTAAACAATGATAGAGACTTTCTATCAAACTAACTTAGTGATACAGAGATTTTCATTGAAGTAAATGAATATTCAATAATAATTACTACCGGAGATGTTTGGGAAATGAAGCAAGGCATTCAACCCCGCAACCATATCTTCAATTTGTTTTGTTCCATCAAATAATACTCAAATATTAACTAAAAACATTCTGCAAAGTTGAAAATTTTTCTCTCAAGTTTCTATTCCACGTTTACAAAATTATTAATTTTTAAAAAAGAAGGTAAAATTATTTTAATCAAAATATTATTTTACATTATTTTTTGGGTTATCTTCACATTTTCAAAATTTATGTGAATTGCTTATTCTTTGTTAGAACCGCAGTAAAATCCCGAGTTTTTGTGACGCTGTTTTTTCTCTCTTTCCCCAGTCCCATCCTCCGGATCGCCAAGTACGGCTACCACGAGTACAGCGATGGTTCGATGGTCCCCGCCTGCCTCACCCAAGTGAGCACATTGTGGCCATCCCTCTTCTTCATCATGACGAGCGCTATCTTCTTTCTGCTGCCTCTCATCATCTTAGTGGCGCTGTATGCTCGCATCGCTCGTCACCTCATGGCGGATCCGGCAAACACCGCCCAGTGCAACCTGCGCGCTCGCCGGCAGGTGGTGCTGATGCTCGGCACCGTGGTACTCCTCTTCTTCATCTGCCTCATGCCATTTAGAGTCCTCACTCTTTGGATTGTGTGCGTCTCCGAGGAAACTATTGTGCGCCTAGGCTTTGAGAAATACTTCAATATTGTCTGCTTCTGCAGAATTATGATCTATCTTAATTCTGCCATTAACCCAATTCTCTACAACCTCATGTCATCCAAATTCCGCAATGGCTTCATGAGACTGTGTGGGATCAGGAGAGATATGCTGATAATACGTAAAGGGCGCCATCGCTGGGTACGTAATGGATTTGCCAGAAATGGAACCTTCAACAGAACAACAATGACATCACTCTCATTCTCCAGCACCAGACATCACTTGAATACTCAAAGGAGCTCCCCAGATTTCTCCTGGCGAAGCACTTCAAGGATGTCTTTAGATTCCAGAACATCAATTTTCAGAGAATCTCCACTGTCAACGATGCCTTCAAGAAATGTACATTCCAGAACAGCAAACGATTCCAGGAATTCTGTAATGTTGAAGAGTTCTCCTCCAGGAAGTTCGATCAACAATAACACTTCTCCATCAACCTCTCCCGAACTGCGGAGACAACAGAGCTCCCACATGGGAAGTGGTTCCTTCAGGAGAAGTGCCATGTTGAGGTCTAGTATCCTCAACTCGACCAAAGGAAATACTCTCGAGAAAAGTTCTTCATCGAGAATGCTGAGGACAAACAACGAGGATGATTTGTCTCGAGATGAATCTGAGAGTTACGTCTGAAGACATGTATACGTGTGAAAGCTGTTTCACTGGCTTCCTTAGCATATAAATTTTGGTGCAGAGGTACAACCTTATGCCTTGTCATATCTGTAATACTGTAGCCAAGGCTTCATCCACTTTTCTAACTTTAGTTGGAGGTTGCGCACGGGTGTTCTCACCGGCCAATTTACGGTTGGAAGCAGAACATATCCGGGTACTCAATTTCAAGCCATAATCCTGCTGCTCTTTCCCCTTCCTACATGCCTGTTTCTCTTGTTCCTTATTGGTTTTGTGCGTGAGTAATTGAAGGGCTTGATGACGGAAGCAGGAAGTTCCATTCCACTTCATTTTGAGATAATCAAAGAAAACTAAATTGAATATGCAATTTTGCTTTCATTCGTCATAAATTTCAAACCTTGACAGAACTGAAGTGAGTGTTCTTTCTAGCCCTGAACACACGTAAATTACAGGTACAGTAACGGAATATTTTAGTCATTGGATCTACCAGATTTTCAACAAAACATAAAAATTGTATGTTTTAGTTTAAAACAATGCATTTATTCAGAAAATCTTTATTTGTTTGGCCACAAAAGGCTGCCGAAATATCCTAATTAAATAAAAATATTTAAGAAATATCAACAATTCAAAACAAATCATAATAAACTTAGATTATTTAATGTAAAAGTTTCAGTTCAACATTCTTATAATTAGGGCTCGGAATTTTAGGTAAATAAATATATTTTTATGCAAATACATATTTTAAGCATTTTTTCTATAAATACATAAATTCCTGCTTTTCACTTATTAGCACATAAAACGACAAAATATTTTACTTTTTTAAAAGTCAGTATGCTAGATCTTTCAGTTTATTGCATTTTTGTTCTGTGTTACTTCAACGGGGGAAGAAACTGTGAGATATATAATCTCCATGCAGGGCGGCCCGTGCCACTCACTGTGAAAGCCGGGGATTTCCTTGTCCATAGCCATTTTGCACCACGTGCTACACTCTCTCCCCCAGATACCGGGAACCAGTGTCACTCACATGCAGTTCATTTTGGCACTGTGAAGTGCCAGGTAGTTCTACGATGCCTAAAGAAAAAACAACTACAAGTTATCGTCTGTTGCAGAATTTAAAGATAAGTTTACTTCTGATGGGGGCGTTCTGTTCTGCCAACTATGTGGGAAAGCAATCAAGGATGAACAGCGATCTCAAGTTACACAAAACCTCAAGGGCAAGAAACATATTGCCGCAGTTTCGCGTCTTCAGAATAAGTGTTTCGCGATAATCGTCGGTAATTTATGGTGGACAACCTGAAGATTTATCTCGTTGTGTATTGTAATGCTTCAGAAGTCAGTGAGACATGGAATAAATCGCATTCGTGAGTACTGCATATTGTTTATATTCACATTAATAAACTAAATTATAATTAAATATTTTTACTTTTTTGTCACATATTTCAGGTATTTTTAATACATAAAAAATAAATATTTTCCCGATTTTTAGCACCTAAAAATCCGAGCCCTACTTATAATCATAGCATGAATCTCTGGTGTATATTCTGACGCACTTCAGTCTCATCATCATTCATTAACCAAATATTATACTCTCCAGTTGATTATTAATTGTTATGTGGAACGGTGTGGTCCTTACACCAAGTGAAGACAGATTTGTTTCATTGTCAAGATCAATCTGTAACTCATATTGACACAAAAGTAGATACAATGTGGCATACGCTCAGTCAATGATCTTCTCCTGTATCTAAAGTGCAATCTACCAGTATTTCTCTCGAAATATTATCACCAAACGTGACCCTAATTCCAAATTCTGAGTAGACTATAATAATACGAGGGCTGTTTTTTAAGTAATACCCGTTGTGATATTACGCCGTTGCAGTGCTGCGGTCGGTATTCCGTGTAGGTGCGCTGTGCACCTGCATCTACTGGCAAGGCTGAGACGCCATTACGGCATCAGTCGCCCATGTATGGGTGTTTTGACAAGCTTTTGAAATGCCATCGTCAATCGCGAGTGCCGCCGACCGGTAAACGAGAGAGAAAACTCCCCTGTAAGATATCCTGCCGTTTGGCCACCACTGTCATGCAAATTGTGTATGTGCTCATAAGAACTCCTAAACATACGCAGTTCTCCTGGTAATCACACAATTTGCATGACAGTGGTGGCCAAATGGCAGAATATCTTACAGGAGAGTTTTTTCTCTCGTTTACGGGTCGGCAGCACTCGCGATCCGCGATGTCATTTCAAAAGCTTGTCAACACACCCACACATGGGCGACTGTTGCCGTAATGGCGTCTCAGCCTTGCCAATAGATGCAGGTACACAGCGCCTCTGCATGAAATGCCAACCGCAGCGCTGCAACGGCGAAATATCACAACGGGTATTACTTAAAAAACAGCCCTCCTATATTTTCCTAGACCTCTACCCTTGGCAGTACGTAGCGCTTCGCTCTTATAATTTTCAGGATCATGCATATAAATGGGATGACTACATTCTTACAAGCTTGAAGAAAACGACACAATAGAGCTAAGCCGAACTACATCTCTACAGTTTCAAAGCATTCAATATTATGCCTGACATGACTGAAGCTATCGATGATGCCATGGCCATTTATTAACACTGTAATCACTTAATAAGCCATGTATTCAATAATTTCGTGAGCTGGCCATATAGTGGTACTTAAAGCAGTTCAGTGGATACAGGGTACCTTTCTCAGGAAGGAAGAAAGAAATATGTGCATGTGCTGTATATTCGGAAAGTATGCTTGCGATTGTTGTATTTAATTCATGATTTATGTGACGCTGTTAGCACGTAACGTTAATGCGCCTATACAGCTGCAACCTGTAGTACGCAGAAGTTGAAGGTCTTGCATGACAGTGGGGATGGTTGTATCTCTCAAACCATAGCGTTTTTAAAATGTTCTAGACTGCAGAAGCTTTTGAAATGTAATAAATAAATGTTGAGTATTTTGAAGGAGGATGTCAATGTGTATTTTAAATCTCTCAATGTCTAGAAGCAAATGTCTCATACCACCTCTCTAATTTATGAACATAATCCTTGTTTCCATGAATGTTATCAAGCACTCAAGTATCTTAAATGGCGTTGAAGAGTGATCTGAGAAAGACAACAATGGTTTAACATTGTCGTCTTTAGAAGAGTTGCCAATTTAGCGACTTGGTCGCCATATCTTATATTTCGGTGACAAAATAATTACAAGATATTGCTGTTTGTATTGAAAGCTTTTAAATATAATAAAAAGTTAATTATTATATTCATTTTTAAACTCTATTTAAATTCTCACTAGGGGCAAAAATAATATTCATAACAAGGGAATCTAGTGATTTTCTACAACTACTTAAGTGATTTTTTGAAAACTTGAGTTGGCAACACTGGACAATTACTATCGTAAGAAGCCTTCTAAACAATATCACATAATAAAATAGTCGCAAATGTTTATTCCTAACTTCTATGTGTATTTTGAGACTTTAGAGAAAATATCGTGTTAGTATTCATAAAATGATTGACAGAAGATATACTCTGTTGGTGATTAAATGAGCTGACAGAAGATATACTCTGTTGGTGATTAAATGAGCTACTTATTAAAATTTAATTTTCTTGCCATTTGAGAGTTGATCTATCGTGTCGAACATATGCCATGATGTACTGTACACCGTCTATCCAAAACGTTTCGAGAGTGGATTAATAAACAATAGAGAAAACGTATGATGGCGGTTTTAATGTTTCAGGTGTTCTACATACTCTCCCCCCTCCCCACTTGATTACAACGGAGAAGACCTTGATTGGGATGTTGTTCAACTCACGTGTCACACTGGCTTGAATGTCGGTTATGTCATCAAAGTGGTGTGAATTTGTAATTCAGGGAATAAAAAAACTTACTCGGTGCCAAATCGGTTGAATACGGTTGAGAACTGGCACTTGGTTTTTACGCTAGAAACTGCACAACTCCAGCCATGTGAGCGTGTGGTTTATCGTGCTGCAAGAAGAAATTCCTCCCCTTCTATTGTTGCAGACGAATCCTCTCCGTCCTCTTGCACAACCGATGCAAGACACCCAGATAATACTGAGAATTTACAGAGATGCCGGTGGGGACAGATTCCATTTGAACAATGACGTACACGTCAAAAGTGGCGATGTACATTGTGAGTTTTTAATTTGGGGAATAAAATAGTCGGTGCTATATCGGGTTAATACGGAGTGGGGTTGAGATCTGGCACTTGCTTATTCGCTATAAACTGCACTGCAATGTGCACTTTTGATGCACATCTGTTGTTTCAGTTATGAGGTTCAGCTGTTACCGTAGTTACCGCACTGATGTCACTTATAGGCCAGGAATAAAATCAGTCTCGGAACATTTTGGACGGACGGTGTATGTCCAAATGTGTAGTGATAAATTGCTGTATGTACTTAATATACCACTGATGTTCCTTCCTTTGTAGTTGTGGTATTAAATTGTATATTATTCGTTGGCGTGGTGGTAAGCGCTGTGGGCTGCCACGCCAGAGGCCCGGGTTTGATCCCCGTCTCTGCCAAGTAGTTTCTTTCTGGTTCGAGGTACTGAAACTGTACCGTCGACTTGTAAAGGGTGTCAAATATCGAAGACTTGCACCAGGCCATTAGGCTAAACATGAGTTTACTTAGTATACTATACGGAAAATGGAAGACTTATCAAATGCTATACAAGGAAATTAAAGCTGTGGAACCAATTGTGGCTCAGACTTTATACATTTTTGAAAATATATTCACATTGATTCTGCAGCATTTTATATTTTTGACTGTACGAGTGTTTTGCCGAGAATATCGATCGCAACTCATTGAGATTCAATTCCAAAGAATCCATCACGAATTTGACTTGGAATTTCAATTAAATTTCAATTAAATTTTTATTGTATTTGTTGTTCAATTGAATATTGATAGTAAACATTCTTAAAATACAGTACCTGGTCATGTTGTTAGACTCAGGAAAATTTTCCTTTTAGAAATATGCAACAGTAGTTTCAATCATGGCTCACATATAACAGCAAACACATTGTTACTACTTGAGTATTCTTGGTAATAATATCATATTGTTGAGATATGTACTATACTATATGACTGAGTATTCTTGGTCTTCTTCTTCCTCTTTATTTCAGTCTTTTCCCACGTCACGTAACGGTCAGCTTTACTTTGCTGGATTCTTCTCTTTCATAAATGTCTATTCCATGCTACCTCCCTCTTCTTTCCTTTTTCTCTGGTGTCCCCTGCAACCTTGTCTCTCCACCTCATTTTGGTCTTCCTCTCCTCCTTGATCCATCAATTTATAGATATCCAACTCATTTCTCCCCACGTAATCCTCCTCACTTCTCGGCACATGCCAATACCATCTTTCTTATAGGTCCCATTTTCACTGCTCCCCTGATGTAATCATTCCTTATTCTGTCCCTTCTTGTCACTCCAAGACTCACAAGGGCAGTATCAGGTAAGACAGGTCGAAACCTATCTTGAAACTTTGTGGAAGCAATCGTTGTAATATAAGAGGTCAACGTGCGGAAAATTAGCCGCCAGATTGAACTGCAAGGAAAACGAAGTGTTTTCAGAAAAGATTTTGAACATCTCTTATTACCAGTTTTAGTTGAGGCACACCGCAGAATTCTGTACGTCCAATTTAATATCAGAATTAGAAAATTTTCATGCCGAATTTAATACATTGACCAGGAACTGTATGATTTATCATTTTCTCATATTTTGTCATTTTTACACAAATTGGTATGTACTACATAATATATACTGCTATGTGGGAGTGAGTGTTCACTGGATGAGGTGAAATATCCCGTGTGTATGTGTAAGATACCCTCAAATGTGTTACAATTGTTATAGATGTCAATTAAATGTATTATATCTCTTTGTGAATAGTCAGGTGTAAATCATTGAATGTTTGAATTAATTCAAAGTATGTCTTTCTGTATATTAGACATGGCAGTGCATTGACGCTCCTTGTCTTCAAAGTAGTTTTAAATAGCTCAAAATAATGTTCTTTGACTTCACATTGTCTGTGTATAAAGATGTGTATGGCCAGTCCAGTCTAATATTTTCATATAATGACTCTAGTCAATTATCTTCCTGAACAATTCAAAAAAATTGAAAGAAGATACTGAATTGTTGAATACTTGTGTATTATAGAATTCAAATAAATTTGCCATTGATAACACAGATGTTTGTAGATATCCGTATTGATAGATGAATTCAAAGTTAAAATTATATGCCAATCAATACTACACAAATATACGAGTATACAGGGTATTTCAGAAATATTTTCACAAACTTTGGGGATTGGTTCATTACACCAAAACAAGGAAAAAAAGTACATATACACATATGTCCCAAAATCCTTCGTTTTCGATTTATTAATGAAAGAACATTGTACAGTGACACATTAATTGACAGCCTGTAAGGAAGTGTTTAACACATGAACTCATATCAAAAAACGTTCCTGACACCGACAGATGGAAAAACTGTCAAATGCACAGTTGTTCCAGACAGGCTCGCCATCAGCACCAGTTTAGGATTAATGTGTGGGCTGGCATTGTAGGTCCATACGTTCTACCAGCACGTCTTACAGGTGCTGTCTCCAGAGACTTTATCCAGAACACCCTTTCAGACTTACTGCATGACAAAGTGCCTCTAAATATACGACAACGTATGTGGTGGATGCATGATGGGGCTCCTGCACACTTTAGTCACCTTGTTCGCACTGTACTTACGGAGGTCTTCCAAGACAGATGGTTGGGCAGAGGAGGACCCGTTCCATGGCTTGCACGGTCCGTTAGAATTTTATCTGTGGTGTCAGTAACCTTTTTTGATATGAGTTAATTTGTTAATCACTTCCAAACAGGCTGTCAATTAATGTGTCACTGTACAATGTTCTTTCATTAATAAAGCGAAAACGAATGATTTTGAGACATATGTGTATATGAACTTTTTGTTTTGTTTTGGTATAAGGACCCAATCCCCAAAGTTTGTAAAAGTATTTCTGAAACACCCTGTATATGTATTTTGAAAAAAATAATTTAAAGCCCAATATTATTATTTTTTAAAATTAATATTACTTTGTAAGGATATCCATTTTATTTCATTCTTTTAATTACAATTTTTATCATAAAATTTTCACAGCAAACAATTTATACTTCAGTACATCTATAGAATTTTATTTTTAATTCTTAATTGATTTAATTTTAATTGAGCTGACGAAGACCTCAATGCCAGGTCGAAACATTTACATTATATAATAGATTGATATATTTGTGTAGTATTTATTGGCGTATAATTTAAACTTTTAATACTTATGTATTGGTAACGGGCATGTGAATCTATTCAAACGAGCTTCATGAAATCGTATACATGATGTTACAATATTCAGTACCATACCTCTGAAGGAGTCCATCTGCTGATGTAGTGGCTAGCATTCGTGGCTGTCGGGGCCTGTTCGATACCATGCTCTGTTAAGAAATTTAATTCTAGTGTGATGGTTGGAACGTGGTGCACTCAGGATGGTGAGGAAAAACTGAGAAGCGGTGGGTTTGATTCCCACTTGAGTCATCTTCGAAGTGCTTATTCGTGATTTCCCCACCTTTACTCCAGGCAAATTATGGGATGGTTCATAACGTAAGGCCATTGCTTCCTCTTTCCCAATCCTAATCTTAATTACAAATACACACACTACGCCAGACACCACTATAACACAGGTTATCAGACAATATCCACACAAGAGTAAACGGGGAGAAATGACTACGATGCCCAAGCCCCTCAAATGAAACAACTACAACAACAACAACATAGCTCTGAAGGGCAACAAACAGCCGTGCGAAGTATATAATCAGTTATTGATGATTCATTTTAGGGGCCTGGGACACCTTGGTCATCAGCCTCAAGTACTTGGGTGTGTATTGTAAGGGTCATTATCTATGTGCACCCCGATAAACACGGCAAGCTGCCTCAGATCGTGGGCGCGCGTACCCGGTTCAGCCGGTGCTGGCGCGCACTTTCACACTTTTACCAAACATGTTCAATAATGTGTACTTACAGTGCTCATAGGCGATGCTGAAAATGTCCTCCCTCTCTTGTAACACACACCTGACATCTTATGATGAAAGAATGTCTGTCAACTCTTTTATTATTTACGGAGCCTGTTTCTTTGAATCTTTAGCGATCCTCCTAATTGTACTAGCATTAGGCATAGGTCTTCCTGGAAACTTGATGCGAAATTTTCTTCTCGTTTCAGAACAAGATTTTCTGTTTTTCATATACGAATTATGGATATACACACGTTCGCGCAATGTGTATTGGTGTCTAGGCATGACCAACAATCACAGCAATCACAATACTCACTAAACGTGCAACACTAACGTCTAAGCTTTGCAGATACACGTCCATATGAATGACAAAACACGTGTGAACTAACGGTATGATCAGCGGAGCTCGCCAACCACCGGCTGAACCGCGTACGCCCGCGATCTGCTCCAGTCACAGTTGCCGTAGCTTGCCGTGTCTATTGGGGCGCACATATATATAATGACCCTGTACTTGTCTAATAACCATTATTTCTGTGATGTCTGTAGTAGTGAGTTGAACTGTATTATATACAGAAATGGGGTTGGTTACTAGCAGAGTGTGTGGAAATCTACGCTCAGGATAGTTGCTGTCAGTGTTGGAAATCGAACATACGATCTCCGGAATTCCTACTGCTCCTCACTGCGGTTGCGGTGAATGATTTACACTTCCGGTTTCGATACTGAATTGTTGAACACATGTGTATTGGTTACGGGCATTGAATGGCAACCATGTACTGTATGGCCCTGACTACTGGACTTGTTAGCAATTGAGGAGCTCGCTTCCAAAACGAAGTCAAAAATATTGATATTTAAGGAAATTGATATTTTGAACCGTAGGTAGGTTGGCTCAGGCAAGGAAAGCATTTCTACAAAAAAAAAAGGAATCTCTTGACATCGAATATAGATTTAGGTATTAGGAAGTCATTTTTGAAAGCCTTTGTCTGGAGCGTGGCGCTCTATGGAAGTAAAACTTGGACTACTGGTGCAGCAGAAAAGAGGTGAATTGAAGCGTTTTAAATGTGGTGTTACAGGAGAATGATGAAGATCAGATGGGTAGATAGGGTTACAAACGAGGTGGTATTAGGACGCGTGGGAGAGGAGAGATGTTTCTGGTGACTGCTGATGAAGAGAAGAGATAGGTTGGTAGATCACATACTAAGACACCCAGGAATAGCAAGTTTAGTTATGGAAAGAAGGATCGAGGACAAGAACTGTAGGGGTAGACCAAGGTTAGAATATTTTAAACAGATTGCCTCGGATGTAGGGTGTGGTAGCTATGTAGAGATGAAACAATTAGCTCAGGACAGGGAGGCATGGAGAGCCGCATCAAACCAGTCAAAAGACTGAAGACTCAAACAACAAAAACAACAGCATACTTAGGCAAAATTACTTCATTAGGTCATAAAATTAACATTTTAAAATAATATTTGGAGCACTGTTAACGTTATTTCCAAAAGTAAACTTATCCACCCGTCTTGGTTCGATTCTGGGAAACAACTCAAGATTTATGTAGATATTTTATTCCAAAACTAACTATATTTGGTGTTTTAGAGATAAGTAAATTTATATATTCTGCTGGTTGTTGGTATGTCTCTGAATTCAACATGACGTAAAAATAATATCCTACTGCAAACATAACAAGTAGTTCCGTGAATAACTATACAGCCTATTGTCATATATCCTACTTATGTTAATTGCCTCTATTAACTTACAAAATTTCAGTTTGATTGCTGTAATAGATTCGTAAATATTGAGAACCGTCTAAATATTTCGGATGGTCGCCATGTTGGATTTCTATGTATGTAGGACTTAGAGTTATGTACGATTACATGAAGATTATTGTTTAGGTGTAGTATTCAAACTTCAATCGCATGATTATGACACAAGAAATAAAAATCAGATTTTAAAGTTGCGCACAGCCGCCATCTTGAGGTTATGTGAACAATTGAACTAAATTAGATGCCAGTCCATTACTATGTGTATAAACATTTACTGTACCATATTTCCCTGCGCTCAGATGGTTAAATCGCGAGAAAAGTCTATTAAAATGTTTCACTTTCGCTTGGACGCCATGTTTGTTTTGTACTTAACAATTTTTTGGAAGTCTGATAGCTAATCTTCTAGCAGTACCCTTTATCGCCATACAAAATTTCAGGGTGATATCAGTAATAGTTTCGGAGATATAGAATGCCGATTAAATATTTCGCACAGCCGTCATGTTGGATTGGTGAGACGTAACAACATTTGAATGGCTCGGCCGGGGTCGGCCGAAATAGTACTATGACCTTACCGCGTTTCATTGAAATCGCTCCAACCGTTTAGAAGTTAGAAATATGATGCTTGTAGCTCAGGTAGTATGTACTGATGAATGACTTAGTGCATTGCTGTCATACATTACAATATATTCCTGTGTGAAACAGTTTGCTGCTTGCACGTAGAACGTTTACATGCAAATTCATGCATGCTTACTACCAGGTCCTGTTATGAAGGGATGTTCTCACGAAATGTGTCATACAAAATATACTTGATGCTCCTCTTTCGAACAAACCATTCGCTGTGTTTAAAAGACATCCTAGTTTACTAAATGCGGACATTCAGTTTGACCTTCAGTTCACAGATATCTTCACGACGTATACATTCCTAATGTGTATGAAATATTTCGTAAGAACATCACATCATTACAGATTCTAGCAGTATACATGCATAAATTGTACACAAACAGTCTACGTACAAGCAGCAAATGGTTTCACACGTGTACATTATGTAATGTATGTCAGCAAAGCCCTATGTCATTCATATGTTTTATTTCTGCAATTTTTAGCCTATTTTTATTTATGAAAAAATAGGCTTATGAGATCGCCTTTTACCCGTGTGTGTGTGTGTGTGTGTGTGTGTGTGTGTGTGTGTGTGTGTGTGTGTGTGTGTGTGTGTGTCGCCCCCCCCCCCCTAATTATTTCTAAACGGCTGAAGCGATTTCAATGAAACTCGGTAAGGTCAACCGACCCAGACCGTGCCTTTCAAATTGTATTACGTCTTACGAATCCAACATGGTGGCAGTGCGAAATATTTCACCGGCATTCTATATTTCTGAAACTATTACTGATTTTGTTCGGTGACTTTCAAAAACCTGTTAAGTACAAAACCAACATGGCGGCCAAGCGACGTTGAATCATTTAAATACACTTTTGCCGCGATTTAACCATCCGACCATAGTAAAACTTGGTACAGCAAATGACTATAGAAATGACTATAGAAATTGCAATGCACTGACATCTAATTTAGTTCAATTGTTTACATAATCTCAAGATGGCAGCTGTGTGAAATTTTAAAATCTCGTTTTTATTTATTGTGTCCTAACCATGCGATTGAAGTTTGAATAAAATACCTACACAATAATCGTCATGTAATAGTACATAACTCTAAGGCCTATATATAAAAATCCAACATGGTGACCATCTGAAATATATAGACGGTTCTCAATATCTACGAATCTATTACAGCAATCAAACTGAAATTTTGTATATTGATAGAGGCTATTAACATAAGTAAGATATATGAAAATAGTCTGTATAGTTTCTCACAGAACTACTTGTTGAAATAGGAAATTATATTACGCCACATGTTATCAGGTCCATGACAACAGCTGGCAGAAAGAATATTTGCACTTATCTCTGAAATACCCTGTATATTTGGTGTTCCAGCTTCTACTAGAATCTTCTAAAGGATTCACTAAGCCTTCTGAATCAAAATCACTCATCTTGTACACAGACTTAACACAGCTAATCAACACAAGTCATATGGAATAGCAAACAGGTAGCTGGCAGAAAACAGGAGCTTGCTCGTACGCATGCGTGTTACACTTAGTCGAGTTTGGAAGGGATCACAGCCTGACTTAGTTCAATTTTGTAAAAAAAAAAGAGGGGAAAAAAACATAGTTTGTTTTTACCCCACTCTTCAGATGTCACAGTGAATTCTGGAATCAAATATTAATGACGTACATAGGAGATTATAAACAAAATTCAATGGATCTCTCAATTTCGTCACTTAGTGACTTAGTGAATTTTGGAGAACGAGCTCTTCAATTGGATATTTGTGTGAATATTCTCGATTATAACATTAAAAATAGTTGTAACTTCTTTCTATTTTAAAGTGCAGTAGGTTACATTTTTTATTGAAATATAATTCTAGTCTGGTATAATCATCAAGTTAATGTCTTAAAACTATCAAAATAATGTGTATAGGCAAATATATTAAATGTTTTGAATGTATTTGTCTTTGTATTCCATATCCAAGGTTAGGGAATAATCCATCACTCGTAACTACGTTGCTACGTTACCTTTTACTGTAACCAATGATTTATGACGTTGCTAATTAAATTATGTAACAGTAACGAAAATGCTTACCGTATTACATATTTAGGATGGAACAATCAATGTTTCTCAATTTTCTTTTTATTTTATTCACATTTATTTTCAAGTAAAATTTTAATGAAATATTATTATGATTTATTTTTTCGTAAGTAAACATTAACAAGTTATTAAGAACTTAAGAGAACCGGGACGTGTGAATCGATAGAAAAATGTAGCCTCCGATGTTTAGTTACATATCTCAGAACCTACAATAGATATTTCCTTGAATGCTGCTTTGGTATATTCAAAGTACATTCCTCATTATTTGGGTAGAATTTGAAGCTTCTTTGTTGAATATTTTGTGTCAGAAGGAGCATTACAAAAACAATCTTGTTAAAAGTTCTCTTAACTCATGTCCCATTTTCTGAGCAAATAAACCAGACCCAACAACCTTTGCATGCATTACTATTTAAACTATTTTTGAGCTACTGAAGTAAAAGTATTGTCTTATTGTTTACAGGAGTTGGGTGCGTTTTTAGCCTACTTTCGATTTTTGCAAAAAATGAAAGTAGACTTATGAGATCACTACAGGGCGAAAAAAAAGTGTGTCTGTCTGTGTGTGTATGTGTGTGTGTGTGTGTGTGTGTGAGTGTGTGTACTCTGAATGTCTGTCCCCCCCCTATCAATTCGAACGCGGTGAGCGCAAATTGAACGAAATTTGGTACAAAGGTAGCACTAGCAAAGGACACCTCAGTGTCATGTTTTATATCGCCGCCATCTTGACGGAAATGTAATGGCGGCCACACAAATGTTCAAAGCTTAAATCAAATTACGACTAACCTAATCATCCGATCTCTACCAAATTTTGCAACAACATACCTTTATGGAGGAAGCATCCTTTGACAAATCTAATAGGTCATTAGCCGAATAGTTTGCGGATGGCGGCCATCTTTGTGTCAAAATCGATTACCCCTATTAATTCGAACACGGTGAAACCGAATGGAATGAAATTTGGTACAGAGGTAGCACTAGCAAAGGGCACCTCATATTCATGTTTAATATCACTATAGCACGTTGCATTTCAACAAGCTACTACAACCAACATTCAATTATACTCCTTGGAAAGGACAAAGAGTTATAACAATACCCATGCATTTAGGAGAAAGTAGGCTATATGTTCTTTACTGAACATCTTGTTTTCTTTCTTACATCCTTGTTGAAAACTGAAATTTTCTGTAAAAGTCTCAGTACCTTTCAAGCTGGGCTCCATGAACTAATCAAGATATCTGAATAACTTTACTTCCACTAATAGATCTATATAGGGTCTTAGAGACTAGCATGTTTCAAATACATTGATCAGATAGTTTCTGAGAAAATGGTACATGAAGTTTCAAATTATTTGACGTACGGAAAACACAAAAAGAATGTTTGACTAGTAGCTACAGTATAGCCTTAAAACATTATGTTTAAATCATATTTTATTGCATCAAATATCACTTCAGCACAATAAATGATACACCAAATTCTTCAGGAAAGATGGGAGATTTTATTAAGCTAAAAATATTGACATTTTTGGTCCTATCACACGTACCGGTTCCCTTAAAGAATCCGTTTATCCAAGTCTGGCTTTCACCTTGGACTCCAGAAGGAATAACTCATATCACCCCTTTAACCAGCAGTGTCTTGTAATTTTAGATCAAAGATATGTCTGGACCCAGGTGACCACTGACCGGTCCTCGTTAGGATAAGGTTAGACAAGGATTTGAAATAGAAGTCAACCTGGGGTCACAGGGAGAGTCAAGGTATAACAACATTGAATTGTGTCCCTAAAGAATGAATTTACGAATCGTAAATCTATTGAGGTGAGGATGTGACAATGATCATTTATTAATTATATTAAACCATGTACACATTGCCAATTCATTTTGTTTTTACCATTTTACTACAAGGGGTGTTCAGATGAAAAGGTGCGAAACGATACTGCGGGTGCGATTTATTCGTTATTCAAAAGTAATCACCAAAGACATGTGCTCAGGTGTCCCATTGCTTCACAAGCCGCAGGATTCCCTGTTCCCAGAAGTCTTGTGGTTGTGACAGGAGCCAATCCTGTACGGTGTCCTTTAGTTCGTCGTCCGATTGGAAACGTTTTCCCTTGAGACGAACCATTAACAGTGACGTGTATTGTGCGATACTTCGTAGCCTACGCAAGTCCATCAAGAACAAACGGCGTGGACTCATCACGAAGGTTGTGATTCTGCTCCAATGATAACGCTCGCCCACACGTCTCTAACGTCTCACAAGATGTATTTGCCACGTTCAAGTGGGAGAAACTTGAACATCCGCCCTACAACCCGGACTTGTCACCCTGTGACTTCCATCTGTTTGGTCCGTTAAAAAAAAACATCTCAAGGGAAAACGTTTCCAATTGGACGATGAACTAAAGGACGCCATACAGGATTGGCTCCTGTCAAAACCACAAGACTTCTGGGAAGAGGGAATCCTACGGCTAGTGAAGCAATGGGACACCTGTGCACAGGCCTTTGGTGACTTTTATTATTTAAGCGAAAATTCCCCTACAGGAGAGCGATTAAACTTGATAACATGATGTCATTTGGAGGCGTGTCTCCTCCGCTCCTCCCAAAATCTCTTCATTCTCTTGAAATGCTCCCTCTTCCTCTCATCCGTACACTTTTTCCCAGGTTGTCGTAATAATCTTGATTCAAACTTAACATTCGCGATTTTCGTCTGGCACTCAGTTCAGTCTCGAAATTTTCTATATTGATTACTTGTAAGACTATCTGTACCTCTTTAAGCCATTCTGTGCCGCATTTACTCTGTCTTATGATAGGATACCAAGTAGGTTTTTTTTTGGCAATCTGGAGGTGGCCATCCTGTGTATGTGAGTGTAAAATTTGGCTCTGCGTTTTCTAATTTCGTATGTTATCGTATTGGTCTTTTGATAGAGCTCTGTAATAGGTCTCTTCATCCAAATGCCGTTTCTGTTTATTACTCCGTAGATCATTCGAAGAATTTTTCGTTCCTGTTTTTCCATTTCCTTAATCTTGGAATGACCATCGATTACTATTGTTTCAGGCCTGTGGTGATTACTTTTGAATAACGAATAAATTGTACCCACAGTATCGTTTCGTGCCTTTTCATTTGAACACTCCTCATAGAATGCACTGTTCCGTTCAAATCAAGTAAATTATAGAAGCTGGGAAAACATTAAGCAACACTTTTGAGCAATCGTAACGTTAAGTAACGGTAAGTGTGACGTAGTTACTTTTGATAAGTAACTTACCCAACCTTGTCCATATCCTATTTTAAAATACGAAATGTATGTGAAAATTTTTCCATTCTATGTGCCAAGGTGTATACATTACTCCAAACTTTGTAATAAATGTGAAACCAATTGATGTACTGTATGTCCGTGTTAATACCAAGAGTATTTATTGTAAAGTATTGCATTATTTTTATATTAATTGGTGCTTCTACCTTATCAACTCCGCGCCTAAGGTTTAGATGCGTATTTCATATTTTTGAATATCCTTAAAATGTATCTGGCCGTTTGTATGTCTTCAATGTGCGAGACTAATTAGTATAGTGAAGTTAGACTTTAAAGAATAAAGGTAAAACATAAGCTCAGCGGACAAACATGTAATCACACTTATTTATGTGCTCTTGGAAGCTCACTTGAATGTTAGGTACAGGAATGGGCGTGTAACTGTCAAAAATTGTCACCAGACTGCAGCAGGGACCGAAGAGGTTCAGGCGCAAACGAATTGAGTTACTGGCTGCATAGAACTCCAATATGAAGCTTCTTTAGTATTCTTTGACGTTGCTTACCCTTCGCCATTAGCCATATTACGTATTGGGCCCGTTCTAGTCATGCTGCGCTCTGGAGACAACTTGTCAGTTATACGCTCAAGGTTCATTGTTCGTTGGTATTAAAAAGTTGATGCAAGTATCTGCATGGTATTGTTATGGGACTAACGCATTGATTTGAGCACTAGCGCCGTTGGGGCTTCTTCTTTTTACTTCTTGCCTGGGCCCCTTCGGTCCCTGCTGCACTCGTGTGGCGGCAACACCAAGTTCGCCTAAGGGCTTCTCCTTATTACTCCTTGACTGCACCTCTTCGGCCCCTGCTGCACTCTTGTGGCGGCAACACGAAGTTCGCCTAAGGGCCTCTCCTTATTACTCCTTGCCTGCACCTCTTCGGCCCCTGCTGCACTCTTGTGGCGGCAACACGAAGTTCGCCTAAGGGCCTCTCCTTATTACTCCTTGCCTGCACCTCTTCGGCCCCTGCTGCACTCTTGTGGCGGCAAAACGAAGTTCGCCTAAGGGCCTCTCCTTATTACTCCTTGCCTGCACCTCTTCGGCCCCTGCTGCACTCTTGTGGCGGCAACACGAAGTTCGCCTAAGGGCCTCTCCTTATTACTCCTTGCCTGCACCTCTTCGGCCCCTGCTGCACTCTTGTGGCGGCAACACCAAGTTCGCCTAAGGGCCTCTCCTTATTACTCCTTGCCTGCACCTTTTCGGCCCCTGCTGCACTCTTGTGGCGGCAACACCAAGTTCGCCTAAGGGCCTCTCCTTATTACTCCTTGCCTGCACCTCTTCGGCCCCTGCTGCACTCTTGTGGCGGCAACACCAAGTTCGCCTAAGGGGCTCTCCTTATTACTCCTTGCCTGCACCTCATCGGCCCCTGCTGCACTCTTGTGGCGGCAACACGAAGTTCGCCTAAGGGCCTCTCCTTATTACTCCTTGCCTGCACCTCTTCGGCCCCTGCTGCACTCTTGTGGCGGCAACACGAAGTTCGCCTAAGGGCCTCTCCTTATTACTCCTTGCCTGCACCTCTTCGGTCCCTGCTGCACTCTTGTGGCGGCAACACGAAGTTCGCCTAAGGGCCTCTCCTTATTACTCCTTGCCTGCACCTCTTCGGCCCCTGCTGCACTCTTGTGGCGGCAACACCAAGTTTGCCTAAGGGCTTCTCCTTATTACTCCTTGCCTGCACCTTTTCGGCCCCTGCTGCACTCTTGTGGCGGCAACACCAAGTTCGCCTTAGGGCTTCTCCTTATTACTCCTTGCCTGCACCTCTTCGGCCCCTGCTGCACTCTTGTGGCGGCAACACCAAGTTCGCCTTAGGGCTTCTCCTTATTACTCCTTGCCTGGACCGATTCGGTCCCTGCTGCACTCTTGTGGTGGCAACACAAAGTTCGCCTAAGGGCTTCTCCTTATTACTCCTTGCCTGCACCTCTTCGGTCCCTGCTGCACTCTTGTGGCGGCAACACCAAGTTCGCCTAAGGGCTTCTCCTTATTACTCCTTGCCTGCACCTCTTCGGCCCCTGCTGCACTCTTGTGGCGGCAACACCAAGTTCGCCTAAGGGCCTCTCCTTATTACTCCTTGCCTACACTCCTTCGGTCCCTGCTGCACTCTTGTGGCGGCAACACCAAGTTCGCCTAAGGGCCTCTCCTTATTACTCCTTGCCTGCACCTCTTCGGCCCCTGCTGCACTCTTGTGGCGGCAACACCAAGTTCGCCTAAGGGCCTCTCCTTATTACTCCTTGCCTGCACCTTTTCGGCCCCTGCTGCACTCTTGTGGCGGCAACACCAAGTTCGCCTAAGGGCCTCTCCTTATTACTCCTTGCCTGCACCTCTTCGGCCCCTGCTGCACTCTTGAGGCGGCAACACCAAGTTCGCCTAAGGGGCTCTCCTTATTACTCCTTGCCTGCACCTCATCGGCCCCTGCTGCACTCTTGTGGCGGCAACACGAAGTTCGCCTAAGGGCCTCTCCTTATTACTCCTTGCCTGCACCTCTTCGGCCCCTGCTGCACTCTTTTGGCGGCAACACGAAGTTCGCCTAAGGGCCTCTCCTTATTACTCCTTGCCTGCACCTCTTCGGCCCCTGCTGCACTCTTGTGGCGGCAACACCAAGTTCGCCTTAGGGCTTCTCCTTATTACTCCTTGCCTGGACCGATTCGGTCCCTGCTGCACTCTTGTGGTGGCAACACAAAGTTCGCCTAGAACACTGCCATTAAACCACCAAGAACGTGGCGCCTCGTTGTCTGGCTGTTCATCAGCGATATCTAAACCTAACCAAACCAAACCTTGTGGCACTACCAAGTACCCAGACACCGAACCCATTACCTTCTTGCGCTATTACCACTGATGCATAGCGCAATTTCTCTTTCACAGCAGATGCCCTTTTTTAAGTCATGGGGAGATCAAGAATTTTTAATTAATTTCTAGTGCAGATCAGTCGAGACAGATGACCGTAAATCACAAGGCGTCGCTTCCTTATGGAAAGGGAGACCTTTTCAAACTCATAATACAGTTCTGTATTTGGTTTCATGCGATGGTCTCTCGCTGAAGTTTGAAGGCCGAAGATTTTTCTGGAAAAAAAACACGTCGTTTTGCCGCCGTGATGGTTTTATCGATATCCCTTTGTCCATCAAATGATCAGTACTCATCACTGCCAAATTTAAATAAAATAGACCCGGGGGTGATCCCATTGTAAATAAACAGCTCCGTTTGATTACAATCATTTGTAAAGGAATGAAAATAGTCAAGCATCGTTATAAACAAACCAGGCTTCAATTCCTGACGTATCTCAAACAATTCATTCGGTGTCTATTAATCAATAAGTATTAACTTTTAAAGTGAAGGGGGAACGGAAAACGTTTATTTAAAATGTAAAGTCACTGTATCTCGATGTAATGTTGTGTCTTCATATACCTAATCGCTCAAAAATATGTATGTTTGGATGGATATTATCACATGGCTTATGTTTACTCAATCTTGCACGCTAGTCTGCTGTAGTAGTTTTGTATCCGGTATAGAAGCTTTGCATTGTATTTCATGTATCTAAATTCACTTCATAATGTATACGAAAGTACGGAATTACCAAAAAGTATTACGATTCTCAGTTTATGTCCACATCAATAGTTTTTCCATGTGAATTTTAATGTGATGATAAAATGAAATTACTGCGTAATTGTTTGATATAATAATTTTATTGGTGTAAATATTTCTAACTTCATCTGTAGGAGAAAACAAAATACAGGGAATATTCCTTAAAAGTTCATAGAATATATTTTAGAAATATTAATGGAATTAACCCATTTAAATAAAACGTTAGCAGCTTTAATTTGATCCACTCATTTCCTCTTAATTGGAAACTAATTTTACTAATGTTTGTTTAGGAAAATTTTGTAATTTTGTTTAATTGATATGGCAAGTTTAACAGAAAATGAAATGTTAAAGACATTTGCCTGAAAATTCCACAAACATTGCTTTTATTTTTAAAAGGTATCATATAACTTAGATCACCAACAATTCACTTCATGTTTCAGTGCTTTAAAAACTGTTTATAGAATCTAGAAGTTGAATATTTACTTCGTCATCCAAATCCTCAGCAAGGTAATTTATTTTATTTTATTTTATTGAAAATTGTATAGAATGTGGCTTTATGTGTATCATCTAATACGGACGTGTGATAAATCACAAAGCACTTCAGGGAATCCACAAAAATGCCTATGAAAATTTAGTGCTAATCAGTCATTACCGAGAAATTTGTTTTGTTCAACGTATCTTTGTAAATCATAATTTTTCAACAAACATTTAAATGAAATAAGTACAGAAACAAAATTACTGATACACATTTGGGCTTCTAGATTCGTGTCCCAATTAATTATTCACCATATGTTTTAATAAATGTTACCGATTTCACAAATTATTTTAGTGATTTTCTTGAATTTTTACAGATATTTGCATATTTATTGGACGTTTGTTTGTTTAGTGAGAACAAAAAGGATTGCACATGAGGCGATTTGTTTTTGTTGGCTTTACAAAATTTTGTTTCATTTCAAAACCTCAAACATATAATAAATCCGGACCATTTTTCATACCATGTGAAAACAGAGAATTTATTTCAGAGAATTAACCACCATGAGGTAAATTTCTATAGCTATAACAAACACTCAGATTTAATTTCTTGAAATATTAAGTTGTTTGATGGGTTTTTGGCTCTTGCCCGTTCGATTTTCATTAAATGCTTTCTCAAGAATGTAAATAAAGTAAATCGTTCTATTAGGTTATGAAAAATTAAGGCCTTTCTTTTCACTGATAAGGACAATCGTCACAAAGCTCTCTGCTTTGCTGACCCCCTTATCTATCAAGAAGTAAAACTGTCATCTTTGCCGGAAGTGACTGAGAATTTCAGTGCATATCGATACCACTTATTGGTGTTTCTTGTAAAACAAAGTTTAACGTTTAGAAAATTTTATGACATTTTAAGAGTTTTGACTTACTAACAATTGATTCATTATTTTTAGTCGGTCAACACGAGTTTATGCCTATTAGGCAGAACATATGATAATCCACTTGAAAACATTACATAATGACTAATTGGCATTTGCTTTGATTACAAAAAGGCACATGCGACTAATAACAATTTACACGGGATATTTTATGTCCCCCTTGTTATGTGTGCAAATGGTCAAATGTAGATGTGATTTTCAGCTAGTCAAGTATTCCCCGCCTGACATACACGGTATTTACGTTGAACGACTGTAAGTTATGAAACAAAAAGTAATGTTTTGATTTATTTGCAAGACTCTTCCGAGTACCGAAGCTGCTCTGATGATCAAAGTAAATCAATTAGTACTCGGTGTATGAAACTAACTGAACATTGTGGCCCTCTTCAGCAACGTTAAGTGGAGGATATAATCAGAAAAATATTAAACTATTTAGATATTTTATATGACCTTGCCTTAAACATTTAGCATTCAAATTTATGGACATAACAACTACTGGTTTATAATATACTATTTTAAAATATGTTTCATAAAACTTTTACAAACTTAGTTCTCCTACATTATTTCGTGATCTGAAGCCAAAACTAAATGAGTGTATAATATTATCCTGCTAGTACTGTTTAATTGAGCTTAAACTGTCAATTACGTAATTGAGCTGAAGCTATAAATGATTTTGAATTTAACCTAATAGTAGTATTCTTCAACCCCAAGAACAAAGTGTGCTATTAAAGCACTGAATTCATTAAGTAAGGCACTAAAATATGAGAAAATCTGAATGATGATTAAATGGAAAAACAGGGTTTCTAACTCAGTATTAAATTTATATATTTTCCACAAATATAACCAATTCAAATTAGCTTATACTATTTAACCCTTAAGTTCATATTAGGGCTGCACATAATTGAACATTGAATTACTTGAATAACTTTGAATACGAGTATTTGATTCGAACATACGATTTCGAATATTCGAAATATATGCTTGAGTGAAATAACCTGATTATTTCTATTATTTATTTTCGTCTTGGCCTGCTATGGACCACGCTTCACAGTCAATAATCGAATGATTTGAAATGATAGATTAATTATAATAAACATAGAAATAAAGATTGCCCAAAAGTTTTTAGTGACAGATATTGGTCGAATATAAAAGGTAAAGAAATTATAATATTTGGGAGAGACAATTCATGAAAATGGTTTAATCTATAAGTATAAGATCTGCCTTGTCAAACACTAGAAGTTAGTTTACTAATTAAAATATACGTAGATGGTTCGTGTTTCTGGCAACCAGAATGTCCTTAACAGAGCTTGAGCAAATTCTTCGTAATTCCTTAAATTGCATCTAAATGCTTTAAACCAGACGAGTGCAGGCCCATCTAAATATCGGCTAGTCGCACGTATCTCTCGCTCTTTTGAGACCTTGATAACTTCTTCAGCGTGCGAAAATCGTAGTAAATTATATCAACAAAGAACCAAAACGAAAATGGATAACCTTACTGAAATTCATTAATTTAAAATAATTGAATGGACACAAAAAGGAACAATAAAAACATAATATTCTAAAGGAATTAACCTTGAATTATACATATTGTATGAAGGAAACGTATGTAAGATGTTGTTGAATGTCACGGGTAAATGCTTCCAGCCAGGCTCAAATAATTATATAATGCGTAGAAATACCTCAAAATATAAAAGTTATTTAACATTGAAATATTGCTGGCAAAACATCTATCATTTATAAAAACGTAACAATCAGAAGGTTCAACAAAATTAAAAATTCTTAAGAATGGTTAAAAAACAACTTACCTCGAATTTAATTCAAGGTTAATTGATTTATAATAGTATGTTTTATTTTTGCTTTTTGTCCCCATTCAATTATTTTAAATTAATGAATTTCTGTCAGGAATTCCATTTTCTTTTTGGTTCTTTGTTGATATAATTTTCTACGTTATCAACGTAATAACGAAACATGTACGTATATTTTAATTAGTAAACTACAGTACATTCTGGTGTTTGACAAGGTGGATCTTATAATTATATATTAATATTCAGTCAACACGGATAATAGCTATACCAATCTTCATAATGGTTAATGTCTAATCATTTTATGAAAATTGTTTGAAAAATCTGCTATAGAGAGGATACACAAGATGGTAATAACGTACGGTATAACTAAGAATACTTACAACAAAAAATGTTTATCCAAAAATCTGAAAATAGAGCACTACAGCACAGTAGTGAAACCAGAAATCCTGTATGCCAGCGAATGTCTAGTATTGAATTACAAGCTTGACAAATTAGAAGTATTACACAGAAGAATTATAAGGAAAATATTTGGTCCTCTAAAAATTGCCGAGTTTTGGAAATTGACCCTTTATAGGTTAGTGGTGTGTATATTAATTTGCTATATTGTCAATGAGCTGATGGTTGAATCTTTCAGCCATACAGTATGTCAACGAATTTTCTTTTGGAAGTGTTAATATTTCATAAAACCAAATAATACCTTCTTGATCTAAGAAGCTTGACTAAATGTAATTCGTTTAACAAAAACCAATTAAAATTAAAACGTAAAAAATAAAATATGATGAAATAAACTAAAATTGAAAATAAATATGCTTGTAAAAATTAAAAATTAAAAATTATAAAATTAAATAAGTTTTTTGAATAAGCTTATAAAAATATAAATATAAAAAATAAGATCATAAAAATCATACAAAAATAAAAATATAAAAATATATCAACATGCAAATTACAAACATAACACAAAATAAAATTAATAAATTAAAATTGGGATAAAGTAATTAAATAAATACAAATGAAATATATTAATAATAGGTCTGTCCTACAAAGGGTTAAGAAGTAACAATGAAATGTATCATAACATAGAAAACATATCATAAACAATAAGTAAAAGAATATTAATGTTTCTTGGACATATTTACAGAATGGATGACGATAGACTAACTAAACGAATTTTCTAATATCTTTGGGAAAAGAAATTAACTAACAACTGAATGATGCAAGAAGTCAAGAAAGATCTTGAAACGAATAACGTAAGAGAAGAAGAATTATTGAAAAAGGAAGGTTTTTAAGACGAAAGGCTTGCAAACTGGGAAGGTTCAGGAAGGAAAGCAAAGCAGGCGCAAAGTGGACTGAAAAAGAAGCATAGAGCAACAATGAAGGTATACTGGAAGAAAAGGAAAGACCAACCAAGGAGGACGAATTGAAATTGCCTTAGTAGGCCGTAACGCAAGAAGAAAAGGAGAAGAAGAAGAAGAAGAAATAAAGAGAGCATAAAGAGAGAAGAAAGAAAGAAAGAAAGAAAGAAAGAAAGAAAGAAAGAGATGCTTGTTTTGAATGATAAGGATCTATCAGGCAGAATGGAGAAGGGGTTAACTCCCATCCGACTTCTTGAATTCGCCATTAATTCAAACTCGTCCACTGGACATTTTCTTTCAAACAAATTGCTGTAATTTCCAGCTACTTATGATCTTCGAACGATTCAAATCTTTGAACTTTTATTTGAATAATCGACTGTTCAAAATACTCGAGTTTTTCAAATGATCCGAACAACCGAGGCATTTGGACACCTGCATTGTTCGAACTTTCAAATAGTTTATTCGAATTTATAATTGGCGAATATTGAAATGATATGTACAGCCCGTGCATATAGGTTTGATAGCAGTGGTGTGATGTTGACTGTTTTTAAGGGGCGCAACACTTATGTTATTTACCCTAAAGCATAGTGGCTTCTCTAAATACATTAACATGAGTTGGGACAATGGTAAAAGTGTTAGTTCTATATCAATATTTTTGCAATATAAATTCTAACTGTATAGAGAGTGTTTTATTCATACACTGCAATACTTTAGGGTTAGAATTCACATGCATAAAGGATAATATGCTTAATATTAATATATTTTATTGCGATGACAGTAGGTTAACCATAAAGATCCTCACATTCCTGTGGAACAAAAAGTCAACAACAACCTGGGTAGAAGAAGTAAAAAAGGATTTGGAGAGAAATAATATCAGAGAAGAAGATACACCACAGAGAGATATTTTTAGGCAAAAAGTGCTAAAGATGGGAGGATTCCAAGGGTGGAACGGAAAGAAAACCGGTTCGAAATGGTCCGAGGAAAGGAAGAGGAAACATAGTGAGATGATGAAGGAAAGTTGGAGGAAGAAGAAGGAACAGCAAAGGACAAAGCATTGAAATTGGCTCGTGGTCCCTAGACGACCGAAACGAAAATAATAATAATAATAATAATATTTTATTGCAGCCAATGACCATAACTTACATGGAAGTAAAATGTAATCAATTATAAATTAATCTTTGCATAAAGCTGTTAAGGTAACCGTGTAGTGAAATTTGATGAAATATGCAATTCTAGTTTTCAACATAATAAAATTCCTCATTTTTTACGAATAATTTGATGTATAATTTATTGTAAATTGTTTACATTTAAGCCTTGAAAATTAATGTTTTTAAATAAGTACTGCACAGCTATTGCTCTGATAGTGCCACATCCACTTTCACTTCAATACTTTCTTACTCATTATATTCTCATTTTTTTTCACTTAGGTAAATTTCAGTTATGCTTGGTAAAGTTTAGGTTCATACAGTACGTTGGCTATTCTGTCATCGGTTTTGCTCTTTCTTTTGTTTCCATGCAGGTTTAGTTTGTTGATATTATTGTTTGTTCGCAACTCTTGCCACAAAGGTCACACACAAAATTTGAACCTGGTTGATGGAATTTCTTTTAGTTTTGCACAACCTAAAGAAAAAACCATGTAGCCTATGCCGAAGCGTGTAACCAAATGTCGCAGCTCGTAACCCCCACCTTGCCAGTCTTTATAGATCATGGCAACCATGGAGTAGAATTCACACCATATGCCTATCTTCTTTGCCCTTACTTTCTCTACGAAGTGTACATAACTCGGTATAGATGGCAGCAACAAGCGAGAACGAAGTTCCTCGATGTAAAACAGTTCACCTATTAATTATTATACGAGACTTGAAGGTGTGTATTTGGACACAAAGAGGGCCCTTTTCAAAAACGTAGCTTAATAATACAGTAATAGGATAATAATAAAAATAATGTTATTGCTTTTACGTCCCTTTTAGATACTGCGGCTTTCAGAGAAGCCGGGGTGCTGGATTTTGCCCCGAAGGGGATCTTTAACGTGCCTGTAAATTTACTCACACGGCTCCCTCGTAAAAAAAGGAGTGTAACAAGTATTCATAAAACAACATGGATATCTTTACAATTTTCATTTACATAAACGTCCCTCATTCATAACCGATAAACCGCTTATCATGCTGAGTGAGTAGTTATCGTGTCGGACTACCAACCACAAGCTTGCAGGTTTGCTCCTGGCCGTGGTAAGTGATTTTTTGAACGGCGACAAAAATCAGAGTACACATGTCATACGATGTTGGCACGTTAAAGGACCCATTTGAATTCAGTAGGCCGTGTTCATAATGGCTAAATTAATCTCGGGATTTTCCACCAACACAAAAACTCCCTCCATTCTCTACTAGAAAGCGCTGTAGTGTCAAGGAGCTTAGATATCTAACCTCCTTGACTTTCATAGCGTTCCAAGGAGTAACAAAATTCGACATGCAAGCTGCCCTCTGGGCGTCAACTAACAAAGCTTGCACCCGGCATCCGAAGCCATACGATATTATTATTATTAATACCGATAAACCAACCCTCAAAGAGGGTCTTCCACCTCCTTAAGTCTTCGCTTGTTTAAATTCTGCTGTATTCTCCATCAATCGGACATTAGAGTGGAACTATCTACAAAATTTAGTTGTATTTAGGCATTTAATACAATATTTTTCTTGTAAAAAATGTGCAGTGACGTTCAAATAAAAGTTCATATTGGTTCTCACACAAACAGAAAACTTAACATTCACTGCGCCTTCAAAACTTGATTTATGAACATAAGTGTTTAAAAAAAAGATTCAAATATTAGAAGCCATTTTCAGTGTTGCTTAAGTAATATATTAATAGAATCGCTTTTCAGTCAGTCAACGTGAGTGTACTTAATTAGATTGGATCGAAAGTAACAGTTAATGTAATCACCTAGTGCCTGACATAAATACATTAGTATGAAAGGACATGAAAATAACCATATTTGCCCTGTTCCTTATTGGCAAAGTATAATACAGTGAGATTCTTTCGCTAGAGCGGGGCTGGCGACGAGCTGCCGGGCGCGCGCGCCTTCCGCCAGCCAACCGAGTTCGAGCTGCGGATAGCGCGCTGGCGAGCTAACCAGGGTCATTAAAGTCATTAAGTCACTATAATTCCATCAACGAGGGTGTGAAGTGTCAGCGCACAGATAAGAAGGTGACATAAACAACAGCTTCTTGCAAGATTTAATTAAAGAAGCACAGATGTTTTCTTTATTTCTTGGGAATCTGGATGTCCTCACGTCATCAGTTAAAGGTTAGAACTTATCTTTTCACAGAAGATACTAAAAATGTTCTCCTTCAGCTGACAGACAGTAACTTTGGAAGCTACATCGTTACATTATGTAGCTACTCCTGTTCTCCCCTGCGAGTTTACTGTGATTAATCGAAGCACGGACCTAAGCCCATTTGATGTTCAATTGTGGGGTAATTTAAAATACAAAGTGCAGAGATCAATTACCCGTACTGTAGTGAAGCTGGAGAACAATATACGGCAGCAGATATCCCTCACAACAGAAGGGAATTACAACGTCCAAACGCTAATTTATTTACACGATACAACGCCTTTCTGTCAGCTGAAGGAGAACATTTACAGCATCTTCTGTAATGATGATTTGCTGGTGAATTTAGCATTAATTAATGTACTTTGTTACGGTATCCACCTGCGCGCAATCCGTGATATGAGCTCGGTTGACTGGGGGAAGGTGCGCGTGACCGGCAGCTGGTCGCCGGCCTCGCTCCAGCAAAAGAATCTCCCTGAATAATATCTATACCATACTTTGGATGACTTATTTCCAACGATTATATTCCATAGTGACTTCAATGTTACGCGTATTCGTACCCATCTACATGGGTTGGTTTTTTTAAGTTTTGGCACCTTAGTTATAACTGGATTAATAACTCACTTTGATGGTTCCAAGTTTCACAGGCCCTCGATGTAGTCCCCACCATTGCGTACAACGTGTTCCCAGCGATGCGGAAGTCGTTGGATCCCATTGGCACTGCCCAATCTATTGATGGTACGAAGAGAGCGCTCGGCACCCTGCTTAACGTCTTCAATGGTACGGAAGCGCTCCCCGCGCATTGTCATCTTCATCTTCGGGATGAGATCATAGTCGCAGGGACTGATGTTGGAAGAATATGGGGGGGGATAGAGGACCTCCCAGCCCCAGCGATCCAACAATGCCGACACAATGCCTGCTGTGTGTGCCCTAGCATTGTCATGCAGAACGATGGGCGGTGTAACCATGTGATGGCGCCGTTTCCTTCTCAGAGCTCTTCGGAGATGGTCTTGCAGAAACGAACAATAGTACGCCGCATTAACGGTTTGCCCTCGGGGAACAGTATGGTGAATGATCACACCATCCCAATCATAGGCAAGAATCAACATTACCTTCTCATTGGTGGGGGTTGGTCGAACGAACTGTTTGTTTCCGTGGTGATCCGTGGTGCCGCCACTCGTTCGATTGGCGTTTTAACTGTGGCTCATAAGATCTGGCCCACGTCTCGTCAATGGTTATGATACGCCTCTCCCTCGCGCTCATAACGCTGCAAGTGCATACGACAAGCGTCTTATCGCAGCCATTTGTGTATGTCGATTAAGTCATGCGGAACCCATTTGGACGCAATCTTCCTCATTTTCAGTAAGTCCTTCAGGATGTGGAGGACAGTTGAATGCGACGGTAGCTTGCTCTAATTGACGAATCGTTACGTTCCGATCCACCTCTACTAACGCGGACACCATCTGTACATTGCCGTCACTTACTGGTGGGTGACCAGATCGAGGCATGTGCTCCACACGTTCGCGCCCATCTCGAAAGGCTGCAACCCATCTTGCTACCGTTCTGAACGGTAACGCAGCTGCACCGCACGCTTCCTGCAATCCTCAGTGACACTGTTTAGCACTGCGACCCCTAGCACACTGAATTTTTATCCACGTTCTCTGCTCCTGCTTGGAAAACTTTGCGACTGTCTTTCGCGAGCGCTAGTCTCGCACTACTCATCTAACAGGCGCGACTGCGCACAAGCGGTGGTGAGGACGGGCGAGGTCTTGTGCTCTGAGGGAGGGGATGCAGGGCAACAACCGTCGGTAAAAGTGGCAGCGCCCAACATTGTTGCAACTTGGCACTGAAGCATTGGTGCCAAAACTAAAAAACCAACCCATGTATTAACTCAATCCTAACTTAACAAATTCCATCTCACCTACTTCAAGCTGGTTTTTCAATCAAGAATTACATCTTTCTTATTTAATATACTTTTGTAACATATCTGGTTTTTAAAATTCTAATGTGTTTTTTTAACTTCTAGACAATTAATGATTTTAGAATTATTTTTATAACAACTTCTGTTGTGGTAAATTTGTTAAATGTAAGTTCTTGCACCAACTTTTATTATACGAGGCTCGTCCAGAAAGTAAGTTCCGTTTGGTAATAAAATTAAATTGTGTACAGATTCAGAAAAATTATTTATTGCACAACATTCCACATAACTGCCGAACTTTTTCAGGCATTTGTCATAGCGTGGCACAAGTTTTTGGATACCTTCTTCATAGAAGTTTGCGCCTGTGTCTTCAACCAGTTGGAAACATCTTCTTTCAGCTCGTCGTCATTGTTGAAGTGCTGACCGCCAAGGAAGGACTTGAGATGTGTGAACAGATGAAAGTCGCTATGGGCGAGGTCAGGGCTGTACGGAGGGTGGTCAAACACGTCCCAGCCAAATCCCTGTAGGAGGTTTTTCGTTACATTTGCAGTGAGTGGTCGTGCGTTGTCGTGAAGAAAAACAACACCTTTTGACAGCAACCCTCGGCGCTTATTCTGTATTGCGCGGGGCAATTTCCTAAGTGTCTCGCAGTAAGCATCTGCGTTGATTGTTTGACCACGCGGTAAGAAATCAATGAGTAAGATGCCTTTCCAGTCCCAGAACACTGTGCACATAATTTTCCGAGGTGTCAAGATTTGTTTCGGCTTAACCTTTGCTGGGGATGAAGTGTGCCTCCATTCCATTGATTGCCGCTTACTTTCAGGGGTGTCGTAAGAAACCCAAGTTTCATCTCCTGCGACTATCTGTGTCAGAAATTCTTCGCCGCCTTCATTGTAACGGGTCAAAAACTGAAGTGCACAACCCATCCGTTTTGTTTTGTGTTGCTCCGTAAGAATCTTTGGTACCCAACGTCGGCAAAGTTTACGAAAGTTCAGTTTTTCGGTGACAATTTCATGAATTAGTGATCGTGAGATTTGGGGAAATTCCATAGCGAGAGCACTAATTGTAAACCTGCGGTTTTCCCGGAGCTTGTCATCAATCACTTGAACCAGTTCTTCTGTAAGCAAAGATGGACGCCCACTTCGTTCTTCGTCGTGCACTTCACTACGTCCTTCATTGAACTGTCGGACCCATATTCTCACCATTGTATCACTCATCGCATTTTGTCCTTACACTTCGCAAATTTGCCGATATATTTCAATTGGTTTCACTTTCCTAGCATTCAGAAAACGAATCACAGATCTGATTTCACAAACGGCGGGATTTTCAATCAACACCGACATTGTACGAGTAAACATGCACAACAACGCGTACGCATGCGCCCTGTGTGCTTGCAATGCCATATGCAGGCCATATGATTACATCTGCCGCCCCTCAGTAATATTGTCACTGGAGTTGTTTCAAGACAATGCGCTGTGTAGAAATTATATTAAGGTACAGTGCTATTTGTTGTCACATATTCGCCAGTTTATTTACGCGAACATATGGACGGTGCGTATTCCATGTCGGTAATTTATTATAGTTCGATGTTGTGTTAATGTCCGACATGTTGGATTTGAGCGCACGCGTGAAGGTATCGTTACCTAATTGGTCAATGAACGAGCTCTGATTGGGTGGAGAAACTGTATCATAATGAAAAAGTGTGTTATAATGACCATCATTATGATACAGTTTTCTGACACATAATAGTGAGGGTCGAACATAAATGTTATTACCAAACGGAACTTACTTTCTGGACGTACTTCGTAATTTGCGCTGAGGAAGGCCACAAAGTGACCGAAACCAGTACAACATTCAAAGTACATGATATATTGAGTCATGATTTTAATCTTATTATTATATAAATACATTAATTATAATTTTTACACTTAACAATACTCTTCTCACACAAATAGGAAGTTTAATTGGATGACAAGTTTCGTTTGTCGAGTGAATGTCATCAGGTCTTGCTCGTTCATGTTTATGTACAACAGTACTTACAATTATGAAGTTACAGAAGTGTCTTATTAAAACTCAGCAATTTTTCTAGGTTTGTGCCGTGTCTTGTGTGGAGTAAACTTTGTAAAGAGTCACTTTTTTACCAATCAAATATATAATTTCAGTAGTATAGATCCCTCCTGCGGCGCTCACAAGCGACCGATCGTGACAAATGAGCATACAAATGAAAGAGAATAGACATTAGCAGTGACGAATTGCATTCTAATTTCATAAATATCAATTCTTGTAAGAAGTGTGCGATTTGTAAATACAGTTGTTGTAGGAAAATGCGCTACATCATTGCTGTTCAGTTCGCATTTTGGCCGTAGGGACGCCGGGGAAAGTGTGGTTTATGAACATGCGAGATTTCTCGCACAGGTCCGCTAGTTATTTATCTCAGTTAATCTGAAAGTGTTGCTTTGCTTGTTGTTAGTTTCTTTATGTATAAATATAAAATTAAATATATCTGAAACAAATCGTTCCTTATTGACAAAATGTAATTGAAATCTAAATGGTATTATATGAAACCACCAATTGCAGCATCAAATCAATGTTTCAAATTCTTAAAGCCTATAGTCAATCACTAGCTACAGCAATGGTACTACACACATCAAAAAAAGTTTTGCATCACCTCGGTTCCAAGAGTTCCGGAACCGTTAAATACAAAGGGAATAGAGATCAACACAAACAACATTTCAGCTCGTTTTATTGCTCATGAGACCCACACATTGCATGTTGTACCATCATACAGCTAGACTTTCAGCATTTGTGGTCCAGATTGCAGTACACACCACTACCTCTAATACCCAGTAGCACGTCCTCTTGCATTGATGCATGCCTGTATTCGCCGTGGCATACTATCCACAAGTTCATCAAGACACTGTTGGTCCAAATTGTCCCACTCCTCAACGACAATTCGGCGTAAATCTCTCAGAGTGGTTGGTGGGTCAAGACGTCCATAAACAGCCCTTTTCAACATATCCCAGGCATGTTCGATAGGGTTCATGTCTGGCGAACATGCTGGCCACTGTAGTCGAGCGATGTCGTTATCTTGAAGGAACGCATTCACAAGATGTGCACGATGAGGTCGAGAATTGTCGTCCATGAAGACGAATGCCTCTCCAATATTCTGCCGATATGGTTGCACTATGGGTCGGAGGATGTCATTCAGGTATCGTAAAGCCGTTTCGGAGCCTTCCATGACCACCAGTGGCGTACGTCGGCCCCACATAATGCCACCCCAAAACATCAGGGAACCACCACCTTGCTGCACTCGCTGGACAGTGTGTCTAAGACGTTCAGCCTGACCAGGGTGCCTCCAAACACGTCTCCGACGATTGTCTGGTTGAAGGCATATGCGACACTCATCGGTGAAGAGAACGTGATGCCAATTCCGTGGGGTCCATTCAGCATGTTGTTGGGCCCATCTGTACCGCGCTGCATGGTGTCGGGGTTGCAAAGCTGGACCTCGCCATGGACGTCGGGAGTTAAGTTGCGCATCATGCAGCCTATTGCGCACAGTTTGAGTTGAAACACGACGTCCTGTGGCTGAACGAAACGCATTATTCAACATGGTGGCATTGCTGTCAGGGTTCCTCCGAGCGGCAATCCGTAAGTAGCGGTCATCCACTACAGTAGTAGCCCTTGGGCGGCCTGAGCGAGGCCTGTCATCGACAGTTCCTGTATCTCTGTACCTCCTCCATGTCCGAACAACATCGCTTTGGTTCACTCTGAGACGCCTGGAAACTTCCCTTGTTGAGAGCCCTTCTTGACACAAAGTAACAATGCGGACGCGATCGAACTGCGGTATTGACCTTCTAGGCATGGTAGAACTACAGACAACATGAGCAGCGTACCTTCGTCCTGGTGGAATGACTGGAACTGATCGGCTGTCGTACCCCCTCCGTCTAATAGGCCCTGCTCATGCATGGTTGTTTACATCTTTGAGCAGTTTTAGTGACATCTATGAACAGTCAAAGGGACTGTATCTTGGATACAATATACACAGTCAACGTCTATATGCCGGAGATCTGGGAACCGAGGTGATGCAAAACTTTTTTTGATGTGTGTATTTAAACTTAACCCTCTTAGTGCCAAGCCATTTCCTGAAATACTTGCCAAGAATGCCAAGCCATTTTCAATGGTCATGCACACTATTCGAAAACAAATCATAAATACCACATTTCCAACGATAGAATCATTATTTTTGCTTTGCATTATAGCCAATACCTCATTCTTTCATACATTTTGTTCATGAAAGTAAATACAGCATCTAAGCTTTTTTAATTGAGGTTATTCTGATAATTTATTGTTCAATTTTTCATTTTTTGTGTGTAAAAATCAGTTTTGAGCCTATACTAAGGTCACCTAAGTGTCATATTCGAAGAAACACTACGTGTCCAGCTGTACAAAGTTCTTAGATATATCTGCAGGCAGAGAACTTCAACAAGAAGAAAACAACTGCACCGCAATTTTGACGGGAACGCGCGTGATTGGGGGAGCGCAAAGGGAGGGCGTGAATACAAACTCAAACCTATCGCGTAACGGACTTCGAAGGAAAAAAGTAAACACCGCACAGGCAAGCTTGAAACCTCACCTTTCCAATAGTATGAAATAATCACGGACATATGTCTACAGAAATCTACAAATATAAGATAAACAGCGCGCTGCTTTGGCTCTTTTGGCGCGAGCCGAATAGCATATCTTTTAGGCGATGATACATTCTTTCTGGAAGATATCAAACTGCTCTTCAAGCTACCCAACACGGCTGTCCTGAACGCGCGTGGTCTTGGAAAGGAGGGGAAAAAAAGCACGTCAAATTCCAAAATAATTTTTTGATACAGAAGCACTGAATAATCACGCATGGAAAGGATCAAACTTCAAGTTACGTCACGTCTTCACGCGTTACAATGCAATGGGTTTACCTAGTAAAATATATACAATAACAAAATTTCACAAATTGACAGAAAAGTGCATATGTCGCCTATGTGGGGAGCTATGCTCCTGTACCATCTTGGAAACTGTGCTGAAAGACCACAACCGATCAGCACATTTACAAAAGACTGATTCAGTGTGTTCTTATTACTTCATCATCATAATCGATTTTGCCCAACTCAGGACCATGATTTCAGTTTTCTTTGGCGCCAGTATTCCTTCATTCTCTTGCTCACAGCTTCTTTCTTTTCAGCTGTCCAATGTTGCCTCTTCTTGGTCGCTGTTTCTGGCTCTAGGAACCCCTCAAATGTGGATGTCTTATTTCTGAAAGTGGTTCTGTTGCGGATGTCTTGATCAGTGATGTTCATAACTTTTAGATCCTTCTTGGTGTTAGCAAACCATTTTCCATAAGAGTGGCTTTTTCTATTGGGCTTGTTGAAGTGGTGAAAAATTTTCTTAGCGAGTCTGTCGTCAGGCATTCTTGAAACATGTCCAAAGAATTTAACCCTTCGTTTTCGTATGGTATCTGAGATTCTGCTGCAGATTGTATATACTTCTTTGTCACTGCGTAATCGGTATGTGTCAGCACATTTCTTTGATCCGAGAAATTTTCATAAAAAATTTTACCTCAGTAGTGTTGGAAAATATCTTTTATCTATTGTTTAAATCAACACTACAATTCTTGGCAACACGTGAGACTACATAATTCGTAGTGATCAGAATCTGATGATGTTCGCTTGACGAATGAATTTAGTAATTCAATGAAACCCCTGTTTGTGTGAGATATGTATAAATAGTTCATGTCTTTTTTTTTTATTATATCGTTTACGGCCATTAGAGACTTTGTCAAACAACTGTTACACCTTCATAGAAGCCCAGTATCGTTGCATTCTTTCCCTGGCAGCCCGTCGCATTTCCACCGTCCATCCACTGTTCAGTTTGCTTTCACCGTGAAAGCCCTTAAAGTTATAGACCCCACTGCCGGTACTTGATTCTATTAGCGATCCTTCCTGACCTCCCTGAACCACTTATCAGAGAATGTAGGTCTGTCATCAAGTATGGTGAAAATTCTACTAGTCAACCTATGTATTTATTTTATTTAGCGTATCGCCTTACAAATACAATATGTAATTTTCCACCGAATAAATAGTATACACAAGAGCATATCCTCGTAAACATCTCTTTTGGATTTCCTCTATTTCAACAACTGACAAAGTATTCCAAGTTATGCTATTAATTTGGTTTTACACATTTTAAAGCAACAAAACAAACATATATTGCATACATTTATATTTAAAGATCATTAATTCACACAAGGGCACTCCAATAAGCCTTCAACTTGAAGTTTTGGCGTCTTGCTGATTTAACAAGCCAAACAGGAGCAGCTATTTAAATTGATAAAGTTCTGACGGCGTTGTTACTGGCGGTTCTTGGTTATATTCCATGTTCATTATTGTATCTTGATGGGGAGAGGGATATGTCCGGCCACCTGTTCGCTGTCAACCTAATTCATGTGCAGTGCCTTTGTTTCAAGTGGTGGCCGGCCAGCAAGCTTCTCACAGCGGGGCCACGTGGTGGCGTGCTTCTAACCGGTTCTGTCCGCACAGCTGCGCATACTCCATGTGCTTATTAGACATTTGAAGGGACTTGATACATTGTGAGACAACGTGTTTGTGTTCGTCTTCATGGTATAGGGTCGTTATAATGCCGAACAATGAATTTACTTGAATTTAAGGTCTGGGAATATCCCACTCAGCTGACAAGCAGCACGCTGTTGACCGCGAAGCGGTCTCGCTGTATGTCGGCCGGCCACCACTTGAAACAAAGGCACTGTATTAACATTATTCATGCTTTTGGAATATCGCAGTGTGAAAATAAAATTTAAAATTCTAGACGTTTCGAGAGGAACCTTGTCTCGTTTTTCAATAAAATTCTATTGAAAATTTAAAATTCTAGATGTTTCGAGAGGAACCTTGCCTCCTTTTTCAACAGAATTCTATTTAAAATTTAAAATTCTAGATGTTTCGAGAGGAAACTTGCCTCCTTTTTCAACAGAATTCTATTTAAAATTTAAAATTCTAGATGTTTCGAGAGGAACCTTGCCTCCTTTTTCAACAGAATTCCATTTAACATTTAAAATTCTAGACGTTTCGAGAGGAACCTTGCCTCCTTTTTCAACAGAATTCTATTTAAAATTTAAAATTCTAGATGTTTCGAGAGGAACCTTGCCTCCTTTTTCAACAGAATTCTATTTAAATTTTAAAATTCTAGATGTTTCGAGAGGAACCTTGCCTCCTTTTTCAACAGAATTCCATTTAACATTTAAAATTCTAGACGTTTCGAGAGGAACCTTGCCTCGTTTTTCAATAGAATTCTATTGAAAATTTAAAATTCTAGACGTTTCGAGATGATCCTTGCGTCCTTTTTCAATAGAATTCTATTGAAAATTTAAAATTCTAGACGTTTCGAGAGGAACCTTGCCTCGTTTTTCAATAGAATTCTGTTTAAAATTTAAAATTCTAGACGTTTCGAGAGGAACCTTGCCTCGTTTTTCAATAAAATTCTATTGAAAATTTAAAATTCTAGATGTTTCGAGAGGAACCTTGCCTCGTTTTTCAATAGAATACCATTTAAAATTTAAAATTCTAGATGTTTCGAGAGGAACCTTGCCTCCTTTTTCAACAGAATTCTATTTAAAATTTAAAATTCTAGATGTTTCGAGAGGAACCTTGCCTCCTTTTTCAACAGAATTCTATTTAAATTTTAAAATTCTAGATGTTTCGAGAGGAACCTTGCCTCCTTTTTCAACAGAATTCTATTTAAAATTTAAAATTCTAGATGTTTCGAGAGGAACCTTGCCTCCTTTTTCAACAGAATTCTATTTAAATTTTAAAATTGTAGATGTTTCGAGAGGAACCTTGCCTCCTTTTTCAACAGAATTCTATTTAAAATTTAAAATTCTAGATGTTTCGAGAGGAACCTTGCCTCCTTTTTCAACAGAATTCTATTTAAATTTTAAAATTCTTGATGTTTCGAGAGGAACCTTGCCTCCTTTTTCAACAGAATTCCATTTAACATTTAAAATTCTAGACGTTTCGAGAGGAACCTTGCCTCGTTTTTCAATAGAATTCTATTGAAAATTTAAAATTCCAGACGTTTCGAGATGATCCTTGCGTCCTTTTTCAATAGAATTCTATTGAAAATTTAAAATTCTAGACGTTTCGAGAGGAACCTTGCCTCGTTTTTCAATAGAATTCTGTTTAAAATTTAAAATTCTAGACGTTTCGAGAGGAACCTTGCCTCCTTTCTCAATAGAATTCTATTGAAAATATAATTTTATTGAAAAAGGAGGCAAGGTTCGTCTCGAAACGTCTAGAATTTTAAATTTTATTTCCACTCGGAAATATCCCAAAAGCATGAATATTTTAACAGTATTCCGGGCCATAAAAGCCTTAATCTACACAAAGGCACTGTATTTATTACAAGCACTTTGTAATTACTTATTGTTACTCTCCACCCAAGCTAATTGGGTACACTCGTGCTGACCAATGACATGCGATTCTTTTAATTTAAAAAAGAGGAATATGTGCCAAAATGTAGAATTACTAGAAAACGAAAAGGATGAACAAAACAATTGACTGTGTATATGTATTTTTCTCTTCGTCTTAATGTATTGCTAGTATTAATAAGAGTTGATAATTGATGTATTATATATGTGTATATTTTGTAATGTATTTAATGTGTGTACTTTCGACCAAACCTAGTCAGTTCAACTTGTATATGTACTAACCTCATTGTAAAACAGACACCATCTTTGTAAACAATGTTCTATTTTCGAAATATGTAAGCTAGTTTCTTTGTAAATGTAATATTGATGAATAAAAGATTATAAGTGTATTATCATTCAACCTCTGTTTTATTATTGTACAAGTATCACTATAATAATAATAATAATAATAATTGCCACGGTATGTGAATGGTTATCGTTGCGGATTACTAACCCCAAGCTTGCAGGTTCGCTCCTGGCCGTGGTAAGTGATATTTTTTTTAAGTCGGCAAAAATCACGACACGCATGTCATACGATGTTGGCATGTTAAAGAACCCATTTGAATTCAGTAGTCCGTGTTCATAATGGCAAAATTAATCTCGGGATTTTCCCCCAACACAAAGTTCCCCATTTCTCCACTAGAAAGCGCTATAGGCCTAGTGTCAAGGAGCTTAGATATCTAACCCCCTTGACTTTCATAGTGCTTCAAGGAACAACAATATTCGACATGCAAACTGCCCTCTGGGTGTCAAATAATAAGGCTTGCACCCAGCACCCGAGGCGATACGATATTATTATTATTATTATTTGGATAACACTCGTGCAGATGCGAGGCAGTTGTGGATAAAGTTTTGTTTAACCGCACATCCCTTTTATCGAACCTGCAGACTTGGCTACTAGATGGCATCGCAGTCAGCACCCGGCGGTGAACGTTGGTACTATTAGTGTGTTATCAATTCTAACCTACAAAATTTGGCTTCACACAAGTGTAATTAATGGAAGGTTATTTTTCAGGCCATAAATCTATGACATGGGACCGCCGGCTTTTCTTACCCTCCGAAGGAAGGCATACTGACGGTAGTATTTGGTAGCAAAAGTAGGAACTACAGTACTTGAATTGAAACATATAACACACACTAATACAGCCATCACAATTAACACTGGTTATCAGACAGATTCTACACACACACACAAAGTACACGGGGCTACATGACCTATAAATAAAGCCCTGCGCGGATAAACCCGCGGATATCCGCAAAATATTTCGCTACGCGGATGTAATTTGCATGGCTGTGCGGATAGCGGATACGCTGCAGATAATGTTTGGAGTAAATTTGCGGATAGTTTTTAGAATACAATGTGTAACTTACGATAATATCACCTGTTTGATATAACAATCTACAGCTTCATGCCTAAAAGAGGAATACTCCTATAATGCGTACGAAATATTCAGGCATGTTTTGCACTTATACACGAGAAGATTACATTTTTTAAGTACCGTATGTTTGTAGTAGATGGTCTTGACATGTCATCAATTCTCACTGCCATTATTTTTTACTACACGTACGAGATATCATGCTGTCAATGAGCTTGTTAGTTCATCGTGGTGACATCATCAAAATTCCTCAAGTCAGCTATACTTCGCAGTCTAATAAGCTATCCTGGAAGATCTGTAGATTTATTTCCAACTTGGCACAGAAACACGTGGGCTGTGATATTGCAACGGAGAGAATTATGACATCAACTATGCGAATATGGATGGATCAAGAGGCAGAAGGATGATGACTGACTTGGAATTTCCGGCCAAATGTCAATCCCTTTCTCCAAGCGTAAAGATAAGTCACTAGTGAATGTTACCGCGACCGGGGGTTTGAAAATCATTTCACCAACATGGATAAAATATCTACTAAAATGAATTAAGGCGAATATTCTTTAGTGCGTGAATCAAAGCTCAAGTCAACGATATGGCAGCCATTTGGTTACATTTTCAATGGAAACGAAAAGGTGAACGATATAGTAGGATGTTTTACCAGTAAAAACGTGTATTTATACTGAGGACACAAATCCGGCACATCAAACTTACTGCAGCACACGTGCATTCCTGGAAAATAATAAACTAGAAGCTACTGCACCAAATCGTATATAGCCTACAAAACAAAAAGGTTTAGTGCGATATGTATATTTTTATATTATGTGTAAATAAAAAGTAGTTCTAGCATCCGAAATTGTTGAATATCATTTCTAGGACCCGGATATTTATGACATATCATAATTTTCCGTTATGTTTCTTCCATAACAAATGTAAGATGATGGTTTAAGCTAATCTCATTCAAGTTAAGTCATTAAGCATAATTAACATTCGAACTGAAAAGGGTTGCAATTCTGGCTGTAACATTCATTTTAAACATAGCACAGGGGAACGACTTTCTCCTCAAATGTCTAAATGTGTTGGTTTAACACTTTATGCTTTATCTAATAAATTAACAAGATGTTCAGGAAAGAACATATAGCCTACTTTCTCCTAAATGCATGGGTATTGTTATAACTCTTTGTCCTTTTCAAGGAGGATGATTGAATGTTGGTTGTAGTAGCTTGTTGAAATACAACGTGCTATAGGGATATTAAACATGAATATGAGGTGCCCGTTGCTAGTGCTACCTCTGTACCAAATTTCGTTCAATTCGGTTTCACCGTGTTTGAATTGATAGGGGGAATCGATTTGCACACATACTTGGCCACCATCTGCAAACTATTGGGCTGATGTTCTTGCAGTTTGGTCAGAATATGTTTCCCACATAAAGATATGGTGTTGCAAAATTTGGTAGAGACTAGATTATTAGGTTGGTCGTAATTACATTTTAGCTTTTAACATTTGGGTGGCCGCGATTACGTTTCCGTCAAGATGGCGGCGGTATAAAACATGACACTGAGGTGCCCTTTGCTAGTGCTACCTCTGTACCAAATTTCGTTCATTCAGTTCCACCGTGTTCGAATTAATAAGGGGAATCGATTTTCACACAAAGATGGCCGCCATCCGCAAAATATTACGCTAATGACCTATTAGTTTGGTCAAAGGATGCTCCCTCCATAAAGGTATGTTGTTGCTAAATTTGCTAGAGATCGGATGATTAGGCTAATCGTAATTTGATTTAAGCTTTGAACATTTGTGTGGCCGCCATTACGTTTCCGTCAAGATGGCGGCGATATAAAACATGACACTTAGGTGCCCTTTGCTAGTGCTACCTCTGTACCAAATTTCGTTCATTCGGTTCCACCGTGTTCGAATTAATAGGGGAATCAATTTTGACATAAAGATGGCCGCCATCCGCAAACTATTAGGCTAATGACCTATTAGATTGGTCAAAGAATGCTTCCTCCATAAAGGTATGTTGTTGCAAAGTTTGGTAGAGATCGGATGGTTATGTTAGTCGTAATTTGATTTAAGCTTTAAACATTTGTGTGGCCGCCATTACGTTTCTGTCAATATGGCGGCGATATAAATCATGACACTGAGATGCCCTTTGCTAGTGCTATCTCTGTACCAAATTTTGTTCCATTCGGTTTCACCGTGTTTGAATTCTGCTTTGAACATTTATAGATTACTTATAGGTAGAGCCCTGCGCGGATAAACAAAACGTTATCCACATCCGCCCCACATCCGCACAACTGTTATCCACATCCGCACGACTATTATACGCCTTCGAGCAGAATACTAATAATACTTGGTGTAGCCTACAAGACGTAGAATATGGGCCACGGAAATTTATCCCCATCTCATTGGGCTATACCCTTTGCCGCTGTTTTAAACTCTTTTATATACCTCAGAACTTTGGCGGGAGCTTGCATCGTACCCTTTCCCTTCTTCTCTGTTAAAGAGAGCCTTTAAATAATCTGTAGGGGTGGTAGAAGGCGCTAAGACGTATAGGTCCCCAATTTCTCCTACACGAACTGTACCATACTATGTCCTTACCCATGAATGAAATTCGATTATTCCAGTTCATAGCAGATGACATTTATGAGCGTAGACTTGTGCGCCTCGCTCCACGTGGCCCCTCTGGGTCCACGTGTAAGATTGACGAGCTCATGGGAGGTGTAAAGTGGGAGTAGAGTCAGCGTGACCTAGTATCGAGATAAATAATTGTATGACAAATGTTTCAACTCGGATAAAATATACAGGGTTGGTTTGTTTGTTTCCTCAGTTTAGGGGCTGCGACAACGCAGTCATGTAGCCCCATGTACTTTGGGTGTGTATAGAATCTGTCTGATAGCCGGTGTTAATTGTGATGGCTGTATTAGTGTGTGTTATCTGTTTTTAATTCAAGTAAGGATTGCAGACATTCGATTTTCAAGTAGTTACCACTTTTACTACCAAATGCCACCGCAGTCGGCTCCTGGCGACGAACGTTGGAGCCTAAGAGCGTTAGTCAAATATAACCTATAATTTGGCTTCACACAAGTGTAGTTAGTGGAAGGTTATTTTCCATGCCATAAATCTATGACATGGGTTCGCCGGCTTTACTTCCCCTCCGAAGGAAGGCATACTGAGGGATTTTTATTGCTCTTAAAAATTCCGACGACTTCGATCAGGTTTGAACCCGCAACCTTGGGCATTGAAGTTCAGCATGCTACCAACCAGCCCACCAAAGCCGCCTTTAAGAAACATACAACTACAATAAAGTATAATAATTTATTTATTTTATTTATCGTATGGCTTTTAGTGCCGGGAGTGTCCGAGGACATCTTCGGCTAGCCTGAGTCTGTAGCTACTTCCAGCGGACACCCTTAGGATGAGCTACAAGTTCCGTTCAATTTCAAGTAGTTCCAACTTTCGCTACCAGATATCAATAATACATAGTGGTGAACGTTGGAACTTTGATAGAGCTTTCCGACGAAATCTAACCTAACAATTTAGCTTCACACAAGTTTAGTCTGTGGAAGGATCTTTAATATGTCATAAATCTATGACATGGGACCGCCGGCTTTACTTCCCCTCCGAAGGAAGGCATACTGAAGGATTTTTATTGTTCTTAAAAAAATCTGACGACTTCGATCAGGTTTGAACCCGCAACCTTGGGCATAGAAGCTCAGTATGCTACCAACTACGCCACCGAAGGCGCAGTATAATAATAATAATAATTATTATTATTATTATTATTATTATTATTATCATCATCATCAAACGGAAAAGGGCAAAGGAGCTAGCTCTCAGTCACAAAATGAATCAATGGCAACAGAGTTGGGAAGATATTTCCCGAGGGAAATGAACGAAGAAGCTGATACCATCCCTAGCTGACTGGGTCAACCGGAATCATGGTTAAGTGAACTATTACCTCACACAGTTCCTGACAGGTCACGGATACTTCCAAAAATGTCTCCGCAGAATAGAGCGAGTGGGTAGTCCGGTGTGTATATACTGCAATACCATCGATGACGCACTCCACACTTTCTTTGTTTGTGTCCATTGACTGCCAGAAAGAAGATTCTTGGATGCTGAGCAGAGAGAACTGACACCAGATATCAAACTCGGCCGAAGTCATCGGATTTTTAAGAGCGTTAAAAATCCCTCAGTATGCCTTCCTTCAGAGGGGAAGTAAAGCCAGCGGCCACATGTCATATATTTATAACATGTAAAATAATCTTCTAATAACTACAATTGTGTGATGCTAAATTTGTAGGTTAGATATGATTACCGCTCTATTAAGTTCTAACGTTCGCCGCCAGGTGCCAGTTGTGGTGGCATCTAGTAGCCACTTACGCAGCTAGGTGTCGTTGACGGTAGCATTTGGTAGCAAATGTAGGAACTACTTGATATTGATCGTCTGCAGTCCTTACCTGAATTACAGATAACACACACTAATACAGCCATCACAATATTAACATCGGTTATCAGACAGATTCTACACACACCCAAAGTACATGGGGCTACGAGATCGCGTTGTCGCAGCCCCTAAACTGAGGAACCAACCAACGATGACTCCAGACAACATCGTCCATGTTTTGCTGAAAAATCAAGAATCCTGAGATCAGGTAGCAGTGTATGTGGAAAGTACTTAGCGCCAAAAGAAGAGGGACTTAGATGCTTATGAGCGACAATAAAGGAGAATTGAGGGAAGAAGAAGGATAAGAGGCTTCACGCACGACGCCGTCCTGAAGTAATGCGAGATCGGTTCCGTAGCGGAGACACACGTCGTAGGAGAGGGGTACCGTATGTGTTTTTTATTGGGAAAGAATTCCACATCCTTGTGGAGTGCGGACTCCTACAAGCATCTCAGGCAAGATTTTCAACATTCCCTCGTAAAAAATCTTATATACTGTATAATACACATCAAAAAAGGATGTTCGTTTGTTCGTCTTTTATGCGTTCATAAACCATTCAGCCGATTGCGATCAAATTTTGGTGATTTGCTGTGCACACTTCCGAAATAATTATAGGCATAGTTAATCCAAATTACAATAGACAGCGCGTGAGTAGTTTAAACAAATGCGTGTTGGCGATGCGTTCATATACAATTCATCCGATTGGTGAGTTGTTGTGCACAGTTCCGCAAAAGTTATAGGCGTAGTAAATCCAATGTACAGTATATGGCGCGCGAGTAGCTTCAACAAAATGGCGTGCGTTTGTTTCAAGAAAGTCCCACATGCGTTCATATACCATTCATCCCATTGCGATGAAACTTGGGTGAGATGTTCTGTACACTTAAGGTAAGGTTTCTGACTTAGTAAATCCACTTAACAATAGGTAGCGTACGAGTAGAATCAACAAATGAGTGACGACGGGCGAAGCGTTTCAAGAAAGTCCTGTATGCGTTCACATATCATTTGTCCGATAGCGATGAAACTTGGGTGAGAGGTTGTGTACACTACAGGCAAGGTTTATGGTATAATAAATCCATGTTATAATAGGTAGCGCACCAGTAGATTCAACAAATGAGCGACGACGCGCGAAGCGTTTCAACAAAGTCCCGTATGTGTTCATATAGCCTACTATTCGTCTGATAGCGATGAAACTTGGATGAGATGTTGTGTACACTTCAGGGAAGGTTTCTTGCTTTGTAAATCCATTTTACAATAGGTATCGCACACCTAGATTCAACAAATGAGCGACGGCACGTGAATCGTTTAAACAAAGTCTTGTATGCGTTCATATACCATTCATCCGATTGCTATGAAACTTTGGCGAATTGTTGTACACACTCCAGGAAAGGTTTCCGACTTAATAAATCCCTTTTACAATAGGTAGCGCACGAGTAGATTCAACAAATTAGTAACGGCGCGCGTATCGTTTTAAAAAAAATCCCTATGCGTTCATATACCATTCATGCGATTACAATGAAATTTGGTGAAATGTTGTTTCCACTCCCGCGAAGATTTCTGATTTAGTAAATCCATTTTACAGTTGGTAGCGCACGAGTAGTTTCAACTAATGAGCGACAACGCGTGAATCGTTTCAACCAAGTCCCGTATGCGTTCATATAGGCTACCATTCATCCAATTATGATAAAACTTTGGTGAGTTGAGTACAGTCCTGCGAAGGTGTATGAATTAGTAAATCCGTTTTTCAATGGGTGGCGCACAAGTAGATTCAACAAATGAGTGACGGCGCGCGAATCGTTTAAACAAAATCCCGTATGCGTTCATATGCCATTCATCCGATTGCGATGAAACTTTGATGAGTTGTTGTGTACACGCCAGGGAAGGTTTTCGACTTAGTAAATCCATTTTACAATAGGTAGCCTACGAGTATATTCAACAAATAGGTGACGACGCTCGAATCGTTTCAACCAAGTCCCGTATGCGTTGTACCCTTGCACAAGGCCTTCAGAACAGGACTCTGTCGCCGGGGCATGAACGGTACACTAGCTTGAATATGAAACTGTTCTGGATATTATAGGAAGATCACTAGGGCTGAATAAAATTCATCATACACAGATTCTGAATGAGAATAAACAAATGTAATGCACCAAACACCAGTACAGCAAAAACAAATAAATGAAATAAAACCAAAATAGTAGAAATGAAATTTAAAATAATAATAATAATAATAATAACTCAAAGGTAAAATAAATCAAATACGGAATCAATAAAATTAAGTCAAAATCAAAAATATAAACAATGGACTAATTAATGTCCAATAACCACCAATTAAATGCTAATCAGCATCAATTAATATTTATCATACTAGTTATGATGTATGATTACAATCAAATTTATTAACAAATAAAAACCAATCATATGGCAAAATAAAGAAAATGAATCGAAATGAAATCTGGTTAACACCAGTTAGCCTTAATTGCCATAATCAAATTTATTAATTACGATGATAAGATATCATCAGAAAGTTAAGTTATTAAGAGATGAGGGATCAAGAGGGTCCGGTCAACAGCAACAACAGTATGGATTAAGAAAAAGAAACCCAATTATACGAAATTAATCAATCATTAATCTGAGTAAACATAATGACCATTGAGTCTAATATCATCCAATTACATTTCTGATACATGGTATGTTCAATATCAGAGACATCCATGGCCATTCCGAAGTATACATTATAGCCTAGCCATTGACTTATTTAATTATTAATGGCGTTTAATTAACATTTACTAGAATCCCTCCGTTAAATAAAAGTTTACCCTCATATCAAATCTTAACCTTCATGGCATTAATTATGTATTTCTATCTGCAAACATGAATATGATTTATGCATCTTATTTACATACTCTTGTAAATTAATTATGGAAGCCTTTCCGTACGGAATCTTAATGTCCAATCCCGACATTACTTTGGACGTCTTAGCTTTAAAACAAATTAGCTGAATCAATGAAGCCATTTAGTTTCCTTAGCCTTGAAACACACTTACAAGTTGTCACACATTACATTAGCATATTAGCGATATGGCGAGCCTGGCTTCGGTCCTTGCGTTCGACGTGATACACTTTCGAACCAAGCACTCGATGCCTTGTCAAATAATTCATGGATATTTAATAAACAAACTAAGAAAAATGCCTTAAAAACAAACAAAAATAGCATCATAAAAAATGATGACTAATCATTTGCCTATCAAACTTGGGTTGGATAAACATGAAAAACAATTAATAATTCCAACCAAACATTATTAAAATAATCGTATCGTGTCAGAGTCACGTTAGGCAACGGTGAATGTATTTGAAGCCGCGACCCCTAGAAAAAATGGACATGACACAGAATAAATACCTTGTATCAGTGTTATGTTAAACAACGGTGAATGTATTTGAAGCCGCGACCCCTAGAAAAAAATGGACATGGCACAAAATGTTCTAAGTGGCATATTTAATAGGATCAATATGTATTTAGGGGTATTCGCTACCTACACATTTCTTACCTTGAATGCCTTATCTTGCAGAACGCGGTTACAATAGAACAAAGCATGGTCCATTCAACAATTATCGAGAAAAAGAAATCTCAAGATAATTTTGAACCAAAATAACTATATAAAAAAAACTAACAATAATTATTTTCCAGAACCAAAAATAATTATTCATGAACACAGGACTCTAAGGTCACTGTCTAGGTAGTACCCATTTAAAAAGACTGATCGACCAGGCATAAACAAAAGGATTTCGAACACGGGACCGCAAGGTTACTGCCTACCTAGCACCCGTTTAAAATAGTTTCTGGACCAGGCACAACAAGAGGATATCGAACCCAGGACTGTATGGTCAGCAGACAAAACCGTCCCTTACATCAAAATGATCAGTAAAAGAAACACTATCGATTGGAGGCATCAGGATAGTAACCCAACGTATCCTTACGTAAATATTAAACTTGGGACCAAACATAACAAAAATTTTAAAGAATCGCTGCGACCAGCACGCGAGTCCAGAGTGGACCCCTCTCTTTGTGGAAAATGACAATGGGCGAGCCGCGCCTCCTGTCTAACCTTGACCGTGAAAAGGTAGAAATGCAAGTCTTCACCCCTTCCTGGCTAACATATGATTATATTCTTACCAGCTGTGCGAGCCAGATCATAGTTCTCTTGAACATAACTTAATTATTACAATCATCGCGTTATAACTCAAACCGTTCTCTTACCTGTGAGATATTATTGCAATGTGAATTCTTCATCTTCACCCCTCTGTGCGGTATGATTTCAATCAGATATATATATTAATTATAGCATTATTTTATCTGTGCTTATTTGCCACTACCTTACACATACAATTTACTTAATATCATTGTAAACTTATCATACTTTCATCCGACATCTTCTCCTCAGGTCATATTTACCTGACATTATTATCTATTTTATCTTATATCATCGTAGATTTCTCCTTACAACATCTTACCTGTATGACCTTATATATCACACGCGTTCTATAAAAACCAATATAACAAATAGTGAGGCTGGCTCAGCCGTCACTTCTTAAATAATTCACGCCTTTGTAAACTGTCCTATAAACTTTACTCATTGCTACACCATAATACTCCATATCATCCATCACATTACACCATGGTCCTTTAAATATCGTCCCAAAAAAAATCATCGGCTATTAATTCATCCGGTGTGTAAATACATAAATTACTATCTCTGGTCATTGACACGAAATAATGAGATTTTGCCTGGAAAGGGCATCTATCGAGATACCATGCTTCGTTCGTTCTACTCGGGGGAAAAACACAGGGGATATTTCTACCACACATTTATAAATAAAATAGGGAGTTCTACCATGTGTTTTATGTACGGATACGATTACCTAGCAATATCCTTACGTTAAATTAGGCACTTTTAATTCATTAAAATAATTATTCTGATCATTAATCCTTATGAGCGAACCCAGCTCCGTCAGATGCACAACTATGGTCGCCATTGACACAGTCATTGTACACACAAGATAAAACAAATCAAAAGAAAACAAATAACATGCTAACATTATGGCGATGAAATCCATGAATTATTTGACACTGTAAAATGTAATCAAAAGGTACTCATCACATTGAAGGCTCCTTCGTCATCTTTGCATAAGCTGGACCAGAGGCCCGCAACAGTATAACTTAACACATGACCTCCATGGCCAGTTCGAATCCCATCATGATGATGTAACACCACTCGCTAATATCACTGCAATCCTCCATTATCACTAGGTTGCTATAAGCCAGCACCCTTTTAAAATTCACACACACACATATTTAATTAGATTATGCACCACTAAAAAAATATACATTAGTGGACTATACACTTGTGTCATAGATGACAAATTCTCACACTATTTCCACACTTGTCGCGGACACATTTTCTGTTACATATTTTTCACTTGAATTACATATAATTTCACATCCGTCCTTACTGTTATACACATTCACAGCTCAGTATTCATTTTTAATATTATTTCGCATCAGCCGAACAATGGACTGTGCGTCTCGTACATTAATGCTTGGCGTGGTGCTACATAGACCAGCATCCATTAATGTTGGCTGAATGATGAACAATGCCCGCTGTCACAGACTTCACCCACATATATGACAATATGGTTGCCAATTCACAGTTTTGTACATACGACACCAAATGCTCCTTTCACAATCATAGGCTACAGTAATCAGGTACCTTAATTTATAGACAAAAATATGGCCTTGTTAATCATATGGCACATGACGAAACTCGATCATAGGCTAAATTTATATCATCAGCGCTTGGGTAGAACTAATTTCTTACTGAAGGACGCTGTCTCCTCTCTCTCACACACTCGACGTTGTCAAATTTCCTTGCGCAGGGACTATTTCTACTCGGTGAACACAGAGATATTTAATCCGTTACCGCATTCCCAAAATTCTTGATAATAATTAGATTCATCATGGGCGTTTCAGATCATTCCTGTAATGCCTTGATCTCTTGTAACTAACTGAGGCGTACTCTTTAAGGGCGGAGTCAAGCATCTACTGCGTGCTAACTTGAGATAGTTACTGCGTTTTGGCAAGATTATCAGAATTCGCTGGAGTGCTCCTGCTCTGAAACTTGCAGGCAAGCGACTTGTGACGCACCTGCTCTGCCCATTGTGTGAAAACCACAAATTTCTCCCTGTCAGAACTGCCAAGCCATATACAGTTTATGTGATCTCAACACGGCAGAAAGATCCTAGTTATTATTATAATCATTACATAATGATGATTTCATTCTCATTAACATCATGACATTGCCCTATATAAGTACTCCAATGACGTAATGTGTCCTAAGACGTAGGTCAAGGGCACATCTCCCTCCTTCTTAGTTTGGAAAACTGCTGAGGTTACGAAGAGTTTTTACAATTCAACAATACTCGGCAACATAATCAATTTTAACAATGTCATGTCTTCATCATCGACCTTCTTTCGAAGCTGGCTTTCTAATGGACTCCAAATTAATTCTGATCGAGAAATTCTTCAAGCAGCCTCTTATTCTCAGCTTTAAATTCTGCATTTATCCTTAGTTCACTCTCTCTTAGCATTATCATATTCTTCACGCAGCTTTATCCAATGACAGTCGTGATTATTTGTCCGCTGATTCTCTTCTTCTGCTTCCGATGGTTCTTCTACTTGGAATGGATCTTCCCCTTCTTCTTTCTTCCCCACTACGTTGACTTGGTGTTGGACCTCATCTTCTTCGGCGGGATAGTACAGTTTTAGATTCTGTGCGTTATAGACAGACTCGACTCCAGTGCGTAGGTGTTTCACTTTATAAGCATTATTTCCAATCACCTTTATGACTCGGTACGGTCCATAGAATATCTCGCAAAATTTTGAGTACATTCGCTTCGCTGGATCGGACACTGCTGGTCGTTTCACCAAGACCAATCCTTCCAATTCCAAAGGACGGTGAAATCTTTTATTACGCACTCTACGTAATCGACGATCAGCTTGTTTCTTCAAATAAGTTGTCGTGGCCTGTATGGTTAATTCATGGCTTGGTCGTGCGTCCAATGGACACGGCAAGATGTTCTTCCACGGTCGATCCGGACATCGATTTAAGTGAAGGACTGTGGGGATCTGTCCTGTGCTCTCATGGATCGTATTGTTTATACAGAATTCCATTACGGGTAATACGTCGACCCACTTCCAATGCTGATCAGAACAGTAAATTCGGCAATATTTTGCGATCTCCCGCATTATTCTTTCTGATGGATTTCCCTCAGGATGGCGCACTGAACTCAACACGTGCCGGACATCTAACCTCACCATCTCACTCCTAAACTCGGCACTAGTGAAATAACTGCCGTGGTCCGTAAGACAGAATTCCATCTTCCCTAACGTTGGAATTACCCTTGCCTTAATTCTGTTCAGTACCTGTTTAGTGTTTAACTTCTGAACTGGACATAACACCACGTATTTTGTAAATACATCGATGCTGACGAGAATGTATTTGCATCCTCTTCTGCCTTTTGGTAATGGACCATAACCGTCCATGGCGACCAGTTCGCACGGCTTCTGTGGCAGTAGAGGTTTGGGATATTGCTTCATGAGGAATGAGTTTGGCTTAACCCTTTGACATTTGTCACAGGTCTTCAAAACACTGCGAATGGTTTCCCTTAATTTGGGCCATACAAATGCTTCTTGAATAAGAGCACTTGTCTTATCGATTCCTCCATGTCCAGATATGCTATGTGCGTGCCAGACTAGACCTCTCTGTAAAGAAGGTGGCACCACAATCCTTGATTTCTCGCGATCGGGATCCACGTACTTGTGCAGCAGGTTATCATACCAAATATAACTTGTCGAAATTTTCTCCGCTTCCAAATATGCGGGCGTTCCTCGTTGCAATCTTCCTCTTAATTAATTGATGATCATATTCATCCACGGATCCTTAACTTGTTCAGCCTGAATTTCTCCCAGTTTAACCAAAAATTCCTGATCTGCCTGAGTGAGCCTGACTTGATGTACAGATACTACTCCTTCTCCTCGTTCTGGGTTTCGACTTAATGCGTCGGGTATCACATTGAATCTTCCTGGGCAGTGTTCAATGTCAATATTGAACTGTTGAACATACAACGACCATCTGTTCACTCGCTCGCTAGCCATGGGAGTTTTCAATAGGAAGATAAGGCTCTTGTGGTCGGTTCTTATCAAAATCTCGAAACCATAGGCAGTCTTCCTCCATTGTTGTAAAGCAAAAATGATGGACAGAAGTTCCAATTCCGTTACTGTGTAATTTGGCTCGTGTGTCTTTAGCTTACGGCTAGAAAATGCCAAGTAAGATCGTTCTCGAGGGTTGTTTGGATCTTCTTGGTACAGCATGCATCCAATTCCAATCTGTGAGGCGTCGGTTTGAATTATAAATTTTCTTGAGAAATCCGGGTAACCCAATTTAATACTATTGGTTAGTATTTCCTTCGTTTTCCGAAAATCCGCGTCGCATTCTTCCTTCCATGCCCATTTGCTGTTCTTACGAAGCATATCCTGTAGTGGCGCCACAGCCTCAGTATACCCGGGACAATGATTTGCAAAGAAATTGCAAATGCCCAGAAATTGGGGGACGTGTTTTACCCTGTTTGGTTTAGGAAAGTTCCGAATAGCCTCTAGTTTCGCAGGATTTGGGCGTACTCCTTCACCATCGATGATGTGGCCTAAATAGAGTACCTCCTTCTGGCAAAAATGAGATTTTTGGATGTTAATTTTGAAATTGGCCTTCTCCAAATTGTCTAGTAATTTCTCTAAATTCGTGAGGTGATCATCCAAATTATCAGACGCCAAGAGTATGTCATCGACATATCTTACAGTGGCATCCTTGACTTCCGACGTCAGGTTCCGGTCTAACGCTCGTATGAGTGCCGAACCTGCCGTTTTGATACCGAATGGTAATCTTTGAAATGCATAAGTTTGCTGATTAAATAGGAATCCAGTCAATAACCTTGACTTGTCATCCAGTTCCAAATGGTGATAGCTACTAGTCAAGTCTATTGATGAAAAATATATCTTGTTCTGGAATTTGTTTATGACCTCTTTGATCGCTGGAGCTTGGATATATTCAGGAATCAATCGTTCATTAATTGTCCTGGCGTCCAGACATATTCGGACAGAGCCATTGGGTTTCTTGACTACAACCAACGGACTCACGAATAGGGTAGCCATCTTAACTATGACTCCAGCATCCTCCATTTGCTTGATAGTTTCTTTCACCTCATTCATATGTTTTTCGGCTATCGGATAAGGCTTTTTCCTAAACGGTGACCAATCGTTGACCTGCATTTGGTACTTGAAATGTTCTATCTTACCGGGTTTAGAATTAAAAACCGGTTCGTGTCGCTTTAACATGTCCATCAATTTGATCCTGTTCTCCTCATTTATCTTTGACTCACGAGCCTTCTCCTCAAAAGCGTCAGTAACTCCGTCTTCCAATTCTTCTAGCGCCATGACCCAGGATTCAGGTTCCATTAAATCATCCTCAATATCCCTTAACCTTTCGTCGATTTTCTCATATGCTTCCATCTCTTCAGTGGTGCACAATGTCCATATCTCTTCGCCATCTCTTGGAATATCCGTATTTAATTGCATGTCCAAATGATTGTCCTCTCCAATATCTTTAAAACAAATGGTGTTTTCATATAGGTTGATGACTGCTTTATATTCTCGAATGAAGTCCGCTCCCAAGATAATGTTATAATTTATCTTGTTCATTATAATGAACGAATGCGGCATATTATGTCCTTGCAGAGTAATGTCCAACAATGCTTGGAACTTACAGACTGCGGATTTGTCTGGGATAATGCCCTTGACTGTGATGTTAGAAATTGGCATCACGGGAACCTTCCCCAATCTCTCCAACTCTTTAACTAATGCTTGGGAAGCTATACTGATGCTGGCACCCGTATCTACCATACATCGTACAGTTAGACCTCCCACTCGGGCGTAAATTATGGGTAATTCTCTAATTGTATTAATCTTTGGCCCTCTTGTGTCCTCCGTCAAGTCCTCTTCTTTGATGACCCAGTCACTGATCTGCGCTACTACCATATACTTTGCATTGTGACTGTTCTGTGCACTAGCGACGTTCCCATCTTCTAAAATTGGCGTTTTTTTTCTCGTTGTTGCCATTCCTATCTGGTGTACCTCCGGATGATTGATTGTTGTTCCTCCGGGCATTCTGGAGTTCCAGGCTCTCAGCGCCCTGTTCGATGACATCTGGATCCCTTCGATCATTCATTCCCCTGTTCCATTTGTCTTTCTTACTTTGTTCGGCCGATTCTTTGGCACGTAATTCTGCCAAATACCGCTCCGAATCGAAGTGCTACCTTTCCATTTCCTCTCTGTGGTCATCTGGCAAGTCCCATCTTACTTCTGGCTCTCTATTTTGGTCCCACGGCGGTCTTCCGCGTTGAAAACGCCCACCTCTCTTGTTATACGGCCTGTATGATCCACGATGCCCTCTCCATGGTTCATTTTGTCTTTGAGACGACCTCCAGTTATTATTACCTCGGTTACCATACCACGGGGGCCTCAACTCTTGACCTTGGTATTCCCGACGTTCCCAGTTCTGCCTCATGTCCATGGCGTCTGTACTTTGGTCTTTCATGCGTCGTCTAGGTGCTTCTTCTAGGCCGACCACGTTTACATTTTCAGTCGTTCGACCTGCTCTTTGCGGACTGTGGATCGTCGTTTCATCGAGGTTTCTTAATATTTCCTCGGCATGTACCGCTGTCCGTACGTTCGCTGCCGCCATGATCTGTTGAACTCCGACTGGCAATTGCTTCTCAATGGCGGTGATCATCTCTTCTTCTGATGGAGGCATATCCAACTCTTTCATTCGGTGTAGCTGTGTGATGAAATATTCTGAATATTTTGTGGGTGATGTGGTACTATAGCGGCGCGCGTATAATTCCATCCTCAGGTTCTGTTGCGAGGCAAGGCTCCAATACTTCTTCAAAAATGCTTCACGGAATTCTCCCATAGTGTCAAAGGTATACCTGAAGCTACGGAACCATTGTAACGCGTGTCCAGTCAACAGTTTCTCCACTGTCCTTAACTGTCGGTCTTCTGAGATCTTGCTTTCCTTGATGTATTCCATCAATTCTCTGAGGAAACTCTTAGGAGTAAAGTTATTGTTCCCTGAAAATTTGTTCGGCCGGTCATCACTCATTTTTATAACGTGAATGACCTGAGCAGCTGCGTTAGACTCGACGGGTGTCGAAGTACGACCCCTGAATTCCTGACTGTGAGGTTCCATCCCCTCATCTATGGTCGTATGCTCCTGAAATCCTACTTTCCCTTCCATACGGGTTTTTGTAATGGACTTGGCCAATCCATTTTGTAAGTCGGCGATGACCTCTTCTTGGATCAGCATCTTGAGGTCGCTTTTGATTTGTTTATTTTCTTGTCGTTCAATCCTTGACAAAAGCTCCATCTCGACCTTATTCATCTTTAATTTGCTCTCTTCTAATTTGCGGAGTACAGCTATCCTTTCTTCCTTAGCCTCCTGGTCCATGTCCTCGTATGCTAATTCGACATCTCTCTTCAATCCTTCCTTATCCTTTTCCCATTATTTCTTACATTCGTCATGTTGGCCATTCATATCATCTCGTATGAGCTGCAATGAATCCTTAATCTCGTCCTTAAATGTAGAGATGTCGGTCTCGATCACTCCTATCTTGACTTGCGTTGACTTATTCTCATCTCTCAGCTTGTCGACATCTGCCTGAGTTGCTGCGATTTCCACTTCACATTTCGCTACCTGCGCTTGGACTCGAATTTCCATACTAGCCATTCTCTGAGACACGTTCTTGATCTCGTTCTCGATCGTGACCATATGAATTTCTATTTGCTCAGTACTCTGATTGCAAATGCGGCCTACATGTTCTATATTTCTCTGCATCTGTGACAATTGCTGTTCAGTACTAACTGATTACTGTCTTTTATTTCCTGCATCTGCTTATAACTACTGTCCTTAAATTCTTGCAATACGACAATCAGGTCCTCTGTCGATGACATAATTATCAATAAGAGAATATGCGGGCTTGTCCCAACTCATGCAAATATACACATCAACACACCATGCAATGTAAGTGTATTTCAAAGCTTTCAAGGCTTCCTTCCCCTATCCTTTGAATTTGCAATCACCTACAGTGATATTGCAACAGTAAAACGATTCACAATTTGATTATAATCCATTGGTGTCATTAAATATTTGACTTATCACTAAAAGAAAAATTAATTAATTAATTTAATTTAATCAAACATTAATTAAAGTGATTATTGTTTCTCATCAGGCCACTAATGAGCCTTAATTAACTATCTGATGGATGCTCAATGCTATAAAAATTGCAAGGGACTCCTTGAGATTACTGTATGATACTATAAAAATTTATATAAATGAAAATTTAATTACAGTAACTCTCGATCAATTAATTGAGATCCATTTCGACCTTATGTTGGGCTGCTATTGTCTCAAGCTTAAGTCACACCGTTGGGCGCCATTTTGCATTTTGCACTGGTGGTGGGGAGAGCAGGGTTTGGCATTAAATGAATGTGGCAAGCGGAAAAAGGGCAAGGCTGATCCTCACGGAAAAATAACGGGTATGAAATGAATGGAGTATGGTTTGGATTCGGGTTTGAATTGATAAGTGACTTATGGGTATCTTCCAGCGTTTACCCGCTCAGCATAAAGTCCAAAAAATAATTAACATGCCAAACGAGTAGGCAAGCCAAACTTAATCAAACAAGCACAAAACCCGGGTGCATCTGTGTATGTTAACCACTAGGATCTTCCAGAATAGAAAAATCGAAGAAGAATAGAGAATAATCTATTCTTTGCCATGTACCCTTGCACAAGGCCTTCAGAACAGGACTCTGTCGTCGGGGCATGAACGGTACACTAGCTTGAATATGAAACTGTTCTGGATATTATAGGAAGATCACTAGGGCTGAATAAAATTCATCATACACAGATTCTGAATGAGAATAAACAAATTTAATGCACCAAACACCAGTACAGCAAAAACAAATAAATTAAATAAAACCAAAATAGTAGAAATGAAATTTAAAATAATAATAATAATAATAACTCAAAGGTAAAATAAATCAAATACGGAACCAATAAAATTAAATCAAAATCAAAAATATAAACAATGGACTAATTAATGTCCAATAACCACCAATTAAATGCTAATCAGCATCAATTAATACTTATCATAGTAGTTATGATGTATGATTACAATCAAATTTATTAACAAATAAAAAACCAATCATATGCCAAAATAAAGAAAATGAATCGAAATGAAATCTGGTTAACACCAGTTAGCCTTAATTGCCATAATCAAATTTATTAATTACGATGATAAGATATCATCAGAAAGTTAAGTTATTAAGAGATGAGGGATCAAGAGGGTCCGGTCAACAGCAACAACAGTATGGATTAAGAAAAAGAAACCCAATTATACGGAATTAATCAATCATTAATCTGAGTAAACATAATGATCATTGAGTCTAATATCATCCAATTACATTTCTGATACAGGCCGGACGTTTGTTTTAGACGAGTGAAAAAACTTAATGGAAGCCTGGAGGCGAGTTACTACAGTACCCGTGTTGTTATCAGCTGCCCCAAGCGGTCCGATGATTGACAAAGCTTTTTCACACTACTACTGAAGTACAGTCATTGGCAAATATAATGACGTTCTGTTCGTAACTACGTAACGTGTACTTCTGCGTCACACAATACTTCGAAGTGGACTGTACTGTCTGCTCAAGTCTGGAATTCCATTACATCAGGTCGGTGGTGACAAGTGTGAAGAGATAGGGTGAGAGAGTGAGTCAGTGTAGACTCACCCACAGGCTTCAAGGTCAAGGGCAATCGTCTAAAACAAACGTCCGGCCTGTACATGGTATGTTCAATATCAGAGACATCCATGGCCATTCCGAAGTATACATTATAGCCTAGCCATTGACTTATTTAATTATTAATGGCGTTTAATTAACATTTACTAGAATCCCTCCGTTAAATAAAAGTTTACCCTCATATCAAATCTTAACCTTCATGGCATTAATTATGTATTTCTATCTGCAAACATGAATATGATTTATGCATCTTATTTACATACTCTTGTAAATTAATTATGGAAGCCTTTCCGTACGGAATCTTAATGTCCAATCCCGACATTACTTTGGACGTCTTAGCTTTAAAACAAATTAGCTGAATCAATGAAGCCATTTAGTTTCCTTAGCCTTGAAACACACTTACAAGTTGTCACACATTACATTAGCATATTAGCGATATGGCGAGCCTGGCTTCGGTCCTTGCGTTCGACGTGATACACTTTCGAACCAAGCACTCGATGCCTTGTCAAATAATTCATGGATATTTAATAAACAAACTAAGAAAAATGCCTTAAAAACAAACAAAAATAGCATCATAAAAAAATGATGACTAATCATTTGCCTATCAAACTTGGGTTGGATAAACATGAAAAACAATTAATAATTCCAACCAAACATTATTAAAATAATCGTATCGTGTCAGAGTCACGTTAGGCAACGGTGAATGTATTTGAAGCCGCGACCCCTAGAAAAAATGGACATGACACAGAATAAATACCTTGTATCAGTGTTATGTTAAACAACGGTGAATGTATTTGAAGCCGCGACCCCTAGAAAAAATGGACATGGCACAAAATGTTCTAAGTGGCATATTTAATAGGATCAATATGTATTTAGGGGTATTCGCTACCTACACATTTCTTACCTTGAATGCCTTATCTTGCAGAACGAGGTTACAATAGAACAAAGCATGGTCCGTTCAACAATTATCGAGAAAAAGAAATCTCAAGATAATTTTGAACCAAAATAACTATATAAAAAAACTAACAATAATTATTTTCCAGAACCGAAAATAATTATTCATGAACACAGGACTCTAAGGTCACTGTCTAGCTAGTACCCATTTAAAAAGACTGATCGACCAGGCATGAACAAAAGGATTTCGAACACGGGACCGCAAGGTTACTGCCTACCTAGCACCCGTTTAAAATAGTTTCTGGACCAGGCACAACAAGAGGATATCGAACCCGGGACTGTATGGTCAGCAGACAAAACCGTCCCTTATATCAAAATGATCAGTAAAAGAAACACTATCGATTGGAGGCATCAGGATAGTAACCCAACGTATCCTTACGTAAATATTAAACTTGGGACCAAACATAACAAAAATTTAAAAGAATCGCTGCGACCAGCACGCGAGTCCAGAGTGGACCCCTCTCTTTGTGGAAAATGACAATGGGCGAGCCGCGCCTCCTGTCTAACCTTGACCGTGAAAAGGTAGAAATGCAAGTCTTCACCCCTTCCTGGCTAACATATGATTATATTCTTACCAGCTGTGCGAGCCAGATCATAGTACTCTTGAACATAACTTAATTATTACAATCATCGCGTTATAACTCAAACCGTTCTCTTACCTGTGAGATATTATTGCAATGTGAATTCTTCATCTTCACCCCTCTGTGCGGTATGATTTCAATCAGATATATATTAATTATAGCATTATTTTATCTGTGCTTATTTGCCACTACTTTACACATACAATTTACTTAATATCATTGTAAACTTATCATACTTTCATCCGACATCTTCTCCTCAGGTCATATTTACCTGACATTATTATCTATTTTATCTTATTTCATCGTAGATTTCTCCTTACAACATCTTACCTGTATGAACTTATATATCACACGCGTTCTATAAAAACCAATATAACAAATAGTGAGGCTGGCTCAGCCGTCACTTCTTAAATAATTCACGCCTTTGTAAACTGTCCTATAAACTTTACTCATTGCTACACCATAATACTCCATATCATCCATCACATTACACCATGGTCCTTTAAATATCGTCCCAAAAAATCATCGGCTATTAATTCATCCGGTATGTAAATACATAAATTACTATCTCTGGTCATTGACACGAAATAATGAGATTTTGCCTGGAAAGGGCATCTATCGAGATACCATGCTTCGTTCGTTCTACTCGGGGGGAAACACAGGGGATATTTCTACCACACATTTATAAATAAAATAGGGAGTTCTACCATGTGTTTTATGTACGGATACGATTACCTAGCAACATCCTTACGTTAAATTAGGCACTTTTAATTCATTAAAATAATTATTCTGATCATTAATCCTTATGAGCGAACCCAGCTCCGTCAGATGCACAACTATGGTCGCCATTGACACAGTCATTGTACACACAAGATAAAACAAATCAAAAGAAAACAAATAACATGCTAACATTATGGCGATGAAATCCATGAATTATTTGACACTGTAAAATGTAATCAAAAGGTACTCATCACATTGAAGGCTCCTTCGTCATCTTTGCATAAGCTGGACCAGAGGCCCGCAACAGTATAACTTAACACATGACCTCCATGGCCAGTTCGAATCCCATCATGATGATGTAACACCACTCGCTAATATCACTGCAATCCTCCATTATCACTAGGCTGCTATAAGCCAGCACCCTTTTAAAATGCACACACACACATATTTAATTAGATTATGCACCACTAAAAAAATATACATTAGTGGACTATACACTTGTGTCATAGATGACAAATTCTCACACTATTTCCACACTTGTCGCGGATACATTTTCTGTTACATATTTTTCACTTGAATTACATATAATTTCACATCCGTCCTTACTGTTATATACATTCACAGCTCAGTATTCATTTTTAATATTATTTCGCATTAGCCGAACAATGGACTGTGCGTCTCGTACATTAATGCTTGGCGTGGTGCTACATAGACCAGCATCCATTAATGTTGGCTGAATGATGAACAATGCCCGCTGTCACAGACTTCACCCACATATATGACAAAATGGTTGCCAATTCACAGTTTTGTACATACGACACCAAATGCTCCTTTCACAATCATAGGCTACAGTAATCAGGTACCTTAATTTATAGACAAAAATATGGCCTTGTTAATCATATGGCACACGACGAAACTCGATCATAGGCTAAATTTATATCATCAGCGCTTGGGTAGAACTAATTTCTTACTGAAGGACGCTGTCTCCTCTCTCTCACACACTCGACGTTGTCAAATTTCCTTGCGCAGGGACTATTTCTACTCGGTGAACACAGAGATATTTAATCCGTTACCGCATTCCCAAAATTCTTGATAATAATTAGATTCATCATGGGCATTTCAGATCATTCCTGTAATGCCTTGATCTCTTGTAACTAACTGAGGCGTACTCTTTAAGGGCGGAGTCAAGCATCTACTGCGTGCTAACTTGAGATAGTTACTGCGTTTTGGCAAGATTATCAGAATTCGCTGGAGTGCTCCTGCTCTGAAACTTGCAGGCAAGCGACTTGTGACGCACCTGCTCTGCCCATTGTGTGAAAACCACAAATGTCTCCCTGTCAGAACTGCCAAGCCATATACAGTTTATGTGATCTCAACACGGCAGAAAGATCCTAGTTATTATTATAATCATTACATAATGATGATTTCATTCTCATTAACATCATGACAATGCCCTATATAAGTACTCCAATGACGTAATGTGTCCTTCGCCTAAGACATAGGTCAAGGGCACAGCGTTCATATACCATTCATTTCATTCCGATGTAACTTTGGTGAGTTGTTGAGCACGCTCCCATGAGTTTTTGAGATAGTAAATCAATTTTACAATTGTTTAGAGGTGGTTAACGGAAAAAGAAAAAAATATTGGGAATCCAAAAGCACTTCAACAAAGTTACAACGCCAACACTTTCTTTGATTAGCATTGCAACGCATGCCGGGTACAGTTAGTAATAAATAAATAGTGAATAGTAAATAATAAATGATAAATGATAAATAATAAATAATAAATAATAAATAATAAATAATAAAACGCTATGGTGTATGTTTCACAAAACTCAAGCTCTCAAAAAACCTTAATACTAATGTGAAATCCATCCTCCTGTGTGCATGTGAAACGTGGAGAGTTACTAAAAGACTTTTATAAATCGTTGTCTGCGTCGCATCTTAAACATCAGATGGGCTGTAATTATATCCAATGAAGAGCTTTGGGAAACAACAAATCAACTCCAAGTAGAGGTTGAAATTCAGAAAAGGAAACGGAGGTTGATAGGACATACCATGAGGAAGCCAGCAGGATCCGTAGAACGAACAGCACTAGAATAAAAAACACGAGGGGCACGGAAAAGAGACCTGGAAGAGGACTACCGAAGAAGAGACACTAGAAGCGGGGAAAAGTTGCAAAGAAATTAAGGAGGGACCTACACCTATACGAATCCTAAAATCATGTATATTTCACTTTTGTATTCCTCAGCAACAGAAAGTAGTAAAGAATTGTAATTTGGTCTGCCAATCACACTATGCTTTGCCAATAAGTTCGTGTATTTTTAAAGTCATATGGCGAGTGCATTTCAACAAAATTTACATTTAAAATGGCGGCTGCGTATTGTGCACTGTTCCACCGTTTCCCTAATATTTTACACAAATATCATGGTTTCTTCATCAATTATTTTTTCATTGTATTTACTAATGCAGTAGCTAGAGATTGACGAAGAATCATTGGAATCTGTAAAGAAAAAATATTCTTTTCAAAAGCTTATATTAAAGTGTAACTTTATTGCAAGTTTCTTCACTGAATATTAAAAAAAACGAAACTATGACATATGCAGCAACAGTTCTAGGTCATATTGTTCTTCCCTATGAAATACACGTGTATACTAAATTTCACTTCATTATCTTGAAAACTCTGGCAGGTACTAAGGAAACGGATTTGAAAATCTTAAGTTTCGGGAAACGAGCAACAAAGTTACCAATGTGTAGGACAACTTCTAAAACGTCGGTGACAGACATATTTTGATCCTTATAGGTGTATGCCACCCCCCCCCCCCCCTAAAGCACTGGCAAGTCAGAGACCAGAATGGAGACGTTTCAGGGATGTCCTATGTTCCGGACGGAACAAGAGGAACTAAGTCAAATCAAGTCAAGTAAGTCAAGATTTTAAACCAGAGGGAGGCCGAAGGTGCGGTTTGTAACAAAATCCTACAAATCCTCTCAATAGTTCAGCAAATATCTTGCATTTCTTGAGAAATTCACGGAAATATATTTACTTATTTATAAAGTGCATTTTAACAAAATGAACAAGACGATAGCTCACGTTGAACCCCCATGCCAATGAAGTTGAGCCCCACCCAGAGCTAAATATTTAAAACAAACGTAATTTGATTAAATTTGAATTATAAATAAAGAAGCCAATTTTTAGTTTATTGACAAAAGATTGTATTATGTACGTTTATAATTTGAGAACATTATCTTTACTTGTTTAAACAAGAAGTTCCGTAACGAACTAAAAAGCCTACTTTTCTTCAAATGTAAGATTCATGCCAATGATTAATCTATATGGTTCTATCTAGAATAATGACGAAATTAAGTTGGTAATATCGAAATTTCTAATTAGTTCGAAATACTGTATAGGCTACCTGGCATAATGTAGCCTAATAGAGAACTACAGTTGGCAGCCCTGGTGACTGAATATATTCTTAGTTCCATCTCTTAAGGTACAGAATACAAAATTTGGTTGAAGTCCAATGGATAGCATGGACATTACATGCAGTTAAACATTGGATCTAACAGCGCGCGTAAAATCATGTTGCCAACAATGACATACATGTATTGGTCAGAAATAATCTGAAATAATCGGATCTATTGTTGTGTCAATTTTGAATGAAATCCATTAGTCAGTATAGAAGTTACAAGCATTTTAAAATTGGACTTATCAGTAGGCTTAAAATCATGTTGGCGGCACTGCCGTAGGCCTATATTAGTTACTCCAAATTAATCTAGAATGCCAGGTACTGTACGTGTGCAAAGTTTAGAGCTATTGGCTTGCATACTTTCTGATATATTGATATAAGGGTAACAAAAATAGAGACAGTATTTATTAACAATTGGAAGCCCTGGTTACTCTTAAGAATCGGCATAGTCATATCTGTTTTGGTACACATAGCACACACGAAATTTGGTTGAAATCCAAATGATAGTATAGAAGTTACATGTATTTAAATTTGGACCTCTCAGCAGGCTTAGAATCATGTTGGTAGCACTGACGTATATAAGTTACTCCAAATTAATATAGAATGTCAGGTACTATACGTATGCATAGTTTAAAGCTTTCGGCTAGCATACTTTCTGATAGATGGGTATTTGGATAAAAGAAATTGAGAGCATTGAATAACAGTTGACAGCCCTGGTGGCTCTTAAGAATACGCTCAGTCATATCTGATTATGTACACATAGCACATACGAAATTTGGTTGAAATCCAATTGATAGTGTAGAAGTTATATGCATTTAAATTTTGGACCTATCAGCAGGCTTATAATCATTTTGGCAACACTGCCATGTATGGCTTCCTGGAAATTAAACTGCAATATTATTATCTACACGTGTGCCAATTTTGAAATAGCTGCCATTCATACCATCCAAGATATCCAACAGGGAGCTCAAATTACAATAGCGATTTTTCAGCAGTTGGTAGCACTGACATCATTTTCAAATATGGCCGTGAGATATTCAGGTATAGATCTTTACTCCCACCAAATTTTGTTTCGTTTGCTGCAGCCGTTTAGGAGTTGATAGGGACACACACGCACACACACACACGCGCACACACACACACACACACAGCCAGACAGACAGACAGACCGAAGGACAGACAGACAGAAGTACAGATAGACACACATTTGCCCGATCTCATAAGTCCACTTTTTCCTCATTTTTGCAAAATGTGAAAAGCAGGCTAAAAATGTTAGATCTTTTGCACATTGAGAGGTATCAAATGCTACCCAGATCAAACATGAAAACATGTAGGTTTGCTTTCATTGATTGCCTTATTTTGCCTCCCGCACATAGCAAAAAGCAAAATTCAAAAACAAAAGCAAAAGCAGAAAACAAACAAAACAAAAAAACACATAGCAAAAGCTAAATTCAAAAAAGTAGAAAACAAACACAAAAACACAAAGCAAAGAGCAAAATTCAGAACACACAGTGAAAACCAATTTCAAAAACAATAACAGCAGAAAACAAACTCAGGACCTAAAGCAAACAACACAAAGCAGAGAGCAAAATTAAAAAACACAGAAAACAAACAGAAGACCAAAAACAAAAAGCACAAAGCAAAAAACAAAATTCAAAAAGAACACAGAAATCAAACACAAGACCAAAAACATAAAACACAAAGCAAAAAGCAAAAGCAAAACACATAGCAAAAAGCAAAATACAAAAAAGAGCAGAAAACAAACACAAAACGAAAAAACAAAAAACACACAAAGCAAAATTCAAAAAAGCAGAAAAAAAATAAAATCTGAAAACATAAATTAAAATGCAAAACAAAAGACGAGAGCAAAAGCTGAAAACAAATGCAAAATCAAAAACAAAAAACACAAAGCAAAAAGCAAAACTCCAACTGAAACCAGAAAACAAACAAAAAATAAATAAATTTTAAAAAAGCAAAATTCAAAAACTAAAGCGGGAGCAGAAAACGAACATAAAGCCAAAAGCAAAAGAAGATAAGTAGAAAACAACAAGCAAAAAACCAAAAACGCAATTAGTTCAGATGTGTTTCCGCTCATCCCCCTCCAGAAGCGAATCCTAGTTACGCCCCTGGGCGGGTGGTTTATACACATGCTAGAATTCTTGCATGCGTCCTCTAGTTATTATTATTATTTATTTATTTTTACGTCATCTGTGATCATTGTCTGGTAAAATACAACGCAATAATGGAATCCAGCCAAAATAAATCAGAAACCTCTATTGACATAAAGTTAGCGGGTGAAAAGCGTAAAAAACAAGTAGTTCCGTGAAGAACTATATATCCTGCTCATGTTAATTGTCTCTATCAACATACAAAATTTCAGTTTAATTGCTTTAACAGATTCGTAGATATTGAGAACCGTCTAAATATTTCATATGGTCGCCAGGATGGATTTTTATGTTTGTACTATTACATGAAGATTATTGTGTACGTGTGGTATTCAAACTTCAATCGCATGATTAGAACACAAGAAGTAAAAAAGAGATTTTAAAATTACGCACAGCAGCCATCTTGTGATTATGCAAACAATTGAAATAAATTACATGCCAGTGGATCAACATTTGTATAAGCATTTAACGTGCAACGTTTCACGGCACTCGGATAGTTAATTCGCGAGAAACGTCCATTTAAATATTTATACTTCGCGTCGCCGCCATGTTGGATTTGTGCTCACCAGGTTACTGAAAGTCCTATAGGTGAACATATGTTCATAGTCTCTATGAACATTAAAAAAAATTAGTTTGGTTGCTGTAAAAGATTCATAGATATTGAGAACCGTCTAAATATTTCGGAAGCTCGCCATTTAGGATCGTTATATGTATAGGCCATAGAGTTATGTACCATTCAAGGACAATTATTGCCTAGCTTCATTATTCAAACTTTCACTTCGATCGCATGATTACGGCACAAGAATAAAAACTTAATTTTAAAATTTCGCACAGCCGCCATCTTGAGGTTATGTAAACAATTGAATTAAATTAGATGGCAGTGCATTACAATCTGCAAAATCATTTACTGTACCACATTTCACTGCGCTCAGAGAGTTAAATCACAAGAAAAGTCTATTAAAATATTTCAAATTCACTTGGTCGCCATGTTCGTTTTGTACTTTACATGTTTATGAAATATACATAGGTAAACTTGTATCAGTACCCTTTATCACCGTACAAAATTGCATGATGATATCTGTAATAGTTTCGGAGATATAGAATGTCTGTGAAATATTTCGCACAGCCGCCATTTTGAGGTTATGTAAACAATTGAACTAAATTAGACTTCAGTGCATTACAATGTGTACAAACATTTGCTGTACCAAGTTTCATTACGTTTGGATAGTTAAATCGCGAGAAATGTCTATTTAAAAGTCTCAATTTCGCATGACTGCCATGTTGGTTTGATAGTCACCAGGTTTTTGAAAGTCTCATAGGTGAACTTCTAGTAGTGCCCTTTATCACCGTACACAATTTCAGGGCGATATCGGTAATAGTTTCGGAGATTTTGAATTCTAGTGAAATATTTCGCACAGCCGCCATGTTGGATTGGTGAGACGTAACAAAATTTGAAGGGCACGGTCGAGGTCGCCGGGAATAGTGCTATGAACTTACAGAGTTTTATTGAAATCGCTCCAGCCGTTTAGATTTTATTAGGGGGACACACACACACCTCACACACACACACACACACAGGCACACACACACGGACAAAAGGTGATCTCATAAGCCTTTTTTTTTTCAAAATTGAAAATAGGCTAAAAATGAGAAAGACTTCTGCTACGAAAATACTAACTACCGGTATCTAAAATGATCAAAAATACTCTAAAAATCAGATCTGTTACAATATTTAGATTAACGATGTAAGATAAATCTCTTGAAAAGAGAAAAGTTTGTATTTTGGAAATAGTTTTGAAATCAGCCTTTTTATAAAATGTTGTGTCAATCTTGCAACTTCATTTGTATCAACTACTGTTTGCTGAGGAAGGTTATAACGTAACACTGTACTCAAGAATTACAATTTATTGACTTACAGTATTAATTTCCTAGTTCATTAAACTTTGCCAATAAGGATTTTGGGCAGACATGGTCTTTTTATGTCTTTATGTTCGACCCTGGCGAAATGTAAATATTATATGTCAGAAAACTGTACTATAATGAGGCTCATTATAGTACAAGTTTTCATTATGATACAGTTTCTCCCACCAATCCGAGCTCAAGAAACAGTTGTATGACCAATTAGGTGAGGATAGCATCGCAACTGCGCTCACTTCCATGGCCCCCTATTTTAAATTTCACTGCGTGGCAAGTTTCATAGTGGGGTATTCCAGGAGGCCATCGTCAAATACAAGGTATTCTCTGCGTCCCATGCGCACTGTTCAGTACGTATAGGTTAAGAATGTAAACAACGCTCTTAGGTCCCTACGTTCGTTGCCAAGAGCCGACTGCGGTGACGTCTGGTAGCTAAGTTCTGAACTAGTAGTCGTTGACGGTGGCGTTTGGCGGCAAAAGTAGGAACTACTTGAAAATTGATAGTCTGCAGTCCTTACTTGCATTAAAACAGATACACACACTAATACAGTCATCACAATTAACACCGGTTATCAGACAGATTCTACACACACCCAAAGTACACGGGGCTACATGACCGCGTTGTAGCAGCCCCTAAACTTAAGAACCAACCAACCAAAACTGGTGAAATCTCGATAGATATTATTTTATGAATATTTATGTTCGAACATAAAATAGTTATAATTATCGTCGAACATAAACAGTCGTATGCAACTCGCCTGTAATGCTAATTAAGACACTCATATGAAAATAATAAAACTCGCTACGCTCGTTTTATAAACATACTCGTGTCTTAATGATTGCCATTATAGGCTCGTTGCATAATGTACTGAAAATGAAAATCCACAGCCTGCTTCCAGTCTCCGACCGGGTCAGGAATGGAATGAATGAAGCCCCCATCTAGCGGCGAGGATATGAACTGTGCCGGCTGCCGAGGCCAGACGCAATCCTCTGGGGCAATAAATGACAGATGAAATGAAATGATAGTGTAGAGTGTTGCTGGAATGAAACTTTGACAGGGAAAACCGGAGTACCCGGAGAAAAACCTGTCTGCCTTCGTTTTGTCCAGCACAGATCTCACATGGAGTGACCGGGATTTGAACCACGGACCCAGCGCTGAGAGGCCGACGTGCTGCCGCCTAAACCACGGAGGCTTTGCATAATGTACTATTTCGTGCTATTATTATTATTTATTTAATCGATTGTTCCCCTTTAGGAGGGCAATTGAACTTGAATATATGATTTCCTCTTCTGGATTTTACCCGCCTCTCTTCCCAAAATCTCTTCATCCTCTCAGAATGCTCATTCTTCCGCTCAGCTGTCAATTTTCTTCCAGGCTGTCGTGATGGTCTATGCTCAAACTTAACATTCCTGATTTTATTCCGACACTCGGTGCGGTCTTCGAGATTTTCTATGTTGACCTGTTGTAGGTCCCTCTGGACCTCTGTCAGCCACACTTACTCTGTGTTATAACGTTGAGCAATTTCTTCGCAGTTCTGAAGATTTCCATCCTGTAAATATGTGTATAAAACTGTGCTCGGTGTTTTCTGATTACGTCCGTTATCGTGTGGATCTTTTGGTAGAGTTCGTTTTGAGGTCTCTTCATCCAAATATCGTTATTATTAACTGCCACGTAAATCTTTCTGATTTTTTTTTCTTTCCTGTTTTTCAATATCCTTAATTTTGGAATGACCGTCGATCACCAGTGTTTCGGCTGCGTAAGTTGCTTCTTGAATAATCACCGTTGTAAAGTGCCTTAATTTTGAGTCTAGCGGGATGCACATCTTGTTGAAGTGAGCCCACGTTAGCTTGTAGGCCTTCTGTAGTCTGGTGATTCTTTGTTCATTGGCGATTTGGTATGGTCCCGAGGACTGTATAATTTCTCCAAGCTATTAAAATTGGGGGCTTGTGTTATTTTACCGTATTATTATTATTATTATTATTATTATTATTATTATTATTATTGCTTGCCACGGAGGGTGAGTGGTTATTGTGTCGGACTACCAACCCCAAGCTTGCAGGTTCGCTCCTGTCCGTGGTGAGTGATTTTTTTTAAATGGCGACAAGAATCATGACACGCATGTTATACGTTGTTGGCATGTAAAAGAACCCATTATACCGTAATACAGTAGGCCGCGGCAAAATTAATCTTGGGATTTTCTGTCAACACCAAGTTCTTCCTTTCTCTACTAGAATGCGCTATAATGTCAAGGAGCTTAGATATCTAACCTCCTTGACTTTCACAACGCTCCTGGGAACGACAAAAACTCGACATGCAAGCTGCCCTCTGGGCGTCAAATAACAAAGCTTGCAGCCGTCACCCGAGGCCATACGATATCTATACTAATATAATAAAGCTGAAGAGTTTGTGTGTTTGTGTGTTTAAACACGCTAATCTCTGGAACTGCCAGTCGAATTCGAAAAATTATTGTTGTATATCATAGCCAGATTCAAGAGGAATAATTTAGGTTATGTAGCATTAGGCTACACTTCCCCTGCATTTATGCCCTTTGGCACAAATCTACACCATTTCACCGATCTGAACCAAAATGTGTATACTTACCCTTTGGAACCCTGCGAGTATCACTGTCTACATTAAATTTATGACAGACCAATCCATTCTCTGCATTTAGGCCCCTTGGCACAAATCTACACCTTTTAACCGACCTGAAACAAAATTTGTATACTTACCCTTTGGAACCCTGCGAGTAACACTGTTTACATGACATTCGGACAGACCACTCCATTCCCTGCATTTAGGTCCTTTTGCACAAATATACACCGTTTCACCAATCTGAACCAAAATGTGTATACTTACCCTTTGGAACCCTGCGAGTAACACTGTCTGCATCAAATTTCGGACAGACCACTCCATTCCATGCATATAGGCCCTTTGGCACAAATCTACACCGTTTCATCGATCTGAACCAAATTTTACATACTTACCCTTTGGAACCCATCGAGGAACACTCTCTGCTTGAAATTTCGGACAGACCACTCCATTCCCTGCATTTGGGTCCTTTGGCACAAATCTACACCGTTTCACCGATCTGAACTACATTTTGTATACTTACCCTTTGGAACCCTGCGGGTGACACTGCCCACTTTAATTTTCGGACAGACCACTCCATTCCCTGCATTTAGGACCTTTATCACAAATCTACACCGTTTCTCCTAATTGCACCAAATTTTACATACACTTTGAACCCCTGCTGGTAAGACTGTCCACTTGATATTTTGGACAACGCTCTCCATTCCCTACATTTAGAATAACAGAAAAAATGAACTTGAACACCGCGTATTAAGACCCTAAAACCATTCATGTTCGTAGTAGTGTAACTGTAAGAGTATGTTAATGAGTCTATTGTTGACTGGCAATTCGGGCTGTATCACATCGCCCCTACCAGTGTTCTGGTGCAGAATTGCGAAAATAGTTAAATCTTGCGCAGCTTATAAATTGCAATCACGGGGAGTAATTAGTGCAAACAGATTTCTTAGGCAGTACATTTAGGATATCAGCTGCAATAAGCGTAGTTCTTTCAAATTTACCTTCATTTATTCCGAACCTTATCGTTGATCGCTATGTGGCGATAAATTATACTATTGCTACCTCAGGAGCTCGGGACAGTCGAAGTTTTCCGAAGTGTTCTGATTATTTTCCTAGGGCGCAATGCGACAAAAGCCTACACTATTGGTCTCTACATTTCTAACAGCCAATGATATATAGGCCCTAGGCAGTGTCTTTTATTTCACTTACTCCTCTTTCTAATCATTTTTTTAATTCATTTGTAAATTACATGTGTCGGTGCTGTAGTTAGTAAATAGCCGTTTCCATATTCATTATTATTATCATTACGGGAAAATGACCGGAATGTTTCCTCCATTATACTGTACTACTTATCACCCCCAATACAACCTCCACCACCACAAAATAATATTTTTCTTTTTTCCGTTAGTTTAAGTATCATGTGCCAGTTCTGTAGTAGTGTTCATTGTCATCCATAATAGTACATTATGCAACGAGCCTATAATGGCAATAATTAAGACACGTGTGTCTTAATTACCATTATAGGCGAGTTGCATACGACTGTTTATATTCGACGATAATTATTATAACTATTTTATGTTCGAACATAAATATTCATTAATATCTGTCGAGATTTCGCCAGTTTTGTGTACTGAACAGAGCGCATGGGACACACAGAATACCTTGTAATTGACCATGGCCTCCTCGATTTCCCCACTATGACACTAGGCCAGGCAGTGAAATTTAAATTAGAAGGCCTTGGAACTTAGCGCAGATGCGTTGCTATCCTCACCTAATTGGTCAAACAACTGTTTCTTGATATGTGATTGGTGTGAGAAACTGTTTCATAATGAACAAGAAGTTCCGTGACGAACTAAAGAGCCTACTTTTCTTAAAATTTAAGATTCATGCCAATGATTAATCTATATGGATCTATCTACAATAATGACGAACTTAAGTTGGTAATATCGAAATTTCTAATTAGTTCGAAATACTGTAGGCTATACCTGGCACAATGTAGCCTAATAGAGAACTACAGTTGGCAGCCCTGGGGACTGAATATATTCTTAGTTCCATCACTTAAGGTACAGAATACAAAATTTGGTTGAAGTCTAACGGATAGCATGTGCGTTACATGCAGTTAAACATTGAATTTAACAGCGCGCGTAAAGTCATGTTGGCAACAATGACATACATGTATTGGTCAGAAATAATCTGAAATAATCGGATATATTGTTGTGTCAATTTTGAATGAAATCCATTAATCAGTATAGAAGTTACAAGCATTTTAAAATTGGACTTATCAGCAGGCTTAGAATCATGTTGGCAGCACTGGTGTAGGCCTATGTTAGTTACTCCAAATTAATCTAGAATGCCAGGTACTATACGTGTGCAAAGTTTAGAGCTTTTGGCATGCATACTTTCTGATATATTGATATTAGGGTAACAAACATAGAGACAGTATTTATTAACCGTTGGTAGCCCTGGTTATTCTTAAGAATCGGCATAGTCATATCTGTTATGGTACACATAGCACACACGAAATTTGGTTGAGATCCAATTGATAGTATAGAAGTAACATGTATTTAAAGTTGGACCTCTCAGCAGGCTTAGAATCATGTTGGTAGCACTGACGTATATAAGTTAGTCCAAATTAATTTAGAATGTCAGGTATTATACGTGTGCATAGTTTAAAGCTGCCGGCTTGTATACTTTCTGATATATGGGTATTTGGATTTAAAAAAATTGAGAACATTTATTAACAGTTGGCAGCCCTGGAGCTCTTAAGAATACTCTCAGTCATATCTGTTTATGTACACATAGCACATACGAAATTTGGTTGAAATCCAATTGATAGTGTAGAACTTATATGCATTTAAATTTTGGACCTATCAGCAGGCTTATAATCATTTTGGCAACACTGCCATGTATGGCCTCCTGGAAATTAAACTGCAATATTATTATCTATACGTGTGCCAATTTTGAAATAGCTCCCATTCATACCTTCCAAGATATCCAACATGGAGCTCAAATTTCAATTGCGATTTTTCAGCAGTTGGTAGCACTGACATCATTTTCAAATATGGCCGTGAGATATACAGGTATAGATCTTTAATCCTACCAAATTTTGTTTGGATTGCTGCAGCCGTTTAGGAGTTGATAGGGGGGACACACACACAGCCAGACAGACAGACAGACAGACAGAAGGACAGACAGACACACATTTGCCCGATCTCATAAGTCTACTTTTTCCTCATTTTTGCAAAATGTGGAAAGTAGGCTAAAAATAGTGTTATAATGACCATCATTATGATACAGTTTTCTGACATATAATCGTCAGGGTCGAACATAAAACAAATAAATCCACCGGGCGAAGCCGGGCACTACTGCTAGTTATTATTATACAGCCTGGTCTCGTGGTTGACATTCAGTAGCACGCTACTCATTAAGCGTAACTGGATTGTAAACTCTGACATATATCACGTTCCCTAAACTGTACTTAATTGAACATCCCCTCAGTTAAATGTTGACATTTTGCTCGGTTTAAACCACTCCTGTGACGTTAGGTAAACATTTGAAATGGAATATTGGTTCAAACACTCGCTACTCCAACTGAATCATAATTGAGTTTCCGTCCAACATGTCGAGTATGAGAGATGGATGTTCTGGTTTAGGTGATTATTGTTTAAAGGGGGTGAAACATGACAATGAAAATGGTCTTTCTATTTGCGAATATACCACTGAGGATCACGCTACAATTCCATTTCTTCTTCGTCTTAAGTTTCCTCTTCCTCCAGTACTCCTTCATATGGTTGCTGTGATGCTGCTTCAGTTTATCCATCCTGATTCTTCAAGTCTTTGCAGGTCTTTTGTCTTGGCGCCCTTCAAAATCTATACTAATACAATAAAGCTGAAGAGTTTGTGTGTTTGTGTGTTTAAACGCGCTAATCTCTGGAACTACCAGTCGGATTCGAAAAATTATTTTTGTATATGATAGCCAGATTCAAGAGGAATAGTTTAGGCTATGTAGCATTATGCTACACCTCTCAGGTAACCTTAGAGATTGATTTTTGTTCAGTAAGTCGGAAGAACAAGCGCTCTCGAACAGCTTCAATAATACCTAAGTCTATTGTTGCCTGGCAATGCGGGCTGCACCACGTCTCCCCTGCCAGTGTTCTGGCGCAGAATTGCGAGCTGCTTATAAATGGCAGTTACGGGGAGTAATTAATGCAAAAAGATTTCTTAGGCCCCTTCAAACAGTTATCATCACGACAATAGTATGGCTCTGTATAAGGGCGATGGTGTTGGTGCAGTATACTGAGGCTATAAGCTGCAATAAGCGTTGGTGCTTTCCGATCCTACTTGAGCGCTCCAGTTCTGCAGTAGTATCCATTATCATCCATAAAACAAATAAATCCACCGGGCGAAGCCGGGCACTACTGCTAGTTTCGAATAATTTTCCAAATTGTATCCCTATCTAAACTCAGAACTTCCTGAATGTTAGACCTTTCTAGATCTTTACGAACTTCCTTAATCCATGCCGTAGTTGCCTTCTTGTTCCACAGGTAGTCGAATATATTTGTGGTTATTCTGGTTTCGTCCATTCTGTAGAAACGTCTGAGAAATGATAACCTCCTCCTTTTCATGGTTTCTGAGATTGTCTCCACATTTTTGTAGACTCCATTGTTGTTCTGAGGTTTGAAATTGTTTTATTATTATTATTGTTTAGGTCGCCTCCGTGCTTAGCTGCCACTCCGGAGGTCCGCGGTTCGATTCTCGGCTCTGCCACGTAATTTGTAAAGTGGTCTGAGGACTGAAACGGGGTCCACTCAGCTTCGGGTAGTGCCAAATGAGTAGAGGGGGTTCGATTCCCACCACAGCCATCCTCGAAGTGGTTTTCCCTGGTTTCCCACTTTGTCTCCGGGCAAATGCCGGCATTATACCTACCGTAAGGCCACGGCCGCCTTCTTCACTCTTCCTTGCCTGTCCCTCCCAATCTTCCCCTCCCTTCCCATCCCTCATGAGGCTCCTGTTCGCGTTGCAGGTGAGACCGCTTGGGTGAGGTGCTGGTCTCACCTCCCCAGTTGTATCCCCTGATCAGGTGTTTCAAGCTCCAGGACACTGCCCTGGCGGTGGTAGTGGTGGGATCCCTCACTGAGTCCGAGGGTAAAGCCAATCTGGAGGGTAAACCGACTAAAAAATAATTATTGTTTATTTTGACGGTCTTGGACATCGTGATAATTTAGCCCCATGTACTTGAGTGTATGTACAACTGACAACGTATGTTATGGTAGTGTCGGTATTGGTGTGTGTATTAAGGGAATTCAGGTGGAGATTAGGAAAGGGGCAGCCGGCCCCTTGGCGCACCTGTTAGTTAGTTATTGTTGTTTTAAGGGGCGGAACTACGAGGTCATCTGCCCCTCTTAACACAGATTAAAGATTACTAATTTGGAATTGAGTTTAAAATTTGGAGGTGGACACCAAAATTCAAAAAGACCCAAAATTAATTTTTAAAAAAATTATAAAAATAAACAAAATTTACGGGGGGAAAAATCATTCAAAAACGAACAAGTCGTTGAGTATATTTACACTGGAAAATTTAGATTGCTGGCCCTAACCCACTCTCACTTATAAAGCGGATGACGAGATCAGCAGCCACCGCGTCATCGGCTAATATAAGTTTGAGTGTCATCTGCAAACCAAGGTTTCTTCGTAAGTCAGCAAGAACCACACACTCGGTTAAAATGTGGGCCACGGTGTTGGCGCACCTGCCCCGCACCCGGAGGCCCTGGGTTCGATTCCCGGCTCCGTCAAGGATTTTAGAAACTCACGTGAGGGCTGGAACGGGGTGCACTCAGCCTCGTGAGGACAATTGAATAGCTGTGAGGCAGCGGCCCGGTCACGAAAACCACAATTAACGTCCGAGGGGACCCGTCGCGCTGACCACGCGTATCCCGATAATTTTCACGTTTAACTGTGATTGAGGTTTTCTGTTGGCCCAGTATGCTTTAATTCTCCTATTGTTTGTTTTAATTTGATTTCATTTCAATTTAACATCATGGCCCTCTCGGTTTAGAATTTTCGATGTTTCAATCCTTAGTAAGCTTAAGATGGCGATAACTTAGATTTTTATGTATATTGTACCTCTTTCTTTTGATATTTTTGATTCTCAACGTATTGAAATATCACAGCAAGTTTGTTTGGAACAAAAATATCAATATATAAGGTGCGTTCAAAAAGTAACGAGTCGGAGGCTGGATTGCGCAAACCGACCGTCGCTAGAGGGCACGCGTGCACGTCACGTGACGATAAAAAGCGAGCAGCATCATGCATCGATCGTCCAACGCTGCCAGTCGCATTGCAAACAGTGACATGGAGGCGTCAAACGAAGAACAAAGAGGTGTTGTTCGGTTTCTGACAGCGGAAGGAGTAGGGGGAACGGACATTCATCGCCGAATGTCACAAGTGTACGGCGAACACTGCATGTCCCTTGCTAGTGTCAAGGCGTGGCACAAGAGCTTCAGGGAAGGACGGGTGTCGTTAACCGATGATGCCTGGTCTGGGGCATCCCCCCTGTATTACCTATGACAACGTCCAGCTGGTTGATGCACTCATTACCCAGGACCGCCGAGTGACAGTGAACGCCATAGGCACCGTGGTCGGATTGAGCGTCGGAAGTGTGCACACCATCATGAAGGAACGACTGCACTTGCGCAAAGTGTGTGCCCAATGGGTGCCCCACAGTCTTCAACCACACCAGGGAGCATGTCGAATGGCCTACTGTTTTGGTCTTGGTTGGACGATTGATGCATGCTGCTGCTCGCTTTGTATCGTCACGTGACGTGCACGCGTGCCCTCTACCGACGGGTTGTTACCTTCCACGCTCTGGTCGGAACCACACCTCGTTACACACGCCACAATTAGCCGATGTCGTCACCGATTTGCGCATTACAGCCTCCGGTTCGTTACTTTTTGAACGCACCTAATATTATTTCTGATAAGCAAATATGTCTAGTTTAATTGTGCTGGATAAAATTCCAACTAGTAAATACAGTGAGTCTCTCTCACGACTCGGCCGGCCGGCGCACCCAGCTTATCTGTCTCCAGTTGACTCATGACTCCCGCTCGGCTTAGCATAGCAATAAGAACAGAACAGCACTTGGCTCACTTTATCCGTGCATGCATTAAAATTTAGAAAGTAAGAATCAATCAACTAAGGTCGTATCTTATGACAGGAGATGTTGGAAATGTTCTCCTCCTACATCCACACATTTCTAGCATCGTCTTAGGAAACTCCGATTCACACGCATAAGTTCGTCTTCCGAAACTGAAGCTATTTCTCTCCGGATATGTTCTGCGATTTCATTTACTCTTTCCTCGTTAAGTACACGGTTTTTAACAATTCGCTTCTTATGGAGTAGAGAACCAGTTCCCCTCAATTTGTTTACGAGCTTCCGCACGGTCTCTATGTGGAGGGCGCACACCAGGAAAATGTGTTATGAAACGTTTAACGACTTCCCTGCAAGACTCTGTTTTCACATAATTATCGTACAAAAATACCCCTTCCTCTACCGTATACACACGTGGAGGCATTATGAGATTTATACCCAAAAGTAACACTTCACAACTCGAGAATAGTTGGAGCGACAGATGAACACTAAATACACGTTATAAGCATGGACCAGAACTGCGAACTGCGCGCTGTGTAACAGGAAGTGATCAGTAGGGGGCGGATTTCTATGACCTAAAAATGTATGAAATATGTATGCATTTATGACCTAAAAAAACATAAAAATATGACCTATAAAATTCAAAATACGACTTTAACCTCACACAATTTACAGAATAATATCACTCCATCTGTACTGAATATGTTTTCACCGAACTCGCAAACAAAACTTCGTAACTTTCCACAAATTGAGACTTTCGTTTTAGGCATATTGAAAAGAACTGAATGACTGAAGCTCCCTATTGAGTGACCAAGGTCATTCAGTGTGTTGAAGGTGGAAGAGGGAAGGGCGAAGGAGAGATAAGAACGATGACAAATAACTGCGGAATTACCTCTGCTTCCGTGTGAACAATAGCCCAGTTTCTAGGAATTGACCCAGCTAGCAAACAATAGCTCCTACCTGTTAGAAACATTCCATACACTACTTTAGAATGGTTCTTCAGTAGTACAATATATTCCAGTCTATCCTGAACAATAATTTCTAGAGCTTATTCTGATTTTTTATAAAACGAAATTTAAATGAAAATTACCAAAAAATGGCGTTTATAATGATATTTTGTTCAAAATATGCAATACAACTTAAGAAAGCCTAAATATGCATTTATATGCCCAGTAAAACCTGTTTAATTTTGATTATCATGCTTGGAAACGTGTTGAAAATACAAGACTATAAGATATAATGTTAAGGGAAAACATATGACTTGTCATAGAAATCCGCCCCCTAGTGATCAGTCAACGGGAGGCTGATAAACTAAATGCGCTGGCCGGCCAAGTCGTGAGAGAGACTCACTGTATAATCAAAATATTAAAATTAAACAATAAATGAAGACAAATTAAAATAAAACACACTAAAAATTAAAACAAAATTAAGATCATAAAATTAAATAGTTTAAATTACAAAATTAAAATTAATTAATTAATAAATAGATATTGTTTAAAATGTATTAAAATAATAATATTGAATATTTAAAATAAAAATAAAAATTAGAGCTGAAATTTAAATTAAACAAATTAAAATAATAATAATAATAATAATAATAATAAGAAAAAAAGTCTGCCCTATAAAGGGTTAAAAACATAGCTTCTTTAACTTTTCAAAGAAAAGTTTTCAAATAATAACTTTGAAGGACTAAAACCATGATTCTAGTTTGGATTGCAAGCCATGAAATCTCCTTTAAATGCTTTTAGTTTCAAATCTTCAACTTAAATAGTTAAGTATTAAATGTACCTTTTGCTTAATATTTTGTTTTTAAAAATTCATTAATTGTAATGTTGGTAACAGTGAAAGATATTATTTCTTTTATCTTAGAATGGGAGTGTCATTTAACATGTTGAAAAACTGTCATAGCAATTGATTCATAATTGAAGAGCTTATTTCCAAAGTGGCGTGAATCCAAAATTGACGGTTTTTCAGTTTTTCATTTAATAATCAAGTTTATAGGTTCTCTCAACGTATAGCAAAGGTTTTAAGACACAATTCGTCTTAGGCCTATATTAAGGGGGGACGTATGCAAAATCGCACTCCAGTAAAAGAAGTATTGTAACTCCCAGAGGTTTAAGGATAATGCTATATAATTTAACATACATGATTATCAGTGTGTTCGACATGTCTGTATTGATTTTCGTGGTGATAATTCAAATGGTTCTTCAACTAGGATTATTTGAATTTTCTGAAACATGTACCCTTAACATGTACCTTTTCTACAAAACCATCACATTGTAAGTTACTAAATTTGACATGTAAAATCCGCTGACAAGGATAAAGATATCTGTGGAACAAATTTTTGATATCTTATTTACTTTATTTTAAACAGCACTTCAAAATCTGATGGACTTAATTTGATTTAAAAATAATAATGACATGTAACCCCTTAAAATCCGAAGTATGTTCATTAAAAAAATGTTCCAGGAAGTTATTTAGAATAATGGTTTACAGCAGCTTACCAAGTTTCATCACTGTAACTTTAATGATGTAGGAGAAAAGGTACAATAAACTTACAAAAATGTAAATTATGAAAAATTGAATCAAGGATTTGAGTTTGTTTATATTGTATTGCCGCTCATCTAATGAATTAGTGCAGACCATATCCGTATTCCTCTGATTCCTCTTATTCCTCCAGCTGTTTCCAATTTCATCATCTGATGATGTCAGTTTATCCTCACATTCTTCCTACAGAAGTGGGTGTGGCAGTATACAAGCAGTTACATATACTCATTTTTCTCACATTTGCCGATGGTATTGAACTGTAATATTTTGGAATTAAAATCTTGATACCATAAGGTAAATTATGGAGAAATAAAAAAAATACTACTTTTACTCATTTTTACATACTTCCCCCCTTAACAAAAATGTAAAAACTAAATTTTATTTGCACGTGACGTAGCTCCAACGTGTATTTATTTGTTTTTCCAATGTGTCTTATATCCATGTTGACCAATCCGATGGCTATCTGGACATCACGTGATAGCACGTGATAAATCAAGGCTATGGCTAACTTTGAAGAATATGTAGAGCATCAGTTTGTGTTTGTTGTGTTTGAAACTATTTAAATGTTCATAAATGTCCCCCAAAGCGTATATCAATATACGATTTATTTCCAAAATGTCCTGTCTGGCTGCGTGGCTCAGTGGTAACGTTCTCGCTTGCTGGACCCAAGTTTACAGGTTCGTATCCTGGCGCAGTCAGCTGGCATTTGAGGGTGCGCAAATGCGAGGGCACCGTGTCAGTAGATTTACTGATCCCCTTCGGGGCAAAATTCCGGCAGCCCGGCGTCTCTAAAAGCCAGAGTAGATAAAAGTAACGTAAAACCAATAACATTATTATTATTATACAAAACGTCCTAACTCCAACTTACAGGAGATTAATAGGAGATTTGTAAAACACAGTCTCATGATGTGCATAAAAGTAATTAATGAAATTACATTATATTCATAATCGTATCTGAATTTAATTATACGAACAAACCAGAACGCGATTTCTGAAGTTTTGCATTTCATGGATTTACATCACTTTGGAGATAAGCTCTTCAATGGTGGGTGGTATGAGCATATTGGAGAAAAATTCAGAGTAGGAGTAAAGGTTCAAGTAGAAATAATTTCAACTCTGAGATTTTCTGATGACATCGTCATCTTAGCCGACACACTAGAGGATTTGAATGAGTGGGTGGTATGAAATCAGAAACCCTCATGGACGTCGAATCGGCAGTTTTTTTTTCTTTTGTCGTGTAGCCTCCTGAGAGGCCGAGTGCAGGTCTTTCTAGTCGACGCCCGTGGGCGACCTGCGCGTCGGGATGAGAGATGGAATGGATGAAGATGAATGAAACTGGGCAAGGATGTGGAAGGAAGCGGCCGTGGCCTGTCAGAAGGTACTGTCCCAGCATTTGCCTGGTGTTGAAAATGGGAAACCACGGAAAACCATTTCAAGGACAGCCGACGGTGGGGCTCGAACCCACGCGTCTACCGAGTCAGCAGAGAGCTTGGCCCCTTGACCTAACGCAGCGCTTTAGCCCGCGTAGCCACTACTGTCGGTGAATCGGCAGGTGAAAAGCTAAAGAAAGTAGGAGACTTCTGTTACTTAGGAAGCAAAATAACCAGAGATGGACGAAGAAAAGAGGATATAAAAAGTAGTGGCACAGGCAAGTAAAGCATTTCTATAGAAAAGGTATCTGTCGACATCAAACGCAGATTTAGGTTTAGGAAGTAATTTTTGAAACCCTTTGCCTGGAGCGTGGCGCTCTATGGAAGTGAAACTTGGACTGTTGGAGCAGAAGAAAAGATGAGAATTGAAGCGTTTGATTTGTGGTGTTACAGAAGAATGATGAAGATCATATTATGGGTAGATAGGGTTACAAATAAAGAGGCGAGTGGGAGAGGACAGATGTTCGGGTGACTGCTAATGAAGAGAAGAGATAGGTTGGTAGGACAAATACTAAGACACCCAGGAATAGCAAAGATAGTTATGGAAGGAAGGGTCGAGGACAAGAACAGAAGGGGTTAATCTAAGGTAAGAATATGTTAAACATATTGCCGCGGATTTAGGATGTGGTGGCTATGTAGAGATGAAACGATTAGCTCAGAACAGGGAGGCATGGAGAGTTGCATCAAACCAGTCAAAACACTGAAGACTCAAACGCAATTATATATTAAAAATTGAAGTGTTTTGTTCAAATATTCAGTTAGCTCCACCTTAATACAATCTCCGTCTGTGTCCCTCGTTAGCATTCAGATGCTGACCGAGGTCAGAGACCCTGTACACTCGTACATTACGCCTATTATTAGAGGAAATAAACCCATTTCTCAGCTCCTATTGTGGACATATTTACGTTAAAATACTAGAGAAGTGTCACATAAAGTTAAGTCGCGTATAAATGATGACGCCCATTCATATTTGAGCAGACGAATTACTGCTCTGTAGTGCATGTCGGCACTTTTGTTTCAAGAGACATTTCACATCTATTTTCGTGTGCACTACAATCAATCACTTCGCTCTGGTTTACAGCGTCACATAACTTTCATCGCTTTGTGGTATAAATATTGTGCGCTATAGAGATATCAACCCTTGTCAGGGCCAACACACTACAGGGATGAAGGAATAACGTACAGTAACTCTGGCTCACTGGATGTAGAATTTGTCATCGCCCACCTGTGGTTTGATGATCATTATAAAGTACCTGAGATTTTATCTGTAGGCATCCACTTTCCGCATTTAGCATTATTCCCTAGCCCTTCCTTCCTAACTTGAATTTATTCACAATTTAACTAAAATCATTCATTTGTTTTGTTGCTGTTAATGATTCATTTGGAGCTTAGTTAGCTAGTTAGTTATTGTTGTTTTAAGGGGCGGAACTACGAGGTCATCGGCCCCTCTTAACACAGATTAAAGAATACAAATTTGGAATTGAATTTAAAATTTTGAGGTGGATGCCTAAATTTAAAAAGACCAAAAATTAATAAAACAAAAACAAAAACATTAAATAAAAAATTAAAAATTATAAAAATAAACAAAAATTACGGAAAAACAAAACATAATCATTCAAAAACGAACAAGCATTTAGAGCTTGTTACATTAATTAATTTATTAATACATTAATTTTATTTTATTTTATTATATTTTATTCTTCTTTCTTCCTTTTTTTCCTTCCTATTCCTATTATTCTTATTCTTATTCTTATTGTTATTCTCCCTCTTCCTCTTCATATTATTCTTATTCTTATTCTTCTCCTTATCCTTCTTCTTCTTTCATGTTATTTTTCTTCCTTTTCTTGTTTTCCTTTAACTTCTTTTTGATGTGTATTTGCCAGGTAGAGAGAAACTTAGGAAATAGGTGTGACGAAGTTATTATGAAATGGTACGAAAAGTTTTAGTTATGTAGTTGCCAAGAAATGTACGCGAGCAACACACTCTGTCCACCTGACCGTTTGCATAACAACAAATTAATAATATTGACATAATTCAACATCCAAGGACACGTTTAAATACATTCTTCTATTAATTTAAGGACAACATTAACAGAAGCCACCTAAATACATGGAATTTACAGTAGAAGACAACAAGACGAGATGAGTTTTAACCGTAACATGAACCAAGAGCAATTAAGACATAATAAATTATAATAATCAACAACTACAACTTGAATTATTATAAATTCATAAATAACCGACTTGATTTTAAACCAAGACCACTTCACGACCTAATTAACCTCTTGACATTGCATGGAAATTCAAGATATAATATTTAAATAATAAATTTTTAGCACAGATTATCCAATAATATTTTCATACAGATTGCCTTTTTGAATTCAGTAGATGCTGACGAAGACCCCATGGAAGGGTTGAAAATATGTTTCAACAATAAATAATATAACATTATAGTATTAACAGGTATGATAATAGGTGTCCCTAGTAAATTTAATTATAGTTTAAATTACATGGACACCATCCATGATGTTTGACTTGCCTTGAAAGAGGTAGGCCCACCCAATAACCGCCAGTCCCGGTGAATCTGCCACAATAACATGAACAGTTGGAGTAGTGCGGGAGCAGGATGATCCAACAGATTTTCAGTTCGGTTCAGATCTGGTGATTTTGTGGGTCATTCCGGACGTTCCCGAGGGGCTCACATCTAGTGGGACGTGGGTAGGCGACCACGGGACCCCAGCTGAGTCCGGCATTGCTTCCAGTTACTTGTGCCGGGCTCCTCTCCGTCTTCTTTCCTGTCGACCTCTCTTGGTCAACTCTTGTTCTCCACTGACACGGCGGTATTAAGGTATCTGAGGCCTAGGGAGTATTTCACTTTCCCGCCTTAATTGTCCCTTCTCTCATCATTCCTGACCCCTCATTCTTCTAGGAATCAGCCTTCTTTTTCTTTTCATCATAGTTCCTTTTCTCTTTAAGATTCCCGCCCTGTTTTTATGAATTGGCTCCCCGTGTATCTAAATTACATTTTGTGAGTAGTTAGAATCTCAACCACATTTAGTATTTTTTTTTCAATCTACATTGCATTTTGTAAGTATTTTCGATTTAAACCCCATTATGTAAGTATTTTCAATCTAAGTTGCATTTTGTAAGTATTTTGGATAGCGGGCCGACATATTTGAGTATTTTGAATCTAAATTACATTTTGTAAGTATTTTCAATTTCAATTCCTTCCTTCCTTCCTTCCTTCCTTCCTTCCTTCCTTCCTTGCATTGTGTAAGAGTTTTCAATTTCAATTGCATTTTGTAAGTACTTTGAATCTCAATTGCATTTTTTAAGTATTTTCAATTTCAATTGCATTTTGTGATTCCACGTCCCATTTTGTAAGTATTTTGACCCTAAACTACATTTTGTGCGTATTTTTTAACTAAATTCCTTTTGTGAGTATTTTCCTTCTAAATTCCCTTCTGTAAGTATTTCCACTCTACATTTTGTGAGTCGTTTCAATCTGAGTTCCAATTTTGTAAGTATTTTCAGTATAACTTAATTTTCGTTCTGGTTTCCATTTCATTGTCATTTTCGCTATTACCCAGACCATTAGGGGCCGATAACCTAGATGTTAGGCCCCTTAAAACAACAATTATCATCATCATCATCATCTTCTTAATGTCCATAATGCCAATCTATCACAGTAGCAGTTATTACTTCAAACCCAACAACCAGCGCATGATGTCTCTTCCACATAACATACTAAATCTTTGTGTTGGTTGATTTCAGTCCTGTGATTGGAGTGGCGGATTATCGTTACGAGGAGTATATTGATGGCACCATCGTGCCAGTGTGTTTAACGCAAGCCGACACCTTTTGGCCGGCGTTCTTCTTCATCGCCTCAATCTCGCTGTTCTTCGCCCTACCACTGGCTGTGCTGGTGGTACTGTATACCATCATAGCCCGTCACCTTATGGCGCATCCTGGAATCATGGTCCCTTGCTCAGGAGGGGGCAGTGTACTTCGGTATCGTAAACAGGTAACATTAATAAAATATTATTTAATTATAATATCGGACACTCCCTGTAGCTTATATACCATGAGCAATTAGAATAGTGCGGGAGCAGAATTAAGGCAATGGAGTGTTGAATAGCTGAAGATGTAGGTAGAGGTTGGCCGGTTTGACGAAACTGAAGAAGCGCCTAATATGCATTGCTTGTCTTGCCATTAACTGATGCTGTATTAATTTACTCTTGAGTTGACAAAATGATGTTCACCCCGTTACGGGACCCAGACAGAAAATTCTTGTACATTACACAGAGGTGTTAGAATTAAAATCATTCTCATTTTATTGTTCTAAGTCATTTCATTGACGACCTGCTGACATTTTATTACCATACTTAGTAACGTTTCCTTCCCTATGGACTTACAAATTTTCCATAAGGAATTGAGTCTTGAGTTTTCGGAATTGGATATTCTGCGGGATGCCTGAGCTGAGCCCGTTTACTCATTTTTCAGTTCCTTTGGAATGTACCCACTAAATCATGTGATCTCAATCCATGGTCCACGAACCTCTTTTATAGTTCAAGAGGGGACTGTTGGTTGGTTGGTTAGTTCCTTAGTTTAGGGGCTGCGACAACGCGGCCATGTAGCCCCGTGTACTTTGGGTGTGTGTAGAATCTGTCTGATAACCGGTGTTAATTGTGATGGCTCTATTAGTGTGTGTTATCTGTTTTAATTCAAGTAATAATAATATCGTATGGCCTCGGGTGCCTGGTGCAAGCTTTGTAATTTGACACCCAGAGGGTAGCTTGCATGTCGAATTTCGTTGTTCCTTGAATCACTATGGTAGTCAAGGAGGTTAGATATCTAAGCTCTTTGAACACCATAGCGCTTTCTAGTAGAGAAATGAGGAACTTTGAGTTGGCGGAAACTCCCGAGATTAATTTTGCCATTATGAACACGGCCTACTGAATTCAAATGGGTTCTTCGACATGCCAACATCGTATGATATGCGTGTCGTATTTTTGCTGCCTTTCAAAAAATCACTTACCACGGCCAGGAGCGAACCTGCAATCTTGGGGGGTTAGTAGACCGACACGCTATCCACTCACCCACCGTGGCAAGCTATTTCAAGTAAGGACTGCAGACAATAATTTCAAGTAGTTCCTACTTTTGCTACCAAATGCTACCGTCCACGACATCTAGCTTGTGGACTTGGCTACTGGGTGGTATCGCAGACAGCACCTGGCGGCGAACGTTGGAACTAATAGAGAGTTAGCAATTCTAACCTACAAATTTCGGCTTCGCACAAGTGTAGTTAGTGGAAGGTTCTTTTCCATGCCATAAATCTATGACATGGTTCCGTCGGCTTTACTTCCCCTCCGAAGGAAGGCATACTGAGGGATTTTTAACGCTCTTAACAAATCCGACGACTTCGGCCGGGTTTGAACCCGTGACCTTGGGCATAGAAGCTCAGCATGCTACCAACTACGCCACCGAAACCGCCTGAGGACTGTGAGTTAATACCTCTGCTCTAAATTCACAAGAGAACTAGAATAGAGTATTCAAAACAAAACTTATCACATTTTGTACGAGCAAGGTTTCTTCTTTAGTTAATATTCAAAATAGCCATTATACTGTGAATTTCTTAATAGAAAATATAATTAAGACTATTGGTTTAACATCTGAAGTAATTTCAGCGCATGACAACCATTTTTACCGCATTAAGTCATGAAAAGTAAAATCATAAATGTTTGAAAACTGGAATCTAGTCTGTAACATATATTTTATGTGTTCCCCATGACAGTTTTAATGTAGGCTAATGGGTTTATTATTTCTTTATATCTATGTTATCGTGTTGGCAATGTGTTCAATTGCATTGGACACGTCTGTAGGAGATGCAGTGTCATTTTTATTATTATTATTTCTATTATCATATACGTATACTTTTATTATTAATTATTCAATGTATTTTAGGTCACTTTTGACGAGATTCTGAAGCTAGCTCTAATCCTATGTTTTATGTTTTATTGATGTTGTTCAGACCACTGAACCAGGTATCAGGTTCATGTTCTGGTCACACGTGCAGAAGGCAGCACTTCATGGACACTATTGTCTCAAGCAGGTATGCTCGCTCCCCCCGAGGTGTGGCTTGACGGACGGGCTGTATTTTTCAGACCGAGTGCACTGCTGCAGGTGATGGTTCCTCGAGAGACAGAGATGACTGGTTGGGGTGTGTGTCTGTCTTGAGTTGAGTGCTTCGTGTTTCAACGGAAAGCTAGAAGGCTGTACGAGACCTTCGATTTGTTTTGGTATGGAGGGTACCACGTGATTGGGTTCTGGCTGTTATGCCACAATCACAGTAGGGCTAATATCTATGTAAATAATTGTGCAACGTTGAAGAAGACCGTGATGGTGGTGAAATATAAAGGCATGGCTGACCAGCTTCAAAGTGGTGTAGAAATGAACTAGACATATATACGGCAGACGACGGCATTACCGGTAATGTGAAAACCAGCTTAAATATTATTATATTAATATTTTATTTTATTATATATTTTAATTGCACGTTTCATCAACTCTTCAGAATATAGAGTAAATTTAAATTGGATAGTTTATTTTTAGTTAGATGCCTGTAAACCTTCCTACATCATTATTAGTTTATAGGAGGATTGGTAAGGCCTATGTACGAGCCAGTCCTTTCAGAATATTTGCACACGCCCGGAGATAAGAAGAGTTTCAAGAAGGTGGATTTGTTCATTTACAGTACAACTAATTATTTCATTTGCTTACATTTTAAAGAAAGGCCATTTATGAGGCAGAATATACATTTTTATTTATTTTTTGTATCTTCAAAGTTACAAATGGCTTCTCTGGCCATATTGTGGCAAGAATTGATAGATTACAAGTCTAATAATTTGCACATATCTGTATTAATAAGGCGATTTGCTATGGCTTCTGAAGTTTGAAGATATTCAAAATATTTTTGAATACTTTTGTAGTTCTTCCTTCTGATGATAACTCATCATCATCATCATCATCATCATCATCATCATCCGTTTATCTGCCTGATGGCAGGTTTCCTCATGGTCGGTCTCTCCACCTTATCCGGTCTTTAGCAACACGTTTCATCAACTCATAAGATTTATGAATATTGATGGAATCCAGCATCTGAAACCTTTTCTTCCTCATCGAATTTTCCCTTGGACTGTCCCTTCTAATGCACTTTTCACCAAACAATCTCCTCTTATGCAGTGTCCAATCCAATTCATTTTCCTTTTCCTTATCTTCTTTAGCATCATTCTTTCTTCTCCCACTTTATTTAATACTTCCTCATTTCTCACTTTGTCCTTCCAACTTATTCTCTCCATTCTCCTCCATAGCCACATTTCGAAAGCCTCTATTCTTCTCTCGTCTTCTTTCCTAAGTGTCCAAGTTTCCGCTCCATACATTGCTCCACTCCAAACAAAACATTTCACTAGGCTTAGGCTTACTTTCATTGCTCCACAAAATAATGTTATTTTCTTACTGAAGGCTTCTTTTACTATTGCACTCCTTCTTTTTATTTCTATAGTGTATGTGATGTCTTGTGTAACCCGATTTCCTGGGCATTTAAAAACTGTCTACTCTTTTTGTCATTTCTCTTTTTACATTTTCGAGTTTACCTTCTTGTAATAAAGTCAACACATTCCATGTCCCAATTCTTAACTTTCTCTCTTCCTTTCTTCTCATTCTACTACTTTTCACAAAACCTTGTCCCTGTGTATTCCTCTCCCAAAAATCCGAATGAGGGGAAGCTTTTACATAGAGGTCCATATTTTAGAACTTAAAAGGTTCATTCTGGTTCCGTAGTGATAAACTAATTAGTATAAACAGGTTAAAGGTTCCGCCTGATCAATACTTAACCATAACCTACTAGGGAATATAATCAGGTGGTTTCCCTTTGCCTTCCTGATCCGCATACCATTGACCAAATCTAGTTAGTTCATCTGCCTTTGGTGCTTCTTTTTATCACATAGAAAAGCGAGTGCCATCTTATATATTCAGCTGCCCCTTAACAGGAAGGACATGGGGTGCTCACCCCACCACTCTCAGAACTTCAGCCCTTGGACTGAGCTTCTCAGCTGCTGATTATGCAGCACCAGTTTGGCTTTCTTCTCCACATTCCAAAGAGGTGGATATAGCTCTGAATCAGACTTCCAGAATTGTATCTGGATGTCTTAGACCAACACCACTTCAGAATATCTACCCTCTAATTGGAATTTCTCCACCTCATGTCCGAACAATGGTAGCAGCAGCATCTGAGAAGAAACGGCAAGAAACCGATTCAAGGCATCCACTTTTCGGCCAACAACCAGCCCGACAGAGACTTAAGTCCAGAAACAGCTTTTTGAGAGGAGTAACAGCCCTCGAAGGCTCACAAGAAGCTGCCCGTGTGAAGATATGGAAGACAGAGATCACAGACCCAACTATTCCTCTATCAGAAACAAGTAGTTCCGTGAAGAACTATACAGCCTATTTTCATATATCCTACTTATGTTAATTGCCTCTATCAACATACACAATTTCAGTTTGATTGCTGTAATAGATTCGTAGATATTGAGAACCGACTAAATATTTCGGATGGTCGCCATGTTGGATTTTATATATGTAGGTCCTAGAGTTATGTACTGTTACATGCAGATTATTGTGAACGTGTAGTATTCAAACTTCAATCGCATAATTAGGACACAAGAAAAAACAGGAGATTTTAAAATTTTTCACAGCTGCCATCTTGAGGTTATGGAAACAATTGAAATAAATTAGATGCCAGTGGATTAACATTCGTATAAGGATTTACTGTACCAAGTTTCACTGCGCGCGGATGGTTAAATTGCGAGAAACGTCCATGTGAATATTTATAATTCGCGTCACCGCCATGTTGGATTTGTGATCACCAGGTTATTTAAAGTCCTATAGGTGAACTTAAGTTCATAGCCCCTATGAACATTAAAAAATGCAGTTTGATTGCTAAAATAGATCGTAGATATTCAGTATCGTCTAAATATTTCGGATGGTCGCCATGTTGGATTGTTAAATGTATAGGACATAGAGTCATGTACCATTAAAGGAAAATTATTGCGTAGGTTCATTATTCAAACTTTCACTTCGATCGCATGACTACATCACAATAAATAAAATCTTAATTTTAAAATTCGCACTGCCGCCATCTTGAGGTTATGTAAACAATTGAACTAAATTAGATACCAGTGGATTACAATGTGTATAAATATTTCCTGTGCTAGGTTTCAGTGCGCTTGGAACATTAAATCGCGAGAAAGGTCTATTAAAATTTTTCAAATTCGCTTGGCCGCCATGTTCGTTTTGTAGTTAACTGGTTTTTGAAAGTCTTATAGATGGACTTCCAGTAGTGCCCTTTATCTCCGTACAAAATTTCAGGGTTTTACCGCTAATAGTTTCAGAGATATAGAATGCCGGTGAAATATTTCGCACATCCGCCATCTTGTGATTATGTAAACAATTGAACGAAGTTAGATGTCTGTGCATTACAATATATATAAACATATACTGTACCAAGTTTCATTGCGTTTGGTTGGTCAAATCGCGAGAAACGTCTATTTAAATGTCGCAAATTCGCTTGACCGCCATGTTGGTTTTGTAGTTACCAGATTTTCAAAAGTCACATAAGTGAACTTATAGTAGTTCCCTCTATCACCATAGAAAATGTCAGGGTAATATCGGTAATAGTTTCGGAGATATTGAATGCTGGTGAAATATTTCGCACAGCCGCCATGTTGGATTGGTGAGTCGTAACAATCTTTGAAGGGCACGGTCGAGGTCGCCGGGAATAGTGCTATGAACTTTCCGAGTTTCATTGAAATCGCTCCTGCCGTTTAGATTTTATTAGGGGGGGACACACACACGAATCACACACACACACACACACACACACACGCACACACACACGGACAAAAGGTGATCTCATAAGCCTATTTTTTCAAAATTGAAAATAGGCTAAAAATGGCACCTGGTCACAACTTGCCATATGGAATTTGGAAATCATTGAACAGGCTGAGGACGGGGGTTTCACGCTACAAGAACAATCTCAAGAAATGGAACATGCTCGTCAACAATGATGAGTTTTGTGACTGCAGAATGTTACAATATCCAGAACACCTGCTGATCTGCCCCTTGATGGAGGACATATGTTCAAAAGACGATCTTGGCTGCAAATGCTGATGCTGTAACTGTTGCTACTTACTGGCAAAATCTAATATGATTCGGACACGGAAAATAAAATAAATAGCTGCCCCTAAGTTTGAGAACAGACGCTGTTGGTAGCCGCCCGCTTTGGGACAGACGCTGCCATTATTGATATCTGCCCTATCATTGGATGATACCTCTTACTCAATTAACCCCGAGAACTGGGTTGTCTCTTCCACCACTTACAATGTTCCAAAGTTCTTCCTCTCCACTGTTTATGCCGTTGAGGACTTCACCGTTACCCTGGCAAAGAACCCTTACAAGGTACTACCAACGGGATCAGCTGGACCTACGTTTTTTAGAGAGGGGTTACTGAAGATATAATTTGAAGCGAACAACTTTACAGCCTACCTATATGTATTTTAATCCACTGCTGAACTCTTTTCCCGCGTGTATTACATCTAATTTCTAGAATTTTTTGACACAATTATTACAAATGGTCGATTATAGAAAATAGGAACTGAGAAACCACGAAAAAATATTTCAAAGATGGCCTACGGTGAGCTCGGAACCCATTCGGTTACCGAGACAGGTGATTGCCCGGCACCATACTCTATGTTGGTTAAAATGTATTTTAACCCTTTATGATATTGTTCAAACCCGGTGTTAGGGAATGGGATGAACAAGGGTGTGTTTATGTATAAATAGCTGAAGTACCCGTGCTTCGCTACGCGTCATAAATAAATTAAAATGTGAAGGTGACAGTTAAAAGAGGGGATAGGCGAGGTGCTGCGCAGAGGGAGATAAAAGATGGAATATTTTGTCCCAACTACACCGTTCGGCGTTGACCGTGTTTTATAGCACAAATTTAGGTTTTACTCGCTAACCGTTGGAGATAACTTTCGGATAGAAAATGTAATTTTAAACCTCGTATATGCCATCAAAAGTTTGCTATTTCTTAGCGTTCACTTTTTATTTGAATGGAAATATGAAAGTTTGAAACCAAAGTGTGTAGTGACGTCACTAAAATGGTCGCCATCTTTAAATAGTGCAAAGTATTGAAATCAAAAGAAGCGTATATGTTAACCAGGTAAATCAGCTACTTCCATGTAAAATTCTTGTAAATCGGACCAGTGGTACTTGCGTGATTGAGTAATACACAGACTCACACCATCTCATTTTTAGCCTCGCTTCGCTCGCGTCATAGTCGTGTCATATTGTTATTCAGTGACATGAGGTTCAACCCCGTTAACACCTCTTTAGAACCTGAATATCCAAAACTCTTTCCATAGTGGACGTTTTCGACATACAACGAACATATCCCCAAAATTTCATGTTTCTAACTTCAATAATTTTGGCTGGGCCATGATGAGTGAGTGACTCAGTCAGGACATTTTCTTTCATTTATTTTTGATAATTTCACCCCTCCCCATGAACCCCTTAAATTGGATTTATGAAACAAACGGTCGAACACCTATTTACTTATTTAAAGCTGCTTTCCCCCTGAGTTTGATGAGTGAGTAAGTGAGTCAATCAGTTAGGACACTTTCTTTCCTGTCTTTTCCCCCCGGAATTTCACCCCTCTCCAAGGGCCCCTTAAATTGGATTTATGAAAAAACGGTCGAACACTTATTTACTTATATTTTAAGCTGTTTTTTCCCGCCGAATTTCAAACTTCTCGGCTATGTCGTTTCAGAGATACACGCTCCGTTAAGAATCCCTCAACCCCCAATTTTCACCCCTTACACCTCATAATATACACCACATCGATAAACCCTTAGACATATGTCTGATTATTTTTAATGATTAGTTTATATACCGAATATCACATCTCCAAAGAAACAACTCATGAGATATCGTTATTCAATGAAATGCACGTTTACCCCCTTAAAACCCCTTTAAAACCCGAATAAACAAAAATCATTCCTTAGTTGACGTTTTCGACATACAGCGAACATATTCCCAAAATTTCATGTTTCCAACTTTAATAGTTTTCGCTGGGCGTTAAGAGTGAGTGAGTCAGACAGGACATTTTCTTTCAATTATTTTTACCAGAATTTCACCCCTCCCCATGGGCCCCTTAAATTGGATAGATGAAAAAACGCTTGAACACCTATTAACTTGTTTTCTAAGCTGTCTTTTTCCCCTGAGTTTGATGAGTGAGTGAGTTCGTCAGTCAGTCAGGACACTTTCTCTCCTTTTCCCCCATAATTTAACCCCACCCCATTGTCCCCTTAAATTAATTTATGAAAAAACGGTCGAACACCGATTTACTTACTTTTTAAGCTGATTTCTTTTCGCTGAGTTTCAAATTTCTCGCCTATGTCGTTTAAGAGATAGGCCTACACGCTCCATTAGGAATCCTTCAACCCCCACTTTTCACCCCTTTCACCTCATAATAATACACCACATCGAAAAACTCTTCGACACATGTCTGCTTATTTTTAATGATTAGTTTATATGCCGAGTATCACATCCACAAATGAAACCACTCGTGAGATATTTTTATTCAATGAAATGCAGGTTTAACCCCCTTAAGACACCTTTAGAACCTGAATATCCAAAAATCCTCTCTTAGTGTACGGTTTTAACATACAACGAACATATCCCCGAAATGCCATGTTTCCAACTTCAATATTTTTGGCTGGGCGATGATGAGTGAGTGAATGAGTCAGGACATTTTCTTTCAATTTTTTTTCTTCAGAATGTCACCCCTCCCGTTGAACCCCTTCAATTTGATTGATCAAAAAAACCTGTCAAAAAGCTATTTACTTACCGTACTTTAAAACAGATTTTTTCCCTGAGTTTGATGAGTGAGTCAGTCAGTCAATCAGTTAGGACACTTTCTTTCCTGTCCGTCCCCCCCCCCCCCCAGAATTTCACCCCTCCCCATGGGCCCCTTAAATTGGATTTATGAAAAAACGGTCAAACACATATTTACTTCTTTTTATGTTGATTTTTTTCCGCTGAGTTTCAAACTCCTCTCCTATGTCGTTTAAGAGATACACGCTCCGTTAGGAATCTTTCAATGCCCACTTTTCACCCCTTTCACCTCATAATGTACACCACATCGAAAAACCCTCAGACACGTGTCTTCTTATTTTTAATGATGAGTTTATATGCCGAGTATCACATCACCCAATGAAACCAATCGGGAGATATTGCTATTCAATGAAATGCAGGTCTACCCCCTTAACACCCCTTTAGAACCTGAATAACCAAAAATCCTCTCTTAGTGGGCATTTGCGGCCCTTGAGGAAGCTGCATACTAATTTTCATTCCAATCCGTTCGGTGGTTTCTGAGATTTCGTGAAGAATGAATGAGTGAGTGAGTGAGTGAGTGGACTTTGACAAAAAATATATAGTAGATAGTGTCAAATCTTGGTTATGCTAAACTCGGTTGACAGTGCAGTGTGAGCAGTTGAGTAACTAACGGGATTTCACGTAAAGATCCTCATTTCCTATACCGGTAGTGCAGAGCGCAACTGGCATCCAGTCGGCCGTGTCTCGACTTGAGCTATGTTGCCATGGAAACTAATTACCTTGCCATTCCTTCATGAGTATTTTATGATTTGATTAGCATGTGCTTGAGTGTAAAAGGGCCGAAATCAGAAGAATGAGAAAGACTATCGAAAATCCATGTAGCTAGCGGCTCCTTCTGGGTCCTAAACTATGCGTATGCAAAATTTGGTTGAGATTGGTGGAACTGTGTAGATTTGTATACGGAACAGACAAACCCACCCACATACATACATACATACATACATACATACATACATACAGACTTTCACTTTTATATATAAGATTTAGGGGTGGTTTCTGAAAGGGCGCGAGTATCCCGTATTTGGGGGAAACTGCAGGTGTAGGTGTCTGTGAAAGGATGCAATGTAATGGGGGGTAAAAACCTATAGGGGTGCGATTGATTGTCAAGGGATGTATGATTATTTTAGCTGAGATTAATTATGAGCGAGTAATGGCGCGCCTGCTTGCGGAGTCGGCAACTTGGCCGCCAGCTGGCTTGACACTAAGCGAGCACAATGAAATACCTGACGTCGCACTTCCTCGTATTCACGGTCAGGGGCAATTTGGAAAGGGCAGGTTGGGCGTGCAGGTGTACAGTCGGAGTGAAATGAGTACAAAGTGTAGATTACTGACCAAGTATTTATTTGGTCAGTTATGGTAGTGTAATGTCCTTTTTAGTGATGGACAACTGTGTTACAAAGTACAAGTGTGTTACAAATAACAAGTGTAGGTGTGAAGGGATGGAATACAAGTATGTAAGGATATCTGAGCACTCTCTCTCTCTCTCACCTGGTGATGACGATGCGTTGGAGCTGGGTCTGGATGCACAGAGCCGAGGGCCGCGACAGATATTGGGCCTTCCTGGGGCCATCCTTTTAAAAGGTTCATCAGTTGCTGAATCGGCGTGTCGTCACTGTTGATGTCCCACATAGTCCTGGTGTAAATGTTAATGTGTGTGTGTCGTAAGCTTGGCTAACAGCGATCCCTCTGCGCCTGCTTGTGTACAGGAAATGTATTCGTGGAGGCTCATGACTTTTCCTTTAGGGGTAGTTTTTATAGGGTGAAAAGGGTGTGTTGGTGTTTGGATAGAAGTAGAGGTGAAGATGTGTGGGTGGCTGTGTAGCCGTCTGTAGATTCTGTAGATTCTGTAGATTCAGGGGCGTATGTTTATAATCCCCTCTGGGTGTGTAGATGTCTCAGGTCCTAGGGTCGTATCGACCCTGGGGCTGAACAATATAGTGGTCTCTATATTAACCACCTGTCATAAAGACAGTTTATGCTTTCAAAGATGCTGATAGCTGAATCTTCCAGACAAATTTCCGAGAATTTTCATGCCAAAGTACTAGTATTTCTAAAAATCAAATATTATACTGTATACGTATCTACTTGACGTAATGTGCTGGATAAAATTTTAAAAAATTAAAACTAAGAACATTAATAATAACTAAAGTGTAAAAAATATGAATATATAAATAAAAACCATTACAATAATAAAAGAAATATAAAAATAAAAATAATAAATATAACTATAAAAAATATTAAAATAATTGTAAAAATAAATTCACAATTAATTAATTAATTATTTAAATTTTAAAAATATCAAAATTTAATCTATAATAACATAAATTAAAATGAAAGATAATTAATAATGAATTAAAAGGTAAAAAAACATAAAAATAAAAAATGGGATTGCCCTATAAAGGGTTAAGGGGATAAGCATCTAGGTCATCTGCCCCTATGGAACGGTGATAATGACAGTTAAATGAAAACTACAGCTTTAAAACTAATTTAGGAACTAGATAAAGAAATTAACTAACAGAAAAAGAGGAATTTCCGTAGTTTTCTTAGTATTTAAGGCCCCATAAAGGAACACACTAAGCCTCCATTCTCGTCACAGTAAAAATGAGACAGCAGAAGCTTAGGAGTTCATTCTCTCAGCCTCCACAGATCATTTATCTTGAGCGAAATTGCAGAGAATTACTCATACGTGAGAACAAAGCGCCACGCATTATGAGCGGTGCTTTAGCTCCGTTATATCAAGGAAGTTCAATTGAGTGAAGGAAGGGAAAGATATTAGTGTTCCTTGGCCATTGACGAATCAAGTAATATGAGGATGGAAGCAATTGAATGGCTCTATACTTCTTGTAGCTCAGTTATACCAGAGAACCTCATAGCATTTCAGTCGGTCAACATGGCGTTGTGCTCAATTCGTTACGTAGGAAATGTGAGAGTATGTGATGAAATTTCATAGTGAAATATCGCGTCCTGAGAGTCGGATTCCAAGTAAAAATGGATGTCCTGTAACTCATAATCGCGAGATTAACGGTCACGTAAATCTACCTAAATCCTTCCTTTCTTCCTTCCTTCCCTCATTCCTTCCTTCCTTCCTTCCTGCCGTCCTTTCTTCCTTCCTTCCTTCCTTCCTCCCTTCCTTCCTTCCTTCCCTCATTCCTACCTTCCTTCCTTCCTGCCGTCCTTCCTTCCTTCCTTCCTTCCCTCATTCCTTCCTTCCTTCCTTCCTTCCTTCCTGCCGTCCTTCCTTCCTTTCATCCTTCCTTCCTTCCCTCATTCCTTCCTTCCTTCCTTCCTTCCTTCCTACCTTCCTTCCTTCCTTCCTTCCCTCATTCCTTTCTTCCTTCCTGCTGCCTCCTTCCTTCCTTTCTTCCTTCCCTCATTCCTTCCTTCCTTCCTTCCTGCCGTCCTTCCTTCCTTTCATCCTTCCTTCCTTCCCTCATCCCTTCCTTCCTTCCTTCCTTCCTTCCCTCATTCCTTTCTTCCTTCCTGCTGTCCTTCCTTCCTTTCTTCCTTCCTTCCTTCCCTCATTCCTTCCTTCCTTCCTGCCGTCCTTCCTTCCTTCCATCCCTCATTCCTACCTTCCTTCCTGCCGTCCTTCCTTCCTTCCCTCATTCCTTCCTTCCTTCCCTCCTGCCGTCCTTCCTTCCTTTCTTCCTTCCTTCCCTCCTTCCTTCCCTCATTCCTTCCTTCCTTCCCTCCTGCCGTCCTTCCTTCCTTTCTTCCTTCCTTCTTTCCTTCCCTCATTCCTACCTTCCTTCCTTCCCTCATTCCTTCCTTCCTTCCTTCCTTTCTTCCTTCCTTCCTTCCCTCATTCCTTCCTTCCTTCCATCCTTCCTTCCTTCCTTTCTTCCTTCCTTCCTTCCTTCCTGCCGCCCTTCCTTCCTTCCTTTCTTCCTTCCTTCATTCATTCATACCTTTCTTCCTACCTTCCTTCCTTCCTTCCTTCCCCCATTCCTTCCTTCCTTCCTTCCTACCTACCTTCCTTCCTTCCTGCCGTCCTTCCTTCCCTCCTTCCTTCCTGCCGTCCTTCCTTCCTTTCTTCCTTCCCTCCTTCCTTCCTTCCTTCCTTCCTACCTACCTTCCTTCCTTCCTGCCGTCCTTCCTTCCTTCCCTCCTTCCTTCCTTTCTTCCTTCCTTCCTACCTTCCTTCCTTCCTTCCTTCCTTCCCTCATTCCTTCCTTCCTTCCTTTCTTCCTTCCTTCATTCATTCATTCATTCATTCATACCTTTCTTCCTTCCTTTCTTCCTTCCTACCTTCCTTCCTTCCTTCCTTCCCTCATTCCTTCCTTCCTACCTTCCTTCCTGCCGTCCTTTCTTCCTTCCTTCATTCATTCATAGCTTTCTTCCTTCCTTTCTTCCTACCTTCCTTCCTTCCTTCCTTTCCTCATTCCTTCCTTCCTACCTTCCTTCCTTCCTGCCGTCCTTCCTTTCTTTCTTCCTTCCTTCATTCATTCATACCTTTCTTCCTTCCTTTCTTCCTACCTTCCTTCCTTCCCTCATTCCTTCCTTCCTTCCTTCCTTTCTTCCTACCTTCCTTCCTTCCCTCATTCCTTCCTTCCTTCCTTTCTTCCTTCCTTCCTTCCTTTCTTCCTCCCTTCATTCATTGTATTTTATTTTACTATCTGGCAACAATTTTTGTTTGCCAAACAAAGGGCACACTAGTAAACTTATAAAGATGGGACTTTAACAAGAATGTTATAGTCTGTTTGATTCGAACGCAATAGGTGATTCCAGTAAAATGAAAAAACGGAATGAACTGCCAATGACTAACAGATTTCCACTTTCTGGGTTCAATTCACGGCTCTGTCATGTAGTTTAATTCTTGTATAAGGTTGGTCAGCATCAAGAGGAAATTTCACAAGAATGGTGAGTGGTGGGTTCATATCTATTTTCGACCATCCTAGAATTTGTCTCCCGTGGTTTCCCAAAGTATAAGGTGCGTTCAAAAAGTAACGAGCCGGAGGCTGGAATGCGCAAACCAGTGACGACATCGGCTAATCGTAGCGTGTGTAACGAGGTGTGGTTCCGACCAGAGCGTGGAAGGTCACAGCCCGTCGCTAGAGGGCACGCGAGCACGTCACGTGACGATACAAAGTAGTCTTGTGTAGTTCGCGAACGAACTAGTTCGGAAGAGCGGGTCCCACAGACGAACTACCGAACTAGTTCCCAGATCCCTCGCTTGTTAGTTCGTTCGATTTTTCCCGCTGACCGACTTGTAACAGCGTGGGTCCGCTGTAGCTCGTCAGCTCGTCATGTCACTACTCATTGCACAATCACATGCGCTTAGTTTCGTTCAGTCAGTTCAGTTGATTGAGTGTATCTATTATTAGTACTGTTTGTCGATACGTGGTGATAAAACTATTTTTTACCTGTTTTTAAGAAATGAACATTATGATGATGATTCATAAAGAAAGCGAACTTCTATGGAAAAAAAAACTCTGAACTAAAAAAAACTAATCCTCCCATTTATGCCATAAAGATAACGTACCCAACGGTTTCACAGCAGCCAAATAATGAATATCACGAAGCAAGTAAGAAATGAAACGAAAATTGTGGAGGGGGTACGTCTTATCATCACCTAGTGACAAGTAGGAAATGGAATCGGATGGTGACGCGCCGATATACGCGAAAAATGATGATAAAAATTGTTGTTTTAAGGGGCCTAACATCTAGGTTATCGGCCCCACGCGAGAACACATGTGTATGAACACATCGTCCATTATGTTTTTCTTTTAGGTATGGTACCGGTAGTTCACTAATGATAAACAAATGACGGCTTTTGGCTTTATAAACAATAGAAAGAGAAGTTTTCTCAGAAGGAAAGACATGGACCCTAATTAAAAGGATGGCCAAAAATAGAGTGAGATGGAAGAAGTTTGTAGCTACCCTATATTTTTACAAGGAATAAAAGGAAATAAGGAAGGAATAAGGAATTTCACTAATGTTTCAATACTCATATTTTTGTATTTTTAGCCTATTTTCAATTTTGAAAAAAAATAGGCTTATGAGATCACCTTTTGTCCGTGTGTGTGTGCGCGTGTGTGTGTGTGTGAGTGTGTGTGTGTGAGAGAGAGAGAGAGGTGTGTGTGTGTGTCCCCTAATAAAATCAAAACGGCTCGAGCGATTTCAATGAAACTCGGTAAGTTCATAGCACTATTCCCGGCGACCTCGACCGTGCCCTTCAAATTTTGTTACGTCTCACCAATCCAACATGGCGGCTGTGCGAAATATTTCACTAGCATTCAATATCTCCGAAACTATTATTGATATCGCCCTGAAATTGTGAACGGTGATAAAGGCCACTACTGAAAGTTCACTTATGAGACTTTCAAAAACCTGGTGACTAAAAAACCAACATGGCGGTCAAGCGAAGTTGAGACTTTTAAATAGACTTTTCTCGCGATTTAACTATCCAAATGTAATGAAACTTGGTACAGCAAATGTTTATACACATTGTAATGCACTGGAGTATAATTTAGTTCAATTGTTTACATAACCTCAAAATGGCGGCTGTGCGAAATATTTCACTGACATTCCATATCTCCGAAACTATTACAGATATCACCCTGCAATTTTGTACGGTGATAAAGGGTACTGATACAAGTTTACCTATGTATATTTCATAAACCTGTAAAGTACAAAACGAACATGGCGACCAAGCGAATTTGAAATATTTTAATAAACTTTTCTCGTGATTTAACTCTCTGAGCGCAGTGAAATGTGGTTCAGTAAATGATTTTTTTCAGATTGTAATGCACTGCCATCTAATTTAATTCAATTCTTTGCATAACCTCAAGATGGCGGCTGTTCGAAATTTTAAAATTAAGTTTTTATTTCTTGTGTCGTAATCATTTGATTGAAGTGAAAGTTTGAATATGAACCTAGGCAATAATTGTCCTTGAATAGTACATAACTCTATGGCCTATACATATAACAATCCTAAATGGCGAGCTTCCGAAATATTTAGACGGTTCTCAATATCTATGAATCTTTTACAGCAACCAAACTGATTTTTTTTATGTCCATAGAGACTATGAACATATGTTCACCTATAGGACTTTCAGTAACCTGGGGAGCACAAATCCAACATGGCGGCGACGCGAAATATAAATATTTAAATGGACGTTTCTCGCGAATTAACTATCCGAATGCCGTGAAACGTTGCACGTTAAATGCTTATACAAATGTTGATCCACTGGCATCTAATTTATTTCAATTGTTTGCATAATCACAAGATGGCTGCTGTGTGTAATTTTAAAATCTCGTTTTTACTTCTTGTGTTCTAATCATGCGATTGAAGTTTGAATACCACACGTACACAATAATCTTAATGTAATAGTACAACAATAAAAATCCAACCTGGCGACCATCTGAAATATTTAGACGGTTCTCAATATCTACGAATCTGTTACAGCAATTGAACTGAAATTTTGTATGTTGATAGAGACAATTGACATGAGCAGGATATATGAAAATAGGCTGTATAGTTCTTCACGGAACTACTTGTTTTAATCTTCGAATATCAAAATGTAAAACACATTACTACACACGCAACATGTCAATATCTAATACACGAACTGCACGTGCAGCGAGCATAGTAACGTTAACAGTAGCCTACAGTATTGCTTGAAACGAGAGCAATGTGAATGAGCAATCAGTGGTGACGAGTAATGAGTGGTGACAGACTGCTATAACAAAGAGCGCGTGCAGTGGCAGCAGCAAGGCAAGCGAACGATCCTTCTTCGAGATGGGAGCTAACGAACTAGAAGAGCGAACTAGTTCGCTAAGGAGCTGCGAACTAAACTGATCGCTCCCAGCCGCGAACTATTATGCGCAAGACTAATACAAAGCGAGCAGCAGCATGCATCAATCATCCAACGCTGCCAGTCGCATTGCAAACAGTGACATGGAGGCGTCAACCGATGAGCAAAGAGGTGTTGTTCGGTTTCTGACAGCGGAAGGAGTAGGGGAAGGGACATTCATCGCCGAATGTCACAAGTGTACGGCGAACACTGCATGTCCTTTGCAAGGGTCAAGGCGTGGCACAAGCGCTTCAGGGAAGGCCGGGCGTTGTTAGCTGATGATGCCCGGTCTGGGGCACCCCCTCCATTACCGATGACAACGTCCAGCTGGTTGATGCACTCATTACCCAGGACCGCCGAGTGACAGTGAACGCCATGGTCACTCTTCGACAATGCACGACCTCATACGGCCAACACAGCCGTGGCACTCCTGCAGAAATTCAAATGGGAGGTTCTCGGCCACCCTCCATACAGTCCAGACCTCTCTCCCTGTGATTACGCCATGTTCGGTCCCCTGAAAAGGGCTCTGCGGGGAAAACGATTCACCTCCGACGCCGACGTCCAGCTGTACGTGCGGAATTAGTTCACATCACAGCCCAGGGAATTCTATGAGACAGCCATTCACAGCCTCGTGTCACAGTGGGACAAGTGCCTCAACAGCCAGGGCCAATACTTCTAACATACAGTTACTGGGTTCTGTAATTATGCCTCCAGCTCGTCACTTTTTGAACGCACCTTATAAATTCACATCGCAGCTGCCTCCTTCAATAGTTACAAACATACCGACACTGATATTGCAATACCTCGTATCTCGTATCTGACAATGATCTTATTTTCCATTATTTTCCATATGATTGGTCACGCCTCAAAGCCTTGTGGGGATGTGCAATCCATCGGAACAATTCGCGTTAGGTTCATTTTCCTGTGAAATGCTAAAGGAAGATGAACCTTAAACACAATCCACTGTAAAAGTGCATAACTATGCGTAAATATACTTTCCTACATTACAATGAATTTAAAGCGCATTTTTAGCCTATTTTCAATTTTGAAAAAATAGGCTTATGAGATCACCTTTTGTCCGTGTGTGTGTGTGTGTGTGTGTGTGTGAGGTGTGTGTGTGTGCCCCCCCCCCTAATAAAATCTAAACGGCTGGAGCGATTTCAATGAAACTCGGTAAGTTCATAGCGCTATTCCCGGCGACCTCGACCGTGCCCTTCAAATTTTGTTACGTCTCACCAATCCAACATGGCGGTTGTGCGAAATATTTCACTAGCATTCAATATCTCCGAAACTATTGCCGATATCGCCCTGAAATTGTTTACGGTGATAAAGGGCACTACTAGAAGTTCACCTATGAGACTTTCAAAAACCTGGTGACTACAAAACCAACATGGCGGCCAAGCGAATTTGAGACTTTTAAATATACTTTTCTCTCGATTTAACTATCCAAACATAATGAAACTTGGTACAGCAATTGTTTATACACATTGGAATGCACTGGAGTCTAATTTAGTTCAATTGTTTACATAACCTCAAAATGGCGGCTGTGCGAAATATTTCACTGACATTCTATATCTCCGAAACTATTACAGATATCAACCTGCAATTTTGTACGGTTATAAAGGGTACTGATACAAGTTTACCTATGTATATTTCATAAGCCTGTAAAGTAGAAAACGAACATGGCGACCAAGCGAATTTGAAATAATTTAATAGACTTTTCTCGTGATTTAACTCTCTGAGCGCAGTGAAATGTGGTACAGTAAATGATTTTGCAGATTGTAATGCACTGCCATCTAATTTAATTTAATTGTTTACATAACCTCAAGATGGCGGCTGTGCGAAATTTTAAAATTAAGTTTTTATTTCTTGTGTCGTAATCATGCGATCGAAGTGAAAGTTTGAATAATGAACCTAGGCAATAATTGTCCTTGAATGGTACATGACTCTATGGCCTATACATATAACAATCCTAAATGGCGAGCTTCCGAAATATTTAGACGGTTCTCAATATCTATGAATCTTTTACAGCAACCAAACTGAAAATGTTTATGTTCATAGAGACTATAAACATATGTTCACCTATAGGACTTTCAGTAACCTGGTGAGCACAAATCCAACATGGTGGCGACGCGAAGTATAAATATTTAAATGGACTTTTCTCGCGAATTAACTATCCGAGTGCCGTGAAACGTTGCACGTTAAATGCTTAAACAAATGTTGATCCACTGGCATCTAGTTTATTTCAATTGTTTGCATAATCACAAGATGGCTGCTGTGCGTAATTTTAAAATCTCGTTTTTACTTCTCGTGTTCTAATCATGCGATTGAAGTTTGAATACCACACGTACACAATAATCTTAATGTAATAGTACAAAAATCAAAATCCAACCTGACGACCATCTGAAATATTTAGACGGTTCTCAATATCTACGAATCTGTTACAGCAATTAAACTGAAATTTTGTATGTTGATAGAGGCAATTAACATGAGCAGGATATATGAAAATAGGCTGTATAGTTCTTCATGGAACTACTTGTTCTTTATGCCTTACACAGGAAAATGGCCCTAACGTAATGGTTAATGTTGTCAACACTGGGAAAAGCTTATAGAACATTTCGCCGTTTATTTAAATCACATTGAAGAACAAGGATACATTATAAATACATATATCTTACAATATTATTATACAATTATTTACAGGTCAACATTCAAAATTTAATGTCCGACTTTTCAGCCAGTCCACTGCCTCTGTAGAGGCACTATGTAGCTCTTGAATATTATTTTTGGCAGTCAATAACAATGTGCTGGATGGTCTGGGGCACATTATCACAGTCGTAGAATGGGTATTTAGATCTTCCCCACTTGTGAAGCTAGAATTTACACCTGCCATGATTTGTTCCGATTCCGTTTAGAGATGTCCATTCCCTTCTCGGTAAGTTGAAACCAGGAGGGGCTCTACAAGGATTACGGATTAAACCCAGGTGGTCAGGATTTGAAGAGGTCCGATCTTCATGCCAGATCTCATCAGCATCAAAATGTGTTTCCAGGAGCTTCTCATCTAGCTTCGATGACGGGTTTCTGGACTTTAATCTCTTCAGTTTCTGAGGGTTGCAGTCCTGATGTAAGGGCAGCTGAGGGTTGCTACGACACTCCTGCCATTCTCTTACAAGAGCCAGGTATCTTCGTATGTATTTCGCAGTATTGCCTTTTTATTACATTGAATTGAATAGTTCCATTTCTTTCTTGCAGGTGGTGCTGATGTTAGGCACTGTAGTGCTGTCATTCTTCGTCTGCCTGCTGCCTTTTCGAGCCCTCACTCTGTGGATCATCCTGGTTCCTCCGGAAGCCGTCATGGCGCTCGGTGTAGAAGGATACTACAACCTACTCTACTTTTGTCGCATTATGCTGTATCTCAACTCGTGTATCAACCCTATCCTTTACAACCTCATGTCCTCCAAGTTCCGAGAAGGATTCCTCCGTCTCTGTGGTTGGGGAAGGACAGGGCGGCTTGGAGAATCGTTCCTGGGTCGCAAAGGAACCTTCCATACCACCTCCACAACTTGCTCCAGTTCGCATCCAAACAGACCTTCGCCGGACTCTTTTTGGAGGCGAAGTTTCACCAGTAGAGGGAGCTCCATAAGACTGAGTCTACACAACGGATGTTCCCCTCCAACCACAGTGAGTTCTAATGGTTGTCTGCTTACTAGAGGCAAAAACAGCATTCACTATGGCAACCAACACAGTATTCTGCTAAACAGAAGTGCAAGTGTTGAGGGGAATAAGGCGGTGTGTACAAACAACAGACGGGAAGAAAGTTATGTATGAGAGTAAACGCTAATTAATTCCTTATTCCTTATGTTAAATCTGATTTTGGCTTTCACAACTGAAGATGTCACATAATACACTGAGTGAAACGCTTTGTTCAGCATGAAGAAATTTTCAGCTCAAAACTAGAAGTAGGAAGTGAACAATGAGGGCAAAAAATACTCGGAAGAACCTTTCTGTGTCAGTGATTCTATTTCTACATCTTTTGTGATAACTGACGATGCCACATCATTCCTTGGGCAAAACATTTGACACTGTTTAATAAAACCTCCAACACCAAAATTAGAATTAGCAAAATCGAATGCAAAACGGATCAGAAGAAATTTTTTGGGTCTTAAAAAGAACCTTTAATGCCACCTCCATGATAAGCTCTGGTTCCTCTAACTCTTTTTGGAGGCGATGTTTTACCAGCATAGAGAGTTCAATGACGGTTCTGATGGGTGTCTTCTGGCTAGAGGTAGCAGTCACTATGGTAACCAGTACAGTATTCTTCTCAACAAGTGTTAAGGGGACGAGACGACAGTTGTGTATGAGGCTGCACGCTAGTTAAATCCTTACGTTCTAGTTCTGCTTTTGGTTTGACTACTGAAGATGTCACATTATATATTGATCTGAAATGTAAATTAAATAGTAAATCATTCATTGCTTCAAATCGTTCGATGAAACGTTTTAATTCTGATTGTATGTCATAATATACCGTATGTTAGACGAAACATTTCACTGTACATAATGGAAGATCTCATCTAAATGCAGAATTGGTGAAGAAAATAACTCCGAGTACGTAAATCAATGAAAGATAATCTATCATCCAAATTTTATTTTTGAGGAAATTGGAAAGTTTAGTTATATGTTATAATTGACATTGTGAACGTTTCTCGCCTATTTTGTATGCAACAAACAAACTGGAGCCTAAAATAACCATATATTGTACAGTACCTGGCCAAATTAATGGACTCCGGTACAGCTTTGACAAACATTTAATAGTAATTTTCATTATGGTTCACATAAAATAACAAATGAATCGGCAGTTGCTGAAAATTATTACGTCAGTTTTCACTATTTTTCAGGAGACAGATAAAACGTCATTGACAGATCACAACTTAACAAACGCACTATATTAGTCTTCTATGTTGTGAAGCAACCATTCAGGTTATATCTGTGTTAGCGGAATATCAATTTTAATTTAATAAAGCTATTTTTCAAATCAATTTTGTAAACGTGACTTCTAATTCTACATCTTTAGTGGTAACTGACGATGGCGCATCATTCCTTGTGGGAAACATTTGACACTATTTAATATAACCTCCAACACCAAAAGTAGAATTAGCAAGTCAATGCCGTTCAGCTCTGTGGTCAGTTTAAGTGCGGCATAAAGCCGTCCATAATGAATATTTCACATGATATTTTATTTTAAAATGGGTTTGTAACATAAAAGCCACCTAAACCCTGTGCAAATGTAATTTACAATAGCACTTAACACGCGGGAATCTTGCAGTGTGACCAACATTAAGTACGGAATTCAGCAATGAAAGGCAGCAAGTCATTGACTTAATGCTTTTCTCATCTGATAGCACTACATGTAGTAGTGGTCTCTGGCATAAATCGAAGGCTGACTTAATTATTTCCTATTCCGTTCCAAGGCCCTTGGGTCAATTCTTCAGAATAGTCTACTAATTGTTTAAAAAATTACCATTATTGACTTAATGCATTTCAGCTCGGACCGATCCAAATGTACTGTTGTATTATATGACTGAGTACCGTTGGCAACAATATATAAGGTGCGTTCAAAAAGTAACGAGCCGGAGGCATAATTACAGAAACCAGTACCTTTAAGTTAGAAGTATTGGCCCTGGCTGTTGAGGCACTTGTCCCACTGTGACACGAGGCGGCAAATAGCTGTCTCATAAAATTCCCTGGGCTGCTATGTGAACCAGTTCGGCACATACAGCTGGACGTCGACGTCCGAGGTGAATCGTTGGCCCCACAGAGCCCTTTTCAGGGGACCAAACATGGCGTAATCACAGGGAGAGAGGTCTGGACTGTGTGGAGGGTGGCCGAGAACCTCCCATTTGAATTTCTGGAGGATTGCCGCGACTGTGTTGGCCGTATGAGGTCGTGCATTGTCGTGGAGCGACCACGGCGGCTATGGCGTTCACTGTCACTCGGCGGTCCTGGGTAATGAGTGCATCAACCAGCTGGACGTTGTCATCGGTAATGCAGGGGGGTGCCCCAGATCGGGCATCATCGGCTAACGACACCCGTCCTTCCCTGAAGCGCTTGTGCCACGCCTTCACCCTTGCAAGGGACATGCAGTGTTCGCCGTACACTTGTGACATTCGGCGATGAATGTCTGTTCCCCCTACTCCTTCCGCTGTCAGAAACCGAACAGCACCTCTTTGCTTTTCGGTTGACGCCTCCATTTCACTGTTTGCAATGCGACTGGCAGCGTTGGACGATTGATGCATGCTGCTGCTCGCTTTGTATAGTCACCTGACGTGCACGCGTGCCCTCTAGCGACGGGCTGTGACCTTCCACGCTCTGATCGGAGCCACACCTCGTTACAACGCCACGATTAGCCGATGTAGTCGCCGGTTTGCGCATTCCAGCCTCCGGCTCGTTACTTTTTGAACGCACCTTATAATATTTTGAACATAGGCTACACCGGATCTAAAATCTCACCTTATTCAGATATAACGATATGAAATTAATCATATTTAGAAGGTTTCCTTATTAACGTTATAATCAGAAGTAAAATATTATACTATTTGTATTTATTAAATTTAATACACCTAAGTCAATAAACAATAAATATAGAATATATTATACCAGTTTTGGCCACATTGTGGTCCTCTTCAGTACTAATTGTCTTCTGACTAAATTAAGACTAATTGAAAAGGAAAGGAAGTTTGTAGTTTTACGAGACCGTTAATTTCGAGATCATGAGCCACGGGATCTCCTTTTTACGTGGAATCCGATCCACAGGAAATGGCTTTTCACTTTGAAAATCTCACACGCATTGACCGGAAATCGAACCCGGTCCGCCGTGGTGACAGGCCAACAGCTTGACCGCTGTGCCACCACGCCCCCTCGAGACTAATTGAATTACGAGCAAAGTTGATCAATATATGCCTTGGGGTTTCTCTTTCCTTAATTACAATTTTTCATAAAAAGTATTCAAAAGGAAAAAATCTGTAACAATGTGTGCTTTAAAATTGTTGATACTATAAAATAATTTTCTGAAAATACGTATAACTAAAATATCTACTGATGGTAAAAAAATGACCCCTTCAATAAGAACCAATGCATACATTAACACCTATTGAATCCAGAGATATAATACGCAATATTCCTCAGTCAAAGACCATCAGCTTTATTCATACCATATACAGTATAAAATTTTCAATTAAGCAAGGAATACATTCAATAAATTTCCAAACCATTTCATCTTGTGAAAAAACACCCAAGACATTTTCAATTTTTTAATCAATCTATAAAATAATTTTTACCATCACTACCTGTAGATATCTAGATATGTTTTTTTATTTTCAGAAAATTGTTTAATAGTATCTACAATTTTAAAGCACACATTGTTACAAATCTGTTTTTGAATACTTTTTATGAAAAATTGTTATCAAGGAAAGGGAAACCCCAAGGTAAATATTGAAAACTTTGCTCGTAATTCAATTAGTTTTAATTTATTTAGAAGACAATTATGTATTTATTATTTATTGACTAAGGTGGATTAAATTTAATAAATACTTAACGGTAGTCCACTTCTGATTATTCGGACATTTCATTGTCTAGATATAAGCCAACAAAAATATGCTATATAGGCTTTCACGGGTTCCTAGGCGAAACTCCTCAAAAGACACCCCACAAAGCTAGAAAAATTGCTGAGTTTTATGAGCAAACAAGTTTAGTGATTTATAACTACAGATCTGTGAGCTATTATTGGGTAACTGTTGTAATTTTTGGTTTGTTTTACACTCAACTGAGTGATTACAACAGGATGTGGTAATTGTAGTATTCTTAAATGGAACAAAAGTACTGTAATGTTATTTATAAAGCAAATATAAAACAGTCCCAGGACCTTCCTCGTAGTAAAATAGCATTTCTAAAGGGACTTCTGTTATACTGTAATGAGAAATAGCAGCAGTTTAGGCATATTTCAGACTTCTGAGCGCCACATTCTAACTCACGAATGGAATATTCTTAGCCGAGTCTAATTCATTAGCCAGGTACTGTAGGTTCAGGTTCGGCCTCCTATGATGTTGTTGCTGATGATGATATGTATATTGACATCCCTTTTAACTACTATGGCTTTAGAAAAGCTCTCTATAAATAAGATTAGTGGTCCAGATTCAGTTTAAAACGACAAACGAGATCCCATGGCTGAAAATAAAAAGGTTACCTTCCTTTAACACCTATTTTCACCTTCTGTGATTTCGGGTTAAAACATTGAGATTACCCGCTCTACCAAGAACTTTAATTCTGTTTTCAGTGGTTTCCCACAACTACTCCAGGCATATGCCGGGAAAGTTCAACGGCCACCTCCTTCATAATTCTAGTTACAAATACACACACAAATAAAAGACAGATTCCACAAACACGTGGATTTATCACCACATCGCAAAGCCCCTGCATGAATCCACAATGTATTCTCTGTAAGAAGTCCCCTCACTTCATGACTGTTCCTCGTACATACAGAATGGTTGGTTGGTTCTTAAGTTTAGGGGCTGTGACAACGCGGTCATGTAGCCCCATGTACTTTGGGTGTGTGTAGAATCTGTCTGATAACCGGTGTTAATTGTGATGGCTGTATTAGTGTGTGTTATCTGTTTTTTTTTATTTAAGTACTGCAACTTAGAATTTTTCAAATAGTTCCTACTTTTGCCACCAAGCGCCACCATCAACGACTACTAGGCCAAGTTCAGAACTTAGCTACTAGACGCCACCGCAGTCGGCTCTTGGCAACGAACGTAGAAACCTAAGAGCGTTGTTTACATTCTTAACATATCCAATTTAGCTTCACACAGGTGCAATTAGTGGAAGGTTCTTTAACATGCCATAAATCTATGACATGGGACCGCCGGCTTTACTTCCCCTCCGAAGGAAGGCATACTGAGGGATTTTTAACACTCTTAAAAAATCCGACGGCTTCGGCTGGGTTTGAACCCGCTATCTTGGGCATAGAAGCTCAGCATGCTACCGACTACGCTACCGAAGCCGCACATACAGAATATTAACCTATGATCCGATTCTGGGATATTTCATCAGTAAATATGATTTATAAATAACATCTCATTGCAGAATGAACAAATAAAATGAACAATGGTCTGATATTTTAAAATATACAGTGAAACGTTCCAGTGTGACTTCAAACAAAACAAGCTATTTGAGGGCACAAAATAGGGTCATATTGAAACTCGTTGCAATGTTGTGTATGCTCCTAGCTAACATGTTAGAGCAGGTCTTCATTGACGGTGTGTAATAAAAGCGAAATTCAATCATTAAAAGCTCTGTACTCTCTCATTATTAAAACACAAAAAAAACACTATTGTTAAATACAAATGAGGAAATGTATATTGCATTGACGTTAATTATCCATTATTTTCTCTTCGACAAATAAATAAAATCAACGTTACAAATCCCATAAGGGATTCCCGTTGTCCTAGCGTTGGCGTACTTACTATTTTTCTGTGTGGTTTCCGGTAGGAGACTTGTCACCTCTGTATCAGGTAGTCACGTCTTCGTCCTCTGGATGTTTGGCTACAGTTCAGAATGCCTCATCGCAATTAAGATATCTATGCAAAGTTTTTAGTAGCCTCCGTGGCTTAGGCGGCAGCACGCCGGCCTCTCACCGCTGCACAGTGGGTCAAAATCGAAATCTAGGGGGACAAAATTATTTTTACGTTTTAATCATGAATTTAGAGTGAAAGCAACGTATATAATTTGTTTACTTCATAATAAACATCAGTTAAGACTTTTTTAAGCTACGTCTACACATGCAAGAAATTGTCTATGACTAGGAGTTGGATAGAGCATTCAGTTATCTCTTTAGAACAATTTACTACCCCTAATTTACTTCTAACAAAGTCACAAAGTTCCACTTTTGACATAATCGTCAAACCCAGTGCTTTAAACAGTTGTAAACGTGTGAAAACTGGTTGCGCGGCATCTTCTAAAACGTAAAATAACTAAGTAAGTTGCAAAAAGATACAAAAAGTCTTATAACAGGCGTAAACTACAAGACTTTATCTACATTTTAACATTAAGTAGACAGTGACGCAGAGTGACGCGACATACTAAAAGTCTAAGTGAAAATATAATTTTAAAAATAACAGTTAAATATTATATAATGCAAATATAGCTAAAATTAAATAACAATTACGCCCTTTAATAGCTGAAACACGTTACACAGATCATACCTTCAGCTGCATGTTCCATCTTAAAGCATCATACTAACCACAAAAACAACCAAACCACAGCCACTTACATTCACCCTCCAATTCAGACTGCTCGATCAGTGGTGACAGATTTACACTAAGATGCGTTTATATCCCAGAATAGAGAGCGGCAATTATATGAGAATGATGTAGAAGTAATTAATTTTGATTTTTTAATTATGAAAATAAATAATTTTGTCCTCCTAGATTTTGATTTTGACCCACTGTGCGCTGGGTCCGTGGTTCAAATCCCGGTCACTCCATGTGAGATCTGTGCTGAACAAAGCGGAGGCAGATAGGTTTTTTTCCGGGTGCTCCGGTTTTCCCTGTCACAAAATTCATTCTAGCAACACTCTCCACTGTCATTCATTTAATCCTTCCCCCAGGGAGTGCGACATGCTTCGGCAGTCCGCACAGTTCATATCCTCGCCGCTAGTAGGGGGCTTCATTCATTCCACTCCCTGATCCGATCGGTCGACTGGAAGCAGGCTGTGGATTTTCATTTTCATTGTAATGTCAGCGGATTCGAATAGCAAACGTGCGGTTGCAGATAAAATTCGTGCGAATGCAGGACTCTAGTGATGTCACACCAAATGCCTTGCTGCTTCTGTGGCACTTATGGTTAATTCCCTCAGTATGAATAATCACTTTGTAGAGAGGGACTACACACTAGTATAGACATTACAATGACACAGGTTATCTGACATGTTCTACACACGCCCAAATACACGGGGCTACATAATCACGATGAATCAACAACAAGGTTTATCCTGGCATTTTCCTGGAGGGAGTGTGGATAAATCCAGGGGAAAACCACACTCAGCATTTGCCACTGTCAGCGCCGGGATTCGAAACTCCGATCTCAGGAATTTCTGTACCTGCCTTCGTGGCCGTGGTGCAGGATTTAACGAGTACGACCACGCCGCGGGACTACTGTAGTCTATGTATTATTTAATCACTCTTCTATCGCTCGATTTCCCAGAAACATCTCTCCTATCCCACTCGTCTTAATACCTCTTCATTTGTTACTCCATCTACCCATCTGATCTTCATCATTCTCCTGTAACACCGGCTAAAGGTATTGAAGTAAAATAGCCTGATCAGGCATTTCATGTCGCAGCTGATACACAGGTTGGCTCTGTTGTTGTTTGAGTCTTCAGTCTTTTGACTGGTTTGATGCAGCGCTCCATACCTCCCTGACCTGATCTAATCGTTTCATCGCTACATAGCTACCACAACCTACGTCCGAGGCAATCTGTTTAACATATTCTAACCTTGGTCTACCCCTACAGTTCTTATGCTCGACCCTTCTTTCCATAACTAAGCTTGCTATTCCTGGGTGTCTTAGTATGTGTCCTACCAACCTATCTCTTCTCATCATTAGCAGTCGCCAGAAACATCTTTCCTCTCCCACTAGTCTTAATACCTCTTAGTTTGTAACCCTATCTACCCATATGATCTTCAACATTCTCCTGTAACACCACATTTCAAACGCTTCAATTCTCCTCTTTTCTGCTGCGCCAATAGTCCAAGTTTCACTTCCATAGAGTGCCACACTCCAGACACCAGCTTTCAAAATTGGCTTCCTAATACCTAAATCGGAATTCGATGTCAACAGATTCCTTATGCTTTTTTTGCCTGCGCCTACCTAATTTTTATATCCCTTTTGCTTCGTCCATCACTGGTTATTTTGCTTCCTAAGTAACGGAAGTCTCCTACTCCTTTGGCCTTTCACCAGACGAATTTCATGTCTGATTTCTTCGGCTGCTTTCCAATATTTTTGTTTTACGTTTATTAATTTTCATCATGAATTCTTTCCTCAAGACAGAATCCATTCCATTTAAAAACTTATTGGAATCCTCAAGCGTGTCATCTAAAATGACGATGTCATCAGCAAATCTCAGAGTTGAAATTATTTCTCCTTGAATATTTACTCCTACTTTACATTTTTCACTAATTTTGTTCATTGCTTGTTCAATGTATAGATTGAAAAGTATGGGTGATAGGTTGCAGCCTTGCCTTACACTTTTCTGAATACCAAATTCTCTCTCATGTCCATTGGCTCGAATAGCTGTCCTCTGGTTTCTGTATAGATTGTAGATCACCCTCCTATCCCTATATTTTATTCCAATCCTTTTCAAAATGTCAAACAACTTACGTTCTCTCTTTATTTCCTCTTTATACAAGTAATCTTGAGAAAAAAAGAAAGAATACTTTAAACAATATGATTCAATTAAAAGATACAAATTGTGACTAAAGAAGATGAGTGCAACTCCAATGACAAAACACAAAGAAAACACTTGCACACTTCGAGTTGGTTTATACCTTGGAACCAACAAATCCTTGTAAAATGTATTCAGTAGAAGAGAAATGCATTGTTTTTGTTGGTGGTATGGTGTTAACCAATAGGTCATTTCTCATGAACTGTTGTGGGCCTTGTGGTAACTACTGTGTGTAATCCAAAGGAATGAGAATATCTACAAAATTATGTAGTGCTTCTCGGAAAGGATTTTTCTTTTAAATCTCTTCTCGAATGTAAGCTATATATGAACTGTAAAATGATACCATTTCTTAGAAATCAAACTGTATATGATATATTATGTTTCTTCTCTCTCGTTGTTAACTAGTCAAAACTCTATTCCATAGCAATTTATTGTTAAGGTTCCTAATTATTACCATGTTGATATAACTTGTACATTCCAATAATATTAACTGGAAACTATAGAGAGGTCAGAACCTAGCGCTACGCAACTTTCACCGGAGCTCGCATCTGCTATGTGGTGGTTAGCGCGGACAGCCCCGCCGAAGCTCCACGCAAAGAGAGGCGGTAGAATAACTGACAAAACGTAACTTTAATAATGAAATTTCATTCGTATCTCCTTATTTACGGGTGAACCTTGAGCATTTTAAGTAAGAGCTACGCAGGCCAAATTCCTGGGAGAGCCACAGGAATGACTTTTTAGCCTATTTTCATTTATGAAAAAATGGCTTATGAGATCACCTTTTGTCCGTGTGTCTGTCTGTCTGTCTGTCTGTCTCTCTCTGTGTGTGTGGTGTGTGTGTGTGTGTGTGTGATTCGTGTGTGTGCCCCTCCCCTCCCCCTTAATAAAATCTAAACGGCTGGAGCGATTTCAATGAAACTCGTTAGGTTCATAGCACTATTTCGGGCGACCCCGAATGTGCCCTTCAAATTTTGTTACGTCTCACCAATCCAACATGGCGGCTGTGCGAAATATTAAGTTCACCTATGTGACATTTGAAAACCTGGTAACTACAAAACCAACATGGCGGCCAAGCGAAGTTGCGACTTTTAAATAGACGTTTCTTGGGATTTGACTAACCAAACACAATGAAACTTGGTACAGTATATGTTTATACACATTGTAATGCACTGATATCTATCTTCGTTCAATTGTTTACATAACCTCAAGATTGCGGCATTCTATATCTCTGAAACTATCACCGGCATCACCCTGAAATTTTGTACGAAGATAAAGGGCACTACTGGAAGTTCAGCTATGAGACTTTTAAAAACCGATTAACTACAAAACAAACATGGCGGCCAAGTGAAGTAGAAGGTTTTAAATAGACTTTCCTCGCGATTTAAAGATCCAAACGCAATGAAACTTGGTACAGCAAATGTTTACACACATTGTAATGGACTGGTATATAATTTAGTTCAATTGTTTACATAGACTGGATCGGGGGGAGATGCCCATTGGGGGGAGATGCCTATAGCTTTGTAGTTCCTTCGGCTACCAACAGATCACGACACAAACCGAGCGCGCTTGCTCGCATCAGGCAGCCGAGAATTCCAATGCGTATGAAGCTGTGATGAACTGTTTCTCTGCTTCTGGATCAACATATACAAGGTAAGAACAAAAATTAACGTCTTGTTAATAAATCACAATTGTTTTCAAGTGCCCATTAGCTTGTGAAAAAAGTAGAACAGACACATATTATTGTATGTTGAGCATGCTGAATACTTTGCAGTGTAGGTTGCTACCGGCAATTGCTCCGCAGCTGCCATGTTGCACGTGTCACGGTAAGTGGCATCTTACCCCGACCCACGGGAGAGATGCCACTTTTTGTGCGGGGTAAGATGCCGATTTTGAATACTCAGGAATACAATTTTTTTTAATAGGAAAATGCCTAGAACGTATATTAGGACATCAAATAGGGGTCAGTGGTCTGAAGAAAAACTACAAATGGCCATGGAACACGTGAGGAACGGTGGGATGAATTGTTTTGCAGCTTCCAAAAATTATGGCATCCCATACCGTACTCTGAAATGACGTTTGTCGAAGAATGATAAGAAGCATGCCATGGGCCCACAAAGTAAGTAATTTCTTATTAATTTTAATGTTTTCTTTGATTGTGGAGCAAAATGAGACTGGTTGTTAACCGTAACATTTTAAATAAAAAATAATTATTCACATAAAAATGTATCCACTTTAAGTATGCATACACGTACTGCAGTTTATATTATTATTATTATCATCATCATTATTATAGTTATTTTAGGCCTATTATTATTATAATTATTATTACTATATTTTATTTATTTACAGGCTCCCTTGGTGAAGAGAACGAGAACCAGTTGGTCACCTACAGTACATAAGGAAGCTACATATTTCTCTTATGCAAAAGCCACACTTACGGTTGATTGTATGTGATTGTAATGTACTTTTTATACTTATATTGTATTAAAATCAAAATAAATTTGCTTTGTGAATTAAGTTTAGCTAATTTGTGCCATGGATACACAAAACTAGCACTTGAATCCCCTTCCAGATAAATTGCCATCTCACCCCGATACTCGGGGTGAGATGCCTAAATTCAAATTTTCATAAAAAAGTAGAAAAATATAAAATTACTAATGGTATGGTAATGATAACTAGTCGTTATATAGAAAACACTTGACAGAGAATACTAGTTCAGTATCAAACCTAAATTCAATTTTTTCACTTGCATTCTGATCCTCAAAACACTAAATTAGGCATCATCCCCCGATCCACTCTAACCTCAAGATGGCGACTGTGCAAATTTTAAAATTAAGTTTTTATATCTTGTGTCGTAATCATGTGATCGAAGTGAAAGTTGAATAATGAACCTACGCAATAATTTTCTATTAATGGTACATGACTCTATGGCCTATACATATAACAATCCAACATGGCGACCATCCGAAATATTTAGATGGTTCTCAATATCTACGAATCTATTACAGCAATCAAACTGAAATTTTGTATGTTGATAGTGACAATTAACATAAGTAGGTTATATGAAAATAGGCTTTAGTACTTCACGGAACTACTTGTTTACACTCAGTTCTACCCTCGCTTGGACTCCTTGGAGTCGTTCCCCTATACGAACTCATTTAGGACACCGCTTCTTCTTATTGGATACAGAGCCTATCTCACTCCACTTCTTCAACCGTATTATATAGTGGGGGCCTTCCCTAAAGAACGGAGATTTTCTTGCGCGCGAGACGGGTGGAGAGTGATTAGTCACCGCCACTTGAGAAGCATTTAGCGATAACACAAGAGATGACAGGAAGTCCCGAATGCCAGCATTGCACTCATTACACACGCAGCTGGCAAGGTACCTCATTTGAGAGAGTTAAGACTTGTGTTGAAGGACTATAGGCTTTCGTGTATACGGTCGACATGGTTAGATATGGAACAAAACCACGCATAGGTTCTAGTTTCGGTTAACTTGTAACCATCCTCAGCTAAATTCGAATTATAAAAACATTAAAGTAATCCCATCAATATAATCTAAACATTAACCATTTACAAGTAAAATTGAGCACTAAAATAGAAATATCCACCTGAAAAATTTTAGTATTCTTTGAATAACCTTCCAAATATTAACTGAAGTCTGGATAAAATAATGTTTGAATCAGAAACAAAAGAAATACTATCTTGATACTACAGTATTTGAAGAATGGTAATGATCATGGAAAAAATATATTGTAAATTTGTTTAAAAATCCGATATGTTACATTGGAGTATTTAATGATAATTAAAAAAACATTTTAAATATATTGCTAGAGAGCGTGATGGCGCAGTGGCTTAGCTGCTCGTCTTTCATCCGGACGGTCGGAGTTCGAATCCCGGCGAATGCGGGGTGAAATTTTCACTTGAAAAATCACGTGGCGTCACGAAAGGCATTCGGCCTCAAATCCCCGGCCAAAACCAAAACAAGCCTGGTTGGCTCCAGTGACTCCAATTAATTGGAATAAGCCGAAGAAAATAAAATATTGCTAATATTGCTAATAAAATCGTTCAAGTTCAAAACTATAATATTAATATCGTACGGCCTCGGATGCCGGGTGCAAGCTTTGCCCAGAGAGCAGCTTGCGTGTCCAATTTTTGTAGTTCCTTGGAGCACTATGAAAGTCAAGGAGGTTAGATATCTAAGTTCCTTGACACTATAGCACTTTCTAGTAGAGAAAGGAGAAACTTTTGCGTTGGCAGAAAATCCCGAGATTAATTTTGCCATTATGAACACGGCCTACTGAATTCAAATGGGTTCTTTAACATGCCAACAACGTATGACATGCATGTCGTGACTTTTGTCGCATTTCAACAAGTAGTTCCGTGAAGAACTATACAGCCTATTTTCATATATCCTGCTCATGTTAATTGCCACTATCAACATACAAAATTTCAGTTCAATTGCTGTAACAAATTCGTAGATATTGAGAACCGTCTAAATATTTCAGATGGTCGCCAGGTTGGATTTTTATTTTTGTACTATTACATTAAGATTATTGTGTACGTGTGGTATTCAAACTTCAATCGCATGATTAGAACACAAGAAGTAACAACGAGATTTTAAAATTACGCACAGCAGCCATCTTGTGATTATGCAAACAATTGAAATAAATTAGATGCCAGTGGATCAACATTTGTATAAGAATTTAACGTGCAACGTTTCACGGCACTCTGATAGTTAATTCGCGAGAAACGTCCATTTAAATATTTATACTTCGCGTCGCCGCCATGTTAGATTTGTGCTCACCAGGTTACTGAAAGTCCTTTAGGTGAACATATGTTCATAGTCTCTATGAATATAAAAAAAATCAGTTTGGTTGCTGTAAAAGATTCATAGATATTGAGAACCGTCTAAATATTTCGGAAGCTTGCCATTTAGGAATGTTATATGTATAGGCCACAGAGTTATGTACCATTCAAGGACAATTATTGACTAGGTTCATTATTCAAACTTTCACTTAAATCGCATGATTACGACACAAGAAATAAAAACTTAATTTTAAAATATCGCACAGCCGCCATCTTGAGGTTATGTAAACAATTGAATTAAATTAGATGGCAGTGCATTACAATCTGCAAAATCATTTACTGTACCTCATTTCACTGCGCTCAGAGAGTTAAATCACGAGAAAAGTCTATTAAGACATTTCAAATTCGCTTGGTCACCATGTTCGTTTTGTACTTTGCGGGTTTATGAAATATACATAGGTAAACTTGTATCAGTACCCTTTATCACCGTACAAAATTGCAGGGTGATATCTGTAATAGTTTCGGAGATATAGAATGTCAGTGAAATATTTCGCACAGCCGCCATTTTGAGGTTATGTAAACAATTGAACTAAATTAGACTCCAGTGGATTACAATGTGTATAAACATTTGCTGTACCAATTTCATTACGTTTGGATAGTTAAATCACGAGAAAAGTCTATTTAAAATTCTCAAATTCGCTTGACCGCCATGTTGGTTTTGTAGTCACCAGGTTTTTGAAAGTCTCATAGGTGAACTTCTAGTAGTGCCCTTTACCTCCGTACACAATTTCAGGGCGATATCGGTTATAGTTTCGGAGACATTGAATGCTAGTGAAATATTTCGCACAGTCGCCATGTTGGATTGGTGAGACGTAACACAATTTGAAGGGCACGGTCGAGGTCGCCGGGAATAGTGCTATGAACTTACCGAGTTTCATTGAAATCGCTCCAGCCGTTTAGATTTTATTAGGGACACACACACACACACCTCACACACACAAACACACACACACACGGACAAAAGGTGATCTCATAAGCCTATTTTTTCAAAATTGAAAATAGGCTAAAAATCACTTACCACGGCCAGGAGCGAACTTGCAAGCTTGGGGTTGGTAGTCCGACACGATAACCACTCACCCACCATGAAGTAATATCTGCCTGTGTAAAATGTTCTTAGATTTGTTTTTATCGGTAAATTAAATTAAAAACAAGTAGTTCCGTGAAGAACTATACAGCCTATTTTCATATATCCTGCTAATGTTAATTGCCTCTATCAACATACAAAATTTCAGTTTAATTGCTGTAACAGATTCGTAGATATTGAGAACCGTCTAAATATTTCACATGGTCGCCAGGATGGATTTTTATTTTTGTACTATAGTATTACATTAGGATTATTGTGTACGTGTGGTATTCAAACTTCAATCGCATGATTAGAACACAAGAAGTAAAAACGAGATTTTAAAAGTACGCACACCAGCCATCTTGTGATTATGCAAACAATTGAAATAAATTAGATGCCAGTGGATCAACATTTGTATAAGCATTTAACGTGCAACGTTTCACGGCACTCGGATAGTTAATTCGCGAGAAACGTCCATTTAAATATTTATATTTCGCGTCGCCGCCATGTTGGATTTGTGCTCACCAGGTTACTGAAAGTCCTTTAGGTGAACATATGTTCATAGTCTCTATGAACATGAACAAATTCAGTTTGGTTGCTGTAAAAGATTCATAGATATTGAGAACAGTCTAAATATTTCGGAAGCTCGCCATTTAGGATTGTTATATGTATAAGCCATAGAGTTATGTACCATTCAAGGACAATTATTGCCTAGGTTCATTATTCAAACTTTCACCTCGATCGCATGATTACGACACAAGAAATGAAAACTTAATTTTAAAATTTCGCACAGCCGCCATCTTGAGGTTATGTAAACAATTGAATTAAATTAGATGGCAATGCATTACAATCTGCAAAATCATTTACTGTACCTCATTTCACTGCGCTCAGAGAGTTAAATCACGAGAAAAGTCTATTAAAACATTTGAAATTCGCTTGGTCGCCATGTTCGTTTTGTACTTTACAGGTTTATGAAATATACATAGGTAAACTTGTATCAGTACTCTTTGTCACCGTACAAAATTGCAGGGTGATATCTGTAATAGTTTCGGAGATATAGAATGTCAGTGAAATATTTCGCACACCCGCCATTTTGAGGTTATGTAAACAATTGAACTTAATTAGACTCCAGTGCATTACAATGTGTATAAACATTTGCTGTGCCAAGTTTCATTACGTTTGGATACTTAAATCGCGAGAAAAGTCTATTTAAAAGTCTCAATTACGCTTGACCGCCATGTTGGTTTTGTAGTCACCAGGTTTTTGAAAGTCTCATAGGTGAACTTCTAGTAGTGCCCTTTATCACCGTACACAATTTCAGGGCGATATCGGTAATAGCTTCAGAGATATTGAATGCTAGTGAAATATTTCGCACAGCCGCCATGTTGGATTGGTGAGACGTAACAAAATTTGAAGGGCACGGTCAAGGTCGCCGGGAGTAGTGCTTTGAGGTTACCGAGTTTCATTGAAATCGCTCCAGCCGTTTAGATTTTATTAGGGACACACACACACACACACCTCACACACACACACACACACACACGGACAAAAGGTGATCTCATAAGCCGATTTTTTCAAAATTGAAAATAGGCTAATAACATATTTGAATATCATGCAAAAGATTCACTATTGATGTCAAGCATTTGAAGGCTGTTGTATACAGATCTTGATAATTTAAATCATTCTGCACCAAATCGTAATGAGCGAGGTTTCTCAATTAGAAACATCCGTTTGTCTACATTCAATTCAAATGGTCTGTTTGATTAAGGTAATTATACCTGTAAGCCTCCTTTGGAAGTTAGATCAAATTGAGAAATTTGGCTATGGAGGTGGAAAATAATAGTGAACGTCCCTTGTATATTTAAATTTGCCCCTGTGTTACATGTATGAATTTAAATGGTCATGGAAATAATATGATATTAATCTGTTTTCAAATTGTATTGCTACAATACCTTGAGCCCGAACTGTTGGTCACCCGCAGACCGATCCCAGCCTTATCTTGGCAGCCACGCGGCAGACGCGAGCATCGTTGAAAGTTGCATAGCGCTAGGCTCTGACCTATCTGTGATTCCCGTTTTCTGACAAACGAATTATTATGTGATAATTTTATTCTTGCATATTTCATAGCTTTATTTGTATTATGCAATATTTATATATTTGTTGTTGTTTAAAAACTGCCTTAATTTTGACGGAAAATGCAATCAATAAATGGGGAGTCTGTTAGAAAAGTCCATGAAACTTATTTGTGAATGATGTTTCCTTCAGTATGAATTATTTGTGTTCACAAAACATTCTAAGAATCAGCTACAGTATTGTACCAAAATACGTATTATACTTTACTGTCAATATGTATGTGTCTTGAAGTTGATTTGTTACCTTCTTTTGTGAAAACTAATCTCTGAAGTGAACTGACTGTTTACAAGGTGCATTCAAGTTCTAAGGCATCTTATAATTCCTCGGGGGCCGATAACCTAGATGTTAGGCCTCTTAAAACATCAACTATCATCATATCTGTTTGGAGGACAGCCAAGGAATTAGCTGCCATGCCTTTCAGACCTAAGGAGGCATGGAAACAAGAATGGTCTCAATCACACTCGTCTGGCATTTCTATCAGGGATCCAACAATATGACTGGCTGGGTTCAATCACCCTCGCTCCACCTGGACCAATCTTAACAGGATACGCTGTGGTGTTGGAAGAAGTGCTTCTGTTCACCACCAGTGGGGTTGGCTGAAGTCTCCTGCTTGTGTCTACGGTTCTGAAGTGCAAACCATCATGCACATTGTTAAGCACTGCCCTTTGCGAGCATTCTCTGGATCGTTTAACCCCTGATGCACTCACTTGGTTGGAGAGACTGGACATACGTCTGTGAGAGGCTACCACATTGCCGAAGCCTCTTCCACATTTCTTTGCTTTCTTATATTATTTATATATTTTGCGACCCGATTGTAAATTGTAACATCATAAAATAATAATAATAATAATAATAATAATATATTTTCTAGATCTTGGGAGCAAATAGCAATATACAGTCTAGGCTCACAGGATGGAGCACTGTTTTTGAATGGGTGACACATGTAGCAGCACCATGTCGTGCACATAAAATTACTGACAGCCGCTAGAGTATAGACGTGTCTTTGATACTTGAACATATTTTATACCGTTTATTATGTAGCATTTCATGCATTTCACGCTCTAATGTAAGCATCTTTGTGCTAATATTCCATCCGCCATTTTGGTTTGAATCTTTTATCAAAGATAACATAGCTGTCGCCGCTTATGTTCCATGGTGACATCTAAACAATGCGTTTTATTTGCCTGCGTGGAGTATAACCGTTCGATGATCATCGGCAGTTGTCTTGATACATGTGGTGATGATATCTTGGGTGAGACCATTCACAGCAGACAAAACGTCCTGAGAGAACGATCCAAAACACTCTCGTGTACGCACCAGGCAGTGGTCTAAAGAGTTTCCTAAAAAATCCTTCACAGCAACAATGCAATATTGGTGGCGACGTTGCCAAAATATGTACATCTAGAGGGAGACTATGTTAAAAATGTTACTGAAGTTTCATCTGTGTAGTTAAAGTAGTTTGCGTGAAAAATTAGGAAGCCTTAGAACTTCAACGTCCCTTGTATGTATATATTTGTTTATGTTAAATTTATTCACAGAGTTATTCCATGAATCAAGTGAAATATCGAATTATATGTAAAAGAATGTTAATATATTGATTTTGACTTTCCAGCTTTTGTAGTTTTATAATATAAAATAATTATGTAGCTCTCTTGACTCTGTGATGATCGGTTTCTTGTTCGATTATAATGGTATAACTCATTTCAATATTATATTCTAGTCACACACATACTGTCCTTTAGATTTATAGAACAAAGCTCTCTCTCTGTATATTAATTACTTTTATGATTTCATGGCAAGTTTTATGTAATGTACTGTAGGGGAAACTGTACCGTCATTGACACTGTGACAGTTATTGGCACGGCTTGCATTTATTTGAATATAATAGCATTTTTACAACAATACCATTGCCACAGAGTGTTTTATCTTTCCATTCTATTACTCCTTAGTCTCTATACTTCATCTTACTGCCACCAGGTGAACAGTTTTGAAGTGAATGTTGGAACAAGTTTGTGTTGTTCATCACTGCTGGTATTTTGTTGATATCTTACAGTTTTGTTAAGGTCACTAGTTCCAAACTTCGATTTTCGGAGCTCAGTATACAAACTGTATTTTAAGGGTAAGTGTAAAAACATGTTGAATACGCCTTAATGTATTCGTTCTGTGTTTATGAAGCACTCTAACCTATAATAATTATTCTGTGCAATAGGGGTGCCAATTACTGTATTAAAAATAACTATAAAATGCAGTAGTTGGGACCCTGTGCCAATAACTGTGATTTTGGTTTTTGCAGTCTTGTTCCATGCTTAAGGTCTTGAGCAATGCGTTTCAAGTCGGAAAGAATATTGTTCTACATGTTTGTATTAAAAGCAGAAGGCACACCAAAGAAAATAAATGTGCCAAGAACTGTACCTGACCAAGGTGCCAAGTACTGTCTGTTTGCTCACATAATATTTCATAACCGATTTATAATATGGTAAGGATCTATATTTAGTTTCTTAATATTTATAATCAATATTCATAATGTACAGAACATGAGACAAAAAATGAGATAAACAACAGCAGATTTTCTGTTCAAAATTATTCATTTAATTGGTTAGTGTCCTTAAAGTGCCAATAACTGTACAGTTTACCCTATAGGGCGTTCAAAAAGTAAGGTATGATTATGGCAGCTCAATCAACTTTTGTTGAAGGACGCAGTACAACACGAAGTGACATCGGTATACCAATTAGTAATAAACAGGTTAAAAGTTCCGCCTGATCAATACTTTTTATTAAATATGATCACTGTGTGGTCATTAGTGGGACATGTTTCGAGGCCTAATTATTAGTTTTGGTCCCTTCATCAGCCGATATGAATGAATACGACACATGGCAATTGTTTAGCGTAACATTAAAAAGTCCGTTATCATTAAATCTTATATGGTGCACCATAAAGATAGATTGAAAAATTGAACACCCAAAGTAACACGAAATGATGTAAAAATCCCTATGAAACAAGCGAAGCAAGTTTTATAATTTCCATACGAGTGTCTTAATTGCCATTATAGGCGAGCTGCAAACGACTGTTTATGTTCGACGATAATTATAACTTTTATTATATGTTCTAACATAAATATTCGTAAATATCTGACGAGATTCTGTCGGTTGAATTCTTCTTCTTGGGAATTGTGTGGGCTCAGCATTTCATCTCTACCCAATAACGGATCCCAAAGCTTTGATACATTGTTTATCTTGAAATAGCACCAACAGATGGCGCACAGATAATATGTTGGATCATTTTTTAATTTGCTCAAATAACACAAAATAGGCTGTTACATATGTTTTAAAATTATAATGTATCGTATTATCAACTAGTTATTCTTCAAAATCGATGTGTATAGAATGTGAGCGAAATGCAAATTAATTGAGTCTCAAATAGAACAGTTATGACATCTCGCGGAAAAGAAATCCATTTACTGAACAGAGAGCTGGATTATAATTTCCGTTGAACTAATGTTATACGCCTACTTCCTCCATGACGTTCTGGTATGTCTATGTCAACAACAGCATCACTAAAATTGTCGGCGAAATCTTACGAATGTGTAGAAATCGGAGTTGCGGATATTATTATTATTAAAAGAAAAGCGCACAATGTGCAAATACATATTTGTACATAAATGATCAATTATGCTAATGCCAGTCTTATTATTGAGGTTGTCCTCATTTTGCAGTTTTGTGCGTGGTACCTTTCATAATGATCGTTGCACAGGTCACACACACAGTCTTCATTCGGTTGGTGGAAATTCTTGGTTTTGCAAAATCTATAGTGAAATCCATGGGTGGCGTAACGTGTTATTACGTGTCGTAGCTCGTAATTAGCTTGTTTCCACTCTTCTGTCATTATGGCATCTGTGGAGTAAAAGTCGGACCAAATGGCATTTCGTTTCTCATTTAAGCTTCGGCGTGCATTCTCATAGGCTTTGGTGTTTGGTAGGTAAAACTGTATTTTGATGTCGTCGATGAAGTAGTCCTCCTTAGTTAATACATATGTCAACCTTGAAGGGGCAGACTTTCCTATGCCTAAAATCCTCTTAAGATATCGGGCCTTGACTTTTTCTATTATCATCAGGTCGCTGAGTGTGAGTTTTCCCAGGTAATGCTAATCCCATAGGTTGCTATTGGTGATATGGCTGTTCTGAACAGTAGCATTGCTGTACCCAATGATATTTGTTGAGGTTGTTCGATGTGGTAGATGGCTTTTATTGCTGCGACCGCTCTTTCTTTAACGTGGATATTGTAGGATGTTAGAGTAGTTTGGAGGGTGACTCCGAGGTACTTGAATTTCTGCACTACTTCTAGTGGTTTGTTGTGAAGAGTCATTGTGTTTTTAAGTGAATGCCTTCCTCCTTTCCTGAAGGTCATCTGTTTGGTTTTACTCTGGTTAATTTGTATGCCATTTCTTTCTGTCCATGATGTGAGCCTGTTGAGGACCTCTTGGAGCTCTTCTATGTTTTCTGAACCTATTGCCATGTCGTCCGCATAAAGTAAAAGTGATGCTGATGTATCTATGATTACTTCTGTGATATCTGCTGTCATGATGTTGAATAATATTGGGCTGATTGGATCTCCTTGTAGGATTCCGTTTGTTTGGGTTATGTTTTTGGATAGGGCTATGCTATCTGATATTTGGACATAGTTATATCTGATGATATTCGAAATTATGATTACTAACGGATGTGTAGCCCCTAGTAGGTGATTGAGTTTCCGGACGAGCGTCGTTCTGTCAATGAGGTCAAAAGCCTTACGGTAGTCTACGAAGATTACAAAGTATTTCTTTCCTGGGTGCCTCATTGTATCCTGGGCTTGTTCAATTAGATATTTCACGGCATGTAATGTGCTTCTTCCCTTTCGGAAGCCGAATTGACTCTCCGGTATCTGGAAATCTATTTCTTCTGTAAGCCTGTTTGTTAAGATTTTCATGAATACTTTGAAGGATGTATTTTCGAGAGCTATACCTCGGTATGAATCAGGGTCATCAATTTCTCCTTTCTTGAACATCACTTTGATTGTTGACGACCTCCATTGCTCTGGGATTTCCCCAGTGAGTATGCATGTGTTGAATAGTTCTACCCAGTAGTCTAGCATGACGGGCAGAGAGTCTTTTAGGTGTTCATTGCAGATACTGTCAGGACCGGGGGCTTTTCCATTTTTAGCCTACTTTCGATTTTTGCAAAAAATGAAAGTAGACTTATGAGATCAACACAGGGCGAAAAAAGTGTGTCTGTCTGTGTGTGTGTGTGTGTCTGTATGTGTGTGTGTGAGTCTGTGTGTGTGTGTATGTGTGTGTGTGAGTCTGTGTGTGTGTGTGTGTGTGTGTGTGTGTGTGTGTGTGTGTGTGTGTGTGTGTGTGTGTGTGTGTGTGTCTGTGTGTGTGTGTGTGAGTGTGTGTACTCTGAATGTCTGTCCCCCCCTATCAATTCGAACACGGTGAATGCGAATTGAACGAAATTTGGTACAAAGGTAGCACTAGCAAAGGACACCTCAGTGTCATGTTTTATATCGCCGCCATCTTTACTAAAACTGAATGGCGGCCACTCAAACGTTCAAAACGTAAAATCAAATAACGACTAACCAAATCATCCGATCTCTACCAAATTTGGTAACAACATACCTTCGTATAGGATGCGTCTTGTGAACAAACTACAAGGTCGTCCGCCATACCATTTCAGGATGGCGGCCGTGCGAATTATGCAAACTTTATAATCCATATCATGGGACCCACCAGTTCCGATTATCGAGCCGAGAATCGTTTTAACTGTTCTAAAGGAAGAGGCACGTTCGAAATTAAAAGTTTATTTTGTAATACTATAGTGCAGACGTGATTTTAAAAAGCTGAGCTGATTCAGTAATAAGACAAGATGGCAGCGGATATCTTGTGCCTGACTTATATTTCACTAATTTGAGTATTGCATGCAAGATAGCGTACTAATACAAAATAAATAAACTTTGTATGAAATGCTTTATATATAAATAATATACTCCAGTGATGAAATCGTTTAGTATAAATCATTATTTGCTAAAAAGTTCTATGTAAGTCATTTTATAAAGAACGATATTCGTTGACACAATTAGCTCAGTGGTAGAGCTTTAGCCTATCGCTCTAATGCCTATGGTTCTAACCCGATCGGAGCTAGGTTTTTTGCTTGAAATGTTATATGTTTATTGTTTTGTAATGACTCAGATGTTTTAAAATTAAGCGTTATATTGTGCATATTATGGTGTAAAATATATATTTAATTAAAACATAATTCGCCAGCAGATTTACTCGAGACATCTAGCTGCCAAAAAGGCACTTATTAACTTCCAGATTTTATTGAAAAGTTTCTTCTTCTGGCCGCTAGAATGCACTCGCTCTGTTAGGATTATATTGTTCGATATTTCAGCACTAGATGTCACGACTAGTCTACGTGGGGCTCCATTGATTAATATACCATTGGCATTCTATGCGCATCGGATTTGAAGAATGACAAGATGATACTACGATACATTTTTACTTTTTATTTTAAAGGCTTTGTAACAGCCTATTTTGCGTTACTTGAAAATGTTATTTGAAGTAAAGAACAAAACGATTTCACATAGTAACTGAATTGAAGCCGTTGATGTTAGTTCAGGTTATTAATTACTACTTTTATTTCAGGCAAATAGCAATCGAAAATATCCACATAGTTTGTATACACACGTCTCTGTAGGGTCATGGAAAGATTTGTTAATTCAATTAGGGTTGTGAAAGCCATGCACAACCAGACGTGTAAAGACATGCCTCAACTCAAAGTTGGATGTTGCCCACGGCAGGTCATATATGTAATAATAATAATAATAATAATAATAATAATAATAATAATAATAATAATGTTATTGGTTTTCCATCCCTTTTAACTACTGCTGCTTTTAGAGACACCGGGGTGCCGGAATTTTGGCCCGAAGGGGATCTTTAACGTGCCAGTAAATGTACTGACACGGCTCACTCGCATTTGTGCACCCTCAAATGCCAGCTGACTGCGCCAGGATACGAACCTGCAACCTAGGGCCCAGCAAGCGAGAACGTTACCGCTGAGCCACGCAGCCAGTCCGGTCGATTATGTCTCCAGATCCATAACATTCTTGATATACTTCTTATCTTTCTTTCTTCAATGATGGTAGCAGTTTTTATCTAGGTTGTGGCGTTTGGTAGAGGTAAATCGTTTCTAAGGTCTTCAACAAAGAATAGTTCTATTATACTCTTTGATAATAACAACGAGTTATAACTATACTCATACATTTAGGAGAAAGTAGGCTATATGTTCTTTACTGAACATCTTGTTTGCTGTTGTTATTGTATCAATAATTTCCTGTCTTGTTATGGGGGTGAAATTTACTGTCATTGTTACTGGAGTTAATTCAAACGCTGTTGACTGGTATTGATGATTGAGAATGCTTCTGAAATGGTTTTCCCATGTTTCCATGGAGATATTGCTCGTTACTGGTGATTTTGGTTTCCTAAGCATTAGGAATGGGTCATTTTGAGCGTTTGCAGCGCGTCTCTTGGCATCTTCTTCAATATAATCCGTTCTCCTCTTTTTGATTAGGGATTTATATTTCCTTCTTTGTTCGGCGTATTGTACCAGGTGATTCGGTTCCGATGTGTCCTTCGCTCGATGTAGTGCTATCAGGGTCTTTTTCCGTTCATTATAACAGTCTTTATTGAACCATGGTTGTGATATCCTTACTTTCGTTTGAGTTTGACATGATTGAAGGGTTATTGTACATATTTCCACTGCTTCAGTTAATTCATGCCGTTGAATTAATTGTTTTGCTTTATCTATTTCTTCGCTGATATGCCCTAGTTTCTCTATATCTAGTTTCCTGGATATTTTATTCCTTGGCGGTATGGGTAGTTGGTCTTGGCAGAAGATTTCAAAGGTAGTCGAGATTGGTAGATGTTTCCTAATTGGGGCCATGGCTGAAGTCCATAGTGCCTTTTGACTGAGTTTTTTAATGTCTGTTCCTCTGTAGAAGACTAGATCTATGGCGCTGGTTCCATTCGGGGCAATGTATGTCTTCATATTGGGGATATTAATAAGGACATAGCCTGCTTCTTCCAGTGTCTCCTTAATCAGTTCCGTTTTAATGGTTGGTTTGTCTATTCTTGCGTTTATGTCCCCTACGAAGATTACTCTATCATCTAATTTTGTTTGCGATAAGACCTCTGTTATTCTTTCGATTATGTCCTCTATTGACATTTGCGGTTGAGCATACATGCCTATGATTGATAGTAGGGTGGTTTTTACTATAATTGTGTTTTCTTTTTTTATTATTTCTTTTATTGTTCCTAAATTCGGTTTGAAAAAGATGGAGACCCCTCCTGCTGGTCTTCCTTCGGTCTGGCGGGCGAATGAATGAGTCCCGTAGTATCCTTGAATGTTGAAATGCTCTGTTAAAAATGTTTCAGTCAGTATGATGACGCTATAACTGCTTAGTGTCTCTGTTGGGAAAAGAGGTAGGGCATTCTTTATGCCTTCGATGTTCCATAGGAGCACATGTGTATATTTATTGTAGTTCTTCTCCTTCATCACGGTGTGACCTCCGAAAACGAAATCGTCTTACGACTGTTCTGTTTGGCCAGTATTCCGGTCGTTCTGTATCTTCAAGGAATTGGAAAGGAAAACCTATTTTGAAGGCCTTGCTGTTACCTCGTGTGTGAAGTTCTTCACAATAGACGTTGTCGTTGATTCCATTTCTCTCTAGGTACCTTTTAACCATCTCTTCTGTGGCATTTCCTTTCAAATTGCCTAGGTAAAGCCATGCCATTTTGTCTGCAGCTTGTAGATCGTCCTCTTGTATCTTTGTTCCCCTGATGTATTGTTTATTTCTTTTATTTGTTGCATTTGTCCATTCTGATTCTCTTCTATAGTTATGATTATTATCCCTTCCGTCTGGATCGTTATGGAACTCTTCATTTCCTCTGCGTGTAGGCATTGCGTTTCTGTTCAGTGTCTGATTTATTTTCTCTTCTATAATTATATTTATTTTGTTCGTTACGAAGTCCATCATATATCTCACGTTTTCTTTTATATCCTCCAGATCTTTATTTTCATTGTTCGCGGTTTTGTTTTGCTGTGTGAGTGGGGTTATCGATTCGGATGAGTGTGAACTTTGTATTCCGCCGTCAGATGGGTGTAGTTGCTTGCTACTGCTGCTTTCAGGTTCTGGGTTGTGCCCATCAGATAGCGCTAGTTGTCCCGAGGTCGAGCTGTCTTCCCCCTCTGATATTTCATCTCTTTGGTATTCCATAACCTCGCTTCCAGGATCGGTCTTTTCGTTGTTCTTGTCATTCACTACATTAGTTATTACATCAAAGCAGTTTCTCAGTTCGCTTACCGCTTTTAGTATGTCTTCCTTCTTCTCATTCTTAAGGTAGCGACTCGTTTCTGCTATATTAACTATCGTTTTGAGAGCATTCTCAATCCGCGTTTTCATCTCGTCCGCCATTGTCGCGAATCAGTTGCGGATATTAAGGTACAGTGCTATTTCTTTTGCAAAATTGCCCAGTTCGTTTATGCATTGTAACTACAATGGTTGATCCATTAAAGGCTACATTGTCAACTTTCAAATCATGTAATTCATGTCCGACATGTTGGATATTGAGTGCATGTCAGAAGCTATCCTTACCGAATTGGTCATGAATGAAAATATTGAGCTCTGATTGGTAGGAAAAACTGTGTTATAATGAAAAGTAGTACTTTAATGATCTCCAATATGAAACAGTTTTCTGACATATAATATTTACATATCGACATCTTCGAACATAAACTAACCCTATTGAAATTGTTCCCAGTTTATAAAACTCTTTACATCATTTTGTGTTACTTTAGGCGTTCAATTTTTCAATCTATCTTTATGGTGCACCATTATAGATTTAACGATAAGGGACTTTTTAGAGTTATGCTAAACAATTATCTTGTGTTGTATTCATTCATATCGGCTGATGAAGGGGCCAAAACTAATAATTAGGCCTCGAAACATGTCCCACCAATGACCACACAGTGATCATATTTAATTTAAAAAAAGTATTGATCAGGCGGTACCTTTAACCTGTTATTACTCAATTAGTTTATCAAAACGGAACCAGAATGAACCTTTTAGGTTCTTAAATCGGTATACCACACATTCTCGGCAAACAACGGTCTGAACGTTCTACCAATGTTTCAATACCCGGATGACAGCAATCCACTTCTTGAGCCTAGAGAACCACTAATGTTTAAAATAACTTTCTACACAAATCGAACATCCTGCTTGTGGAAAACACATGGTACAAAATCCGGACTGTATACCGGATAATTCCATATCTCCCATCAAAAATGTTGAAGCAATACTTGTCATGCACATCCTTATCTGCTATTCTAATATTTTACACTAGTCACCATAATACATCTCTTCTTAACTCTAGTCCTTCTGAGCGCTTTAAGTTTACGAAAACCTCCTGCCTAAGAGAGGGATATTTAATATTTCTAAGTTGCAACGTACAACTACCATGGTATCACATATTTAAACAGCTTACACATGGCAATAACAAACACATAATTGACTAGATAAATATATTCAAACAATAATTGTAATAAAGATTGTTAATGCTGTAACATGATATTCTAAGTTATCTTAATCAAACACGAATATATACTAAATTATACCACGTACAGTTACGAAGGGTGCGGTTTGAATGTAAATTTGTTCTATTTTAATATGAACCAGCCAATTTTTCATGAATATTAATTTTCTCGATGGCCATTGTCAATTGTCAAAACAAATTTGAGATTTTTAACAATTATCTATGTCAGTATTCTAAAAGAATGCTTTAAAGACAGGCTTAGTGATTTCTTTGTACCCCAAATAAAAAGAATATCTTACAAATTGTGCCATATCTCATCTGATCGCCAGTCATGCCAATGCCAATTAACGTTTTGAAAAGTGTATTGGTACTCCTGAAATAGCTGAACAAAGTTACTTTCAAATTTCATTTGACTCAGATGTTAACACTTCTTTTTGATGAATTATATGACAATACTTTCAGTCAATCAAATAGAATTCCAATTGCTGGAACATGCGAAAAATTACCTGAAAACAATTACATATGATTAATATGGACTAGAGAATAGGAAGAAAAGTAAGGAAGGATGATGTGTTTCGCTCGTTTATCTGTAAATGAGGTTTCAATATGCTCGTTGGGATTTCACCAATCAAATATTTCTGAAAAATGAAAATTCTTTATAAAATTATAATTAAAATAGATTCCAAGCTGCAAAGTATGACACAAAGTGATAGAATTTTTTTAAAATATGATGAACATACATAACTTTTCTTTATGTTCCTTATTATTATAGTAACCCTTGAAGATAATATCCTGTAAGAAATGGAGAAGTGGGTTCTAAACGTGTACATTCAGCCAATTTAATTAATTCTTTTATTCTTTAGACACAATCTAGATATCGCAATTTTGAAATGGAGCATCAAATACTCAATGAAATAAAGACAACTGCATGCCCTAAGCGTGCAGCTTCTTATCTATATCTGGGTAATTATGTGGATAAAGGCAACGTCGTAAGGTTACTAAAGGTATTCTTTGGTGTAAATTCACATCCCACAACTGTTAAATTATTAATTCATTTTCTCATCTTGTTGTAAAGATAGCTAATTTCACGTCTAAAGGGTTGCGGGGATATAAGTTTTCAGGACTGTAATTATACGATGTGATGGGACTCAGCTTACTTTGTGAAGAAACGAGTCATCGTTAAGCTTGGTTTATAAAGAAAGCCATCGTTAAGCCTGGTTTATTAAAAGAGCGCAAATATTTAAGCTTGATTTGTTGAGAAAAAGTCATCTTAAAGTCTGGATTGTAAAGAAACGACTCATCGTTAAGCCTAGTTAGTAAACAAACGAGCCATCATTAAGCCTGGTTTTTAGAAAGAGCACTAATAGTTAAACTTGGTTTCGAAGAAAAGGATATTCGATGCACCTTTAAATGTATTATGTCAGTTTCGAAATAACCAAATGTAAATGTTTTAGGAAATTTCACAATAGCTGTAAATCCAGTGTCAGTTCTAAATATACAAAACAAACCTACCGTGCGTTTTCGAATCCACCTCTTCAATTATAAGCTCTCATTTACGCCTGGTCTATAGGCCACCCAACTAACTGTGACGTTCACCGTGCAGTATTGACATTCAAAACCGTACCCTTTGTGGAATAACATGATAATGTAAATGACATGGCAACTACTAAATATGCAACGAAACTCTATGCAATGTTCTACACTAGTGCAATGTGTATGATATCGATGACGTTATCAAATATCTTGAAATGTTTAGATAATAATAATTATTATACTCTGTGTTTTATTGTCAGACCTATTTCCTTGTGATATTCATTTCTATGTGTATATTTTATTACAATGATGTATGATATTGTAATTAATAAAGTTATTGTATGATATGTCGTCCTTGTTGTTTATTGTCGTTCTCCACCTTTGAGGTAGATGACCTTGGTGTTCAATCCCTTGAAATAATCACTATATTGGCCTTTCATCCTCTCTTAATCACCCACGTGGCGATAAATCGCTCTCAATGATTACGATGGGGGTCTTCACCATTCATTCATTTACTTTATTTGCAAATGGGGGTAATTCCCCGGTGGCAAATTGTACAATCACAGAAAATTACCAGCAATAAAAACAAACACAATATACACACGTCACAATTTGGGAACTATATGAATTATAACTAAATCACAATGTCATAAGCTGGATGTGACTGAGATGAAGATGCTGCGCTGGATAAGTGGCGTCACTAGGATTGATCACATCGCAAATGAGAAAATCAGGGGCACCGTTAAAGTAACAGAAGTCTCCAAGAAAATCCAGGAGAGAAGACTGCTGTGATATTGGCATGTTATGCGTCGAGATATCAACTATGTGGGAAGGAGAGCGATGTCTCTGGTTGTGGATGGCACGAGGAATAGAGGCAGACCTCGAATAAGATGGACTGACAATATCCATGAAGACCTAATCACTCTGTGTTAGGGGACGACGATGTGTGGGACAGAATAAAATGGAAAAGACTTGCAAGAAACATCGACCCCACTTGAAGTGGGATGAGATGATGATGAAGAGGAATTATATCGCAGTATTTACACAAAATTTCAGTCTCCTCTCGAACACATCAATATGTTTGGGGAAAGGCTCTAAGACTATGGCAGGTAATGAATTCCAATTACCAATACCACGATTAATGAAAGAATATTTGCCACCACTTGTACGCTGCGGTCGGCCCCTTTCCTTTATGTGGATGATCTGCCCTGCTCAGGTAGGTGGGGTTTACCAGAGGTTTTTTTTTAGTTCTCCCCATGCTGGCCGTTTAGTGTAAGTGTTAAACATAGCGTATAGTCTGTATTTCATCCTTCTATCTTCCAAGGATCCCCCCCCCTAATTTTTCTATCCTTCGAGTTACACTACTTCAAGGAATAAAATCGTTGAGCACAGACCTAGCAGCCGTTCTTTTGTACCTTGTACCCAGCATATCCATACATTGGAGGTTCGAATCCTGGCACTGACAGTACAGTAGTTATCCTGAGTGTGGTTTCCCCACACTCCCTCCAGGAAAATGTTGGGATATTACAGTAAAAACCTGCCTAAAGAGGAACGCAATCGATCTGGATTTATTTTTCCGTTATCACAGGTTATCTTTTCACAAAGAGTTGAGTTTCAATATGACATAATACACTACAACGAAATGCTGTATTATCGCATAGGATTACTATGAAATAATTTGAGTAATTTGGAGTGCTACCGTAGTGTGAAGACTAGAGTCGGGACATCGGAATGGTTTAAAATTGTCACTGGACTAAAGCAAGGAAGTGTGTTGTCACCATTATTGTTCGTAATGGTGATGGATGACATCATGAAGGCAGCAATGAAAGACTATAGTAGGGCAAAGATGAAGGTAATGTTGTTTGCAGACGACGTTGTGATCTGGGGCGAGGATGAGATGAAGGTACAAGAACAGTTAGACGTAATAAATGAAAATATTGAGCAATGGGGATTGAATATAAATGTGGAGAAGAGTAAAACAGAGGTGATTTGTAGAGGTAAGAAAGAAGGAAAAGGAGTAATCAAAGTAGGAGATAAGGAATTGGAAGTGGTGAAACACTTCAAATACTTGGGAAGTGAACTGACTGAAGATGCAGGACTAGATTTGGAAATTAGGAGAAGAATACAACTCGAGAGTGCTTTCTACCAACAGGTACGGGGACTAGTATGGAACAAGGATATACCAATTAAGGCTAAAGAAGTTATGTACAAAGCATATTATGTTCCTATAATGTGTACCCTAGAGCATTAGGCTGACTGGCGTTGAACCTGGGACACTGGGAAAGTGATAACGGAATAGAGATGCCAGCGAGGAATTATCCCAGGGTCTCTGAGGGAGTTTATTCAAGAGAAACCCCTAGAGACAGGACACATTAAACCACTGATGTGATTTAAATGAATTCTGGCATTATTTGTTAACGTAATGCAGAAAAGATGGGAAGAATACGGCAATATTTGGCTGTAAAATGCAAACAGTTCTGAAGTTAGCACTGAGAGTTGGAGCTCTCGACATTTTACAGATGAGTTTAGAAACTGGGCGTGTTTTCAAGGCACCACGTCAGCCACTCGGATCTATTTACACCGTCTAGAGGAGGGTGAGAGTCGCAGATGTGTTCCAGTAAACCCCCCTACCACAAGAGAGGAGACCAGTGGAGTGGGGAACTGCAAGGATAATTTAATGATTACTCGCGATTGGAGTATGCCAGAGACATAAGGATTGCACCTGCATGAATGAATTGCAAGGAGGCTAATTATCAAGCCATCAGACATCGAAATTGAGGCAGATTTAAGGTATCGCGGAGGGACAGAGCATCAATAGTCCAGCGCAGAAATACTACCAGGTCATAGGGGAATCACCACCCACGCCGTGTCGGTACGCACTGGGGGAGGCAATTAATTATAATTAATTGACCGATCGATTCTCATGCACGCGGGCAGATATGGAAACTGTGATGCAGGACGCATCTGAAAAACATCATTTCAAGAGAGGAAAAGCATGTAAAGAAGAGATGAAGCTCCAAGGAATTTACGGACCTACTTTTCTGGTGAAAACAGATATAAGCTCACTGGAGCAGGCAGTCGAGGACAGTTGAAACAAGTCGCTGGGCAGAGACCACACTGGTCTGGTCCAGGAAAAGGGACGCGCGAACAAAAGTCTTTAACATTTTTAGTGTGAATTTTTAAGTGTATTAGCCGTGCATTATAAGTATGTACGAGTTAGAAAAGCATCATAATAGGTCAATCGAACCTCATAACGAAGAGATAATGTATTGTTATATAAATGTACGTGGGAGTGTACAAGACTTTGTTAAAAGCGTACCGTTCAGGAAAACTGTAAGTGCAGTCAAAGGACAATGAGAGTGGTAATCGTACAAGTACAATGTACGATGGACAAGCGCAGTATAGACTATATATGATAGACATGGATACAGTATTTAGAATTGCGCAGGTATAAACATTTTGTTAATACGGGTAAAGTATTTTCACATAAGTACCACTTTGATTAACGTTCTGTACGATATGGAAGCATGTCTATGCTAGTATCGGGAACATACCACTGGGTAGGAGTTGACGAACATTGGGAATCACGAGGGATTTTCAAGGAACAGGAATCCACTAGGGAACTTCAGGCAGTGTCACGAGACTCTCAAACGGGATGCAGGGTTATTCGTGGAGGAAAGATCTACAAAACCTGTGTTTCTGAGATTCTGCAAGAAGTGTCAACCAGTGAGAAAATGTATATAGTTATCGTGTGTTTTTAAGTGATTTGTTATTTAAATATGTGTATTCTACAAGTGTAGTGGTCAATATAATGTGTTTTATGGAAAAAGGAAGCGATAGCTTCAGCATGGAAAAGCAAAGTGCAGAGTATTTCTCAATGGAAAAAAATATATATATAAAGTGTGTGTAAAAAGTGTAAGAATGCCTTGCTAAAATGCAACTATGGCAGGCATGAATGGAGTACGTGTTTGGGCGGTAACGCCAGGATAATACGTAAGTACAAGAAAAACCATGATTCTATTGTAAACATGTAGCCCACTGTATGTCGGTAATAGGCTATCAAAAGTTATAAAATATGCCAATGAAAATTGAATTTGGAAGGTAAAACCTTCATACATTAATTTTGTGTTGATTTTTGTCAAGTTAAGATGTTCGTTTTACATCGAGTTATGTGTAAATCCGTTACAAGAAGCGTAGAAATGGCATTTAACTTAATAAGCTTTATAAATGTAATGAACACGGATGTTCAGTTATTAATTATATAACTATGACTACGTTGTGTCGAGATAAGGGAAGACATGTCAGTAATAATAATAATAAATAAACATCAGGGAAATTGTAAACAAATATATGTTAATTTGAATAACTGTATATCTAAGCAGTTTTATTGAAAGTAAATGGATCGCTCAGAGAAAATTAATATCAGAGAATCATATGATAATGGACAGAATTATGCAAAGGAGGTCGGAAATGGAAATGTTTGAAAGATAACTGAATTGCAGCTTGATAAATAAGCTTACAAGATTAAGTGGTAGAGATTATCTTATTAATTAATGACGGGATCAGCTTCACAAGAGTCAGGGAAGTCAGGTAGCTTAATCGACGTATGGAATCTCGTATAGCCAAGGGGCATACGGAGATATAAACTGCAATCGAGCGTAAATAGTGGGATCCCTAGCTCTGATTATTGCTAATAAAGCGTTCCGGATTCGAATCCAGGTGCGTATGGCAGGAAAACGAGGACATCTCGCCATAACGCAGGATATCGACCGTGAACTAGCTAACTGTGTGAATTAATTCATCTCTTTGGGAGTGAATTTGACGGCAGGAAGTTGTGCCCTGACCGTGGTCTTGAACAAAAGCGGCGACTGTTCCAAAACCGACTTTGTGCATAGTGAATCTCGTTTCCTTGGCCTGTAATTAATTGTACCTGTTGCGGCCTACCGTTAAATCCTAAATGGTACGAGTACATGTTTATACAATTCCATATTCCGTATTGCATTCTGTAAGAATTAGGTCAGTAATATTTGGTGGGTCGTTAAGACGCCACATTGGGTATGTCTGCGAGCAGCAGACAATTGCTTGGAGCGAAGCAAGGGGAAGAGACGTGAGGAAAAGGCAGCAGCCATGTTGGTTGACCGCCCGCGACGAGGGTCCATTGTACTAAGTGAAGGGACAGGAGAGAACTCACCCTTGTATTCTTGGAGTAGGATGTATAAATTAGAAGTCTATGAAACCCTGGTTGTTAGAAAATGTTGATTGTAGTAATGAATATATAATATGTGTGCAATAAGACACACTGCTAATTAAGAATCGTTCTGATATCTTAATATTTGGCCAAGTTATAAGATGGTAAAAGTTACATTTTTATATTGACAATGACACATAATTCTGAGAATGGATACTATATTAATTACGCTACGCCCACTTGACGGGTAGCATAAAGTCCCACTCGACACAGCGGTAACAGAATGAATATATGGAAGAAAACTCATTACGGCATACAGTGGAGTTACAATTAATAGATTGGTTAATGCATGGTTGGTTCAAGTATTTTGGCGGGAAGAAAAGGACAAGGGATGATCTTAGTCACATTGTATAGTTGAAAGTGTTCACTATGATTAACGAAAGATTGTATGATTGACATTGTATGTGTAAAGTTTACCAGTGCATTAGCGCACATGGAAATGATTTTTATGGTAATTTCAAGGTAAAGTAAAATCAACAACTATTTGGATTTGTGTGAGGATAAAGTGCGAATAATAATTGAGGGTAACAGTATGTTTGCATTTTGTGTGTAATATAATTGTGTTGCAGTTTTGATGAGTGTGAAGGGATACAATTTTTAGTATTGGGATATAAAGCAATACATTGTGTTGTAAATAAAATACAACACAAAAATACATTGTGTTGTAAGATATTATGTTGTAAAATGAAATTTTATTTTATAGAAATGCTCTGTAAAAGCCATTAACAGAAGCGTAAAATAACAAGTTCTGAAACAGAAATCGTTCAAACTTATTGTGAAGCCTGTGTAAATATATTTTGAAACAGCAAAATACTTTGCAATGCCTCATAAGAAAGCGGCAATCAGTGAAATCGACTCAGCCCCGTCGCTAGCGCGCTGCGATCAGATTTCAAGGCGATTGTGGGTTTGGTATGCAACCCATTTTACAGTTCCGTGTTGAATCGGAACAGGCTGTACATTCCATTCAGTTTCCGATATTGTAAAATGTTGCATACCTGCTGCATCCTTGAGGAAAAATTCCTAGAACTTTGGTGCAAGTACAGTCACATTCAAAATTTATTACATAGATTTGCAATATACAGTAGATAAGATAATCCGTCATAGTCAGTTTATTTACGCCGACATCCGGAATCTCTTTCCGTTTCCACGTTAGGCAGTTTTCCGGTTTACAGTGTCATTTTACATAAGAAATACCTCGGTTCCGAATTTTGTTTCCCGTATGTCCAGATTTCCGGTATATAGTGGGTCCAGTTTATGCAGGTTCTACTGTACCTTATATCCGAGTTTCGGGCAGCTACCCCAATTCCGATCTTAATAATTACACCTACACACACGCCACCATAGTCGTGACAAAAAGATACAGGTATTCAGACATAAGTTGCTTAATGCGAGCAGGAATGATCTAGGCCAGGCTTGCTCAAACCGGGCATTTCGCCAAGTGGGCACCCGCTTCGTGCACGGGCGGCGAGCGGGCTAAGTAGCTGTGAAGCTGTGACCGATTGCGTCATTATAGTGACAGCCGGGGTGTCGTGCCGGATGCGACCTACCAATTTGCCATCGTGCCACTAGCGACCCAATCACTGACGTATCGGTGGAATCTGGGAATTTTTAACACATCTGTCTCTGCTAAAATTCCGCTTAGGTTAGGTTAGTTTTGGCACCAAAAATTGAACAGCTTAGGCCTATTTCCAAAGTGACGTAAATCCAATATTGACGATTTTTCAGTTTTTTCTTTCATAAGCAAGTTTATAGGTTCTCTCAACGTATAGCTGAGGTTTTAAGTCGCAATACGTCGTATTTCCCTTATTAACAGAGATCTAAGAAATAAGTTTATTTGCAATGTAACTCCAACATTTCCAATGTGTCGTATATCCATGTTGACCAATCCGATGGTTCTCTGGACACCACGTGATATCACGTGATAAATCAAGGCCATGACTCACTTTGAAGAATATGTAGAGCATCAGTTTGTGTTTGTTGTGTTAAAACCATTTAAATTTTCATAAATGCCACTCAAAATGCGAACGTCAATATATGATTTATTTCTAAAACGTCCTAACTCCAACTTACAGGAGACGAATACTACCAATTCCATTGATAGGAGATTTTTAAAAGTAATGAATGAAATTACATTATACTCATAATCATATATGAATTTAATTATACGAAGAAACAACAAGTAGTTCCGTGAAGAACTATACAGCCTATATTCATATATCCTACTCACGGTAATTGCCTCTAACAACATACAAAATTTCAGTTTGAAGGTTGTGATAGATTCGTAGATATTGAGATCCGTCTAAATATTTCAGATGGTCACCAGGTTCGATACTTATGTTTGTACTATTACATGAAGATTATTGTGTACGTGTGGTATCCAAACTTCAATCGAATGATTAGAACACAAGAAGTAAAAACGAGATTTTAAAATTTCGCACAGCTGCCATCTTGTGATTATGCAAACAATTGAAATAAATTAGATGCCACTGGATTAACATTTGTATAAGCATTTAACGTGCAACGTTTCACTGCACTCGGGTAGTTAATTCGCGAGAAACGTCCATTTAAGTATTTATACTTCGCGTCGCCGCCATGTTGGACTTGTGCTCACCAGATTACTGAAAGTCCTATAGGTGAACATATATTCATAGCCTCTGTGAACATTAAAAAAAACAGTTTGATTGCCGTAAAATATTCATAGATATTGAGAACCGTCTAAATATTTCGGATGCTCGCCATTTTGGTTTGTTATATGTATAGGCCATAGAGTTATGTACCATTCAAGGACAATTCTTGCGTAGCGTCATTATTCAAACTTTCACTTCGATCGCATGATTACGACACAAGAAATGAAAACTTAATTTTAAAATTTCGCACAGCCGCCATCTTGAGGTTATGTAAACAATTGAACTAAATTAGATGCCAGTGCATTACAACATGTAAAATCATTTACTGTACCACATTTCACTGTGCTCAGAGAGTTAAATCACTAGAGAAGTCTATTAAAATGTTTCAACTTCGCTTGGCCGCCATGTTCGTCTTGTACTTTACAGGTTTATGAAAGTTACATAGATAAACTTGTATCAGTACCCTTTATCACCATACAAAATTTCAGGGTGATATCTGTAATAGTTTCGGAGATATCGAATGTCAGTGAAATATTTCGCACAACCGTCATTTTGAGGTTATGTAAACAATTGAACTAAATTAGACTCCGGGATAATTACAATTGTACCCGTTCGTCCTGGGGATGCGATAACCCATCTGCTATAACATCGCATTCCTGGAGTTCCGGGACAGAGCGGAGTTAAATGAACCTCTAGTCAAATAAGGAATGTGTCGGAAATTCAGCTGAGTTATCGAAAAAGCAGTGGGTATCACGAGACAAAGTATCTCTAGGGTCGTTACGGGCTTAAGTTTAATAGAAATAATGCAAATATAAATGGGCGCCATCAACTGAATTCCTAGCAAACCACTTCCTTTCCGGATAAGCCTTACTCAAGACAAGGAAAGAAAAAGGAACATCACACCATCATCAGATCACAACTAAGATAAAAACAAATTTATTTTACTTTGATAGTCAGACAGACATTTTAAATATAACTCCTACCTAAGAGTATGGTCGAATGCCAACGTTAAATTGTCATTGTCCAAATCTCGAACCATCTCTTTTCTAATCCAAAATTATTTCATCCACATAACAAGAAAAATCTCTAAAGTTCTCTTGGGTTCTCAGGATCACTGTAGCACTATGTCTTTCGTCACTGACATTTGTGAAACCTGAGACCTAATTTCTCTTTAATTTAACATCATCAATGTGGATTTAAAAAGTTATTAATCTGTCTAAACATACACATATTATAATCACATATATTAAACATCACGTAATTTATGGTTTGCATGGCATAATTTGAATGTTGAACATGTTAGTCAAATGCTCCTAAACATCGAATAATTAATTTACACTATTTACATTGTCATTCATAATTACTTATCTGTGAATTACAGAAAATTCATGGCTCATTGGTCATCGTTATCATCATCATCAAAATTAAATATTCCTCACATTAATTCTCACTTCAAAATTCTACATATTCCTGTCAGAATCATTAATTCATCACCATTACATCATTTAAATTCTCAACTCAAGTTGCAATTCCTTCAAATTATCTCTCAATTAAATTTATTTAATTCCATGTAAATTCATTAATCATCAGCTTCTTTAGTTAATTATCACCTTCTATTCAGTTATTCATCATCATTACAATCGTCTATTAATTTATTTCAATCAGTTTAATTTATCCAATCTTTAATTCATCCATTTATTTAATTCATTGATTTATTCCAAAATTTAATTTATCAAATTATTTAAATTTCAATCATCTGGTTATTTAGATTTTTATTATTTCATCTAGTCATTCTGATTTTTATTTCATTAGGTCAGATCGTTAATATGCTTAAATCTCAGATTATTATTTCATTAATTATTATTTGCAGAAAATCTTGTATTACAAACTTTATTTATTTGTTTAATTTCCTAACAAATTGTTTAATATGGTTTATAGAACGTTGTCTTACAGTTTTACCACTTCCAAGTTATATCTCGTATTTAATTTATCATGCCAAAAAATATTATTGTCTCCACGACATCACGTTGGATCTAACTATCCACAACGACATTACATTTCCTCAATACTTCAAATATCACATTTGAATACAACAATTATTCCACAAAACTCCATAAATATTCAGCACATACAGCATGAATCTCAACAATTACGCTAGACTGGGTACGACGACCTCATGTCTGCTTCAAAATACATTAGCAACATTGCTACTATCACTTGGCAACTTCCACAAAATGCCTACCACAAACTCCACTTAACCATGTTGCATGATCTACAAAAAATATATAACTGGCTTCAAATTATCTACGCACACAATCTCCAATATCTGTAATTACTCTGATCACATCTAGACAACTTCTTAAACAATTGGAAAAAATATATTACCTCAGTAATTTAAGATCTGCTTTCAAATAGCATAAATTCTCTTACAATTTTCATAACTCACATCACAGAAAAACACCAGTGTGCTATAAATTCTCATATCAAAATCTGCAATACTGATCTGCCTTATAATAAATCTGACCATTAATGATTAATCTTACAAGATTCAATTACTTTAAATCCTTCTCAAAGGTATCAAACACAATTATAAAACTCATCAAAGCATCAGCTGCAACAGCTGTTAAACTGAAATTACTCTCAAAAGAGTATAGCAACAAAATATTGGATTGGCAAACAAGAATTACTAAATGCAATCCTGCTGACATTTATCGTTACTTTATTTAACAAAATCTCGACTGATATGTGACTAGTAGTTCCTTGTTTGATTCACTTACAATCTCGTGTACATTCGGATGATAAAAATGAGTCCCTCAATGGCGAGTAAGATGTGTAACCACCGTACAGTCGTATAAATACGAAAGACCTCGCCCCGTCGACTTGGATGATAGTGCCCTGAACGATGGGTAAGATGAGTACCACCATACAATCGTATAAATACGAAAGACCCCATCTCGTAGACTATATGAGTGAATGTACCAGATAGGAATCAACAAGTTTCTAGTTGTCATATAAAAGCGATGTTCATTCACTAAAGTGAATAACTTCTTAATATCTCCAAACAATCCAATGGAAAAAATCCCTACTATGAATAATACACACTCGCTAGTATGCAATGAACTGACGAAGTAATTTTAGATAATCAATTGCAGATCACGAGTTCGAAATACTCGTTACACAAAAAAAAACTATTCATGAAAAATATCCTAGCTGGAAAAATGTCTAAAAGACCAAACATCTGCTTAATAAAGCCAATCAATGGTGAGAATTTCGTATAATGATGCCTGCCATATCATATGGTCACTCCATATTCTAGCAAATTCGAAGTATATAAAGTCAAACCATGTCTTAATAATCGTATCACTCCTATTAGAAAAATATACATGTGTGCCCAGTATTCATGAAAATAATCGTATGAGGTAGTTATGACTCTTACAGTACCTTTCATAATCAGCTGTAATTAAATTTCCAAGATCGTCGATTTTCCCTACATAATGAATTTCTCGAAAGATCGGCGTGAATATCATTCCATCCATGAAATGACGATTGCATTCGAAATCCCAAGTGAATCAGCTGGTGGACCTCCTCTCGTCAGGAATCGAATCCATCGCTCTGCGGTGCCATCTTGTCTCTATCTGCGTCTACTCTGACATGTTGAACTTCGGATTACCCTTAGCGGATATTGTCCAACTCCTCTCGAAAATGTTCATGGAATCAGCGGACCCCCTACTCCTCTTCTAAGTTACGCCACTGTTCCATTAAACGTTCAGTTTGAGTATTGAAAGATCAATCTCCAACAACTACTAAGTCTCACTTTCGTAAAATTAAAATTTTACATGAGAGTGTTCAAGTTTACTAAACACCCTGTAGTTGTCTGTATTTGGTAATTCATGAAACTGCATAAGAAATAAATCTCATTAATGCACGATATAATGTTCATCAGTGCCTATGCTTACGACATTCCGCTTGCTTGAAATTGTTAAAGTAACTTTGAATGCGTTATGGAAAAGCATAGTCATAATGTTATTCATAAAAGTTGTGTTCAAACTGCGTTGAAATGTAGCTTGTAATAAAGTCTCCAACTACTTTCAGTGCTGTTCTAACATATCCCGGCCGTCTGTGATTGCTTCCTCGGCAAGTCCCCCTGGATCAACGACCTGTTTGGCGTTCGCTGCTCGGCGATGCTGAAACTGTCGCCTGCACTCTGCCGTGACAGTTTCGGTATGCTACGCGACCTTCACCGTGCGTCTCGCTTGCGCTACAGAGCTCGACCCTACTTGCTCGACTGACAGAGCTCCACTGAATGTGCTGGCACTGTCTTCTCTCTTATCTGCCTGGCGCAGACACGTAGTGTTGTCCCCCACCACTGTGCTCTCGCGTCACGATCATAGTCTCGAACCCTCATCATCTCGGCTATTCCGTTATAAAATAACTTAAGGGTTATCTGACTTCCTTACAATTATTTCCACATATAATGCATGTTATATCTCCTCTTCTAAGATGTTTAATTACCATATTCCATACATATCTCAATAAAGCTTCACATCTCTATCCATAATTCCATCTTCTTACAGATGTCAGTGCCTCCTTGATCCTAGACCTCCTACGTCATCTTGACATTCTTCTTGACTCGATCGGTGCGCTCTCTTTTCCTAACTCTTCCCAAAACCTCAACTACGGCTTAATGTCTGCTGGCGTAGCCGATAGCCTAAACTAGGTATCGGGTACACAATGTATGTAAGCATTTGCTGTACCAAGTTTCATTACGTTTGGATAGTTAAATCGCGAGAAAAGTCTATTTAAAAGTCTCAATTTCGCTTGGACGCCATGTTGGTTTTGCAGTCACCAGGTGTTTGAAAGTCTCATAAGTGAACTTCCAGTAGTGCCCTTTATCACCGTACACAATTTCAGGGCGATATGGGTAATAGTTTCGGAGATACTGAATGCTGGTGAAATATTTCGCACAGTCGCCATGATGGATTGGTGAGACACAATAAAATTAGAAGGGTACGGTCGGGGTCGGCCAGAATAGTACTATGATCTTACCGAGTTTCGTTGTAATCGCTCCAGCCGTTTAGAAGTTATTAGGGGGAAGCACACACACACCTCTCTCTCACACACAAACACACGCGCACGCACACACACACGGACAAAAAGTGATCTCATAAGCCTATTTTTTTTTTTTTCATAGAATGAAAATAGGCTAAAAATGCGATTTCTGAAGTTTTGCATTTCATGGATTTACGTCACTTTGGAAAAAAGATCTTTAATTCTTCTCTCGAATAATGCTTCGCATCCGGCACGGTCGCACTCGGCACGTAATCGTCAGTTGGTACTACGAATATTGAGACAAAGTTCCACTGCAAATAGCGTGCAACAAGAATCCAAATGGGAAGGGCAGTGGAGAAGGTGCTAAATGTTTCGTATGTGGACATTCTGTGATAGCTAAAATAATATAACGTTGAGCGGCAGCTATAATATGCATGTCCGCGATAGCATATCTCTATCTTTAATACATCGCCACTATAAGTGTTTTTACGTTTTCATTTCTTCCAACAATCTGCATTCAATGGAAACTTAAATTACTAGCTTCGGAGCAAGCTCACGGGGTAGCCAACGAGCCTATTACGCCAGCTTTGGCCAGCATCAAACTGTCGAGTCGTGTCAAGTTAAGACTTCAGAGAAGAGTATATGTGTTTGGAGTTTCGCTGTTCACCTCGACTTTTCTGAATTGCGTCTGGGTCCTGCTGTCCGTGCGCCTTTTAAGGTTAAGCTGGTTAAACCGTTAAAGATACCGGGCGAAGACGGGGTGGGTCGTCAGTTAACAATAAATCTGCTCTGCCATGTTTTGAAACACACTCTTTCAACACCATGAAGTTCCTTTTCAGTGAGGCTGGCTGCGTGGCTCAGCGGTAACGACCTCGTCTGCTGTACCCAAGGTTGCAGGATCGAACCGTGGCACAGTCAGTTGGCAATTCAGGGTGGGCAGATGCGAGGGAGCCGTGTCAATAGATTTACTGGCATATTAAGGCTGTGTCCCAATAGTACAATTTCAGCCGTAGTGAACTAGATAGTCGACTACTTTGCCGGATGTGACGTCAGAAGTCGTGATCCAATACTGCTTAGTACATAGCAATCAAGTATGTAGCATCTAGTGAACGAAAGTGCATGCTAGATTGTCGACTACGTCAAGGAAGTTATAGCAATTATAGCTTATCGAAATTGTAGGTTATGTAAATTGTAGGTTATCTTTGACTTAAACCAAACACAAACCATAATTAGGGCTCGGCTAAAAAGTGATCTTTTTGGTGCATCCGTTATCGTATAATTCAGGTATTGTTTATTTAAAACAGCTGATGAAAGCGCAAAGAACTTACAAGGAGTAGCAGATCACCGCCATCTTGAGTGTTGGTTTGGTACCAGCATGTAAGTCCAGTGCGTTTCAGGACACAAGGAGGCTGTGATCAAGCAGACATGTCCCAAATCTCCGTAGTGCATAGCACATAGTAGCTAGCAGCTAGCAGCTAGTCAATAGGAGACAACTTGAGTATTGGGACACAGCCTTAAGATCCCCTTCGGGGAAAAATTCTGGCAGCCCGTCTTTAATGGCCGCAGTAGTTAAAATAACGGCTTTGGTGGCGTACTTGGTAGCATGCTGAGATTTTATGCCCAAGATCACGGGTTCAAACCCGGCCGAAGTCGTCGGATTTGTTTTAAGAGCGTTAAAAATTCCTCAATATCCCTTCCTTCGGATGGGAAGTAAAGCCAGCGCGGCGGTCCCATGTCATAGATTTATGGCATGGTAAAGAACCATCCACTAAATTACACTTGTGTGAAGCTAGGTTAGATTTGACTAACGCTCTTAGGTTCCAAATGCCAGGAGCCGACTGCGGTGGCTTCTAGTAACCAAGTTCAGATCTAGTTGGTCGTTGTCGGGGACATTTGGTAGCAAAAGTTGGAAGTCTGGAGTCCTTACTTGAATTAAATACAGATAAAACACACTAATACAGCCATCACAATCAACACCGGTTATCAGACAAATTCTACACACACCCAACGTACACGGGGCTACATGACCGCGTTGTCGCAGCCCCTAAACTGAGGAACCAACTAACCGAACATTGAATATGGAATCAATTACCCTATTTTTAGTTTCAAATCTCTCAATGAGAAAAAATCACGTGTTCATTCTGAAACAGTTTTTATTAAAACGAAGCGCTGCGGAATGTAATAGGATTAGGTGTGGTTCGTTGCTCTAAAATACAATTGATAGGAACATGCGTGGGAGTGGACAGTGTGTATGCTTTTATTCTCCACCTGAATAGAATATGCTGAGAGCAACAATGTTTCTAATGTGGTTATACTAAACAATTTGGGCAAAGCGTAGCCGCACAAGTAAGGGAACGAGAGATATTCAGTCAATAATTGATTGAATGAATCGACGAAAAAGTCGAATCATTCAAAAAGTTCTAATAATCTACTTATTGTATAGAATTATGATGTTTGAAGCCATTTTTAGCCTATTTTCAATTTTGAAAAAATAAGCTTATGAGATCACCTTTTGTCCGTGTGTGTGTGCGTGTTTGTGTGTGAGGTGTGTGTGTGTGTGTGTGTGTGTGTGTGTGTGTGTGTGTGTGTGTGTGTGTGTGTGTGTGTGTGTGTGTGTGTGTGTCCTAATAACTTCTAAACGGCTGGAGCGATTTCAATGAAACTCGGTAAGTTCATAGCGCTATTCCGGACGACCCCGACCGTGCCCTTCAAATTTTGTTACGTCTCACAAATCCAACATGACGGCTGTGCGAATTATTTCACCAGCATTCAATATCTCCGAAACTATTCCCGATATCACACTGCAATTTTTTACGGTGATAAAGGGAACTACTAGAAGTTCGCCTATGTGACTTTTGAAAAACTGGTAACTACAAAACCAACATGGCATCCACGCGAATTTGCGACTTTTAAATAGACGTTTTTCGCGATTTAACCAACCAAACGCAATAAAACTTGATACAGTATATGTTTATACACATTGTAATGCACCGAAATCTAACTTCGTTCAATTGTTTACATAACCAAAAGATGGCGGATGTGCGAAATATTTCACCGGCATTCTATATCTCTGAAACTATTAGCGGCATCACCCTGAAATTTTGTACGGAGATAAAAGGCACTACTGGAATTTCACCTATAGGAGTTTCAAAAACCGGTTAACTACAAAACGAACATGGCAGCCAAGCGAATTTAAAATTTTTAATAGACCTTTCTCGCGATTTAATGTTTAAAACGCAATGAAATCTGATACTGGAAATGTTCATACACATTGTAATGCACTGGTATCTAATTTAGTTCAATCGTTTACATAACCTCAAGATGGTGGCTGTGCGAATTTTTAAAATTAAGTTTTTATTTCTTGTGTCGTAATCATGTGATCGAAGTGAAAGTTTGAATAATGAACCTACGCAACAATTTTCCTTTAATGGTACATGACTCTATGGCCTATACATTTAACATTCCAACATGGCGACCATCCGAAATATTTAGACGGCTCTGAATATCTACGAATCTATTATAGCAATCAAACTGATTTTTTTATGTTCATAGGGGCTATAGGACTTTAAATAACCTGGTGATCACAAATCCAACATGGCGGCGACGCGAAGTATAAATATTCACATGGACGTTTCTCGCAATTTAACCATCCGAGTGCAGTGAAACTTGATACAATAAATCCTTATACGAATGTTAATCCACTGGCATCTAATTTATTTCAATTGTTTCCATAACCACAAAATGACAGCTGTGCGAAATTTTAAAATCTCCTTGTTACTTCTTGTGTCCTAATCATGCGATTGAAGTTTGAATGCTACACGTACACAATAATAGTCATGTAGCAGTACATAACTCTAGAACCTACATATATATAATCCAACATGGCGACCATCCGAAATATTTAGTCGGTACTCAATATCTACGAATCTATTACAGCAAACTGAAATTTTGTAATTTAAAAGTGGCAATTAACATAAGTAGGATATATGAAAATAGGCTGTATAGTTCTTCACGGAACTACTTGTTCAGTGATGCCGTAGTAAACGCAGTTTGATGTCTTTCAGTCGGTCAACACGACTGTTTCCGACCGGGGGTGTTTTCTAGTCAGAAACAACGTAGTAGCCAAGCTAGATACGGTTTTTAAGGAAAACAAAGGAAGAAGGAAGATTGTAGTTTTACGTGACCGTGAATCTTGTGATTATGAGCCACGGGACCTCCTTTTTACGTGGAATCCGAACCACTGGACATGGCATTTCACTTCGAAAATCTCATATGCATTGACCGGGAATCGAACCCGGACCTTTAAGGGAAACATGTTATTGGTTCAGGATGTATCATTTTCTTCAATAAACCAAGGCCGGTATAAACGGCAAAATTAAAGATTCCCTGACATTCTCACTTGATCGTTTGCGCTTAAAAATGGTTCTTTAGCTTATGAGTGGCGAGGTTGGAAACTGGGCTTAAATAGTTGAAGACTGTCCAGTATTCAGTAACATACACAACATTAGGGAGACAGTCACATTTGAAGGAAGAACATACACAGGAATGCGAGAGTGGGAAAAGTGGGACCCTCACATACAGGAAACTCTGCCCAGTTGGGAGCAGATAGTAACGCTGTAAACTGCTCTCTCCAGGACCACGCAAGACCCATCCAGATATGTAGCCTGTACAATACAATCTGAACTGATCATTTATCAACTTATACATAGTCACTCTAAAGAAGCAAATTTTGGAAGTCAATCACCAATTCCAGTATCTTAATAAAACAGCACATAGACTATAACTAACAAATATTGACGGGTTGCATTATCGTAACTAATAATGTAACTAAATAACTGTACACATTGTAAACGCAAGGTCAGTATCTATGTGCGGCACGATAAACATGGCAAGCTAAACCAGGTGTGACTGGCGCAGAACACGGGTGCGCGTACGCGGTTCAGCGGTGGTGACGAGCTCCGCTTTTTTTTTTTTTTTTGTCGTGTAGCCTCCTGAGAGACCGAGTGCAGGTCTTTCAAGTCGACGCCCATGGGCGACCTGCGCGTCGGGATGAGAGATGGAATGGATGAAGTTGAACGAAATTGGGCAAGGATGTGGAAGGGAGCGGCCGCGGCCTATCAGAAGGTACCGTCCCAGCATTTGCCTGGTATTGAAAATGGGGAAACCATGGAAAACCATTTCAAGAACGGCCGACGGTGGGGTTCGAACCCACGCATCTACCGAGTCAGCAGAGAGCTTGGCCCCATGACCTAACACTGCTGACTCATATCGTTAGTTCACACGTGTTTTGTCATTCATTCATATGGACGTGTATCTGCAAAGCTTAGACGTTAGTGTTGCACATTTAGTGAGTATTGTGATTACTGTGATTGTTGGTCATGCCTAGACACCAATTCACATTGCGCGAACGTGTGTATATCCATAGTTCGTATATGAAAATCAGAAAATCATGTTCTGAAACGAGACGAAAATTTCGAATCAAGTTTCCAGGAAGACCTGTGACTAATGCCATTACAATTAGGAGGCTCACTAAACGACTCAAGGAAACAGGCTCCGGAAATAATAAAAGAGTTGACAGACATTCTTTCATCAGAAGATGGCAGGTGTGTGTTACAAGAGAGGGAGGACATTTCCAGCATCGCGTATGAGCACTGTAAGTACACATTAGCTTATTGAACATGTTTGGTAAAAGTGTGAAAGTGCGCGCTAACTGGGTACGCGCGCCGGCGATCTGCCCCAGTCACAGCCAGCTCAGCTTGCCAGGTTTATCGGGCTGCACATAGATAACGATCCTGTACTTTCACCCATACTTTCCGACATAGATTTAATAGCCTAAGTGTAAAGAATCTGATGATGATCGCTTGACGAACGAAACTGGTCATCCAGTGTATTTTTTAATCTCATGTACATGTTTTCTGGATTAGGGAATAACCCACAATTGAGTACAATCGTGTTGACCGACTGAAAAGCATAAAATTACGTCCTAGTATAGAATATAGAATATGTTAAACAGATTGCCTCGGATGTAGGTGTGGTAGCTATGTAGAGATGAAACAATTAACGACTGGCTGCGCTGCTCAGCGGTATCGTTCTTGCCTGCTGATCCTAAGATAGCGGGATCGATTCCGGGCGCAGTCAGTTGTAATTTGAGGGTGCTTAAATGTGAGGGAGCCATGTCAGTAGATTTGCTGGCACGTTAAAGATCTCCTTCGGGGCAAAATTCCGGCACCCCGGCGTCGCTAAAAGCCTCAGTTGTTAAAAAGGACGTAAAACATTATTTAATTAAACGATTAGCAAAGGACAGGGAGGCATGGAGTGCTGCATCAAACCAGTCAAAATACTGAAAACTCAAACAACATCTCCGCCTACACAGGTGGCTTCGGAGGCGTAGTTGGTAGCATGCTGAGATTCTATGCCCAAGGTCGCGAGTTCAAACCTGAACGAAGTCGTCGGATTTTTTAAGAGCGTTAAAAATCCCTCAGTATGCCTTCTTTCGAGGGTAAGTAAAGCCGGCGGTCCATGTCATAGATTTATGGCATGATAAAGAACCTTCCACTAATTACATTTGTGTGAAGCTAAATTATAGGTTATATTTGACTAACGCTCTTAGGTTCCAACGTTCGTCGCCAGGAGCCGACTGTGGTGGCATCTAGTAACAAAGTTCAGGACTAGTTGGTGGTGGCGTTTGGTAGCAAATGTTGGAACAACTTGAAAATCCAATGTCTGCAGTCCTTACTTGAATTAAAAACAGTTAACACACACTAATAAAGCCATAACAATTTACACCGGTTATCAGACAGATTCTACACACACCCAAAGTACACGGGGCTACATGACCGCGTTGTCGCAGCCCCTAAACTGGGGAACCAACCAACTATCCGCCTATACGTGGGTGGCACACAATTGTGAAGAGTAAGAGAGCACCGGAAGGAATTCGAGCTCCGAGGTCACGTATCATCACTACTAATTTATGTAAATTCATTGACCTCTCTGACCCCCAAGGATTACGTCACCGTCAGCTTCACGGTCACTCTTATGTGTTGGCCCTAAACTATCCATACTCTCAGTTGGTGCTGGAGTGACATCAACACTGCTACAGGTAAGATAGCTTTATTCCAAGATGTATTGAGTGGCTTGGGCGTCGTGATAATTTAGCCCCGTGTACTTGGGTGTGTGTAGAATGTGCCTGATAACCTGTCTTGGTGACTGCAGTAGTGTGTCATGGAAGTGAAACTTGAACTATTAGTGCAGCAGAAAAGGGGAGAATTGAAGCGTTTGAAATTTGGTGCTACAGGAGAATGATGAAGGTCAGATGGGTAGATAGGGTTACAAACAAAGAGGTATTAAGACGAGTGGGAGAGGAGAGATATTTCTGTCGACTGCTAATGAAGAGAAGAGATAGATTGGTAGGACACTTGACAAGACACCCAGGAATAGCAAGCTTAGTTTTGGAAGAAAGGGTCGAAGACAAGAACTGTAAGGGTAGACCAAGGTTAGAATATGTTATATTGCCTTGGATATAGGGTGTGGTAGCTATGTAGAGATGAAACGATTAGCTCAGGACAGGGAGGCATGGAAAGCTGCATCAAACCAGTCAAAAGACTTAAGACTCAAACAACCACAGAAGTGTGTGTAGCCTAACTGAGGTGAGGATTGTTGTTGTTGATGTTGTTGTGCTTTGCAATATCGTTGTCATGTAGCCCCGTGTACTTGATGGCTGCATTAGTGTGTGTATTTGTAATTCAGATGAATGAATGATCGTGTGGTCTCAAGAGAGGCCCAGTGTAGGTCTTCCTAGTTGACGCCCGTGGGCGACCTGCGCGTCGTAATGAGGATGAAGTGATGATGAAGACGTCACATACACCCAGTTCCCGAGCCACGTGAATTAACCCCAGGAGATTAAAATCCCTGATGGCTCGGCCGGGAATCGAACCCGAGACACTTCGGGCTAAAGCCTAGCGCGCTAACCATTTAGCCACGGAGCCGGACTGTAATTCAGATGAGGAATGGGAAGGAGGCAGCCATGGCCTTAATTAAGGAACCATCCCAGCATTCCCCTAGAGTAGAAGTGGGGGGGAAACCACGGAAACTCACTTCCCAACAAGGCATATTGGGTTCGATGCCCGGATAAAGCAGATGGGATTTTCAAAGTGGTTCTGATTCAACGTAAATACAAAGTTGGTCACGTGACATGATTACATAAAATTACATTCAGTGATATCTGTTGTTGTTGATTCTTCAGGGACTTTGTGACATCGCGGTCATGTAGCCCCGTGTACTTGCGAGTGTGTGTGTGTGTGTGTGTGTGTGTGTGTGTGTGTGTGTGTGTGTGTGTGTGTGTGTGTGTGTGTGTGTGTGTGTGTGTGTGTGTGTAAGTTGTCTGAATACCTGTGTCACTGTCATGTCTGTACTAGTGTGTGAATTAATGTAGAATTTCGGTAGGAAGCGGTAGTGGTCTTAAGTTAGGTACTGTGCCCTTTTAGCAAGAAATATGTAAATCACAGTATACCAGCGTAGCTCAATTCGGGATTTTCGGGGTTGCGGTAAGTTCACCCACTCTGTGACTCACATATTTTGGATTAATTAGAGGATACACTTGCAAAAATAATAACAAAATCAACTCCTATTTTAACACATTTAATTAATCAAAATTATGGCGCTACAAACAATTAAACAATTAAATTACTGACCCATAATCATCTACTTGTTCCAAATGAACAAGGAATAACATAAGAATAAAACAAATATTATATTAAAACATCTGGTTTCCATATCAACCAACAATTCCTAATTATTTTTACTTCCATAAAGCATCAACTTTAAGTTTCATATAACTCCGAGCTCTTTTGGCTCAATGCTTTCTATAATAATGGTGTCATTCTTTGTACACCTCAAAACTATTTTTTTATATTTTCTTAATCATCAAAACAAATGTATAATTACATTTAAAATTACATGTTAATTATCTAACTCAATATTTGGGCATTTCACATGTTTTCAGCTTTTATCATCTCTCTCTAATTTTACAAATACATCAAGGTAATCAGGAAATCATTTGTGTACTCCAGAGTATGAAGATTACTTGACACAGTCAAAAAACTATGGTCACTCCCGGAACCTAGTTGCCTTCAATTAACTCATGGAATCCTACTTCCATACAACATTACAATAGGGATTGTTATTTATCTCATATGTCTTATAAGACCATTATCACATAAAAACTACGATCTGAACAGGCAAGCGGAAATATCAATCTACAAGGACCTCGGTTCAACGCCCGGGTCGTTAACAACTTTAAACACTCACGGTGTATTCATTACTCCTTACAAGACGGCCTTCAGACACCCCTCCTGGTCCAAGGGTCTGACCGTGATACTTGAGAGTTATTTATGACTATGCGGGAACCCTCCCGTCTAGTCTAAGCTAGAGCTCTCTTTAATGCTTTTACAAACAGCTTTTCGTTCATTCTCAGTTCTCTGGGGAGACCTGGCATTCTACTCCTCGTTTACATTCAACAATATTATTGGGCTCATAAACCACATTCGTAATCTTGGCATTTATTAATTATGAAAGGTCCTCATTGATTGGGGAAGAGTTATACACATTCTACGACGAATAATAAAGGGGCTTTCACAATAAGAGGATTCTGAGTTCGAATCTCTTCACATGCCTCGGGAACCATTCCCATATAGAGGACTATACAAAATGCGATTTAGGGTCAGCCTATAGCTTATAAGACCTACGCTCAATACCATACATTTGCTCCATTTCATTACAACATACACAATGGCCTCGTGATACTACGTCACAAATAGAGGACTTATACCAATTCTCAATTCGCTACAATCAACTACCTCTCATAAGTAATTTACCAAGTACATTAGCTTTTACGCGTTCCTAGCGTGACATTTTACTTTAATTGCACTCCTTTGCGCTATACTTTATTTTTAAGCCTAGCATCATCCAAAGAACTGATAATACCATATTAACAATTGATACACATCTCAATTTTTATATTATTCTTTTCCTTTGACAATAAATTTCTCTATCTTTAAGAACATGCATTTGAACATCATGTCTATACTTTTTATTAAAGCTCTAACGCTCTTATGTTCACATCAATTAATTTGATCTTTATTTAATATTTCCTTACTTGGTTATTATTATTATTATTTCATATCTTCATTCTTTACACAAGCTCAAAAGCTATTTCTTTCATATAACTCAAATTTACTTTTATTTAAATATCTTTCATGATAATTATTAATATTTCGCTTGCTCTTATGACATTCGTCAAATACACTGACATTTTATTCATATATTTCCTCTACTGGATTTATTCTTTTACATAATTATTTATAGTTTCTCAAATTTCTATTATTGTTCAGACCGCGTTTTTCTTTATTCAATATTTATTTATTTAAACACATCCCTTTTACTCGAAAACTCCGGTGGATTTGTACACAACCATTTCCCGACACCAAAATATAATAAAATTCATTACTCACATGTTTTTAAGGTCGTCTCATGACCTTTATCCTTGTGCGGTGTTTCATTTTGGCCCACTTTTTAACTTACTCCATATTGTAGAAATTCATCTCATGTACAAACACTTCTTGACACATATTCAATACACTTAACATTGACAACATTTTTAATACACTGGTGTATCCATTTAGAACACACAATAAACACTAAAAAATATTATTTTAACACACAATCTTGATAGATTTACACTTCACAACTTTTGATCACTAGGCCGTATTTTCCTAGCCTATCACACGTGACCTCTTAATCTCCCGTTTCCAAGGGTGAAATTTATTCAATGTCGGCTTCCTATCCTGCAGAATACGAAAGTCTCGAATCATCTACTTTTCCCTGGAATCCTAATTCTTCGAATCCTATTCTGGATGACCGGCTATTTCTCTAGCTTGAACGGCTTCCTTTTTAGATCTAGTTTATCGATCCTAGTGAAAGTCTGTTCGGATCGAGGTCCCCTCGATAACCTATCGATGATCGATGGATTTATTTTATAGCAGCTAGTACTTCTCGAGTCTAGTGCTTTAGAATAGTTCGTCTGCTTTCTGGAGATAATGTCTATAGTCTCCGTTCTTCTTTATTTATTCGGTTCTCGCACTCCTACTTTTCTGAAATACGTTGCGAACCTTACTCTGTTTTTCCCTATTTGGGTTCTTTAAATTAGATAACTGTTTATCTTTCTATTACGGTACTTCCGTACGTTATGATATTTTCGGTCGTTTATTTAAAGACCTATCGCCTTAAGTCCAACGTTCGCGGCCTGCTCTGACTATATTTTACGAACTTTTCACTGTAAACTTGTGTACTGTCGGACCTAAATCCTGTAACTAGGATTTTCCTAATTTTTCAACACGGCGATACTTTAATATTTCTTCTTTACAACTCCTTATGGAGGCACGCAAGTTATTAATACTGCGACGCCCGTGGCTATCAGATATTAATTCTTCGGTGTAATACAGCGTTTCTCCCCTCAAGGAGTACTGGTAAACTGTCTTCGATGTGAAGCAGAGTGACGCCCCACACGGCTGTCTGAATACTGATGCGTAGCAACGCCCCCCTCGGGCTGTTTGGAACTGCTTGTACTGATGCTCCAGCGTCACGTCCCCCGGACTGACTAGTACTGCGATGTAGCCTTACGCCCCCTCACGGGCTGTCGGAATGACTGCATATTTGGCTTGGTGATGCCAGGAGCTTTATACTCTTTCGCTACAAAAAGATAAGACTCTAGCCCTTTCCGTGCCCAACTTTTAAAATAATGGTTGCACCATTATAAAAATTATACCTTCAAAAAGCTCGTCTTCTCAATGTTAAATAATCTCATTGCGCATAAGAATCGATCGTGCAATTCGGAGATATTAATTAATTTCTCGTCCTCAACTGTGTGGGTGTTGCTGTTCATTTGCATTCTCCCCTCTCCACAGGCCTTGGTAAATCCCCTATGACGTCTACTTGCGTTTGCAGTTTTCTCCTGTGCAATTATTAAAGGGTTTTTCTTTACACAAAAATCTCTAATTCGAAATGATTCACCGTACTGTAATTGTTTACTTATTTTTATACTCGTAAACGGGTTAAATTTAATTATTCCTCTTCTGGCGCATAGGCGTCGTTTTTAAGCAAGCTCAGCTCGATTTCCGAGTCAGGCTTCCTTGTCTAACAGCCGGAATTTTCCACTCGGTTATTAATACTCATGACCAGCTCCTTCTGAATGTCAAGAGGCGTGATCTCATCTCTCGAACACCTGGCTCGCGCTGCTTGCACAATGTTAGGCTAGAATCCTGGCTTGATCTTTCTCTATGTTACATTAGAAACTGTACGTTTCTTTCATTTCTTCCCCAAATACATGGATTCGACCTCCTTGGACCCTATGGCACATGGGTTCAGTACCATCCCGGCATTTGCCTGGAATAGATGTTTGAAACCACAGTAAACCACTGCCAGGTTGATTGAGGTAGGAATTGAACCCACCTCTTGTCAGTGTTTGTCTCACGAGGCTAACTGTACCCCGTTCCAGCCCTCAGACCAGAACTAAATTTCTTGTGAGAGCTTAGAATCGAACCCGGGCCTCAAGAGCTACAGCCAATAATGCTAGCTACCATACCACGAAGCGGACACCAAGTATTCGTGGGTGCAGTCAAGATGCGTAACTTGTTGGTTGTTTCCTTAGTTTAGGGGGTGCGACAACGCGGTCAAGTAGCCCCGTGTACTTTGGGTGTGTGTAGAATCTGTCTGATAACCGGTGTTAATTGTGATGGCTGTATTAGTGTGTGTTATCTGTAATTCAGTTAAGGACTGCAGACTATCAATTTCAAGTAGTTTCTACTTTTGCTACCAAATGCTACCGTCCACGACACCTAGCTGCAGACGTGACTACTAAATGCCATCGTAGTCAGCACCTGGCGGCGAATGTTGGAACTAATATAGCGTTATCAAACTAACTTACAAATTTTAGCTTCCACACGTGTAGTTAGTGGAAGGTTTTTTTCATGCCATAAATCTATGACATGGGACCACCGGCTTTACTTCCCCTCAAAAGGAAGGCATACTGAGGGATTTTTAACGCTCTTAAAAAATCTGAAGACTTTGGCCGGGTTTGAACCCGCGATCTTGGGCATAGAAGCTCAGCATGCTACCAACTATGCCACCCAAGCCGCCGCATAACTGGTTCTATGAGGTGAGAGTGAAATGCCATGTCCTGTGGTTCGAATTCCACGTAAAAAGGAGGTCCCGTGGCTCATGATCTCAAGATTAACGGTCACGTTAAACTACAAGCTTCCTTCCTTTTCCTTTTCCGAGGTGAGAGTTCAGCAGTAGTAGATGTTTGGGTGTGTGCCTTTGTCTAATAACCTGTGTTTCTGTGGTGGCTGTAGTAGTGCCCCCGGGACTTGAAATTAGGTAACGGTACTATCCCAGCATTTTCTTGAAGGGAGTGTGGGGAAATACGCGGTGGGAAACCGCACTCTGGATAGACGCAGTCAGCGTCGGGATTCGATAATGTAGATAGCCTAATAATAATGTCATTGGTTTTATGTCACTTTTAACTACTCTGGCTTTTAGAGAAGCCGGGGTGCCGGAATTTTGCCCCGAAGGGGATCTTCAACGTACCAGTGAATGTTCTGACACGGCTACCTCGCATTTGCGAACCCTCAAATTCCAGCTGACCGCGCCGGGATACGAAATTGCAACCATGGGCCCAGCAAGCGAGAACGTTACCACTGAGCCACATAGCCAGCCGCCGGGATTCCAACCTCCGGCTTGCTGCAGAGTCCCCATTGCAGTCGTGGTGAGCAATTTAACGCAAACGGCTACGCCGCTGGGTAGGAGTAACTGTTGTTGTTTTTGCTTCATTCAGAGCTTATGGATAACCTGGATATTAGCTCGATATCACTGTAGTCCGCCTTGTTGCGTAGTGGCTAGCATTCTTGGCTGTTGTTGTTATTGTTGTTTTAAGGGGCGGAACTACGAGGTCATCTGCCCCTCTTAACACAGATTAAAGAATACAAAATGGAGAGCGGCAATACTTACAAAAGGGAACTTAAGTTAGAATGAAAATACTCACAAAAGGAATAGATTGAAAAATACGCACAAAACGTAGGTTAGGTTCAAAATACGTACAAAATGCAATGCAGAGTCGAAATACTTACAAAATGCAACTGATATTCAAAATACTTACAAAATGCATATGAGATTGTAAATACGAACAAAATGTAATTGAGGTTTAAAATACTTACAAAATGTAATTTAGATTCAAGATACCCACAAAATGCAATTGAGAATCAAAATACTTGCAAAATGCCCACCATGCTCAATGCATTTTTGATTGAAAATACTTGCAAAAGGCGGTTTAGGTTGAAAAAACTTACAAATTGCTATTGAAATTCAAAATGCTTACAAAATGCAACTGAAATTCAAAATGCTTACAAAATATACGGTAGATTCTAACTACACAACTCATTTGGATGGACAATACTTACAAAATGCAATTTAGATTGAAAATACTTACAAAATGTAATTTAGATTCAAGATACCCACTAAATGCAATTTAGATGAAAATACTTGCAAAAAGTAGTTTAGGTTGAAAATACTTATAAATTGCAATTGAAATTCAAAGTAGTTACAAAGCTTCGTCAGAACTCCGGACTCCCGACATTATTGAAAGACTTACTAAAAAGCAATTTAGATTGTCAATCCTTACAAAATGCAATTGAGGTAGAAAACACTCGCAAAATGCAACTTAGATCGAAAAGAGTTACAAAATGCAACGTAGATTGAAAAAAAACCTACAAAATGGAGTGTACTGTATATGAAAAAAGAAGAAAACCGCTAAAGGGAATTTTGATACACGGGGAGCCAATAAACAAAAACAGTGCGGGAATCTTAAAGAGAAAAGTAAATATTATTAAAAGAAAAAGAAGGCTGGCCCCTCAAAAAAGAGGGTATCAGGAAAGATGAGACAAGGGCCAACCAAGGCGGGAAAGTGAAAGACTCCCTAGGCCTCGGATACCCTAATACCGTCGGGGTCGGAAAAGAACAACAGTTGACCAAGGGAGGTCGACAGGAAAGAAGACGGAGAGGAGCCCGGCACAAGTAAGTGGAAGCAATGTCGGACTCAGCTCTGGTCCCGTGGTCGCTAACTCACGACCCACTAGATGTGAGCCCCTTGGGGAAGTCTTGGCTATGACCGAGGAGGCCCGGGTTCGATTCCTGGCTCTGTCAAGAAATTTAATTCTGGTCTGAGGGTTGGAACGGGGCACACTTAGCCTCGTGAGATAAAACTGATAAGAGGAGGGTTCGATTCCTACCTGGGTTAACCTGGCAGTGGTTTACCGAGGTTTCTAGGCAAATGCCGGGACGCTACCTAACATAAAGCCACCACCGCTTCCTACCCAATCCTACAATAATACTCACACTAGTACAGACATGACAGTGACACAGGTTATCAGACAACTTCCACACGCGCACACACACACACACCAAAGTCACAGGGCTACATGACCACGATGTCGCAAAGCCCCTGAAGAATCATCAACAACAGATTTCACTGTATGAAATTTTATGCATTCATGTCACGTGACCACCTTTGTATTTACGTTGAATCAGAACTACTTTGAAAATCCCTCCTGCATTAACCGGGCATCGAACACAATCTGCCTTGGTGGGAGGCAAGCATCTCTGTCGCTGCGCCATCACGTCTCACCGAGCGTGACATTTCACCTCGAAAATCACACATGCATCAACCAGGAATCGAACTCGGTCCTCCTCAGTAGCCTATATGAAAACATTATTGTCGTGGCTGCATCAGTTCATTTACTGGAGTTAACCTATTGGTGTAGTGGTTAAAGTTCTTGGCTGTCACTCCGAAGGTCGGGGTCGGCTGGAACGGGGTCCACTTAGTCTCGTGAGGCAGAACTGAGAAGAGGTGGGTTCGATTCCTACATCAGCCATCCTAAAAGTAGTTTTCCGTGGTTTCCCCACTTCTACTAAAGGGTAATGCCTGGACGGTTCCTAACTTTAGGCCACGGACTCCTCCTACCAAAATGAAAATACAGCCTGTTTCCAGTCACCGACAGGGTCAGAGAATGGAATGAATGAAGCCCCCATCTAGCGGCGAGGATATTAACTGTGCCGGCTCCCGGAGCCTGTCGCACTCCTCTGAGGCAATGATTAAATGAATGACAGATGAAATGAAATGATAGTGGAGAGTGTTGCTGGAATTAAATTTGTGACAGGGAAAACCAGAGAACTCAGAGGAAAACCTGTCTGCCTCCACTTTGTCCAGCACAAATCTCACATGGAGTGACCGGGATTTGAACCACGGACCCAGCGTTGAGAGGCGGCGTGTTGCCGCCTAAGCCACGGAGGCTCCTCCTACCAAGATCCTAGCCCGAAATACAAATTACTTGAACTATCACAATGACACAGATTATATTATCAGACTGATTCCACACACACACCCAAGTACACGGGGCTACATGTCGCTAAGACCCTAAATGAATCATCAACAACAAGAGTCGCCCTCCGTGATCTAGAGGTACGTATTGAGACTCATGGTCCGAAGTTTGTGGGTTTGATTCACGATTCTGCCAAGAAATTTAAGACAGATTTGCGGGCTAGGACTAGTTTCACTCAGCTTCAAGAAGGCAATTCAGAAGCGTTTTTCAATGATTTGTCACGGGGCTGATCACCACAAATTCCTAAATAAAAGAACGAAACATCTGGTCTTTTTTTTTTTTCATTCTTTCTTATTAACTTCCTTTCTTATTTCGTCCTTCCTTTCTTTCTTTTCTTCTTTCAATCTTTCTTTTCTTTCTTGTTCTTCCTTCCTTCCTTCCTTCATTCCTTCCTTCATTTCTTTCTTTCTTTCTTTCTTTCTTCCTCTTTTCTTTCTGTTTTTCTTTATTTCTTTTTCTCTTTCTTTCTTTCTTTATTATATTATATTTATTTGTATTTTTTCTTTGTTTAATTCTTTTTTTCTTTAATATATTATATCATATTATATTTATTTATTTCTATCTCTATTTCTTCCTTCCTTCCTTCCTTTCTTTCTTTCTTTCTTTCTTTCTTTCTTTCTTTCTTTTCTCGTGTTTTGCTTCCTTTGCAATTTGTTATTGTTTGCGCGTGCGATCTAGTGAGAGAATTGGAAACGAGAACCAACTCGGCTTCTCGTAGTTTCTTAAATGGCCACACGATGGTGCTGACAACAAAACAGAGGAGAATTATTTGAAATCCTTTGGGAAGTGTAGCAAATCCTTTTAACTCTGATGAGTAGTGTGAGTGTCTATTATATCAGTCTTCCTCCCGCCGTCTACCTCCGTAGTTCGCTGCTACTTTTTCCTGTGAAGACACTTAATTATCTTGACGGGCAGAGAGTTATTATGGCAAAGAACTGCTTCAGATTCGCTGCGCAAAAGAGCTGTTGAAAACGGGTCGTCTTCAAGCCGATGAAACCTGTTCGGTAAGCTAAACCCGATTACAATTCCAAGATATTTTACGTTCGTTTAGTTCCGTGTAATTGTCAGAGTTACGGTTATTTGTATTTAAAGTCCTGTGTTCGTTGTCTTGCCATGCACTGTAATGATTTATATCCCACGTTGTGCGTATTTTAGATATTAATACATGCTCAAATCTGGACATGCCTGTTTTGCTTTTGTATTTTTATGTCATAATAAATTATTAAATTCACGTGTACGTTTAAAATTGGAATTGCCTTAAGCATCGCGTATTTTCTAGTATGTAAAATGTGTCCGATATTATTATTATTATTATTATTATTATTATCAATTCTACTAGACTCACTTATTCACTAGCTCCTTGGTTATTATTATTATTATTATTATTATTATTATTATTATTATTATTATTATTATTATTATTAATTTATTCTACTAGACTCACTAATTCGCTACCTCCTTGGTTATTATTAATCGTATTATTATTATTATTATTATTAATGCCGACCCCGTGGCGTTGGTGCCTGCCTGTCTCTCACCTAGAGTCCCCGGGTTTGATTCCCGATTTTAGAAACTAACGTGTGGTCTGAAATTGGGTGCAATGAGCCTCGTGAGGATAATTGAGTAGCTGTTTAATAAGAGAGGCAGTGACCCGGTCAAGAAAACCAACCTTATGCCTAACGCCTGAGGGTGCCTGACGTGCTGACCAGTCGCCACCCCAGAATCTTCAGGCAGCGGTCGCTGGGTTGGTTAAGGCTCTTTAGGGGCTAAGTGCCACGGGGTTTGTGTTTTGGGTATTATTATTATTATTATTATTATTATTATTATTATTATTATTATTATTATTATTATTATTATTACCGGCCACGGTGACCAAGAGCATCAACTCGTGCCTCGCTGGCATCTGGAGAGCGTGGGTTCAATCCCGCCTCGGCCGTACTGAAAATTATCTTCGTGGTTTCCCATTTATACCACCAGGCAAATGCCGGTACGGCCTCTTTCAATAGGTCCACGGTCAATTTCCTTCTAAAATCCCTTCCCAGACTCTTTGTTAATTAGACCCAAGTTCGCGGTCACCTGGGCGATAGGCTTGTCACCATCCCCAGTTGTATCTGCCGCCAAAGTGTGTTCGGCTCACAGACACCGTCCTTGCGACGGTAAAGGAATGATCCCTCGCAGAGTCCGTGGGTGAAGCCGAGCTGGGATGATGAGAAATTTTAAAAAAATTATTAATATTGTTATTACGGTATTAACCCTCCCTATATTATTCTGCTAAGGTCCCATTCCAGTTTTGTACCGAAAATAAGGTCCTATTAACACCAACCTACACATATGGGGTACCTACAGGTTCAGCATAACCCAATGCGTAAGCAAAACGCACTCACTTACTCTTTAAATGCCTCACAATTAAATAAATACCTTAAAACATGTATATTTACAATGAAATAATGAAAGAATGCAACACGGTAACCATTGTAACAGAATTTCACAGGTCCATCTATTTCTGTAAGACGCAATGCAATTCCAATTATTACATTATTGTGAAAGTTCCCAGACGGTTATAAGGTTATCACGGAACCAAATTAAGCTGTAAAATTCAACAATACATACAGTGTAATGCGCTTAAGGGGGTCAAGGGGCACTCTAGAATTTTTTCATGCAATTTTCACGTGTGAGTGTGGTACGAAAGGTCTTTTTCACCCGACTATAAAGGGTCTCCGAAAATCACATTTAAAGGCCCTTAAATTAACAGTGTCTGCGATATTCCCAGAAAACTAACTTCGCTCGGATATACCTATGAAGGAATGACAAACCGCTAACCACTGCACCAATAGCTGAATAAAGTCTGATAAATCAGTCATAGCATTCATGATTGAGATTTTGCTAAGTGTAGGCTACTCTTTACAACTAGAATATTCGCGGGCGAAGCTGCGACGGGTAATGCTAGTTATTATTATTAAACTAGCTACCCGCCCCGACTTCGCCCGGTATCTTTAACGGTTAACCAGCGTAAGCTTAAAAGGCGCACGGACGCAATTCATAAAAGCCCAGGTGAACAGTTAAACTCCAAACACATAGGCTAAACTCTTCTCTGAATTCTTAACTCAACACAATTCGACAGTTTGATGCTGGCCGAAGCTGGGATGATAGGCTCGCTTGCTAGCTCGTAAACTCGCTCCGAAGCTGTTAATTAAAATTTCCACTGAATGTAGATTGTTGGAAGAAATGAAAACGTAAAAACACTTAGGCTATAGTGGGCGATATATAAAGATAGAGATATTCTGTCACGGACTTTTTTTTGTAGAACTTTTCATGCTGAACAATTCTTACACTCATAGTAGTCTATATAGATATGTTTAACGGTTTACCTAGCGTAATCTTAAAAGATACACGGAGGCAGGTTTTTCTTCGACTCGATTCACTGAAATCGTTACTGCTCGGCTTCCTTTGGTCATAAATGAATTCTGTTCTACAGGAACCTTCCTCGAGAAATCCTTTACAGAATGGTGAAAACCGCATCAAAATCCATCCAGTGGTTCTCGAGATTGCCCGTTACATCCAAGAATCGGGGACAGTGTTTTATACTACGCATGTAGAGATTGAACAGGCATCTGGGCATTCTTAGGCCAGTGTGAAAACAGGACATTTAAAAAATTACTGTAAGAAACTTAATAGTGTTCATGTTCGACCCTGACTATTATATGTCAGAAAACTGTACTATAATGAGGCTCATTATTACACTCTTTTTCACACTGCCGGCTGGATCGCAACACTCCTGGTTGCTTTAAACTGCCTGCCCATTCGACGATTACAGCATTGGTTTGAGCGTACAACCTCGTTTCCAAATAAAGGCGCTAGGAAGCAGCACCAAGGCACTGTGCCAGACATAAGTTTTGTATTGATGTTAATGGAGCACTTGTGTTTGGAATGTATTCTGAATGATGTTATAATGCTGTACTGCTGCGTGCCCTTTTGTAAATCAGAACAGGGCAAGTTAGAATACCGGGGAATCTCATTTCATGAGATACTATCGGACAATTCACTGCGTGGGATGTGATTACGTGCAATGTCCAGAGAAGGTGACGCAGGGGAAGCAAATAAACAAATAAATAAATACCGGCACATGAATGAATTATTGAGTAAATACGTGAGACAATAAATATGTAAGTAAATAAATATGTAAGTAAATAAATAATTTAAGAAATATGTAAGCAAATAAATAAGTGAATAAATAAGCAATAAATATGTAAACAAATAAATAAGAAAATAAATAATTAAATAAATAAATGTGTAAGTAAATAAGTAAATAAATACGTGAATAAATAAGCAAATAATTAAGTAAACAAATAAATAAGAAAATAAATAATTAAATAAGTAAACAAATAAATAATAAAATAAATAATTAAATAAATAAATGTGTAAGTAAATAAGTAAATAAATATGTAAATAAATAAGTGAATAAATAAGCAAATAAATAAGTAAATAAATAATTAAACAAATAAATAAGAAAATAAATAATTAAATAAATGTGTAAGTAAATAAGTAAATAAATATGTAAGTAAATAAACAAATAATTAAATAAATACGTAAATAAATAAGCAAATAAATAAGTAAATCAATAGATAAGAAAATAAATAAGTTAATAAATAATTAAATAGATATATACGTAAGTAAATAAAGAAGTAATTAAAAAATAAGTAAATAAATAATTAAATAAATACATATGTAAGTAAATTAGTAAATAAATATATACGTGAATAAATAAGTAAATAAATAAGTAAACAAATAAATAAGAAAATAAATAATTAAATACATAAATATGTAAGTAAATATACAAATAAGTAAGTAAGTAAATAAGTAAATAAATAAGCAAATAAATAAGAAAATACATAATTAAATAAATAAACATGTAAGTAAATAAACAAATAAGTAAATAAATACGTAAATAAATAAAAAAAGCAATAAATAAGCAAACAAATAAGTAAAGAAATAAGAAAATAAATACATAAATTTGTAAGTAAATAAATAAGTAAAAAAATAAACAATTTGTCCAAAAAAATCTGTAAAAATGTATAATACAGCCATCACAATAAGACGGGTTATCAGAAAAATTCACCTCACACCCAAGTACATGGGGCTACATGACCACGATGTCGCAAAGCCCCTAAATAAATCATCATCCCATTTTTCGGGGGCCGGAGGCATTTCTTTTCCCTGTCTTTTATTGTCCTTATTCTTTTCTTTTCATCTCGCCAAGTATGTAAGTTAGATATAAGTCAGTTAGAAGTAGTTATATTTTTATTATCGTCTGCATAATTACGGGAAAATGAGCTAGACATTTCGCCCCTTAAAAACAATCGCTTCCACCACATGTATTTTTGCTTTCCTTTATACTGAAAATTTGCCCGTAAGTATGTGTCTGAATACTTTTAGATGTTAGAATAACAAAGGAACTAACTTAGTGTAATGTTTTCACGTCCGTCAATCTCGATATTAAGCCTCCAAACTTAACAATACTTCGTTTCAGGTATCTTCCCCTTTAAAAAGCCGCGGCAATCTCAGTGTCTTGGTGCTGCACCTAGCGGTGAATTAATGCATATATCTTGTACGCCTGTGAGTGTCGAATGGGCAGGCAGTTTAAAGCAACCAGGAGTGTTGCGATCCAGCCGGCAGTGCTTTTTCATTATGAAACCCGCCAATCAGAGCTCAAGAAACAGTTGTTAGACCAATTAGATAAGGATATCATCGCACCTGCACTGAGTTCCACGGCCTTCTAAGTTAAATTTCACTGCTTGGCCTAGTGTCACAGTAGGGTAATCGAGGAGGCCATGGTCAAATACAAGGCATTCTCTGCTTCTCATGCGCTCTGTTCAGTACATAAAACTGGCGAAATCTCGACAGATATTTATGAATATTTATGTTCGAACATAAAATAGTTATAATAATTATCGTCGAACATAAACAGTCGTATGCAACTCGCCTATAGCCTAATGGTAATTAAGACACTCGTATGGAAATTATAACACTCACGTACGATCGTTTTATAAACATACTCGTGTCTTAATTATTGCCATTATAGGCTCGTTGCATAATGTACTATTCTGCGCGATCATAATTCAGTTATAGGGTACTATCAAATATTACTAAAATAGCACGTGAATTGTTTATCATTCCATTTACAAGGCCAGTGATAAAACAAGAGTACCAACTTTGTAGTATTTAAAAATTCTAGATTATTATCTTTTAGTGAGGCCACAATTACTGCGAACTCAAATCGATTTCAATACTATCCCGTATTCAGTACGATGTCTGTTAATAGTTTCAGGTCATGTTCAAATAGATTCCAATATGGAGGTTAACACATACATAGTTTATATGGTTACGTCTCAAAACTCAAGAGTCTCAAAACTCACGAGCTATAAATAGTAACAAATAGTATCAAAACTCACGACAATAAACTAGTAGCTGAATGAACATTATAATAATAGTCTCAAAACTCACGACTCTGGAGAGCACACTGCCCTTCAAGCCATGTTTGTCCACCCAGTTTTAGAATGGGATTTCGTTTGTATTGTACAGATGTCGCAGAGACGCAGGTTATCAGACAAATTCTATGTCCACCCAAGTACCGTACATGACCACGATGTCGCAAAGCCCCTAATAAAAGAATCAACAACATCTTGGTGAGAGAGGTACCAATTACAAGAGGGCAAGCAGTTCTGGCTGGCTCTAACAATGGACCTTTTCGCAATGAACTAGCTTGGCCATGACTACCAATAACATTATAGGGGGCTATGGCTTGGTTCGTGAGTTTTGAGCGTGGCCCAGGTACAGACAGCGGTTAGAACCTACTTTTACTAACCCTCATCTTGAAATTCGTGAATTTTGAGACTCGTGAGTTTTGAGACGACACGGTTTATATTGGGCAATCTGCAGTTTTGTTCGCTAACGTAAAATATCTTCGACAATTGGCAAATGACGGGAGATAAGTACAAAAATGTAACTGTAGAGTGTGCATCGTCGCTTTCAATACGATACACATTCACATGTTAATCATAATAATAATAATCAAAATGAAATGGAAATCCACAGCCTGCTTCCAGTCGACCGACCGGGACAGGGATGTAATGAATGAAGCCCCCTTCTAGAGGCGAGGATATGAACTGTGCCGGCTGCCGAAGCCTGTCGCATTTCCCTGGGGCAATGATTAATAGAATGACAGATGAAATGAAATGATAGTGGAGAGTGTTTCTGGAATGAAATTTGTGACAGGGAAAACCGGAGTACCCGGAGAAAAACCTGTCTGCCTCCGCTTTGTCCAACACAAATCTCACATGGAGTGACCGTAATTTGAACCACAGACCCAGCGGTGAGAGGCCGGCGTGCTGCCGCCTAAGCCACGGAGGCTTTAATAATAATAATAATAATTATTATTATTATTATTATTATTATCATTATTATTATTATTATTGCTACGATGGGTGAGTGGTTAACGTGTCGGATTACCAACCCCAAGCTTGCAGGTTCGCCCCTGGCCGTGGTAAATGGTTTTTGAACGGCGACAAAAATCACGACATGGATGTCATACGTTGTTGGCATGTTAAAGAACCCATTTAAATTCAATAGGACATGTTCAATGGCAAAATTAATCTCGGGAATTTCCGCCAACACAAAGTTCCTCCATTCTCTACTAGAAAGCGCTGTAGTGTCAAGGAGCTTAGATATCTAACCTCCTTGACTTTCATAGCATTCAAAGGAACGACGAAATTCGACATGCAAGCTACCCTCTGGGTGTCAATTAACAACGCTTGCACCCGGCACCCGAGGCCATACAATATTATTATTATTATTATTTTTATTATTATTATTAATATTATTATTAACAATAAACATGAACTTGAAGAAATCAAAAAGTAGAGAGGAAAATCTTAGGAGCAAGACATACCCAAAATAATTACAGGCTACAATCAATCAAAACAACAGAACAATATTCAAACATCGAAATTGACATTACGAAAAGACGAATTACATTCTTTGGTGATCTCACTGGACTACCAGAAAAGCGATTGACGAAAAGGTTAATAGATTATGTAACCTCAATCAAGAACTCAACACCTTGGCTAGAATAACTTCAAAAGGACCTCAAAATCGCAAACATAAGTTCAACAGACATTTCAGAAAGGGACACCTTCAGACACAAAGTAAACAAATGGGAAGTTACATCAGAGCAACCAAAACAAAAAAAAGTACACACCAAAGTGGTCGGAAGAACGTAAACAAGCCTTCTCGGAAGGAATGAAAGCTTATTGGAACAACAAGAAGAAGAAAAAGTTGATTGAGTTATTTGCTGAACACCTCCCATTTATTGGGAGAATTCGCTTAAAATAAATAAATAAATAAATAAATAAATAAATAATGATTATAATAAATCTAGTGCTAGGGAAAGTAATTCTAATTTGGGAAGCAGAAATAAAGGGGATTCATATCGACAAGCTAGTTAAAGATAAAATTCATATTAAATGCTTGGCCTTTGCAGGTGATCTGGTAATTCTGTCTAACAATAGGCAAGAGGCTATCCATCCCCAAGAAAAAATTCACTAAATTTGCACGTAAAACTGAACTTCAAATTTCATATGAGAAAATCCGTTACATGGTAGGATCTCCTCGTTATTTTGACAAACAACTTATGATTACTCAGTTTGAAAAAGTTCCTCAGGAAAATAATTTCAAATACTGTGCCCTTTTAGCAAGAAATATGCAAATCACAGTATGCCAGGATTGCTCAATTCGGGATTTTTCGGGCTGCGGTAAGTTCTCCCACTCTGTGACTTACATATTTTGGATTAAATAGAGGATACACTTGCAAAAATAACAACAAAATCAACTCCTATTTTAACACATTTAATTAATCAAATTATGGCGCTACAAACAATAAAACAAATAAACTACTGACCAATATCATTCAACTTGTTCAAAGTGAACAAGGAATAGCATAAGAATAAAACAAATATTCTCTTTAAACACATGGTTTTCTTTAAAACCAACAATTCACGATTATTTTCACTTCCATAAAGTACCTATCTTAAAGTTTCATATAACTACGAGCTTCTTTGGCTCGATACATTCCCATAATAATGGTGTCATATTTTTGTACACCTCAAGAATTATTTTTATCCTTTCTTATCATCAAAACAAATATATAATTACATTTAAAATTACATGTTAATTATCTACTTCAAAATTTGGGCATTTCACATATTCTCAGTATTTACTATCTCTCTCAAGTTTTGCAAATTCACTACGGTGATCGGGAAACTACTTGTGTACTCCAGAGTTATAAAGATTACTTGACAAAGTCAAAAACTATGATTACTCCCGAAATCTAGTTATCTTCACAAAACTCGTGGATTCCTTATTTTCCATACAACATTACAATAGGGATTTTATTTAGTTCATTTGTCTTATAAGACCATTATCACATAAGAAAACTACGATCTGAACTGGCAAGCGATAATATCAATCTACGAGGACCTCGGTTCAACGCCCGGGTCATTAACAACTTTAAACACTCACGGTGTATTTAACACTTCTTACAAGACGGTCTTTTACCCACCCTCGCTCTATGAGGGTCAGGCCATTATACTCGAGCGTGATTTATGACAGGGAGAGCGGCTCCCTGCATAGCCTACGGTTGGAGCTCTCTTCAATGCTTTTAGAACAAACCTTCATTTTATTCTCAGTTCTTTGGGGAGACATGGCATTCTACTCATCGTTTTCACTTTCAACAATATTCTTTGGCTCATGAACCATTCTCGTAATCTTGGCATTTATTAATTATGAAGGGTCCGCGTTGATTGGGGAAGAGTAATACACATTCGACGACGAATAATAAGGGGCTTTAACAAACAGAGGATTCTAGGTTCGAATTTCTTAACATGCCTCGGGAACCAATTCCACATTGGAGGACTTATACAAGACGCGATTTAAAGTCGGCCGTGGCCTACATGACATATGCTCAATAATACCATACATTAGCTCCCTTTTAAATAATAACACACACATGGCCTCGTGATCTACGTCACAATTAGAGGACTTACAACATATCTCAATTCAATACAATCAACTACCCCTCATAAGTAATTTACCAAGTACATTTAAATTCTACGCATTCCTAGCGTGACTTCTATTTAATTGCGTTCCATTGCGCTACACATTACTTTACGGCCGAATGTCTTCCAAAGAACTGATAAATTTCATAGTAACAATTGATACATATCTCAATTCTTATATTAATCTTCTCCATTGACAATAAATCGCTCCATTTTTAAAAACATGCATTCACATCATGTCTTATACATTTGTTAAGGCTTCAACGCTCTATATTTTTATATCATTCAATTTAATATTTATTTAGATTTCTTTACCTTGTTATTCACATCATGTCTTCATTCCTTACAAAAGCTCAAAAGCTATTTCTTTCATATAATTCAAATTTACCTTTATGTAAATATCTTTGTTATAATTATTATTATTACGCTTGCTTTTATAACATTCATTAAATTCACTGACATCTTATTCCATGCATTTCCTCTACAGGATTTATTATTTCACATAATTATTTATTATTTCTTAAAAACTTTATTTTTGTTCAGATCGCGTTCTTATTTAGTTATTATTTATTTAAAAACACCCCTTTTACTCAAAACTCCGGTGGAATTGTACACAAAATTTTCCCGACACCCAAAACGTAATGAAAATCTTTACTCACATGTCTAAGGTCGTTTTCTGACCTTTATTCTCGTTTGATGTGACATTTTGGCCCACCTTCTTGACTTACTCCATATTGTACAAACTCATCTCATGTACAGACATTTCTTGACACATATTCAATACATTTAACACTGACAACATTTTTAATACACTGGTGTATCCGTTTGGAATACACAATAAAACACTAAAAAAAATATATTACTTTTAACACACACTCTTGATATATTTACACTTCACAACTTTTGATCACTAGGCCGTCTTTTTCTAGCCTATCACACGTGACCTCTTAATCTCCCGTCTCCAAGGGTGAAATTTATTCAATGTCGGCTTCCTATCCTGCAGAATACGAAAGTCTCGAATCATCTACTTATTCCCTGGAATAACAATTCTTCGAATCCTGTTCCTGATGATCGGCTATTTCTCTAGCTTGAACGGCTCCCCTTTTAGATCTGATTTATCGATCCTAGCGAAAGTCTGTTCTGATCGAGGTCCCCTCGATAACCTATCGATGACCTATGGATTTTTTAGCAACTAATACTTCTCGAGTCTTAGTGCTTTAGAATAGTTCGTCTGCTTTCTTGAAAACAATGTCTATAGTTTCCGTTCTTCTTTGTTTATTTGGTTCTCGCACTTCCAATTTTCTGAAGTACGTTGAGAACCTTACTCTGTTTTTTCCCTGTTCGGGTTCTTTAAAATTGATAAACTGTTTATCTCGCTGTTCCGGTACTTCCGTACGTTATGATACTTTTGGTCGTTTACTGAAAGACCTATCGCCTGAATCCTAAGTTCGCAGCCTGCTTTGACTGTATTTTTTGGAACTTTTACGGTAAACTTTGCCCTGTCGGACCTAAATCCTGTAACTAGGATTTTCCTAATTTTTCAACACGGCGATACTTTAATACTTCTTCTTTGCAACTCCTTCCGGAGGCACGCAAGTTACTGATACTTCGACGCCCGTGGCTGTCGGATATTAATTCTGCGGTGTAATACAGCGTTTCTCCCCTCAAGGAGTACTGGTTAACTGCCTTCGATGTCTGATACAGCGTAACGTCCCCTCACGGGCTCTTGAATACTGCATGAACTGATACAGCGTAACGCCTCCCTGGGCTATCGTAGACTGCATATACGATGTGGTGCAGCACCTCCGCTCACGGAATGCTCGTAGACTGCCTGAACTGATACAGCGTAACGCCTCCCTGGGCTATCGTAGACTGCATATACTGATACAGCGTGACGTTCCCCTCACAGGCTCTTGAATACTGCGTGTACGATGCGATGCAGCACTTCCGCTCACGGAATGCTTGTAGACTGCATGATTGGTTTGGTGAGGCCAGGAGTTTTATACCTTTTAGTCAAAAAAAGATAAAATCCTAGTCCTTTTCGTGACCAACTTTTGAACTAATTGTCGCACAATTATAAAAATTATATCTCCAGAAAGCTCGTCTTCCAAACGTAAAATAATCTTCCTGTGCATGGAAATCGATCGTGCATTTCCGAGATATTAATTAATTTCTAGTCTTCAACTGTGTGGGTGGTGCTGTTCATTTTTAATTCTCCCACTCCTTGGGTCCCGGTGAATTCCCAATGACGTATACTTGCGTTTGCAGTTTTTTTTCTGTGCAATTATTACAAGGTTTTTCTTTACACAAAAATCTTTAATCCGAAATGATTCACCGTACTGGATCTGTTTACTTATTTTTATACTCGTAAACGGGTTAAATTTAATTATTCTTGTTCTGACTCAGCAGCGAGGTTGCCATTTTCCTGCAACGTAAGAGCAATTTCCGAGTCAAGCTTCTTCGTCTTACAGTCCAAACTTTCCACTCGTTCTAAATATATCCATGACTGGCTCCTTATAAATGTCAAGAGGCATGAGCTCATCTTATGAACACCTGGCCCTAGCGTTTGCACAATGTTAGGCTAGAATCCTGGCTTGAAATCTCTCTCCGTTCCCTTAGAGACTGTATGATTCTTTCATTCCTTTCTCAAAATACATGGATTCGACTCCCTTTGAGGCCATGGTACATGGGTTCATCTCACCCCTCCTTAGGTTAATACATTTTCGAAAAATTTTTAGGAAATTTATTTCAATTATTTATAAAAATCTTATTTTTCCTTTAATAGTCGAAGCCATCATAACGTTCTTCGTACTTTTTGTTTCTTTATTCCTTTAAAGTTCCCTTCCTCTCTGGTTTGTATTTGTATTGGGTCTTCTTAAAGGTCCCATTCATTCATTCATTCATTCCCCTAGTGGACGTCTACACTTCAGGGTCATAAATTTCTTGTCACGTTCGGGGGTTTTGTTAATCTTCCTCTAGTCTGTCGCGCGCTCCCCAAACTTGAGTCGAACAGTTTGTTTCTTTTCTTCTTTTATTAGACGGACTTCCTGCCGGTCTATTTCTCTTTCCTCATTACATATTGTCAACTTAATGACCCTTTAAATTACCTTGCGGGTACAACTGGCTTTACCCGTAACTTCATCATTATTATTGTCAGACTCCTCAAGTCTGTAAAATTTCATTTAATTCTTAAGAGCTCGGTCTAACCTCACCTGACTCTTTTTCGGTTTTCTACCACCTTCCTCATCTCTTTTTGAGATGGTATTTCCAACAAAATTAATTTTATTCCTTTTATTCTTCAACGGTTGCATCTGGCTTAACCCGTTGGTTACATTGGAATAATCTTTTTCTTCTCGTCTCGCATCGAGATGGCATTTCGAAAGATTATTTCTTTTTTCGACTCTTCCAATTCTTTAGATCCTTCAGATCTCCATTCTGTCTCTTCCTTTTATCACTCCCTTTCTTTTTACGAAGTTTCCAACTGAAATATGCCTGAGCGTCCTCTTCCTCCAAGGCATTGTACATTGTCTCTCCTCCTTTCCTAGTTTCCATGGGGTATCTGTTTTCCTGTAAACCGACTACCAATTGCGGTTTTCCTCTTTCCTGATTTTCTTCAAAGGCATCTCCTTCCTTCTTTTCATTATCTCCAACAATCTCATCCTTTCCTTTGAGGTTTTCTTGGCTCGTGTTTGGACCTCTTTCCATTTCTCTTTTCTTTTGTTGCCAGTCCTGATATTTAATCATTAATTCAAGGATCTGTGCTTTCAATTTTGGTCCTTCTTCTTCTTCTAATGCCCTTTTATCTTCCTGATCTTCCTGAATCTCTTCGGGGTTTTCCTTTTCAATTTCTATGACATCTTGAACCCCTGTTTCTATCGGTATTTCGACGATAGTTTCTATTATCATTTCTTGCTCTTCCAGCTCAACCTTTTCATCAAAACGATTTTCTTCACTTCGCAGCTCGTTTTCATTTTGGCTGTCCTCCTGGTCTGGAATTACTATTTCCTCTTGAGTCTCCATATCTTCTTCAGGAAGGATCTCAAGGTTTTCCTCAGTTTCCACTGGAGTCATTACGATTTCTACTTCTTGTTTTGCTTCTCTAATATCACTTTTGGGCTCCTCTGCCACCGTGACTTCTTTTTCTTCTTCAATTTCGGCTTGTTTTTCATCTTGGGCAACTATTTCATTTGCCTGACGGTTCTCCTCCAACATGTATTCCTCATATTTCTTTTGGACGGCCTCTAATATTTCTTCGTATTCCGGAATGTTGACTTCTCTTAATTCGGTTAACTCATGAACAGTTCTGATATCACTTTTATCCAATATTTCTTGTATATAATCCATCATTTTCCCGTACTTATTTCTCACTTGATCCATTTGTTCCTGGACGCCCTTCCTTTTATCTACTTCTTCATATTTAAATGAGGACTGAATATTCTCCCATTTATTATATATTTCCTTCAGTTTTCTATGTATTTCCTGCATTTCTTCTAAAACCTTTTTCTGCTCTGTCCAGGAACTTAATTCAATCAATCCTTCTTGATCCAATCTTTTTACGAATTCCCGTCTTATTATGTTCATATCTACTACAACTTGAATATATAATTCCCTTACTTCTTGTTCAGATACCTTGCCCAATTTTCCCCTTAACTCTCTAAGGATTTTAACTACACTATCCCTTTTTCGTAGAATATTCTGTAATTGCTCATCAGTTTCTTCGAATTCTTTAGGCCCTAGTCCTAAATGCATCTTTCCAAATTTCTCTATCGATTCATCATATTTCTGACGTACTTTTTCAATCATTTCTGCGTACAGCTCTATATCCCTTAACGAAGCCAATTCTATATTCTCCTGAGGTGGAATATTAAGACTATCATTCTTTTTCCCTTCGTTTTCCGAGCCTACCTGAACCTGCGTTGCTACGTGAGACTTGGAATTACCTTTACTATTATTATCCTCGGTATTAATTTCATTCTCCCTTGGAATCGGTTTACAATTTTCTTCTTCCTTTTGGAGCTCTAAAAGCTCATTTGTTACCCTGTTTTCTGCAGACATGTTACCTTCTCTTCGTGTAACTATGCCTCCAGGTGCACGCATGCTTTCTACAGAAACCTTTACAATTTCCTTATTTGGGTACTCTTTATCACCTGTAATTTTACATTTATCTGGACTCTCGGCCCTTACATCTTCCGAGAGCCTCCGCCTCTCTTCACTTAATGACATCATATTAAAATATAGTGGGCCACTAATGCCACATCGCTAGAACATGCTTGAGAGATAGTAATCTGAACCATTGTGTCCCAATTCTTTAAAAATTACTTTGGTACGGGTTTTTACTACACCGTACCCTTTTGATATTCTTATTCAAACTCAAAGACCTTTATGGAAGTATTTAAAATTCAAAAATCCGAAAAACCATTTTTTTTTTTCAAAAAAACATGAAAATTTTGATTTTTCGAGAAAACTCGGGTTTTCCCTAGGAAAACTCATCCCTGCGTACTGGGCGCCATGAAATGTAAAGTTTCATTAGGTGTATGATAAAATCATACAGGCCCCACGTTGGAAAACGGTAAAACAAATAAACTACTAATGGCCCCACGTTGAAGCCACTACACAAATTAAAACTACTCCGGTTCCAAATATACACGGAGTCCATAAGATAACACAAATGTTATTTTAAATATGTGGGTTCTTTAAAACCAACAATTCACGATTATTTTCACTTCCATAAAGTACCTATCTTAAAGTTTCATATAACTACGAGCTTCTTTGGCTCGATACATTCCCATAATAATGGCGTCATATTTTTGTACACCTCAAGAATTATTTTTATCCTTTCTTATCATCAAAACAAATATATAATTACATTTAAAAATACATGTTAATATCTACTTCAAAATTTGGGCATTTCACATATTCTCAGTATTTACTATCTCTCTCAAGTTTTGCAAATTCACTACGGTGATCGGGAAACTACTTGTGTACTCCAGAGTTATAAAGATTACTTGACAAAGTCAAAAACTATGATTACTCCCGAAATCTAGTTATCATCACAAAACTCGTGGATTCCTTATTTTCCATACAACATTACAATAGGGATTTTATTTAGTTCATTTGTCTTATAAGGCCATTATCACATAAGAAAACTACGATCTGAACTGGCAAGCGATAATATCAATCTACAAGGACCTCGGTTCAACGCCCGGGTCATTAACAACTTTAAACACTCACGGTGTATTTAACACTTCTTACAAGACGGTCTTTTACCCACCCTCGCTCTATGAGGGTCAGGCCATTATACTCGAGCGTGATTTATGACAAGGAGAGCGGCTCCCTGCCTAGCCTACGGTTGGAGCTCTCTTCAATGCTTTTAAAACAAACCTTCATTTTATTCTCAGTTCTTTGGGGAGACATGGCATTCTACTCATCGTTTTCACTTTCAACAATATTCTTTGGCTCATGAACCATTCTCGTAATCTTGGCATTTATTAATTATGAAGGGTCCGCGTTGATTGGGGAAGAGTAATACACATTCGACGACGAATAATAAGGGGCTTTAACAAACAGAGGATTCTAGGTTCGAATTTCTTAACATGCCTCGGGAACCAATTCCACATTGGAGGACTTATACAAGACGCGATTTAAAGTCGGCCGTGGCCTACATGACATACGCTCAATAATACCATACATTAGCTCCCTTTTAAATAATAACACACACATGGCCTCGTGATCTACGTCACAATTAGAGGACTTACAACATATCTCAATTCAATACAATCAACTACCCCTCATAAGTAATTTACCAAGTACATTTAAATTCTACGCATTCCTAGCGTGACTTCTATTTAATTGCGTTCCATTGCGCTACACATTACTTTACGGCCGAATGTCTTCCAAAGAACTGATAAATTTCATAGTAACAATTGATACATATCTCAATTCTTATATTAATCTTCTCCATTGACAATAAATCGCTCCATTTTTAAAAACATGCATTCACATCATGTCTTATACATTTGTTAAGGCTTCAACGCTCTATATTTTTATATCATTAAATTTAATCTTTATTTAGATTTCTTTACCTTGTTATTCACATCATGTCTTCATTCCTTACAAAAGCTCAAAAGCTATTTCTTTCATATAATTCAAATTTACCTTTATGTAAATATCTTTGTTATAATTATTATTATTACGCTTGCTTTTATAACATTCATTAAATTCACTGACATCTTATTCCATGCATTTCCTCTAAAGGATTTATTATTTCACATAATTATTTATTATTTCTTAAAAACTTTATTTTTGTTCAGATCGCGTTCTTATTTAGTTATTATGTATTTAAAAACATCCCTTTTACTCCAAACTCCGGTGGAATTGTACACAAAATTTTCCCGACACCCAAAACATAATGAAAATCTTTACTCACATGTCTAAGGTCGTTTTCTGACCTTTATTCTCGTTTGATGTGACATTTTGGCCCACCTTCTTGACTTACTCCATATTGTACAAACTCATCTCATGTACAGACATTTCTTGACACATATTCAATACATTTAACACTGACAACATTTTTAATACACTGGTGTATCCGTTTGGAATACACAATAAAGCACTAAAAAAAATATATTACTTTTAACACACACTCTTGATATATTTACACTTCACAACTTTTGATCACTAGGCCGTCCTTTTCTAGCCTATCACACGTGACCTCTTAATCTCCCGTCTCCAAGGGTGAAATTTATTCAATGTCGGCTTCCTATCCTGCAGAATACGAAAGTCTCGAATCATCTACTTATTCCCTGGAATAACAATTCTTCGAATCCTGTTCCTGATGATCGGCTATTTCTCTAGCTTGAACGGCTCCCCTTTTAGATCTGATTTATCGATCCTAGCGAAAGTCTGTTCTAATCGAGGTCCCCTCGATAACCTATCGATGACCTATGGATTTTTTAGCAACTAATACTTCTCGAGTCTTAGTGCTTTAGAATAGTTCGTCTGCTTTCTTGAAAACAATGTCTATACTTTCCGTTCTTCTTTGTTTATTTGGTTCTCGCACTTCCAATTTTCTGAAGTACGTTGCGAACCTTACTCAGTTTTTTCCCTGTTCGGGTTCTTTAAAATTGATAAACTGTTTATCTCGCTGTTCCGGTACTTCCGTACGTTATGATACTTTTGGTCGTTTACTGAAAGACCTATCGCCTGAATCCTAAGTTCGCAGCCTGCTTTGACTGTATTTTTTGGAACTTTTACGGTAAACTTTTCCCTGTCGGACCTAAATCCTGTAACTAGGATTTTCCTAATTTTTCAACACGGCGATACTTTAATACTTCTTCTTTGCAACTCCTTCCGGAGGCACGCAAGTTACTGATACTTCGACGCCCGTGGCTGTCGGATATTAATTCTGCGGTGTAATACAGCGTTTCTCCCCTCAAGGAGTACTGGTTAACTGCCTTCGATGTCTGATACAGCGTAACGTCCCCTCACGGGCTCTTGAATACTGCATGAACTGATACAGCGTAACGCCTCCCTGGGCTATCGTAGACTGCATATACGATGTGGTGCAGCACCTCCGCTCACGAAATGCTCGTAGACTGGCTGAACTGATACAGCGTAACGCCTCCCTGGGCTATCGTAGACTGCATATACTGATACAGCGTGACGTTCCCCTCACGGGCTCTTGAATACTGCGTGTACGATGCGATGCAGCACTTCCGCTCACGGAATGCTTGTAGACTGCATGATTGGCTTGGTGAGGACAGGAGTTTTATACCTTTTAGTCAAAAAAAGATAAAATCCTGGTCCTTTTCGTGACCAACTTTTGAACTAATTGTCGCACAGTTATAAAAATTATATCTCCAGAAAGCTCGTCTTCCAAACGTAAAATAATCTTCCTGTGCATGGAAATCGATCGTGCATTTCCGAGATATTAATTAATTTCTAGTCTTCAACTGTGTGGGTGGTGCTGTTCATTTTTAATTCTCCCACTCCTTGGGTCCCGGTGAATTCCCAATGACGTATACTTGCGTTTGCAGTTTTTTTCTGTGCAATTATTACAAGGTTTTTATTTACACAAAAATCTTTAATCCGAAATGATTCACCGTACTGGATCTGTTTACTTATTTTTATACTCGTAAACGGGTTAAATTTAATTATTCTTGTTCTGACTCAGCAGCGAGGTTGCCATTTTCCTGCAACGTAAGAGCAATTTCCGAGTCAAGCTTCTTCGTCTTACAGTCCAAACTTTCCACTCGTTCTAAATATATCCATGACTGGCTCCTTATAAATGTCAAGAGGCATGAGCTCATCTTATGAACACCTGGCCCTAGCGTTTGCACAATGTTAGGCTAGAATCCTGGCTTGAAATCTCTCTCCGTTCCCTTAGAGACTGTATGATTCTTTCATTCCTTTCTCAAAATACATGGATTCGACTCCCTTTGAGGCCATGGTACATGGGTTCAATACTTAGGAGAAATCGTGAAGCATAAAAAGAGAGAACCCCTAAATTACAAAAAAGTCTATAGAATCACCTGGAACAAATACAACAAAAAATCAGAGGAACTCAAAATCAAAACACTATAGCACGATAATTCAACCTGAAGCATTAGGTACGCATTAGAAACCCTAACAATTGACGTCCGATCACTGACTAAACTTTTAGAAAAAAAAAGGAAAATTTTCAGAAAAATCTTTGGCGCACTGTGTATAGAGGGAGTGTGGTTGAAAAGGAGGTGTCTCGAGTTATAGCCTACCAACATTCCGAGTATATGAAGAAATGAAATTGAAAATCCACTGCCTGCTTCCAGTCGACCGACCGGGTCAGGGAATGGAATGAATGAAGCCCCCATCTCGTGGCGAGGATATGAACTGTGCCGGCTGTCGAAGCCTGTCGCACTCCCCTGGGGCAATGGTTAAATGAATGACAGATGAAATGAAATGACAGTGGAGAGTGTTGCTGGAATAAAATTTGTGACAGGGAAAACTGGAGTAACCGGAGAAAAACCTGTCCTCCTCCGCTTTGTCCAGCACAAATCTCATGGAGTGACCGGGATTTGAACCACGGACCCAGCGGTGAGAGGCCAGTGTGCCTCCGTGGCTCCGCCTAAGCCACGGAGCCTCTTCCGAGCAAATATCAGACACTACAGTATTAGAAAAAGACGGCGAATATTTTATGAACATATTCAAAGAATGTACAGTACAATGAAAGACTTACTAAATAGATATTTAATCATGCGTCCTCATTAAAAAACAAGAAAACTGGATAATGGAGCTTGAAAATTACTCATGGGACAGACCTAGATTCAGAACGTTGGTGAACAAACATCACAGTGCTTTAAACCCTTTGCATGCTGAGCTTCTATGCCCAATGTCGCGGGTTCAAACCCGGCCGAAGTCATCGGACTTTTTAAGAGCGTTAAAATCCCTCAGTATGCCTTCCTTCGGAGGGGAAGTAATGCCGGCGGTCCCGTGTCATAGATTTATGGCATGTAAAAGAACCTTCCAGTAACTACACTTGAGGAAGCTAAAATTTGTAGGTTAGTTTGATAACGCTATATTAGTTCCAACGTTCGCCGCCAGGTGCTGACTGAGATGGCATTTAGTAGGAACCACGTCCGCAGCTAGGTGTCGTAGACGGTAGCAATTAGTAGCAAAAGTAGGACCTACTTGAAAAAATTAATCGTCTGCAGTTCTTCTACCTGAATCACAGATAACACACACTAATTCAGTCATCACAATTAACAGCTTGCCACGGTGGGTGAGTGGATAGCGTGTCGGTCTACTAACCCCAATATTGCAGGTTCGCTCGTGGCCGTGGTAAGTGATTTTTGAAAGGCGGCAAAAAATACGATTTTGAGATGGCAAAGAACCCATTTTAATTCAGTGTGGGCCGTGTTCATAATGGCAAAATTAATCTCGGGAGTTTCCGCCAACACAAAGTTCCTCATTTCTCTACTAGAAAGCGCTATAGTGTTCAAGGAGCTAAGATATCTAACACGGCACCGAGGCCATACGATATTATTATTATTAGTTCCAACGTTCGCCGCCAGGTGCTGACTGAGATGGCATTTAGTAGCAGCCACGTCCGCAGCTAGGTGTCGTAGACGGTAGCATTTAGTAGCAAAGGTAGGAACTACTTGAAAAAATTAATCGTCTGTAGTTCTTCTAACTGAATCACAGATAACACACACTAATACAGTCATCACAATTAACACTGATTATCAGACAAATTCTACACACACCCAAAGTGTACGGGGCTACATGACCACGTTGTCGCAGCCCCTAAACTGAGGAACCAACCAACCTACCGCTTTAAATCCCCAGATGAGAGCCACCACTACATGGACAGAAGAAATAAAGAAAGATCACAGTGAGAGAATGAAGAGATTTTGGGAAGAGATAATTCAAATTCATCTCTTAAATTGGTTCAATCGCGCTCCTTGGTTGGGCTTAACGTAGAAAAAAAACGTTGGTTAGTTTGTTAGTTCCTCAGTTTAGGGGCTGTGACAACGTGGTCATGTAGCCCCGTGTACTTTGGGTGTGTGTAGAATATGTGTGATAAGCGGTGTTAATTGTGATGGCTGTATTAGTGTGTGTTATCAGTAATTCAGGTAAGGACTGCAGACGATCAATTTCAAGTAGTTCCTACTTTTGCTACCAAATGCTACCGTCCACGACACCTACTTGGCTACTAGATGCCACCGCAACAAGTATCTGGCAGCGAACGTTGGAACTTAATAGAGCGTTAATCAAATCTAACCTACGAATTTAGCTTCACACAATTGTAGTTAGTTTACGTTTCTTTTGCATGCCATAAATCTATGACATGGGCTTTACTTCCCCTCCGAAGGAAGGCATACTCAGGGATTTTTAACGACTTCGGCCGGGTTTGAACCCACGATCTTGGGATTAGAACTCAGCATGCTACCAAGTACGCCTCCGAAGCCGTTTCCAAGAACAGCCTTACTACGCGACGCGTCGAAGGTATGACTGTCATCTGCATCAGCTTAAAAAGGCCTGGGTCTAGTTTCAACTCAGTGAGAGATTCCCTTAAGTTGTTCGGAATCACGTCAGTGCTGGAGATGATGATAGGAACTGTCCTCACTTGTGCCATGTGCCATTGCTTCCTGATCAGTTCTGAAATCTCTTCATACTTTGACAGGTTTTCAACATGTGTATTGTTGTTGCTGATTCATTTCTCTTGTAAACGGCCTTATGGTTGGTTGGCTGGTTGGTTCCTTAGTTTAGGAGCTGCGACAACGCGGTCATGTAGCCCCGTGTACTTTGGGTGTATGTAGAATCTGTCTGATAACCGGTGTTAATTGTGATGGCTGTATTAGTGTGTTATCTGTAATTCAAGTAAGGACCTAGCTTGCGGACTTGGCTATTAGATGGCTTCGCACCTGGCGGCAAACGTTGGAACTAATAGAGCGTTATCAATTCTAACCAACAAATTTTGGCTTCACCCAAGTGTAGTTAGTGGAAGGTTCTTTTTCATGTCATAAATCTATGACATGGGACCGTAGGCTATACTTCCCCTCCGAAGGAAGGCATACTGACGGAATTTTAACGCCCTTTTATCTTATTTTCTTTATAGCCCTCCTATATATCCACAGATAGAAATGACAAAAACAAACTCTCCACGGGAGTTTGAGCGTGAAATCAATGACGTAATTTCTACAGTTTTATGACCTGTATCAGACAGCTATTAGCAGCGATGCGTTCCATTTTTCACTGATCAAAGCTCTCAGCTAGTAAATACAGGCTGATAATAACAGTTATCACTCAGCGATGAAGGCTATAAAGAAATTAATAGCAACATTTATTGTAGAACCGCCATACTTTTACAAGCCTCCTTCTTCGCTGTAATAATTCCCTGTAATATGTTGCACTTTTTGTGAGATACACTCATGAAAATGGAAATTGTTAATTCATTCGTTCATTAATCGCGATATTAATTATTGGAACTTACCTGCCACAGTCTTAGAGCCTTTCCCCAAACATACAGGGTCTTTCATATAAAGTAAGAACGGCGAGCGGCGGTTTTGTCATTCGCTGCTGAAGCCGGCTTGGCCGAGTTTGTGACGCACCACGGCCCCCTGCTGTAGTATTGAAAGCGTGCGCATAGTACAAACTTGACCTTGCAATAAGCGTGCAGGTGTTGTCAGTCGCCAGTCTGAACCACAGCTGCTAACATGTTGAGACAGTTATCATTGCAACATCGTACTTCTGTATGTATGTATGTATGTATGTATGTATGTATGTCTACCCCTTATTATTCCCGTTTTCCAACGGGGTCGGGGATGAGAGGCGATGGAAGTCTTTGTGGCGATGGTTTTTTACGGCCGGATGCCCTTCCTGACGCCAACCTCGGGAGAGGAGTTAATGAGAGATGAAATGAATGATGGTGAATGAAACTGGGCAAGGATGTGGAAGGAAGCGGCCGTGGCCTGTCAGAAGGTACCGTCCCAGCATTTGCCTGGTGTTGAAAATGGGAAAACCACGGAAAACCATTTCAAGGACGGCCGACGGTGGGGCTCGAACCCACGAGTCTACCGAGTCAGCAGAGAGCTTGGCCCCATGACCTAAGGCTGTGCGTTAGCCTGCGTAGCCACTACTGTCGGTACTTCTGTATGTAAAATTTATTTTAATTACGATTCGGCTCGGCGGGTACGTGATGCATTTGTTCAGCAATTTCCTGATGAAGTGCCACCTTCACTAGCACAGATTCACGTAATTGTAAATAACTTTGACACTACTGGTTCAGTGCTCAATAAAAAACAGAAAATAAAAAATCAGAAAAAATACAGTGGCATGACTCACTCGCGTCAGCCAAAATGTGGTTACCAGATACAATGCCTGAATAACCCAGGAATGACGACACTTCCAGCAACTTTTATAAGGTAATATTTCATAGAGGATTGTACACACGCTTAGAGCAGGGGGCCACGGCTCGCCACAAGCTCGGTCAAGGCCACCACACTAACGGATAACAAACCCGCCGCTTGGCGTTCTTACTTTATATGAAAGACCCTGTATTGATGTGTTTGAGAGGAGACTGAAATTGTGTGGTAAATACTCCGATGTAATTACTACACTGTAGTTTCCAAATCGCGAATCGCGTACATTAGGCCTAAGTGTGTTTGATATTGATGTTGGTAATTTGATTTAAATCTTCGTTCCCTGTCCCCTACGTATTTTATCGTGCAACCACACAAGAGTTAAATTTCCATCCGCAATTCTGTTTTCCAAATTAGGATTACTTTCCCTACCACTAAATTCATTATAATAATTATTAATTTAGGCCTATTTATTTATGTGAATTCTCCCAAGAGTTTAGTGCTTTTCAGTCGGTCAACACGAATGTACCCAAAAGAGCTGGGTTATGCCCTAATTAACATATTCATTTCATCTTGAGAAAAGGTTACGTTCGTTCTGTTGTTTACTTGGCTGTGGAAATTGAAGTCATTGTTATTCGTGTGTTTAGGTACATTCGTGTTGACCGACTGAAAAGCACTAAACTCTTGTTTACTAACGCAACACTGAAAAAATGACTTCAAACCCCACAACGAATTCTCCCAATAAATAGATGGTGTTAAGCAAATAACTCAATCATTTTTTTTTCTTGTTGTTCCAATAGGCTTTCATTCTTTCCGAGAAGGCTTGTTTACGATCTTCGGACAACTTTCGTCTGTACTGTTTTTGTTTTAGTTGCTCTGATGTAACTTCCCATTTGTTTATATTGTGTCTGAAGAAGTCCTTTCTGAAATGTCTGTTGAACTTATGCTTGCGCTTCTTAGGTCCTTTTGAAGTTATTCTAGTCAAGGTGTTGAGTTCTTGAGTGTGGTTACATAATCTATTTTCCTTTTTCGTCAATCGATTTTCCGATAGTCTAGTGAGATGAACAAAGAATGATCTGAATAGTACATTATGCAACGAGCCTATAATTGCAATAATTAAGACACGAGTATGTTTATAAAACGAGCGTATGCGAGTTTTATAATTTCCATACGAGTGTCTTAATTACCATTATAGGCTAGTTGCATACGACTGTTGATGTTCGACGTTAATTATAACTATTTTATGTTCGAACATAAATCTTCATAAATATCTGTCGAGATTTCGCCAGTTTTATGTACTGAACAGAGCGCATGGGACGCAGAGAATACCTTCTATTTGACCATGGCCTCCTCGATTACCCCATTATGACACTAGAAGCCCCGCAGTGAAATTTAAAATAGAAGGCCGTGGAAGTCAGCGCAGGTGCGATGCTATCCTTCCCTAATTGGTCACTCAACTGTTCCTTGAGCTCTGATTGGTAGGAGAAACTGTTTCATAATGAAAAATAGTGTTATAATGACCCTCATTATGATACAGTTTTCTGACATATAATATATACATTTCGACATCGTCGAACATAAAAATAAGTATTAGCTCTTTTATCGTACAATAAGGTTATTTTCCTTTTTTATTAGGAATATTCTACAACACAGTAGTTTTCCTTCAACCCAAAAATATTCTACTCCACAAATTTTGGTCATCAGCATCTTCCTCGGTTAAGCCTCTGGTAGCCATGCTTCTCTCTTTACACCAGAGATTCCCAAACTGGGCGAATTCGCCCAGTAGTGGGCGATTTTAGCATGCCAGTGGGCGAAACTGACGGAATGTGAATTCGATGGGCTTTTAAAAAAAATTGGTGGGAAAATAATTCTGTTTTTATATATACAATATGACCGAGATGTTTTTGCCTATAAAAACAAGGAATAAAATATAATTGCAAACATGTAATTTAATTATGTCAAATTATGTTTCCTCTTTAGTCTAACTACAGTAGTTAATTAAATTACATTAATTAGACATAGGTATTCATGTTGTTTAATTAATTAGATATACACATTCATGTAGTTTTAATTTTAATATTTTCTTTGTGGTGTTTGAAGCCATATTTTCAGTGTTGCCTTAGTAAACAAGAGTTTAGTGCTTTTCAGTCGGTCAACACGAATGTACCCAAAAGAGATGGGTTATGCCCTAATCCTGAAATAAATTACATGAGATTAATAAAACACTAGGATGACCAGTTTCGATCGTCAAGCGATCATCATCATCTTTAATCGAACAATATGGTTATTTTCCTTTTTATTAGGAATATTCTACAACACAGCAGTTTTCCTTCAACCCAAAAATATTCTACTCCACAAATTTTGGTCATCAGCATCTTCCTCATTCAATAACATACATCTTACCTAGGTTGGCAACACCTCACATAAACACATCGCTATCACTCCCCACAGCACGTAGGGGCAGGGGGGAGAAAGCAGGAAAAACCAGTCGTTAAGATAACCACCGCAGTCGACCGCACAGTGAGTTCCAGTGAGCACGAAAACTGCGAGTAGCTGTAGTACGGAAGACAATCAGATAAGTAGTTAGCCTAAAATTTTATAGTTTAACCTTGGTTTACAACCATATAATCTCTCTAAAGTGCAATCTACGGATAGCTATCACCATTTAGCATTTCACCTAACATATATACTGCATTTAGTATACACTGACAGTTGCAGTACCAATACTGCAACTAAATAATTGTACATATTGTAAATATTTGCACCTGTATTTCAAACATAGATTTTGTAGCCTAAGTGTAATGGATCTGATGATGATCGCTTGACGATCGAAACTGGTCATCCTAGTGTTTTATTAATCTCATGTAATTTATTTCAGGATTAGGGCATAACCCATCTCTTTTGGGTACATTCGTGTTGACCGACTGAAAAGCACTAAACTCTTGTTAATATTTTCTCTAATTCATTTCATTGATTTATAGCCTATTCCTTTTTAGACCTTTTATTTGCTAATTTTTAATGTACATAATTATACCTAAATAAACATGTTGTACCTATTAAGAGAAAAACTTATGTATCCTAGGTATTTGAATATATGTGTTAGTAATTTCAAGATTTGTGCGTACTTTGAAATGAGGTGGGCGAAAAAGATTATTAATCTGGAAAGTGGTCGATGGTCAGAAAAAGTTTGGGAAACTCTGCTTTACACCCTCCATCCATCCATTGTTCTCTTGGTTTACCCCGCTTCCGTTTGCCTTCAGCTTACCAATGTAACAAAAAATTTGGAATTCTACTATTCTGTATCCTTTTCACATGTCCGAACAATTGTAATCTTCTTTCTTCAACCACTTCTAGTACATTCTTTTTGTACCTGCATAATTTCTCTGATTCTCGTGTATCTAATTTTATTCAATCTTGATTTCCCTGCCACCCTCCTCCAATAATCCATCTCTGTTAATTTGCCTGCTGTCTGTTTAATGTCCAAGTTTCTCCTCCAGATAACAAAATACTTTGTACTAATGAACTGTAAATAAGTTTCTTAGTTTCGTTTAAAATATTTCTGCTCCATACAACGGAATGTAATGCTCCAATTGTTCTCCTAGCCTCACTTATTCTTTTCTCAATTTCAGATGAAGTTGTTCCCCCAGCGTCTATTACTGTACCCAAATATTTAAATTTAGTAACAGTTTGAATTTATGCTTTTCCACAAATTTTGGTCATCAGCATCTTCCTCGGTTCAGCCTCTGGTAGCCATGCTTCTCTCTTTACACCAGAGATTCCCAAACTGGGCGAATTCGCCGACCACTATTCTCTAATTTAAGGTATTTCGTTTTGTTGTAATTGATATTTAGTCACCACGTATGATATTCATCAATTAATTTCTTCATCATATAAGAGACATCGTCTATATCTTGAGTCAATATCACCTGGTCATCAGCCACGGTGGGTGAGTGGATAGCGTGTCGGTCTACTAACCCCAAGATTGCAGGTTCGCTCCTGGCCGTGATAAGTGAATTTTGACAGGCGGCAAAAGTACGACACGCATGTCATACGATGTTGGCATGTCAAAGAACCAATTTGAATTCAGTAGCCCGTGTTCATAATATCAAAATTAATCTCGGGAGTTTCCGCCAACACAAAGTTCCTCATTTCTCTACTAGAAAGCGCTATAGTGTTCAAGGAGCTTAGATATCTAACCTCCTTGACTTTTCATAGTGCTTTAAGGAACAACGAAATACGACATGCATGCTACCCTCTGGGTGTCAGGTGGCTTCGGTGGCATAGTCGGTAGCATGCTGAGCTTCTATGCCCAAGATCGCGGGTTCAAATCCGGCCAAAGTCGTCGGATTTTTTAAGAGCGTTAAAAATCCCTCAGTATGCCTTCCTTCAGAGGGGAAGTAAAGCCGGCGGTCCCATGTCATAGATTGATGGCATGTTAAAGAACCTTCCACTAATTACACCTGTATGAAGCTAAATTGTATAGGTTAAGAATGTAAACAACGCTCTTAGGTTCCTACGTTCGTTGCCAAGAGCCGACTGCGGTGGCGTCTGGTAGCAAAGTTCCAAACTAGTAGTCTTTGACGGTGGTGTTTGGTGGCAAAAGTAGGAACTATTTGTAAAATTCAAAAGTCTGCAGTCCTTACTTGAATTAAAAAACAGATAACACACACTAATACAGTCATCACAATTAATACCGGTTATCAGACAGATTCTACACACTCCCAAAATACACGGGGCTACATGACCGCCTTGTCGCAGCCCCTAAACTTAAGAACCAACCTCTGGGTGTCACATTACATAGCTTGCGCCCGGGACCCGAGGCCATACGATATTATTAATATCAGCGAAATGAAGACAATACAAGTAATGGTTATTTTTACTATAATAAATAAATTATTAATTTTACATTGCATGAGTAAAATGGACGATTCAGTTCACCAACACCTCTCACTTGAGGGTGAAAAATTAGAACTCGCAGCGCTCGTGTCTCACGCGATTTTCATGCTGTTCGTTCATCAGATACACTGAGTGAGTAGAACACGCGATTCCTAATACTGTTTGGTCCAGTACATAAGAAACATACTCACACGCACGCTAATAAAGAACTGTTATTTAAGGCAATAACACAAGAAACTCACAAGGCTTACTGTCGACCAAAATATTATGTGTACTCGAGTTTGAAGGTTGTTTGTGAAGTAACCAATAGACCTACATAAACTCCAGTAACATCATCATTTTCGGCGTTCTATTTTATCATAGTTCATGTAGGTTTGGAATTTTTAATTTATATTTTAATATTTTTATCGCAGTTGGAACACAAAATGTGCCCGTTTTAAGCGTGTTTCAACCATGCGTCACATTTAAGGATTATTATCTCACAAACTCGTCATCAGATCGAATGCAAATTTTAACACATTATACATTGGAATGTTGTATAACTCGTTTATTAATTTCAAAATTTTGTGCGTCGACGAGAGAAAGTTGTTATCATTTTTGTAAGGTAACTTTTTCTCGGCTCAGGGTGGTTGGAAAGTGTAGTTCTTGGTCGCGTTGTAATCCTTATACATCAAAAAGGTATGCTGTATGACTGTGAAATACGTAAATTAATTCACATATTTTATATCGGTTTGTATTTGTACGGGAAATAATACATGGTTCACCAGCTAGCCGCTCCGGTGAATGCTGTACAGCGTTGCCGGGATGAAGCCCATCACTTCCGAACGATGCGTGCCATGACGCGTGATGGTCTCTATCTTGGCAACGCCGTACAGCTTTCCCCGGAGCTGTTGTACATTATTCCAATGTATATTGTGTTAAAATTTGGATTCGATCTGATTATGAGTTTGTGAGATAATAATTCTTAAATGTGACGCATGGTTAAAACACGCTTAAAAACGGGCAATTTTATCCCAATTTTTGTGTTCCAACTGCGATAAAAAATATTAAAATATAAATTAAAAATTCCAAGCTCCAATGAACTAACGTAAAATAGAACAACGAAAATGATGATGTTATTGGATTTTATGTAGGTATATTGGTTACTTCACAAAAAAACTTAAAACTCGAGTGCACATAATATTTTGGTCGACAGTAGTATATATGCATTCATCGGGAGTAACCTTAAAAATCCATTATGTAGAATTTTGGGAAAAGCCTCCGTGGCTTAGGCGGCAGCACGCCGGCCTCTCACCGCTGGGTCTGTGGTTCAAATCCCGGTCACTCCATGTGAGATCTGTGCTGGACAAAACGGAGGCAGACAGGTTTTTCTCCGGGTACTCCGGTTTTCCCTGTCAACATTTCATTCCAGCAACACTCTCCACTATCATTTCATTTCATCTGTCATTCATTTAATCATTGCCCCAGAGGAGTGCGTCAGGCCTCGGCAGCCGGCACAGTTCATATCCTCGCCGCTAGATGGGGGCTGCATTCATTCCATTCCTGACCCGGTCGGAGACTGGAAGCAGGCTGTGGATTTTCATTCATGTAGAATTTTGTGCTTATGCCGTGTTTTGTTTAATCAAACTCGACGCGTTTCGAAAGAAACCATGTCTTTCTTCATCAGGAATAAATGGAAATACGACTAAATTGTTACTAAGAGAAAGCAACAAAGAATCCAAAAAAGGTGCCCTAAAATGGACGCCATTTTAGCCCCATGTTAGGGACAACGAAAAGCACCAGTGTATTACTTTCTGAGGGTTCTGATAATAGGTAGCCAGGACTCACTAGATTGTAGCCGGTGTCGCGGTTGAAATTATCTGGGTGTTTACGTATTTCAACCGCCTCCCTGATGATGATTCTGGGACGATATTGCTTTATACGGGGAAGAACATCCACTCCTTTGAACATGACATCATGGCCTGGTGTTAATGCAATAGCTGATTTATCAGGTTGAATGAGACTGATACATCTATTATGTTCCTTAATGCGAGTGCACACAGTTCTCGAAGTCAGCCCGATATAAACCTTGCCACAAGTACAGGGAACTCTGTAGATACCCGGTTGTTGCAATTTAGGCAAACTGTCCTTAGTTGGTCGCAGGAGTTGCCTAATCTTAACAGAAGTTCCAAATACAGTCCGTATGTTGTACCTACGTAGGATTTTAGCAATACGATCCGTCGTGTTATGTATGTTGCTTTCTCTTAGCAACAATTTCGTGGTATTTCCATTTATTCCTGATGAAGAAAGACATGGTTTCTTTCGAAACGCGTCGATGTTGATTGAATAAAACATGGCATAAGCCCAAAATTCTACATTATGGATAGTATCACTGGCCGTGAAAGTCTAAATGATAACCTTAAAAATGTATGAAAAATGGCTGGCACAGTGACGATTGGAGAAGCCTTATTCAGCATGGCCACTATCAACGGCGGGATTTAGGCCTCGGAATTCCGAATGCCAGTGCAGACGTGAAGCATTCCCTAGACCACTCGGCTTACGCTAGTTATTCATTTATTTTAGGACAATCTATAATTAAACTTTTGAGCACAGAAAGATAGAATTCCAAATTTTCATCACCATGGTAATCGATTGTGACCAACTAAGGACCACGTAAATAACTCTTCATGATTTCAGTTTTCTTTGCCACCAGTATTCCTTCATTCTCTTGCTCACAGCTGTCCAATGTTGTTTCTTCTTGGTCGCTGTTTCTGGCTCCAGGAACCCCTCAAATGTGTGTATCTTATTCTAAAAGTGGTTCTGTTGCGGATGTTTTGATCAGTGATGTTCAATTCTTGTAGATCCTTCTTGGTGTGAGCAAACCATTTTTCATAAGAGTTACCTTGTCAATTGGGCATGTTGAAGTGGATAAAAAGTTTCTTACGTAAGCGAGTCTGTAGTCAGGTATTCTTGAAACATGTCCAAAGAATTTAACCCTTCGTGTTTTCGTATGGTATCTGAGATTCTAAATTTTCATACACACCGTATCCTTGTCTTTATATTTCACCAGAATTTCGCAACTCCATTTTTAGTAGACTAACAACTACTTTCTTGTGTGTAAATTTTTATGTGAACTTTTCATTTTATTTTAATTCAGATTTTTAAGGATCTCCATTTCACTGTATATTATTATGATAAACTATAAGGTGCGTTCAAAAAGTAACGAGCCGGAGGCTGGAATGCGTTATCCGGTGACTACATCGGCTAATCGTGGCGTGTGTAACGAGGTGTGGTTCCGACCAGAGCGTGGAAGGTCACAGCCCGTCGCTAGAGAGCACGCGTGCACGTCACGTGACGATACAAAGCGAGCAGCAGCATGCATCAATCGTCCAACGCTGCCAGTCGCATTGCAAACAGTGACATGAAGGGCGTCAACCGAAGAGCAAAGAGGTGTTGTTGGGTTTCTGACAGTGAATGTCACAAGTGTACGGCGAACACTGCATGTCCCTTGCAAGGGTCAAGGCGTGGCACAAGCGCTTCAGGGAAGGACGGGTGTCGTTAGCCGATGATGCCCGGTCTGAGGCACCCCCCTGCATTACCGATGACAACGTCCAGCTAGTTGATGCACTCATTACCCAGGACCGTCGAGTGACAGTGAACGCCATAGCCGCCGTGGTCGCTCCACGACAATGCACGACCTCATACGGCCAACACAATCACGGCACTCCTGCAGAAATTCAAATGGGAGGTTCTCGGCCACCCTCCATACAGTCCAGACCTCTCTCCCTGTGATTACGCCATGTTTGGTCCCCTGAAAACGGCTCTGCGGGGCCAACGATTCACCTCGGGCGCCGACGTCCAGCTGTACGTGCGCAACTGGTTCACATCGCAGTCCAGGGAATTTTACGAGACAGCCATTCACCGCCTCGTGTCACAGTGGGACAAGTGCCTCAACAGACAGGGCCAATACTTCTAACTTACAGGTACTGGTTTCTGTAATTATGCCTCCGGCTCGTTACTTTTTGAACGCACCTTATATTAAACTAACAACGCTGAAGGAGATGTCATTGTTATAACGAAACATGTACGTTTAAAAATATATAATATAATTAAACATCATTTCATAGTATTGACAAGGCATATTGCATAATGCATATAAAAATCTGAATCACATGTAATTTATTTCAGTTTATTTTCACATATTCCAGTAATTGGAATTGTTTTGTGTTGACCGACTGAAAGCTAAAATATTAATTGTTAATAAGGCCACACTAATATAATAATATCGTATGGCCTTGGGTGCCGGGTGCAAGCTTTGTTAATTGACACCTGGAGGTCAAGTTGCATGTCGAATTTGATCGCTCCTTGAAGTTAGTTATTGTTGTTTTAAGGCGCGGAACTATGAGGTCATCTGCCCCTCTTAACACAGATTAAAGAATACAAATTTGGAATTGAATTTAAAATTTAGAGTTGGACACCTGAATTTGAAAAGACCCAAAATTAATAAAACAAAAAATTAAATAAAAATAATAAGTATAAAAATTAACAAAAATTACGGAAAAACAAAAAATTATCATTCAAAAACCAACAAGTCTTTGAGTCAATTTACACTGGAAAATTTAGATTGCTGGCCCTAACCCACTCTCACTTATAAAGCGGATAACGCGATCAGCCGCTCCTTGAAGCGCTATGAAAGTCTAGGAGGTTAAATATCTAGGCTCCTTAACACTATAGCGCTTTCTAGTAGAGAAATGAAGAACTTTGTGTTGGCGGAAAGTCCCGAGATTAATTTTGCCATTATGAACACGGCCTACTGAATTATAATGGGTTATTTAACATGCCAACATCGTATGACATGCGTGTCGTGATTTTTGTCGCCTTTCGTAATGCACTTGCCACGGCCAGGAGCGAACCTGTAAGCTTGCGTTTGGCAGTCCGACACGATAACCACTCACCCACCGTGGCAAGCTTAGAAAGAAATACCTTCAAACCTATCTCCAATATATTCATTTTAGGATTTTAGAACATCAGCCCCGCTTTTTTCTGATAACCTGTGATTCTGCGGTGGCTGTGATAGCGTGTGTAACTGTAATTATAGGTAGAGAGAGACCTGCGCGGATGAGGATGTAGTTTGCATGGCTGTGCGGATAGCGAATTAACTGCGGATAATGTTTGGACAAAATTTTCGGATAGTTTTTAGAATACAATCCGAACTTGTTGAATATCATTACTAGGACCCAGATGTTTAAGACATATATTCCTAATCTCATTCAAATAATGTCATTAAGCACAATTAATGCTCCAAACTAAAAAGGGTTGCAATTCTGGCTATAAAACAATCATTTTAAACATAGCACATGATATACATAGCTGAGGGGAACGACTTTCTCCGCAAATGTCTAAAGGTGTTGCTTTCATGAATATCCATAGCGTGCATCCAATCGACCGACCTGGTTAGGGATGGAATGAATGAAGCCCCCCATCTAGCGGCGAGGAGATGAACTGTGCCGGCTGCCGAAGCCTGTCGCTCTCCTCTGAGGAAATGATTAAATGAATGACAGATAAAATCAAATGAAGTGGAGAGTGTTGGTGGAATGAAGTTTCCACAGGGAATACCGGAGTACCCGGAGAAAAAGCAGTCTACCTCCGTTTTGTCCAGCAAAGATCTCACATCGAGTGACCGGGATTTGAACCACGGTCCCAGCGGTGAGAGGCCGGCTTGCTGCTGCCTAAGCCACGGAGGCTTCTTTTGCTTTCATATTTTATCTAATCAAAATATTATTGTTATGCCAGTAGATTCGGATAACAAACGTGCGGATGCGGGGCGGATGCGGATAGCAGTCGCGTGGAAGCGGATACCAGCCCTGCGGATGCGGGGCGGATGCGGATAACTTTTTTTTAAGCGCGCAGGACTCTAATTATAGGATCAAGAATTTGGTAGGTGCCCCGGGACTTGAAATAAGGTACACTTAAGTCTGGATTAACTGAATCGAAAATCGAAAAGGAAAAACATTTTTCTTGTTGTTATTTCATTAGAAGGCATGTACTTAACGAACACTATCATAAAATACGTTATTGTACAGTTTCAAGAGAAATAGAGGTAGACCTAGGATGGAGACTGTTTGTTGATGAGATTATCTTTTCTCAGTCTTGCAACATTGTAGATATCAAAATAGGTTGTGTCCTGATTGCGACCATTCCGGATTGCGTTCACCTCATTAGCAGTCCAGATTGCAGTCACTTTCATTTTAGGGAAGAACTATAAACATTCCAGCGTCCAGATTGTGGTCACTTTTCTTGGGAGACCGGTCCTTGGTTCTTGGTTCTTCCCGACTGACTCATACCTTCCGTAAGTTTTGTGGATTGTTTTTTTTTTTTTTTGTCGTGTAGCCTCCTGAGAGGCCGAGTGCAGGTCTTTCTAATCGACGCCCGTGGGCGACCTGCGCGTCGGGATGAGAGATGGAATGGATGAAGATGAATGAAACTGGGCAAGGATGTGGAATGAAGCGGCCGTGGCCTGTCAGAAGGTACTGTCCCAGCACTTGCCTGGTGTTGAAAATGGGAAACCACGGAAAACCAGTTCAAGGACAGCCGATGGTGGGGCTCGAACCCACGCGTCTACCGAGTCAGCAGAGAGCTTGGCCCCTTGGCCTAACGCAGCACTTTAGCCCGCGTAGCCACTACTGTCGGTAGTTTTGTGGATAACAAGGGGAAACCGATATTTCACTACCTAACCAAAGAATACAGTTCAGTGCTCATCTGAGCACACCCCATAAAACTTCGCTTAAAAATATCAAGTCCCCTCCCAATCTGACAGCACCTCGTAAAGCAATGATTATAACAACAAGAAGAATAGAATAGAAACGTTTCAGGATCGGAATCGACGACCTTCACTTTAAACAAAATTGTTTTAACGGGAAATTTTATACTTACAGGGTATAATTTTTAATTTCTGCCCCTCTCCTCCCATTTGAGACGCGAGATATCTATTTTTATAATAGGGAGCCTACTGTATATAGTGAAAAACTTAATTTTTATTACCTCGAAAAATTCGTCTCGTAAAAGTAATTTGTTCTGCGTTTGATTTTAAATCCCCTTTGTAATCAATGTTTGTCCCCGCCCCCTCCTACACTCAAAATCAAACATTTGAATTTTTAGGTTTATTATCATTCCAAAGAGAACTGACATATGGCATGTACCTCAACATTGGCAAGAGGGGTGGAAGTGAAAGGTGAGGAAATCCCCAGGGGAGTTACAACCGGACCGGTCTCCCAAGAAAAGTTACCGCAATCTGGACGCTGGTATGTTTATAGATCTTCCCTAAAATGAAAGTGACCGCAATCTGGACTGCCAATGAGGTGAACGCAATCCGGAATGGTCGCAATCAGGAAGACACCATTAAAATAAATAGTTCCTTTTTAGTGTGCTAAAAGCTTTAGCATTTATCAGTAATAGTTGGAACACTTTCAACATTTTTTGTTGTGCTGAAAAGAAAAATATACGGGGTTCATTCCATAAGTCATGGCAACTATGTTATATCTTTCGATAATAGCACAGCATGGGAAATCCACGATGTGCATTGAACCGTTAAGACCGTGTGATATCTCAATGCCAACAGAAAATAGGGTTCGAGAACAGGAGTTAATGGTAAAGGTACAAATGAAAACCACACAATGGAACTCTGTGTAAATTTGTTTTGCTCTAGTACAAATGGTACACAAATCAATCAATTAACATCCAGGGCACCATTTCCAAGCATTGGAACACTGTTCAATAACAGACACGGACATGTCAGTTCGGGCGGCCATTTCGCGGCGAGTCTGCAGTTGCTGCGCGTCCATGTCGGAAAGCCTTCACCCAACGTGCAACTGTTCGGTAATCGTCATTAGCTTCAAACAGTGCTGCATGACGCTGCGTAGTATTTCTGCCACCGAGAAAAGCAATTTTCACGAATGATCGCTGTTCCAATCTGCATATATCCATCTAAAAGCACGGCCAAGCTCAGAATGAACGTGTATGGCGCTGGAAACTATAGAGCATCCAGCGTTTAGAAAAGACTGTGGGTCTTATGGGCTTTTACTTTAAATGGAACCCCCCCCCCCCCTACACTGGTTTTGTTTTCTCACCTTTTATCATGAAGGAACTATGCACCTATATATTTTTCGTCATAATAGCTTCCTACAATTATCTGCCAATTGATTACCTTTGATATTGCATACAAGTATCGTTTATATTACGTCTTAGTGATTTAAGCATTTTCGAGGTTAGCACGCTGAAAAGAAGAGCCTCGTCCAGTGCTGTATGCTCGCCCGGAGTGGAGCACGTGCTCAGTTCCACTGGCAACATAAGTTCTGAAGCACTGTCCATCATTGGTGTTATTGTTGTGTGTCTGTTTTATTTTCTGTTCGATCGAATCAGGGCTGCCGACAGTTGGGTTCGAACCCACTATCTCCCGAATGCAAGCTCACAGCTGCGCGCCCCTAACTGCATGGCTAACTCACTACAATATTACAAATATTAATCTAAACAAAACAACAAGATTAGAATTGAAAGAAACTAAATTATAGCCTAACTAATAACAAAAAAAGTGATGATCAACAGTATTGCTGACGTAAAAATTGTTGACATCGTCAGCATACAGTACATCCGAGAAGGAAGGAAGGGTTGTGCTCTCGACATCTGTCAATCAGTAATGCGTCTTATCACAACGAAATGAATGTCGTTATTGGTTCTCTTCGCGTACGGTATCCTTAATACTGGTCCAATCCGTTAACACCTGCAAAACTGCTCCTTCCTGTGCGTTTTCTACTTCAGGTAGCTGCTGGTGTTGTGTTGTCTCGCTAACTTATGAAAGCGCAGTACTCGAAGCGGGTGAACATAACGTATGACGTCAGCGCTACCTCTCCCTAGAGCTAGCAACACTGTCGCCATAAGGCTCCACAGTCGTTTCTAAACGCTGGATGCTCTATAGCCACCTGGACTTACAGTCGCCTTCTGTCGGGGGAATTCTGTGTTGTTTGTCGCAGTATTTCGAATGTCTACACTGGAATTACCGTGATGCCAAATGTTCGAAAAATATAACATAATTACCATGACTTATGGAATGACCCTCGTATATATTAGAACTCAGGATACTTTCTAGGTTTATGCCATGTCTTGTATGGGGTTTCGCCCAGGAATACCAAGCTGGCTCATCAGCGGGTGCTTGGTGTCCGAGCCCGGACCACCACAAGAGTAGCGAACTGCACAATACCTCCCTTTATATGAAGCGCACCTGCACCTCTTCACTGCGAGAGCTAAAATCTCAAGCAGTCTTAAGTTCCTTAATGAAGGCTTCCAAAAAGATGGTATATTGGCTTTCACGGCCAGTGAATTAAAACTCAGCAATTTTTCTAGGGTAAATGCTGCTTGAGCTCTTAGCTCTCGCAGTAAAGAAGCGCAGGTGCGCTTCATAAGAAGGGAGGTAGCGCACAGTTCGCTACTCCTGTGGGGGTCAGGGCATGGACACCAAGAGCCCGCTGATGAGCCAGCTTGGTGTTCCTAGGCGAAACCCCACACAAGGCACGGCATAAACCTAGACAGATTGCTGAGTTTGAATTCCTTGGCAGTGAAAGCCAATATACCATCTTTTTATGTATATTGTTATGGACTATTGAAGAAGAAGAAGAAGAAGAAGAAGAAGAAGAAGAAGAAGAAGAAGAAGAAGACGCAGAAGAAGAAGAAGAAGAAGAAGAAGAAAACAGATTTAAAACTTGCAAGGGAACGGATTGCGGTGTAAAATTCTAATCTGGTTAAAATTTACTACACAATATTCCTACAAAGTTGTACAATTACGTAGTGAAAACCGCACGGGCCACTTTCAATTTTGAACACCGAAAACCTGCCGGTTGACGGCATGAGCGAGGTGGTGGGAAGAGGTAAAGCTCACCTTGAATCCTAGCAGCAATCGATGGCTCACGACCATCAGGCAGCGAGCTGCCATGCTGCGTTGCATTCTCTACCTTAAACGTTCCCCTCAGCTCACTCTTCTACCCTCCCGATTAGAGTATAAAATGCAACATAATGTGATGGTTTGCGCTTGGCCATACTGTAAATAAATAAAACGACCTTTCATTTTTTTCCTCTTTTACTCTTTGTAATCCTTGCAATAGTGGATTCGAACTGATAACTGCCGTCGCCCGGCAAGTTTTCGGCGTTCAAAATGGAAAGTGGCCCGTGCGGTTTTCACTACGTCATTGTTCAACATTGTAGGAATATTGTGTACTAATTTCAACTAGATTAGAATTTTACACCGCAATCCGTTCCCTTGTTAGTGTTCTTCTTCTCCAATGGTCCGTAACAATATATATAAATCTTAATCAGTAGCCTAGGCTCCATCTCTTGATTAATGCAGTACATATTTCATTTGTTTATTGTTATAGGCTAGAGTAAAATGTGGCTTTTCGCCAATGTCTCAGTCGCATTCGTGACAGTGATTATATGGAAGCTACTGAGGTATGGGTGGTGCTTAGTAATGGCCTTCAAGGCACAACTAGTGTCTGTGGGTGTTGATGATGTTGATGATGATGATGATAATTGTCGTTTTAAGTGGCCTAACATCTGGGTTATCGGCCCCTAATTAAACTAAACCTAAAACTAACTACAAACTTACAAACTAAAAGAGGAAATGGAAGACAAAAATAAGAGTAAGGGAAACAGAAGACAGGAGGAAAGGAAATGCCCTAAACCCTCGAAGAATGAGAAGGGAGAGCCGGGAAAGGTAAAGAGGAGAGGGACCGCCCCAAAGGCAATGGAAGAAGGAGAAATGCCGGACCCAGCTCAGGAAGCCCTCGGGGTCACCAACTTACGAACTCACCAGCCGTGAGCCCTTGAGGGTGTAGCACAATCCAGGGTGCACCAGAAGTGCACACACACCCTGCCTCCTTGAGGGGCTTGAGCAGAAGGCAGGAGATACAATGAGTTTTTAAGTAATTGTAAAGACTGTAGGATCACTTTCAAAACTGGTTGTAATTAGATCAAGTACTAATTTATTTCATCCCTTACCGTATCATTGAAATATGTTGCACCATTCTTTAAGTGATAATTTTTCTCAAGAAGCATATTTCAGGACATGCTCATTTTTTAAACTTTTTTATTGTCTAGAAATACATTTAAAATGAAGAAAAATAGAATTTATATCGCGGAAAGTAGGCATACCTTGAATTACTACACTTGTGTCTGAATCGTCACTGCTCTCATCTCCATCAGTTCCATTGTCACTAAACCCTCAATCTCTTCAAACGCTGTCTTCAAATTCACTGTGATCCATGTCCGATTCGTCCAAAATTACTTCAAATCGTAGCCACATATATATCGTACGAGATCCTCTTTCCCCATTTTACTCTTTACATCGTACATCAGCTGATACTGTCAAACTCATGTATTTACCTAACTATTCCTTAAAACTGAGAACGAAATTATTCTCTTCGCTAGTATTTTTCGCTTCGAGGTGAGTTTGTTAAGGTTGTCTAATGCCTTTTATCTACCTACTGTGACTAAATATAAACTTATGACAGCCTGCGGAATATTCAGTTTGTTATCCGTGAGAGTCGCAATTACGTTGTGTAATATATCGTAAACGATACGCAAGGCAAATATATTAGCCCGGAATGTTCTCGAAATGACCGCGAACTAACACTATGCATCTATTCCTTGTATCGTATCACTGGCTGGCTACAAGCCAACTCACTTGTGGCGACCTAGCTCGTGTGTTCGGTGGGAATTCTGCTTTTCATGTAGATGTAATAATATTATTATACCGGGTGAGTTAGCCGAGGTCGTTGCGGCATGACTGTTGGCAGTCGCTCACATCCGGGAGGCGAGGAGGTTCGAATCCCCCCGCCGGCAACCTTGAAGATGGTCTTCTGTGGTTTCCCATCTTCCTTCCAGGCAAATGCCGGGGTTGGTCCTTAACTATAGGCCACAGCCGCTACCTTCCAACTCCTCGACCCTCCCTTCCAACTTTCCTCCCCAACGGTACTTGTAGCTCACCCATTGGGTGTCCGTCTCGAAGCAGCTACAAAACTGGCGAGCCGAACATGTCCTCGGACACTCCCGGCACTAAAAGCCATACGCTAAAAAAAAAAAAAAAAATATTATAATAATTATAGAAGACTTGAGGTCTGACCCCTCGAAGAATGAGGGATTAGGAAAGATGAGGCAAGGGCCAATTAAGGCGAGAAAGAGAAAGACTCGCTATGCCTCGGATACCCTAATACCGTTGGGGTCGGAAACGAACAAGAGATGGCCAAGGGAGGTTGATAGGAAAGTCAACAGAGAGGAGCCCGGCACAAGTAAGTGAAAGCAATGCCGGAGTCAGCTGAGCTCCCGTGGTCGCCAACCCACGTCCCACTAGACGTGAGCCCCTGGGGGGGAGGGGCTGTGGATGTTATGAAAGGTTCCACTCGTAGGGTTAGTACTGCTGTGCTGGCACCGTGAGGAAAGTAATGGAAAACTACCTCACACGTCACCTTGCTTAGTTGTTGCGACTTCCTACGCACAAAGCCTGCGGTGGTACTTTTTGAGGATCCGACCTGCCTCCGGGCTGACTACCCAACAGACAGACAGTCACATGCAATTTATTGCAGGTTTTATTTTCACATATTCCAGTACTGTTGACCGATTGAGAGCTCAGATAATGTAGTTGGTTGGTTGGTTGATTGGTTCTTAAGTTTAGGGGCTGCGACAACGCGGTCATGTAGCCCCGTGTACTTTGCGTGTGTGTAGAATCTGTCTGATAACCGGTGTTAATTGTGATGACTGTATTAGTGTGTGTTATCTGTTTTTTTAATTTAAGTACAGACTGCAACTTAGAATTTTTCAAATAGTTCCTACTTTTGCCACCAAGCGCCACCGTCAACGACTACTAGGCCAAGTTCAGAACCTAGCTACTAGACGCCACCGCAGTCGGCTCTTGGCAACGAACGTAGAAACCTAAGAGCGTTGTTTACATTCTTAACCTATCCAATTTAGCTTCTCAGATAATGTAAACCATATAATATTGAGCTGGCGGTGTCATGGTAACATTTGGTTATTCCTTCATCAATGTTGCAGACCGGGATTATGTCACCAATGTCCATGTAAGAGGCACCCTTGGTGTCGCACCGATCCCTGACAAGATGCTGGAAGCTCGCCTGCGTTGGTACGGACATGTACTACGGAGTTGCGAGGACACAGTGGCAAAAAGAGCACTACAACTAGATATAGTAGGCAAGCGACCACAAGGAAGGCCCAAAAAGCGGTGGCTTGACCAAATAAAGGAGGACATGAGAACAGGCGCGGATTCAAGGGGGGGGGGGGGTCATGACGCCCCCTCCCCAACGGAGACCAAATTTTTTTGCAAATTCAGAAAACGAAAACACAATAACCAGACAAATAAAACTTAACGAATTTTAACTGAAAAACAGGTTTGTTTGTTTTTTCTTTTTTTTTTTCTTTTTCATTTTATTCAATAGGCTACTGAAAATATCTTTATTGCAATTATTATGTTCTGTTACAACTGTACATATTTACAACTTCATACCTCTTATATAAAAACTATTATTTATATAACAAAATCAACTCGTCTATTTTGTTTAGCAAACCTTGTGATTACCGAATCGATGTTTATAGTGATGTCACGATGAAAGTGCAGCAATGTACGGATAGGAATTTGGGGCATTTTTCGCACCAAAAAAAATTGCTGACATCCAAACTGCAAGCTTGGTTGGCAGTTAAGCTGTGACTTTCCCCCTTTGTCGGTACCAACTCGACTTGCCGAAACTGTAACGTACCTTGATACTTTTTTCGAAGCTCGATGTAAAAATCGCAAAACACGCCGTTGCAATTTGTACGAATATTTTTGGTGCGCTAACCGCATCAAATTTGTATCCATGTAGCTTGCAAAAAGAAATTGGTCTGGTTTGGTTATTTTGTGATTGCGTTTTTAGTGATACCATTTTTCTTAACCATTTCGATTCTCTGCCCCCTACCCCCCAAAGCCAAACTCTAGATCCGCGCCTGCATGAGAGCAGCCAATGTTGAGGAGAAAGACGCTGCAGACCGTGCAAGATGGAGGCAATTGTGAAGAAGAGCCGACCCTGCTGTGCGGGACAAAGGCTAGAAAAAGAATAAGAAGATCTCCGAAATCGTAGGTTTTAGGGTCTTAATATTACACATAGTCGCCTCCGTAGCGTAGCGGTCAGCATGGTTAGCTGCCGCCCCGGAGGTCCTGGGTTCGATTCCCGGCTCTGCCACGAAATTTGAAAAAGTGGTATAAGGAATGGAACGGGGTCTACTCAGCCTCGGGTGTTCCAAATGAGTAGATGGGGTTCGATTCCCACCTCAGCCATCCTCGAAGTGGTTTTCCGTGGTTTCCCACTTCGTTTCGGGCAAATGCCGGGATGGTACTGCCCCCGTAAATTGAATTATTTAGGGGCAAAATGAGAGTATTTTCTGTCCCCATGATAAAATTTAACTAACAAATATAATTTCTGGAAGTGTGACACGAGAGTGTCGTGTTACAAGCTCGAGACTGTGGGAGAGCCCGATCACGTGATATATTGCACAATGGACGCTTCTAGAAGGCTATTTTTTAGCATAGCAACAGCAAGTTTGGAAATTAATATTATAATAGTACATTATGCAACGAGCCTATAATGGCTATAATTAAGACACGAGTATTTTTATAAAACGAGCGTATGCGAGTTTTATAATTTCCATACGAGTGTCTTAATTACCATTATAGGCGATTTGCATACGACTGTTTATGTTCGACGATAATTATAACTTGATTATATGTTTTAACATAAATATTCATAAATATCTGTTCAGTCACTACAGTAGAATGTTGTGATCGGGTGCTGCGGTGGGTAGTATATCTCTCCTGTCCAAGCTCTCTGGACAACCGACGCATGCGCTCTGTGTGCTTCAATACCATATGTTCAGATTGCGCACCAGTATTCAGTAAAACTATCACTGAAGTCGTGTCAAAACCACGTGCTGTGTAGAAATTGGTTTTGGGGATATTAAGGTGCCGGTACAGTGCTATTTCTTGTCTCATATTCGCCAGTTTATTTACGCGAACATATGGACGGTGCGTATTCCATGTCGGTAATTTATTAAAGTTCGATGTTGTGTTTATGTCCGACATGTTGGATTTTGAGTGCATGCGCGAAGGTATCGTTACCTAATTGGTCAATGAACGAGCTCTGATTGGCTGGAGAAACTATATCATAATTAAAAACGGTGTTATAATGACCATCATTATGATACAGTTTTCTAACACATAATAGTGAGGGTCGAACATAAATATTGTTATAAATTATGCTATTGGATCCCAGCCCAGAGCCAATGAGAACAGGTCTTATTGAAGACGGGATGAACTTTAATTACACAATATGATGAAATTATGCATTTAGGCCCTTAGAAGAAGATTTTCTTATTTGGTAATGAAGAGAATATTAAGAGAAATTATGTCTGATACTTTAAAAACCACAGATCGGTTAATCTACGCAGTAATAAGCATTGGCAATCTACGCGCTAAAATTATGGTGGGAGATTGATATGGCCGCCAAAAATTCGACTTGGAGAGGGAGATCCAAGGATCGAGGTTCTTATTCCAGCCGACTTTGAAGAGTGAGGAAGTGTTTTTACTGGGTTAACGGAGATCCCAAGGCTTAGTCCGAGTGCGACGACTGTCGACTTGTGGAGACGCGAGGATAGCTAGGTGGAGCGTTAGAGATCACCGCACTTCCATTCTACGTGAAGTTGCGAGGAACATAGTATTGATTATATCTCATATATAGTTGAGATCTGAAGTTAAATAAGCGAATATATATTAAGAACAGGTCGCCTACTATATATTGTGAAAAGTCGAGCATTTTAATATTCACCGTTTCGACAATATCAGCCTATCAAGTTAGATTTCCAAATGTGTTGGAAACAAAGCTGAAGAACATTATAAATTGCAGCGTGAAGTTGACGAACGCAGTTCAAGTGAACAGTGGCGGAGAACATTTAATATTGGCGCAACACATAAACATTAACAGAATGACTATTATTATTCTTCAAACATTATCATTCAGCATAATTAACATTGTTGATATGATGAACTAGATAGTCATGTGCCAGAGACATATTCGATAACAGGAGTTAAGATACAACGATGGAGCTTCGTTAGACAACGTATTCTTGAATACAAACGTAGTATACGGTCCATCTTGTGCATTTTCGTCAGTCTACGAACACTAATATAACATCAATTAGCAATGGAAATATTTCATTCACTATTTATATGAATATTTCCATAATTATATTCCAATGATGAAGCTGATACATATTTACGACGGAGAATGGAGACTTTACAGAAGAGATTTGTCAAGATGCTAGGGAAAGGTAGCCCAACAACACAGAAGAATTTGCCAGAAGGATGTCGTTCGAGCCCAGGTGAATGTTGGTGAATTCCAGAGAGAGACGTTTCTTATCTCTGAGGTCGCAGATCCGAGGTTCGAATGCAGATCCATCTCAGTGTCTTGTACTGAGGAAACATCTAAAGTATTGTGGGAATACTTACATAGATCTTCAAGTTTTCGTCCAAATAATGTATTAGTGTATCTCATTGTTATATAGAGCTTGATCAGTAGCATTCTGAGCCGGCGATCTTATTCCATATTTTCAGCGATCTTATTCCATATTTCTATATTTTCACATTTCATGTATTTCAGTGCTTTTATGTATTTTACACTTCAGATGTGTGTTGAGATTTTTATGTTTCAAGATTATTTAGGAGATGATTGCATTTCATCTATTTTTCAATTTGATTCTACGGATCAGTTGTGGAACTGGCATTAAAAATTTTGTTTGAGGAATCATATTGCCTCATAGGAGACTAGTCGTTTCGACTCTCGAATTTTAATAATTTCATTTAAACCAAGTATTCTGACATTGTGTCATAGCTTCAAATTAAATTCTTATTAAATTTAATTTGAGCACTTTAATGTAACGACATATTACTTCAAGAAAAGAATGATATTGTTATATCATTATTGTACATAAACTATCGACGATCTAAGAAATACTAGTCGTTTGATAAGACCGAAGTCTTAATTCCTATGAACATTCTTTGTGTAGAGTGGAAAAACATTAAGACATTGACAAACCTTTCTTATTATTGGTAAGGTTAAGAGCTTTGATCATTTAATATGTTAGAGGAAATACATTTTGATAGAAGATTATTCAAATCTTTGGCTAGGAATTCAAAGCTAGTTTATCCCGGTCAGGATTGAATTCTATCTGACACTATAAATAACATGTGTGTTATTTTATTCTATTTGTGTAACATCAAGTCATTTTGTCGAGATGATATTACAACGATAAACAATTTAAAGATTGACACGTGAGATGAAACGGGAGTATTATTCTTATTACATGTATTTGCGACAGACGAGTTAACAGTTAATTATCTTGTTGAGGAGTAAACTTTAGGAGGTTAATCACGACTGTCTAACATCGTTCATTACAATTGGAAGTTTCGTTTGAAGAACTTACGTATGTATTAGTCCAGTAATCATGTGCAATGATACTGAGGGTCATGCCTTTATTTGAGAGAAGTTCCTACGTAAGATATGTTAATAACAATTAATCCCTTTTTGGTTATTGTTTAACATAGTAGATGATAATTGTTTATGCCATATATATTGTTATATGAGGTTTTGTAGAGCTATAGAGTGCTCCTGCGAGGGAATTCCGCATTTTAAGGAAGTCAAAGTATTGATGTTCTTTGATAAAAGGCATGTATCATGATAAGAGCCGTTGTATACAAGTAGTCCAGTTTTTGTGAATTAACGATTTAGCTGTGTTAACAGGAGGGTTTCAGCGGAAATGCAACTTGAAAAAGATTGTCTACTCACGTCTATAATACAATTATTAAATTTTATTAAACCCAAAGTTATGTAATTACGTACAGTTTACCTTAATTAGTCGACTGTATTATACCGATAATGTAATGAAACCTATATAAAACGAGGTGTATGCAGTATATTTAAAACTACAGAACGTTAGAGAAGGATGGTTATGTGAAAAACCAGTGTATATATTTAGTTAAGAATTATATTGTAACCGAGAAGTTAGAATCTCGAAAGTGTCGCTGTAGCAACACTAGATAATGGATATTATTATAAACATATTACATGTAAATAATTTTTGTGGAAATGATTTAATTAGTTCAATAATTTAGTAGGATTTATTAATCAATTGTTGGAATAGTGTGTGTTTATGAGCGGATGTTTTTGGTGTGAATGATTGTTCATTGTTAAGAGAAGATGTGGAACCGTATTGGTCTAGGACAATTGCGGAGTGCGAATGAAAGAGTTTATTAAAATTTTAGAATGATTGTTTAAGAAACAAAGTAGTTTTATGAACTTTTGTAAGAACTAAATGTTAATTTTTACGTGTTTTATAAATGCACACCCAAGCAGTCTCTGTGGGCTAGCGAGAATGATTCACCGTTAGCATTGGACGGCGATGACATAATATTAAGCAGGTGTAGACTCACTGCCTTGTATTTATTGTATAAACCAGTTTTGAGTTCGGCGTGGTGCCGATATTTCATTGGTGAAACCAAGTTTCTGCACGTGCGTTCTACAACGCAGGTTTTTGAATGAAATCAGGTGTCTGGAATGCCATCAAGAGGCTTCACTAAACGTTTTTATTTTTACGCAGTGTTGGCCTAAAAACAAGCCAAGTTTTATACTCATAATTTTTAATACAGCATTGTAATAAGATGTAGAGTTGAAAGGAGGTGTGAATGATTGCGTGTTTTTTAATTTTAATGTAAATTGTTAAATTCGTTTGTTGTTATTTTGTTTATAGTAGATAAGTTTACCTTTTTGATAATAAATTTGTTCAGATTGTTTTCCATTGTTGTTGGAGTGGTTCATTTTAAATATAAGGAGCAGAGTATTGTGGATGTAGTGTAGGCGAAGCTGAAGTCCCAGTCCCCGAGGTAAGTAAAGGTGAGTGCCCCTTGTAGTTGGTTGTTGATCCACAATAATCTGGTAACTGCTGTCTGTAAATCCCTAAAGACCATGTTGGAAGCGATTTCTAATGTAGTATTTGCCGGTGCAGTTAGAAATAGGCAATCCAGCGGGGGCAATGGATATTCCAACAGGATCCTTTCCGGATTATCGGGTACAGTACCTTCTTCAAGGCCACGGTCGCCTCCTTCCCTCTTCCTTGCTTATCCATCCTGACCTTCCATTACCTTTCCTCATGACGCCCCTGTTCGCTTTGCAGGTGAGGCCGCCTGGGCGAGGTGCCAATCACACCTCACCAGTTGTATCCCCTCCAATTAGATGTTCACAGCTCTAGGACACTGCCCGTAGAGGCGGTAGTGGTGAGTTCCCTCGCTGAGTCCGTGGGTTCCACCAACCTGGAGGATAAACGACTAAGAAATAAATATATATATATTACACATAAATTTTAGTTAGTTATTGTTGTTTTAAGAGGCGGAACTATGAGGTCATCTGCCCCTCACACATAAATGTTCCTCGGAAGACACGCTACCATATCTATTGGTGAAAACATGAATGAAATACGTTGAGTACTACCTGAGATTCGCTATTTCAGAGAAAACGGACAGACTTCATACTATTTAGGCTATAGATAGAAGATATATATCACGGGTACCCTCCTGCCATTGCTCCCATATATTTGTCCCAGAAATAATAATTATTATTATTATTGTTTATACTGAACATATAACACATTGCTGGTACATAACATAACTACTGTATACGAGCTTCAGGGAACCAAAGTATAGTTACTGGAACAGACACTTCTAAGCTGGAAAGTCGCTACCCATAAACTTCCGATCGATTCGGGTTGTTGAAAGAACTACTACCTTCTGCATTAGTTTGTACAGTTTCGTATCCAGATCCAGTTCTTTAAGGCCTTGGAGAAAGTTAGGTTGGTTGGTTCCTCAGTTTAGGGGCTGCAACAACGCGGTCATGTATCCCCGTGTACTTTGTGTGTGTGTAGAATCTGTATGATAACCGGTGTTAATTGTAATGGCTGTATTAGTGTGTATCTGTTTTTTTTTATAGTCAAGTAAGGACTGCAATTTTGAATTTTTCAAATAGTTTCTACTTTTGCCGCCAAACGGCACCGTCAACGACTACTAGGCCTAGTTCAGAACTTAGCTACTAGACGCCACCGCAGTCGGCCCTTGGCAACGAACGTAGGAACCTAAGAGCGTTGTTTACATTCTTAACCTACACAATTTAGCTTCACACAGGTGTAATTAGTGAAAGGTTCTTTAACATGCCATAAATCTATGACATGGGACCGCCGGCTTTACTTCCCCTCCGAAGGAAGGCACACTGGGGGATTTTAACGCTCTTAAAAAAATCCGACGGCTTCGGCCGGGTTTGAATCCGCTATCTTGGGCATAGAAGCTCAGCATGCTACCAACTACGCCACCAAAGCCGCCTGGAGAAAGGTGCTTGGTATTATTATTATTATTATTATTTAATTATTTAGTATGTTTCGACCCATACAGGATCATATAAAGCAAGTTATGATCTGTTGCTGTTATTTCTCTTGTTCTTCCAGAATTCTTTCATCATGTCGCTATGTTTAGCTCGACGTTCGTCAGTCTATTTTCCCCTAAGTCTGCTGGGCTTATCTTCTGATGCAGCTTCCCAAGTGTAGATCTTATGTCTGAAAGTTTTGCGGTCTTCGGTATCTGTGGGTGTGATGTTGGCGTTATTGAGATCAGTTTGGACTTGTTTTATCCAAACCGTTGTTGTCTTTAATTTTTGTGAGTACATCAATATTTTCTTTGTTAATCGGTTGTCATCTAGCCTCATAATGTGTCCATAAAATTTCAAGCGTCGTTTACGGAAATCGGTTTCAATATTTGAATATTTTTCTGTGATCTTGTGCGATTGTAAACGATATCCTTCATCTGTAAGTCTTGGGCCAAGAATTTTTCGGATGATTTTCCTTTCAGCTATCTTGATGTTTTCAAGATCCCCTTTATAATTGAGGTTTAAGGTCCCACTGGCGTAGAGTGTTTCGGGTTTGATGACCGTCGCGTAATGTCGAATTTTAGTGTTAATGCTCGTGCATTTTTTGTTGTAGATGTTTGCGGTTTTCCCATATGCTTTCCGCATTTTGAGTTCACGAGTTCTTTGTGCTATTCTTTCTGTGCCTGTAGGTTCAATAATTTCACCTAAGTATTTGAAATGATTAACCTTGTTGATTGAACCGTATTTTGTTACCAAAGTTTGGGTTTCAATGTGTTTTGTAGCCATGAATGCAGTTTTTGTGAAGGAGATTTGCAACCCTACTTTCCCAGCACATTCTTTGAGGACTTCAATCTGGTGAATTGCCGTTCGTTCATCTCCGGAGAGGATTGCCAAATCATCAGCAAAAGCTAAGCATGTAACATTGATATGATCCTTGTGTCTTCCTAACACGACAGGTTTCCATATGTTGCGACTTTTTAATTCTTTTTGCCATTCTTTGATGATCTTATCGAGAACGATGTTGAACAGCAATGGAGAAAGTCCATCACCCTGCCGAACATCAGTTTTAATGGGAAAAGGTTGGGAGATCTCTCCAATGAATTTGACCTTGGAAATTGTGTCGGTTAAGGTTTGTTGGATGAGTCGTCTCGTCTTCGGATCGAGATGGTTTTCTTCGAGTACATTAAAAAGAGATTTTCGATCAATGGAGTCATAAGCCTTCTGAAAGTCGACAAATGTACAGATGGTTGGGAGATTTCGTGTGGCTCGAAGTTTCAAGGTGGATTTCAGATTAAAGATTTGTTCGACGGCTGATCTGTTTGGTCTGAAGCCAGCCTGATATTCACCGATGAGTGGCTTGAGTTGTTCTTGCGTGCGTTGTAAAAGACAGGCGGAGAGGATTTTATAAGCGATGGGTAAGAGGGAAATTCCTCTGTAGTTATTTACATCAGATTTATCTCCTTTCTTGTGGAGTGGGTGGATGAGTGCGCATTTCCATTCGTCCGGTAGTTTTTCACTTCGACAAATGTCCTGAATGATCTGTGTGATTTCCTGTAGTGATCGTGGTCTTAGATTTTTCAATAGTTCTGCGATGATTCCGTCTTCTCCTGATGTCTTTCCGTTCTTGAGTTTTTTGATGTGGTGATGGATTTCTTCTTGCGTTGGTGGTTTGGCTTCGGGTCGTATGTGTTCTGGGACTGTGTGTATAAATCACTCAGGTGGTTCAGGACAATTGAGGAGGTCAGAAAAATAACGTGCTAGTTCTTCACAGTTTTCTTGGTTAGTGAGTGCGAGACTTCCGTCTTGTTTCTTGAAAGTCAAATTTTGCGTTGTGTAACCTTTAATTCTGTTCCCGAAGGTTTTATAAAAATCTCGACTGTTGTGATTCCTGAAGTCATCCTCGATTGACTGAAGTTGCTTAGTTATAAAATTACGTTTAGTTGTCCTGATAATTTTGGTTGCCTGTTTGCGGACGCCGAGAAAGTGTTGTAAAGTTTCTGGAGATTTGTGGCTATTGTATTTTTGGAATGTGATTCGGCGATCAATAATGACTTGATCACAGTTGGAATCCCACCAGGGGTGTTTTGCTTTCTTTTTTAGTGGAATCAGTTCTTTGGCTTTTCTGATAATTTTGCTGCAGAAGTCCGTCCAATTGTTCACTGGTTCTTTATCCCATTCTTCTGCGATTTTTGTTTCTTGAATTTTGGATGTGTCAAATTTTGGGATGTAATATATTTTTTATGAATCCTCTTAGGTGAAAATTTCATTTTGATTCTTGTGAGATAATGGTCTGAATCAATGTTTGCCCCTCGTCGGACTTGAACGTCATGAATGGTTCTATAGTGTGCATGGGAGATGGCAACATGATCAATTTGGTATTCACCGAGATGTTGAATGGGAGATCGCCAAGTTTTCTGTTTGTGTGCAGGTTTCCTGAAATGCGTAGACATAACTTTGAGATTGAATTGATGACAAATGTCTACCAATCGTGTGCCATTGCTGTTTGTATTTTGGTGTGCAGAATTTTTGCCAATGATTTTTCGATAGATTTCTTCTTTGCCAAGTTGGGCATTGAAATCTCCCATCAGGATTTTTACGTCATCTTGATGAATGTTACTCATAATTTTTTCCAGTTTTTTCCAAAATTTTTCAACATTTTCAGGATTATTATTATTATTATTATTATTATTATTATTATTATTATTATTGTTATCACATTCATTTCACCACTTAAGTGGGACATATCAACATATCGTCGGCTTGTTTGCAAGACGGTATGGCTAATTCTCTTAAGGTGGCACATTGAGAAACGAACGAACAATGGAACAGGTCTCCAAGATGACGGCCTTCTGCATGGTGATATGTAGACCAGGATGTATTCCCAATATTTCCAGATTGCGAGCCAACGATTTAGGGACGATGCCGGTAGAAGAAATGACTATGGGCAGAACCACTACAGTTTCCTGTCTCCACATTTGCCGTATTTCCTCAGCCAAGGGCAGATATTTGGTGATCTTATCACAGCAGGTTTGTTGCAGATTATGGGAATTGGGCACTGCAATATCAATGAGGAAGATTCTCTTCTGCACCTTGTCCACAAAAACGATATCTGGCCGGTTTGCTGGTATGGTTTTATCAGTAATAACTGATCGGTCCCATAACAACTTGTGACTATTATTATTATTATTATTATGATTTACATTCGAATTGAGCCACTATGGATTTCGAGTCAACAATCAATACAATGTTTAGTGTTAGGTCTTGTTCGTCCACCAGCTTTGATGTCCCGCCAGTATCAAAGGAAAGGAAGCTTGTAGTTTAACGTGACCGTTAATCTTGAGATCATGAGCCACGGGACCTCCTTTTAACCACAGGGCATTTCACTTCTAAAATCTCACATGCATTGACCGGGAATCGACCTTGGTGAGAGGCATACAGCTAGACCGCTGAGCCACCACGATCCCCCAAATCCCCCCCGCCAGTATCACTTGAGCCCATCATCACTCGGTGACTTATTCCGTCCGATCTTCTGAAAGAAGTCCCCAACCCCGACCTTAAAACATCGGAAGTTTTTGACCATTTGCATAAATTAATTCCTGTGCATAATTTTGTCCTCCGGAATATCGATCTTCATCATATCACTATTGTTATCATCATTATGCTTGCCACGGTGGGTGAGTGGTTATCGTGTCGGACTACCAACCCCAAGCTTGCAGGTTCACTCCTGGCCATGGTAAGTGATTTTTGAAAGGCGACAAAAATCTCGGCACGCATATGTCATACGTTGTTGGCATGTTAAAGAACCCATTTGAATTCAGTAGGCCGTGTTCATAATGACAAAATTAATATCGGGATATTCCGCCAACACAAAGTTCCTCCTTTCTCTACTAGAAAGCGCTTTACTGTCAAGGAGCTTAGATATCTAACCACCTAGACTTTCATAGCGCTCCAAGGAACGACAAAACTCAACTTGCCAGCTGCCCTCTGGGCGTCAAATAACAAAGATTGCACCCGGCACTCGAGGCAATACGATATTATTATTTATCATAATTTGTATTATTATCATTAATAAGCAAATCTTCTGGCCTTTTGCAGTGTCTATTACAGGGTTTCATCTAGGCGTATTAGGTGTCTGCTGGGTTAGTATGATGAGAAATACAAAAAAATATGCATGTATGACAAATGTATAACGGTACAGGAGACGGTATCCTATACATAGTTAAAGTCTCGGATGGCCTCTCAGTATCAATTAGGGTAAGAATAAGATTATGGCAGTACATAATTAACAACCATTATTACTGTTTTCTATATATTTTATCTTCTTCTTCTTCAAGTGCCTCGTCCTCCAAGGGCATTGGCGATCAGTAGCATGATCTGCTGTTTGTCCATAGCTGTTCTAAACAGTGCCACTGTATTAAGTCCAAACCACTGGCTTAAGTTCTTTAGCCAGGATATTCGTCTGCGTCCTGGACCCCTAATGCCATCAATCTTCCTTTGGAAAACTAATTGCAAGAGGTGGTATTTGTTGTTGCGCATGAAATGACCAAAGTATTCTAGTTTTCTCCTTTTGATGATACTGAGAATTTCCAAGTCTTTGTTCATACGCCGCAGTACTTCCACATTTGTGAATTTAGCTGTCCATGATATCCTTAAAATCCTGCGATACGTCCACATTTCAAATGCTATCAGTTTCTTACCTAAAACCTCAGTAAGTGTCCATGATTCAACTCCATAGAGCAGGACACTAAAAACGTAGAATCGAAGCAGTCGGGCGCGTAATGGCAGACTTAAATCACGGCTGGTCAAAACGTTTCTCATTTTCATGAAAGAACTTCTGGCCTGCTCAATTCTACAGCGAATTTCTTGACTTAAGTCCCAGCTATCATTGATTTGATATCCTAAATATTTATATGATGAAACCCTTTCAATTTTTTCATTACCAAGTGTAAGAATGCCCTGAATTTCATCTTTCTTTCTACTAACAACCATCCACTTTGGTTTTCTTTACATTTAAATGTAATCCCATGGCATTACTCTCTTCAGAAGTAGAATCCAGTGGTGTTTGTAGATCATCCATACTTGTTGCAAGGATGACAGTGTCATCAGCATACCGGATGTTATTAATGATATATCCATTTACCACTACTCCTTGAGACTTTCCATCAAGAGCATCTTGGAAAATCTTTTCAGAATAGATGTTGAAGAGGAGTGGAGAAAGAATGCAACCTTGGCGAACTCCCTTCATTATCGATACTTCTTCAGACAGCTGACCATCAACACTTAGAGCAGCACGTTGATTCCAGTGCAGATTTCCAATTAATCGGATATTAAATTATTTGTAGGTTCCAGTGACTTATTGTTAAAGTTCATGTTATGATTTATTAAACTTACTCAGTAGGATTTTGGTATTAGGCTATTAGGGAATCGCTGTAACTAATAATCACATGTATCAGCTGGTGTTTGCAATAAACAATACTCTCTCCCCAATCTCCGACTTTCCAAGATTCGTAGCGGAAGGTATTCTTACTCTTTTTCTCATTCTTATTTTTATTTTCCTCTTATTTTCTTATTTTCTTCTTATCTTATTATTTTTCTCTCTTCTTTCTTTTATCTCCTTATTTTCTTTTTGTATTTATTTTTATTTTTCTGATTCATTTTCTTCTTTATTCTTTTCCTTGTGCTTATTTCCTTATTCCTATTTATCTTTCCCTTTTTCTTATTTTCTTTTTCTCTTTTTAATACAGGGGCAGATTATCCCCTTAAAACAACAAAAACTATCTTATTTTTATTCTTGCTTTTTCTTTCTTGTTATTTTCTTTTCTTTTTCTTTTCTTATTCTTATTATTATTTCCTTTTTATTTTCTTCTTTGTCTTTCTCTTTTTCTTTTTATTCTTTTGTTTTATTTTTATTTTTATTCTGTTTCTTATTCTTATTATTTTATGTTTATTCTTCTTCTCCCTAGTATTCTTATGCTTATTCATTTTTTTCCCTTTTTCTTTTTTCTTATTTGTTATTCTTATTCTTTTTTCTCTCTTTTTCTTTTTTCTCTTTTTCTTTTTGTTATTCTAGTTTAAGGTGTGAAAGATCTAATAAAAATATTATATTTGGAAAATTAAATTGTTATTCTTTTAAAAGAAAATCGGTACTTACTATAAAGAAACGAGCTTCGTAGAAAACCTCAGAAAGCCATTTCAAAAGATGGCCGACGGTAGGTTGGTACCAACACGTCTTCCGAGTTCGGAGATAACCTAGCCTCATGATCTTGCACTTAAACACACGTAAGCTGTCTGGATCAGTCATTTAATCTCTTGCGTAACATTCACAAATTAAAATGGCATACACAAGCATTAGATGTTTTTTGTTCTTAGCAACTTCAGGTAGCCTATCTTGTTTGTTTGGCAAAGAGATTGGAACAACTCACTGGCTGTGAATGCGTAGCCTACGCAACGAGACTCAATTAAGAGCACGAGATCGTAAGGTGACCACATTTCACTGATGCAGACATGTCTCTTGGATTGTAAACAACAAACACTACAAATCGCGCCAGATGAAACATTCCGCGCATGCCCATAAATCTTCAGTGAAACATGCAGACTGATTTCACACCAGGTCATCAGTGATTCACGTGCTCCCTCTGGTCTACGAGGGGCGTTCCGAATATAAGTTTCGTCATCTAGTTCCACAGAGAAAGATGAATCTACAGATAAATTAAGAGAAAACTAAGTATATGCCCGTAACCAAGAAAGAATAATGTATGATGATGATGATAATTGTTGGTATAAGGGGCCTAACATCTAGGTTATCGGCTCCTAATGGTTTGGGTGATCGTGAAGATGAAAATGAAATGCAAACTATAACTAAAAACTAACTACTAACTTATATACTAGAAGAAGAAATGGAAAACAAAAGGAGAATAAGGCAAATAAAGGACAGGAGGAAAAGAAATGCCCTAAACCCTCGAAGAAGGCGGATTGATGGACCTGGAAGGAAGGAGAGCCATAAAAGGCAGATAGGAAAGGGAAAGAGGAGAGGGTCCGCCTCCACAGGTAATGGATAAAAGGAGGAAAACCGGACCAATCTCAGGAATCCCTCGGGGTCGCCAACTCCCGAACTCTCCAGCCGTGAGCCCCTGAGGGTGTAGCAATATCTAGGGTGCACCAGAAGAGGTGGGGCTACATACACCCTGCCTCCTTAAGGGCCTTGAGCACAAGGCAGGAGGTAAAAGGAAATGAAAAAGAAGGCTGACCCCTTGCAGAAGGAGGGTATCAGAAAAGATGAGACAAGGGCCAAGTAAGGCGGGAAAGGAAGAGACTCCCTAGGCCTCGGATACCCTAATACCGTCGAGATCGGAAGAGAACAAGAGTTGACCAAGTGAGGTCGACAGGAAAGAAGACGGAGAGGAGCCCGGCACAAGTAAGTGGAAGCAATGCCGGACTCAGCTGGGTCCCCATGGTCGCCAACCCACGTCCCACTAGATGTGAGCCCCTGGGGGGTCAAGAAAGAATACCCTAGTGGCTCCACATACATAGAAATTGATTCGTATAAGTTTACTGTCTGCTAACAAGTGTTATCATGGCCTCAGAAAGCATCTGAAGTCCAAGCTGTTGTTCAGGAAATCTAAAGTCCTAATGTATAAAGTTTTAGTAAAGCCTGTATTAACATATGGTGCTTAGACCTGGACACTCTCAAAATCTAATGAAAGACAACTTGGTATATATGAAAGAAAGATTTTGAGGGAAATTTTTGGGCCATTAGAGGAAAACGGTGAATGGATATAACCATGAACTCTATGATTTATATAATGAACCAGATATTGTAAAATGTATAAAGATCAGAAGGTTGGAGTGGGCAGGACATGTGCTGCGTCCAATGACAGAATGATAAAGAGGATATTGAATGCAACGCCAGAAGGAACCAGGAAAGTCGGAAGACCAAAGCTAAGGTGGGAAGATGGAGTGAGAGAGGATTTAAAGACAATTGGAGTCAAGAATTGGAGGAGCTCAGCTCTTAACAGGAAAGAATGGGGAAACTTCTTCAGAAGGCCAAGGCCCACAGAGGGCTGTCGTGCCAGTGATGATGATGATGATGATCTACAGTGAGTCTCTCTCACGACTCGGCCGGCCGGCGTGCCCAGCTTATCTGTCTCCCGTTGACTCATCACTCCCCGCTCGGCATAACATAGCACTTCGCTCACTTTATCCGTGCATGACATGAGATAACAATTAAAATTAATAAAATAAGCTGCTACTACCTTATGACAGGAGATGTTCTAAATGTTCTCCTCCTACATCCACACATTTCCGGCATCGTCTTAGGAAACTCCGATTCACATGCATATGTTCGTCCTTCGTAATTGAGGCTATTTATCTCCGGATATGTTAATATTTTTCTCGGACGAAGCTTGGTTCCATTTACACGGGTATGGTTCGACGACGCAGAATAACAGATATTGGAGTAGATAAACCCCCCATCGCATATACGAAATTCCTCTACATAACGAATGGGTCGGAGTATGGTGCGCAGTGAATGGACACATTATTATAGGGCCTATCCTTTTTCGAGGCACACTTAATCCACAAGGTACAGGGATAATATACTCGAACCATTTTTGTCGAACTGGCTAACACTAACTCTCGAAATGGATATATTCAGCAAGACAGCTCATGGCACATTAAACTTAATTGAGGAAATTTTTGAATACCGTGTAATTAGTACGGACTTATGGCTGTCACGGTCCCCGTATTTAACTGTTTGTGACTTTTATTTATATGGGTGCTTAAAGAGTAAAGTGTATGCAAGAAACCACCACACGTTGGGCGAACTGAAAGAACATGTCCGGAGAGATATAAAGCCTCAATTACGGAAGACGAACTTATGCGTGTGAATCGGAGTTTCCTAAGACGATGCCGGAAATGTGTGGATGTAGGAGGAGAACATTTAGAACATCTCCTGACATAAGGTAGTAGCAGCTTATTTTATTAATTTTAATTGTCATCTCATGTCATGCACAGATAACGTTAGCGAAGTGCTATGATATGCCGAGCGGGGAGTGATGAGTCAACGGGAGACAGATAAGCTGGGCGCGCCGGCCGGCCGAGTCGTGAGAGAGACTCATTGTATATAGTTCTACAGAGAAGTTGCTTTACAAATTGAGGAAACACATTGTCAGGACGATACACAAACGTCTGGCTATTTTTCCACACAGTCACCATCGACATTGATAGATCTGTCGTAGGGTGAAATCGATTTCAAGAAACCCTCCTGGTAACATTCGATGTCCAGCCCACTTTGATTTTTTCCGGACGGGTGAGTTGGGATGTTTCCATGTAATTGAGAAGACCTTGATCTCCGGGGTAAAGTGACACACCCATGTCTCATTCACTGTGATGAACCTGTACGGGAAGTCTTTGAACTCACGCTTGTATCACCTCGAGTGTTCGAGGATTATTGCCATCCTTGCAATCTTGTGATCAGGGATGAACTGTCTCAGCAACAATCTTGCTGACACCTTCCGATATCCCAGCATTTCATGAATCAAGAGGAAGGATTGAGCCATCGCCGTCTATAATTCTCAAGCCGTGCTGTTGGCAGAATTGGCAACGTTTAGTAGAGTCCGTTAGTTCTATAAAAGCTTAAGACCACATGCTAAGTTTTATTCATAAATATCGTTTATTTTGATATGACAGCATATAAAAGCAGTTCGTACTATTTCAACACCCGTGAAATTCATCGTGGTAAATCAGACCTGCTGAAAGTTGAAGAAGTGAGTATTTCCCGTATTAAGTTGCACGTGAATTTAACCAACAAATTCTTCACTAATATTTCATTAAACTATTTCAGATGCCTAGGAAGTGTTATGTGCCTGACTGTAAGTCTAATTATGGCAACACTATTAAAATAACTGATTATATCCCTGCGTTTTGATCACTACAGCGTGGTGGACTTTCAGTGCCTAGTAATTTAGCTTTGGTATACGAGGTACGTCCAGAAAGTAAGTTCCGTTTGGTAATAACATTAAATTGTGTACAGATACAGAAAAATTATTTATTGAACAAAATTCTACAACCCTTAAACTACTCTTCCGCATAACTGCCGAAATGTTGCAGGCATTTGTCGTAGCGTGGCACGAGTTTTTGTATACCTTCTTCATAGACGTGTGTCTTCAACTAGTTGTACGTTCCGCTGCAGCGCAGTTCCGCATATGCACGGTAGACGCTCTGTATCAAGGAGAAGAAACGTGCGCCATTTGGAGAGCGCTGTCAGCCACGTAGGCGTTATTGTGCATGTTTACTCGTACAATGTCGGTGTTGATTGAAAATCCCGCCGCTTGTGAAATCAGATCTGTGATTCGTTTTCTGAATGCTAGGAAAGTGAAACAATTGAAATTTATCGGCAAATTTGCGAAGTGTATGGACAAAATGCGATGAGTGATTCAATGGTGAGAAGATGGGTCCGACAGTTCAATGAAGGACGTAGTGAAGTGCACGATGAAGAACGAAGTGGGCGTCCATCTTTGGTTACAGAAGAACTGGTTCACGCGATTGATGACAAGATCCGGGAAAACCGCAGGTTTACAATTAGTGCTCTCGCTATGGAATTTCCCCAAATCTCACGATCACTAATTCATGAAATTGTTACCGAAAAACTGAACTTTCGTAAACTTTGCCGACGTTTGGTAACAAAGATTCTTACGGAGCAACACAAAACAAAACGGATGAGTAGTGCACTTCAGTTTTTGACCCGTTACAATGAAGGCGGCGAAGAATTTCTGACACAGATAGTCACAGGAGATGAAACTTGGGTTTCTTACGACACCCCTGAAAGTAAGCGGCAATCAATGGAATGGAGGCACACTTCATCCCCAGCAAAGGTTAAGCCGAAACAAATCTTGACACCTCGGAAAATGATGTGCACAGTGTTCTGGGACTGGAAAGGCATCTTACTCATTGATTTCTTACCGCGTGGTCAAACAATCAACGCAGCTGCTTTCTGCGAGACACTTAGGATATTGCGCCGCGCAATACAGAATAAGTGCGGAGGGTTGCTGTCAAAAGGTGTTGTTTTTCTTCACGACAACGCACGACCACACACTGCAAATGTGACGAAAAACCTCCTACAGGGATTTGGCTGGGACGTGTTTGAGTACCATCCGTACAGCCCTGACCTCGCTCCTAGCGACTTTCATCTGTTCACACATCTCAAGTCTTTCCTTGGCGGTCAACACTTCAACAATGACGACGAGCTGAAATAAGATGTTTCCAACTGGTTGAAGACACAGGCGGCAAACTTTTATGAAGAAGGTATCCAAAAACTTGTGCCACGCTACGACAAATGCCTGCAACATTTCGGCAGTTATGTAGAAAAAGTAGTTTAAGGGTTGTAGAATTTTGTGCAATAAATAATTTTTCTGTATCTGTACACAATTTAATGTTATTACCAAACGGAACTTACTTTCTGGACGTGCCTCGTATATCTCCATGTGGCCTCTATATTCCAGTACATTATGAACTGTACTCAGTTGGCGAGTGCCTTTAGGTAGATTTCATTAGAAAGCTACCTATTTTTAAATTAAGTGACCAGTGGCGCATTATTGCTAGACTGTCAGCATTAAGCTTGGAGGCTTATTGTGACTATGATGAGTGCATGTGTGAACAATAAGTGAAGATTTTTTTAAAATCAAAGGCAGTCTCTAAGTTCGTAAGAATAGTCTTAAATATTTTTTTCTGAGCGCGTCTAGGGCGGCAGTGAGCATAACAGAAATAAAAGGAAATTTCAGACATTGGGATATTGAGGTACAGTACAGCCTTTTGTTATTACCTTATCGGGAATCGACAGTACAAAGCATGATAATATCACATCTATTCGTCATGATAATATGTATCCTTTATTTGTGATACTTGTGTGTAGATTTAGCGGACGTTATGTTCTGTTGTATTTGGATCTTGAAAAGGCCTTCGACAGGGTACCTCGTGATCTAATATGGTATGCACTACGACAGCATGGGGTACCAGAAGCATATGTTCAATGGGTTCAGCTTCTTTATCGGAATGTCACCAGCTATGTCCGATGTGCTTCAGGAAACTCCGCAACTTTTCCCATCAGAGTTGGTGTTCATCAGGGGTCAGCTTTGTCCCCGCTCCTGTTCATCATCTGTCTTGACACCATCGCAGCCGAACTACTGCAACCACATCCCTGAACCTTGCTCTATGCTGACGATATCATTGTAGCCTGCAAGTCTCGCCAAGAATTGGAACAACATGTTCAATGTTGGAAAACTGCACTAGACACCCATGGCCTACGACTTAATATTGGGAAGACAGAGTATATGGAGTGTGGAGTACCAAGTGAAGGATCTATTCACATTGATGGCACTGAACTCCGAAAATCATCTGCATTCAAATACTTGGGTACGCTAATCTGTTCAGATGGCCGAACACTCCCAGATGTCCGAAACTGAGTCAACGCTGCATGGCTGAAATGGCGCCAAGTTACTGGAGTCCTTTTGACCGGAATGTGCCACTATATCTGAAGTCGAAAATTTACAGAACCATCGTTCGACCAGTAGCACTGTACGGTACTGAATGCTGGCCAGTAACGAAGAGATATGAACAACAACTACATGTCATGGAGATGAAGATTGTTAGGTTCACTTCTCAATAAATCACATAGACTCCTCTAGAATGCATATTTTATTATTTGGTGTGGAAAGATTCACAATTCACACGACACACACCATATTGTTTTTTGACACTGAACTTCACTGATATCAAAGACTATGTCAAAGATACTGCACTACACTCTTGTGCTTACTGCCAACACAACATTCTCCCACCTTGAGTTGTGGAAACAACTCAACAAAACAATAAAATAACATAACACACATATTTTCACAAAATAAATGAACACAGAAATAAATAAGTCACTCAAAATATCTCTTTGGTTTAACCACCACTCTCCCACTACTGGTTTTGATGAGATCAGAAGTATTAGTAGATGGTTTAACCGTCTTTGGATTTTTCTCCTTCTTCTCATTTTCATTCTGCTCAACTTGCAGTCTTAAAGCATGATCTTCTCCAGATGTCACTTCAAGTGGATACACCCTCTGTACTGGCCTCAGTAGCTCTCCTTTTGTAGTCGCCAAGCGAACAACTCTCACGACACCACCTTTGCCAGGGATGACCTCCGTCACTCTTGCCAGCGGCCAGTCTAGTCTCTTCGTGTTGTCACTGGCTACCAGTACTACTTCACCTACGCAGGGTTTGTGATGACTTTTCCTAATGTGGTTCTTCTGTATTAGCTGTCCAAGATATTCATTCCTGAATCTTACCCTTAATGTTTCCTTTACTTTCTGTCTGTACCTGAATCTTCTGTCAAGTTTTATGTCCTCTATCATGTCGATATCGGGCATTCCAATCTCCTTGACTTCCTGTAGGAACATTGCAGGGGTGATAGCCAACAAGTCTTCTCCATCATTGGACAGGTAAGTAAGTGGTCGTGAATTCATGACAGCTTCAATGTCACACAGAACAGTCATCATTTCTTGGTACGACAGACATGACTTTCCCAGAACTTTCCTGAGCATTTGTTTGAGGACACCAATCAGCCTCTCCCACCATCCTCCCCACCATGCTGCAGTGGGAGGATTGAATTTCCATTTTATTTGGTGTACAGAACTATATTCAGCAATTTTATCCCACTGAATTGTCTCCAACAAATTGCAGGTGCCTTGAAAGTTTGTCCCATTGTCACTATAGACAATCATTGGCCTTCCACGTCTGGACACGAAGCGCCGAAAAGCTTCGAGGAATGTTGCAGTAGCCAAAGATGTTACTAGCTCCAGGTGTACTGCACGAAAAACCGCACACGTGAATAGACAGACCCAGGCTTTCTCTCCACCTTTCAAAATCAGAGGCCCTGCAAAGTCGACCCCTGTTATTTCAAAAATTGAGGCTTCTCTTACTCTGTCTATGGGGAGATGAGTTTGTTCTGCTTCAAGATGTTTTCCATGGTACCTCCTGCAGACAACACATGTTTTAATTGCACCCTTCACCGTTCTCCTTCCTCCAAGGATCCAATATTTCTGTCTGAGCCCACTGAGCAGAATCTGGGTTCCAGCATGACATAAGTCTTTGTGCTTCTCCCTAATGAGAGCGTGAACTGCTGTATGCTTCGCAGGAAGGATAGCAGGACAACGGAAAGCATAATCATCTTTGCGTGATATAATTTTTGTTTTCAGTCTCATCACTCCCTCATCATCCATGAAAACACTTAGTGAGTTGAATCTTTCATCCTTTTCACCAACAAAACACTCCTTTTGTATGAACTTCATCACGACTTTTTCTGCTTCTGTGGTTTCTTCAATGGATAGTTCGGTAGTTCTTCTATTATTTTCTGTCGACAATTATACAGAAACCTCAAGATCCATCCTATCATACGAACTGTTCTACGGAAACTTGAGAAATAGTCAAGGTGCCATTCTTGGGTATTGGACTTGTCTTCTAACACCGTCATAGTGTTGACTTTCTTTTTTCTTTCTTGGAAGACTTCATCATCGTTTGTTGAAATTTCGGGGCTAGGCCATTGTGTAGTGGATTGTTTTAGCCATTTTGGCCCTTCCCACCATCTCTGTTGAAGTAACTGTTTTGTGCTACATCCCCTTGATGCCAGGTCAGCCGGATTCATGGTTCCTGGAACATGACGCCACTGTTCTATTCTGGACAGTCTTCGAATTTCTTGCACTCTGTTCCAAACGAAGGTCCCCCAAGGTTCGTCTAACTTGATCCAGGACAACACAGTCGATGAGTCACTCCAATAATAAGTAACGATTTCTTTTGCAGTTAATGTTGGCAGTACTGACGTCACTAGTCGAACCCCTATTGTATCTGCTAATAATTCCAGGCGTGGTATGGTGATACTCTTCTTGGGTGCCACTCTTGTCTTGGCTTGTACAAATCGTAGCTCTATATTGTCAACCCTTTGTATTCGCAAGAATATAACTGCAGCATACGCAGTTTGACTGGCGTCGCAGAACACGTGAAGAGATATATCTTCAACCGACTGGACACTACCGATCAAACATCTAGGAATCTTAATCTCAGACAGCTGAGGTAGTTCTGCCAACCACTTCATGAATCTTCTCTTTGTTGTTTAGTCTACTCTGGTGTCCTAACCCAAGTCAGTGGCCCATAGTTCTTGCAAGATTAATTTTGGACAGAGAAATACCGGACATGAGAAGCCAATAGGGTCAAACACCTTATGTGCAGCTCCTAGTATAGCTCTTTTGGTGATTACATCATATTTGAAATCGTTAACATGAGTTAGATTCAGTTCAATGGTATCTTCTCCTTTATTCCAAATGAGCCCTAGCACATGAGTAAGATTTTCAGCTGTACCATCCTGAGAATACTCCCACCCTCGGAGATTGAAAGATGCCTTATCCATTATTATGCTTGCCTCTCGCATGAATGAATGAAGGTCATTTCTGTTGTTAACACTAATAGCACAGTTATCCACATAAAAACATTCTTCCAATCTTTCTATTGTTGAAGTTGAGTAGGAACTATTATCGACTGTTTGTCTCTTCAACTCGTTCAAGTGGAGTTTGATGGTTGCCGACAATAGGAACGGAGAACATGCAAGTCCAAAGACAACTCTATTGTGACGGAACACTTCTACCTTCCCTGTACTTTCCTCCTCCCACCAAAGGAATCTCAGAAAATCACGGTCTCTAGGATTGACACTTATTTGAAGAAATGCTTTTTCTACATCGGCCGTCACACCGATCTGATTTTCTCTGAACTTCAGTAGCGAACTAGGGATCAACTCTATGAAGTTAGGCCCTTTTTCAATACATTCGTTCAGAGATGGAGCGTTTCTCTGCTTCGCCGAGGCATCAAAAACAGGCCTGATCTTGGTGGTGCTGTTTTCTTTGAAGACAGGTCGGTGAGGTAGATAGTGTCCACTATTCTTCAGTTCTTCTTCAGGTACCCTCTCGATGATTCCTTGCTCCAACCAACTTCGTAAGACATTATCATACTCCTGATAATGTTGTTCAGCTTGTAGTTTCTTTGTAGTGATTTCTAATCTGTGCTGAGCAATTTCTCTGTTGTCAGGGAGAGGTGGATGTTGTTCACTCCAAGGCAGACACACTTCATATCTGTTATCTTCATTCAGTCGTGCAGTCTCAAGGAAGTTATTTCTAACATGCTCATTCCTCTCGACGATAGATTCTTTCACAACAGGGTCAGTAATTCCAAGAATTTCTAAGTCCCAGAGATCAGAAATTCTTGTATGTTGGGAAAACAATGATGACACTAATAATGATGCCGAATCCCTTTGGGCCTTGTTACCTATGACTTTTCCCATTAGTGTCCACCCTAGGGAAGTCTCCACCAAAACTAGGCCACATTTTAGTTGATGTTTCCTCCCAGTGAGCAGTTCACCCGCCTTATCGGCCCCAATCAGAATCTGCACAGGCCCTCTCTCTCGTACATCAGTTAAACATATTTTCAGATCCCTTATCTCCTCACTCCAAGAACCATTCTTAATATATGGGACATCTTCACAAATAATATCTTGGCTTAAAACTTCCAGCTCCTTGGAATAGTTTCCCTCCAATCGCTTTAAACTTATTCTGTAACAGTCGTGTTTTGCTTCTCGAGAACGTACTCCACCAAACAAGGAATGTATTAACGTTTCCTTCCTGATTGACTGATACCCCATTTCTTCGGCTAGGTCACGTGCAATGTAGGATTTAGTAGACCCAGTATCAATGACAGCTCGTACAGTTTTTTGTTTACCCTTTCCTTTAACGACAACTGCCAGGGTTTGCAAGTGCACCTCATGAGAACAAGACACATTAGCTAAAGCCTTATCCACATTATTGCCATCCTGGTGAACCAAATTCCTGTCTCCCTCGTAATTCTGTTTGGACACACTTTCATTTTCTTTGTCACAGAGCTTATAACACATTAATACCACATGTTTACCACCACAAACAATGCACCTGACAATCGATTTACAAGCTCTACTTGCATGGCCCTTCTTTAAACAATTGAAGCAACAGTGTTTATCAGTTAAGATTTTCCTTTTCTCCCCTACAGTCATTTTTTGAGCTTTAATGCACTCTGGGCTCGAATGAGGTTTAAGACAAAAAACACACTCCTGTCTCTTAGAAACATCAGCAAACAAAGCAGAAGCAGTAGGTATATTTGGTTCAATGACATCCCTTGGTTTCTTGTCTCCCTTAATCTTAGATCCTTGGAATGTGCTAATACTAAACCCTTTCATAGCCAATGAAATTCTTTCTTCACTTACTACTTCATTTTGAAGAAAAGCCATGAGCTGCTGCAAACGATCTTTGGATACCGAATCACACCTGAAGGAAGTATTCCTCTGCCATGCTCTTAATAGGTCTTCTGGCAAAGATGATTCAATTAGGGGATACAGCATTGCAGTACATTTTTCTGTAGTAACGCCTAAACTTTCCAGCGATCTGAGATGTGACTCTAATTTATCATACAAGCTACTCAGTGTTGGCCTTTCTTTGGAATTGACTGCATTCGTCAATACTAGTTTGAGCAATTCACGAACATAAACTTCCACCTGCAAGTCCTCTCTACCAAATCGAGCTTGAAGACTCTCTATAGCTTTGTCATAATTCTCGGCAGTGGGTGGAAAACTAGTAACTAATTCATATGCTCTGGAACCTTCTGTCATAGCCTGAATTAAATATTGGAATTTATCTTCCTTCCCAATGTCCTCATCCTCGTGAATTTTACGGAACTGGCTCCAAAAATATAACCAATCAATTATTTCACCAGAAAATTTCTTGAATTCTATTCTTGGAAGTATATATTTCTTTTTATCACAAACATTGTCATTCACTACACTTTGTGGAGGGGTCATGGAAACAACGGGATTCATAAAACGTGTTGCTTTTGTTCTACAGCTAAGGAATTTGTGTTTGTAATCATCAGCTGATTCACATTCTGTTTCTATTTCGTCATCCTCACACTCGTCGTCTAACATCTGTTGAAATATTAATCCATCTAAATTAGAGATATCATCATACTTTTCTTGAAGGATTTCAAGTTGCACTTGCACTTTTTCAGTTTCAGTTTGATCATCTTCTAACAACGCCATTAGTTGATTGTGTGAGCGCGTAAATAACCGCCGCTTTACGGTTCTTTCTTTAGCGAGTCTTTCCATCTTCTTTATTCACGGGAGCCTTTTACTATGAATGAATCGTGTCACTGGTCGCCATAAAATGTTAGGTTCACTTCTCAATAAATCACATAGACTCCTCTAGAATGCATATTTTATTATTTGGTGTGGAAAGATTCACAATTCACACGACACACACCATATTGTTTTTTGACACTGAACTTCACTGATATCAAAGACTATGTCAAAGATACTGCACTACACTCTTGTGCTTACTGCCAACACAACAAAGATGATTCGCTGGGCACAGGGACTTACTAGACTGGACCGCATCAGGAATGACAATGTTCGAGCTACATTTGGTGTGGCTCCAATCCATGAAAAAATGCGGGAGAGCCGTCTGCGTTGGTATGGCCATGTACTGCGTAGCAATCACTCTTCAGTCGCGAGAACTGCACTTGACATCAGTCCAGAAGGCCGACGACCACGAGGGCGACCGAGAAAGCGCTGGCTGGATACAATGCGGGAGGACATGCAACTAGTGAATGCCACAACTAGAGACGCTCAAGATCGAGGAGTATGGAAGAAAAAGTGCAGAAAAGCAGACCCTGCAATAAAGCGGGATTATTGCTAGGAAGATGATGATGATGTTCTGTTGTATTTTCGGAAACATTTGGCGTCAAAACCTATGTGTTTACGCAGTGTTAGAAATTGCAATGTGCTTGCGCTAGGCCTCCCAGATGACAGTTGGGCGGTGTTGCCAAACCTTATGACACGGCTTGAGAATTGTAGACGGCGATGGTTGAGCACGTCCAACACCCAATGTGAATCCACAGTATGGTAATGTTACATTGTTAATAACTTATATCACAGTATAGATATGGGATTGTTAGCACCTGATTTCAAAATTACAACCAATTGTAAATTCCTGATGCAAGAAACAAGTTAGATTGAGTCATAGAAAATAAGTGCTGTTAGGATAGGCCCTGTTTATGTCACCTTGAGGGTGGCCTGTGCATTGATTACAGTTAGAGATAGGTTACATTGTGCTTTGTCATCCACGAGCAGTTTAGGGCGTGATCTGTTGAATAGCCAAGAGTGATGTGGGATTTTCTCAGGCATCTACCATAAACCTTTTCAAAGCGGTGAACAACGAGAAAATGGCCAAGAATAGATCTTATTCTCGACGTCAAAATACTGCAATTTAGCCCTGTTTGTGTGTTTCAACGTCCTAGTAAATGTACCGGCAATGTTCCACTTTGTTCATTCGCAAAATGCCAGCTACATAGGCCGGATTCGAACAAGCGGAGCGATAATTAGGCGTATGTAGTGGTAACGGATGGAAGTGCCAATCAGCCCTAAATAGCATTGCTATTTTTCTACGTCTTGAAGCGGGAGCGTATTTTATATCAGGTTTGAAGAGACTGCGTGTGAAGGGAGCTATCTGACTTGCTGACCCTAGGCGTGACGTCACAGTAGGAGCCTTACGGCTAGTACATTACGATGGCAGTGCTAATGTCCATCTTTCAGTAACAGATGAGTAACATATTTACGTAATTTAGCACATATTTCCTGTGCAGTAGTGATAATGGACAGTAATTTCAATTGGTAATGATCCCAGAATATCAAATAAGGTATGACAATCTTATATATTAACTAAGTGAAAGTGTAGGATTTTGGTTTCATCACTCCCGAAGAATTACTTGATTATTTACTACGTCTCAATTTGCTAAAGCGGATTTTGTTTTTCAAGATCATTTTCAATGATGCCAAGTTATTTAAGGATGTTCATGACGAACTAGAAAACTGTTCCTCAGGCTCCGAAATTTTTCTAATTTTTTAATTTTTATTTTTTTTTATTTTTATTTTGTGGAAGCCTGGTTTTTCTACTTTAAGAATGTGTACAGCTTATATACATTTAATGGAAGTAAATGGCATTAAGAGGGGTTTACATGAGTGTGTGCATTGTCTCTGAGCTGAGACTGGGTGTGACATGTTGGCAGGTTACATTTTAATTGAATTTCTTGTGGATATTCACTTTGAATTTAACACCCATGGTTTGCTGTAGAACCATTGATTGTATGAGAGATTGTGCGACCCATCCATATTGTCCAAGTGTTACACAGCCTTACACAGAACAACAATGAATGTTTCAATGGACTGGTGGTGGTGTCTTAAAGAAACTGGATACCCTCAAATTTTTGGTGTTGCATGCTGTGAGCCATCTCAACTGTGGAAATACTGCAGACATCCTAGAAGTGGTGTCACTCGAATGATAGAAAAACTTGGGTGGGAATCTCTGGAGGATAGAAGGACGAAGTCCAGACTATACGCTATGTTTAACACTTACACTAATCGGCCAGTAACCGGGTGTTACCTCTGGGAAATCACACCTACCTGAGCAGGGCTGATCATCCACGTAAAGTTAAGGTCCGACCACAGCATAGAAAGTATGGGAAATATTCTTTCATTAACCATGGTATTGATAATTGTAACTCATTGCCTGCATCAGTCTTAGAGCCTTTCCCCAAAACATTGACATTTTGTGTAAATAAATAAATAAATAAATAGCCTTACAAATCCCATAAGGGCTATGGCCTCCTGCTTTGCAGGGAATTGCTCAGTTTTAACTCATCAGGTGAGCAAGTCCTGAGGAGCATTCGGGATTATTCTTTCTGATTGGGCCTTCTATATAGATGTGCAGCTGATTAAAGATAAAGTAAATTATATTACGACGGCATAACATTCGCTACAACAATCTTCATTTCTGAGTCTGGCGATATCAAGGCCTCAAATATCCATTAGTATTACGGAAATCATACTAGCCATCAACCAATATCTGGGAGCATCCCATTGCCACTAAGCACAAAGCTTACCCTGTCTAAGCACTTGAACAATGACAGAAACTGCCAAGTCGTCACTCTTCAGTAAAATCTACGTATATTGAACCGTTTCAAATAGGTCTTTTTAAAATGCAATACAAAACCTTACCGGTGGAGTTTTAACATCTAGTTTGGATGCAGATACCTATACACGTTCTTTAACATCCCACAAATCATTCACTATGTTGTGCACATGTGGTCCCGGAACGAATTAACAAGTGTTTCGCAAGATAGTTGAACCTTTTGAATTCCTTGTGATGCAGTAAGGTTATTTTCCCTAGTGAACACGATGATGTTTCCTCAAATTAGAGGGCGAGACAATGTTCCATTAGTTCTGTCCGCCATGCAAATGACTTCTCACATGTGCTACAAGTGTATTACTTCACTCCAGTATGAACAACAGTGTGCTTCTTGAGGTCACCGCTCTGTGAGAAGCCTTTATTGCACACCAGAGATATGTACCGCTTTGCTGCATGCCCACTGAACGGTGTGTAAATACTAAGATGTAATTACTATAACTCCCAAATTGCGAATTGTGTATATTGTGTTTGATGTTACTGTTGGTAATTTTCTGTAATTGTACAATTTGTCACTGGGGAATTACCCCCATTTGCAAATATTATATATAATAATAGACTAATAATAATTGTGCCACTGGGTGTTACGAAGCTAACACCTACTACCTAGAGACGAAGGAAACGAGGAGCTTCGAACCCGGGAGCGTGGACCGTCAGAGCCGACAGGCAAATCCTCTTAACCCTTCGGACCCGAAGGATCCAAATGATGGAACAAGACAATCGGATGACGATCCCACATCCCGATGGACGAAGGAATGTCACCAATGTGCGCAGAGTGGGGACTGGCACTCCGAGGTTCGTGAAACCTTAAACCTGTGTCGAGTCTCGTCAGAAGTTGAACTAGATGGAGATCAACTACGGAATGAGAACACGTTAAAGGTCGAAAACCAAAGAGCCAAATTTAATATAAAAGGGTATCAAACATATACAGCAATATAAAAGAGGGGAAACGAGGGACGGATAAAATGGAGGATGAGGATGATGTAACAGGAGGAATATTTATTTATTTATTTATTGCCACAACAGGGCAGTGCCCCAATTACAGTAGCAAACAATTAAACAACTGTTAACACACAGATAATACATGAAAATACATTAAATACAATATAAAAATACATTAGAATACAAAATAAAAATTGAAAATTAAAAATTCAAAAATTGAAGAATAAAAATTAAAAATTTTAATTTAAAAAAAAGAAATTATTAACAAGGAATATACACAAGTTCAAGTCACAATAACAGTAAATGGAGCATGATTTTTAATATTTGGTCACATAATGTGAAACTTGATTCAAATCTTAATCACATTGTATGTCTACCCCTTATTATTCCCGTTTTTCCAACGGGGTCGGGGATGAGATGCGATGAAAGTTTTTGTGGCGATGGTTTTTACGTCCGGATGCCCTTCCTGACGCTAACCGCATGAGAGGAGTTAATGAGAGATGAAATGAATGATGGTGAATGAAACTGGGCAAGGATGTGGAAGGAAGCGGCCGTGGCCTGTCAGAAGGTACCGTCTCAGCATTTGCCTGGTGTTGAAAATGGGGAAACCACGGAAGACCATTTCAAGGACGAACGACGGTGGGGCTCGAACCCACGCGTCTACCGAGTCAGCAGAGAGCTTGGCCCCATGACCTAATGCTGCGCTTTAGCCAGCGTAGCCACTACTGTCGGTTCATATCTTAATCACTTTATCAAAGAATAACACACAATAACAATCAGTATTAAAAAATGTAGATAAGAATAGACCGGCAGAGATGAGATGCCCTAACGACATACTTTGGGAAGGAGATCGTCTTACGTCAAAAACATAAACAAGGAGACAATTAAACATGCAAGTAATTACGGATAATTGGATAGTACGTTCGTTCCACCTCTGGTTAACTGCGGAATCGTAGTTTTAACAAATACTCTGATTAACTGCTGAAGTAATATTTCCCATATGAACTGTCTAACCCTTAAAACAACCCTTACACAAACGTATGTCACCACAAAAATTAACATAACTTGCCAAGAAAAACATCAAATTAAATCAAACAATAAGCTCACAAGGGTCACCACGGTTGGTTGGTTCCTTAGTTTAGGGGCTGCGAAAACGCGGTCATGTAGCCCCGTGTACTTTTGGGTGTGTGTAGAATCTGTCTGAAAACCGGTGTTAATTGTGATGACTGTATTAGTGTGTGTTATCTGTTTTCAATTCAAGTGAGGACTGCAGATATTTAATTTCAAGTAGTTCCTACTTTTGCCGCCAAACGCCACCGTCAACGACTATTAGGACTAATTCAGAACTTAGCTACAAGACGCCATCGCAGTCGGCTCTTGGCAACGAACGTGGCAACCTAAGAGCGTTGTTTACATTCTTAACCTATACAATTTAGTTTCACACAGGTGTAATTAGTGGAAAGTTCTTTAACATGACTTAAATCTATGACATGGGACCGCCGGCTTTACTTCCCCTCCGAAGGAAGGCATACTGAGGGATTTTTAACGCTCTTAAAAAATCCGACGGCTTCGGCCGGGTTTGAACCAAGGTTCACCACAATAAACAAGAAACCGAACTTTACAATATGAACATGACATGACGTGGCATACAAACCCCTTAAAAGAAATATAGATCATCATATGGCTCAACGGACAATACATATTTTTCTTTTGAAAATTATATATTCAATGCCAAGGTAAGGTTATAATTGCTTTGGAGTGGAGTTTCGACTCCCATAGTGCACTGGCTTTGCTCGTGACGTGGATACACATGTATCAAATACGTCTTGCAATGGCCTTCCCAGTGTGTACTAGACAGTGTCTTGGTGAGGTGTGCTTTAACCAACTGAAGAGCCCAATTGCACACTGGGGCGAAACACTGTCATTTTGTTGAGTTATGCCGGAACATTTAGCACAATTTGTGTTTATATATATAATGGCTCAACGGACAATACATATTTTTCTTTTGAAAATTATATATTCAATGCCAAGGTAAGGTTATAATTGCTTTGGAGTGGAGTTTCGACTCCCATAGTGCACTGGCTTTGCTCGTGACGTGGATACACATGTATCAAATACGTCTTGCAATGGCCTTCCCAGTGTGTACTAGACAGTGTCTTGGTGAGGTGTGCTTTAACCAACTGAAGAGCCCAATTGCACACTGGGGCGAGACACTGTCATTTTGTTGAGTTATGCCGGAACATTTAGCACAATTTGTGTTTAAAATATAGATCAGTTCATCATTACTCACGAATACCGGTACAGAAAGAATTACACGAAACGACCCAATAAAATATAACAATGAATTAAAATAACTTCATTAACTTCAAGAGTAAATCTTCTTTACGAACGAAGTACGAGATTCGATTATCTAACACTAAGTAAGATGCGTACCGGGTTCAGTCTCCGGATACTGGAAAACGAGACACATATCGCCCATGAAAGATTAATCGATATACCTCATTTAATAACGTAGGAAAAGTCACGCATTGATTCTTGACTGGATGCAAAACAAAACGCAAGAGAAGAATGAAAATAATAACCCGGTGTCCAGTCAGGACCCACATTAATTAATAAGATTTAACCTCCCACAAAAATATCAAATTAGCCCAGAACCGTAATTATGAAATATATTTCTTACACAAACACAAATGTTGTCCGACATGTCCCAAAGGAAAACTCAAAAACCCGAAAGCATTCCGAGGGCACTTGGACAGACAACACATAATCAAAACAAACCGACACTCAAACACAAATCAAATTTATGTCCGTTCTGACGAAAAGGGAAAAATCCCGTAGGCAATCCGTGGGTGTAATGAACGGGACACCTTACCGCAAAGGGTAACTTTCCCAAAAATCTAAAAACCCATGACAACTTAAACACTTAGAAAACCAACTCTTAAATACCCCCTAAAAGTCCCATAACCTCGTAGGGAATTAAGAGTTGGTAGAAAACACAGTTCTATATCATTATTACGTTTCATGGCACACGACAAACGCAAAGGAAACACGTAAGAATAAAGCAAAACGTACAGAGACTTAAAATAACAAACAAGTAGCCCTTAATACATAACCTTTTTAAAAGCAAAAACATGATTTCTCTCTACGTGTATGTATGTATGTATGTATATATATATATATTAAACAGGAGGAACAAAATAAAGTGACAAGTTAATCAACATAAAGCTTTGACGATCTCCCCCTTTGATCTACATTTAAATATACGAGCAGGATCTTCACATATAGGAACGTTAACATCGAAAATAGGAGGACATACAGAAGACTCATCTTCACTTCATATAGGCTATATACACAGAAAAACAGCATGACTTATCTGGCTCCACTTGAGACGTTCTGGAAGATCATACAATTACATTACATAATTGACACATTTTCAATTGGCTTCTTGCCAAAGGACTAAAGGCGAACATCAACACGACCCAGTGTGGGTTTTATCACATGGATTTATTTAAGATTCAATATCAAAACATATTAGGTAGATCCAATTTACATCTTGTCTTACTGGTTCCCAGTTCTCTTCTCTTCTCTTCTCTTCTTTTCGCGTAACAATTGGACATTATTATTGTTAGCCTGCGTTCCTTTGATTGCGATGACATTTTCGTAGCGGGCGCATTTCATATTTCAAGTAGCCTAATTGCCGGTTAATACAATATTATTGATAAGTACAAATTCTAGGAATAACCGGTAGATGGAAGTAGCGTCAATATTTTACGTCTTCTTATGCTCGTAGAAGTAATAAAGGGTCAATAATAATATATATTTTAACTAGGATGAACACACTTCGTGGATATTACACCATGATAGGAGCGTTGAAAGCAGACCAGAAACGGAAGGCGAAGAGCTCTTACCAATCTAAGAGAAGACGGTATCTGAGAGGGAGGAGAAAATCACAAAATGAAAGGAAGATAAGATCACTAACAAGGAAAGAGGAATTTATGAGCCTGGACTGTTTTAAGGAATCAAATAATATTGTAGAGCTTCTTCCTTGATGTTGTTTGTTGTTTGAGTCTTCAGTCTTTTGACTGGTTTGATGCAGCTCTCCATGCCTCCCTGTCCTGAGCTAATCGTTTCATCTCTACATAACTACCACACCCTACATCTGAGGCAATCTGTTTAACATATTCTAACCTTGGTCTACCCCTACAGTTCTTGTCCTCGACCCTTCCTTCCATAACTAAGCTTGCTATTCCTGGGTGTCTTAGTATGTGTCCTACCAACCTATCTCTTCTCTTCATTAGCAGTCGCCAGAAACATCTCTCCTCTCCCACTCGTCTTAATACCTCTATGTTTGTAACCCTATCTACCCATCTGATCTTCAACATTCTCCTGTAACACCACATTTCAAATGCTTCTATTCTCCTCTTTTCTGCTGCACCAATAGTCCAAGTTTCACTTCCATAGAGCGCCACGCTCCAGACAAAGGCTTTCAAAAATGACTTCCTAATACCTAAATCTATATTCGATGTCAGCAGATTCCTTTTTTGTAGAAAAGCTTTCTTTGCCTGAGCCAACCTACTTTTTATATCCTCTTTGCTTCGTCCATCACTGGTTATTCTACTTCCTAAGTAACAGAAGTTTTCTACTTCCTTCAGCTTTTCACCTGTCAATTTGATCTCCATAGAGGTTTCTGATTTATTTCGGCTGCATTCCAGTATTTTTGTTTTACATTTATTAATTTTCATCATGAATTCTTTCTGTAAGACGGAGTCCATACCATTCAAAAACTCATTCAAATCCTCAGGCTTGTCGGCCAAGATGACGATGTCATCAGCAAATCTCAGAGTTGAAATTATTTCTCCTTGAATCTTCACTCCCACTTTAAATTTTTCTCTAATTTCCTTCATTGCTTGTTCAATGTAAAGATTGAAAAGTATGGGTGATAAGTTGCAGCCTTGCCTTACACCTTTCTGAATACCAGCTTCTCTCTCATGTCCTTCAACTCGAATGACTGCTGTCTGGTTTCTGTATAGATTGTATATCACCCTCCTATCTCTGTACTTTATTCCAATCGATTTCAAAATGTCAAACAATTTAGTCCAATCAACGTTATCAAAAGCCTTTTCTAAGTCTACAAAAGCCATGAACGTTTTCTTATCTTTCCTTATTCTACCTTCCAAAATCAGCCTAAGACTTAGTACAGCTTCCCTTGTTCCTACATTTCTCCTGAAACCAAACTGGTCTTCACCCAACTCCGTTTCTATCTGGCTTTCAATCCTCTTGTAAATTATTCTAGACAGGATCTTTGAAGCATGAGTAATCAAGCTGATTGTACGGTAATCTTCACATCTGACAGCTCCCACTTTCTTTGGTATAGGGATGATTACATTCTTCTTGAAATCAGGGGGTACCTCACCTGTCTCATAAATCCTACACACCAAGTGAAATAACCTGATCAGACCTTCATCTCCTATGCAGCGTAGCAACTCAATCGGTATATCATCTATGCCTGGTGCTTTGTTCCTGCTTAAGTCTTCCAAAGCTCTATCAAATTCTGATCTCAATATTAAATCTCCTTTCGCATCGTCATCAATTTCCTCCTCCCATTCCATTACATGATTCTCAATCTCCTTTCCCTCATACAAACTCTCTATGTAAGCTTTCCATCTCTCAACCTTTTCTTCCCTATCTGTTAGAGGCTTTCCATTTGTGTCCTTAATATTACAGCACTTAGTCTTCTTTTCCCCAAAAGTATTCTTAATCCTTCGATAAGCTGTGTCTACTTTACCTAATTTCAGACAATTTTCTATACCTGCACATTTCTCTTTCAACCATTCTTCTTTCGCTTCCTTGCACTTCTTGTTAACCTCATTTCTCAGACGTCTGTATTCTGCTTTCCCCTTCTCATCTCTTACATTCTTGTGTTTCCGCCTTTCATCCATCAATTCTAGTATATCCTGAGTGATCCACGGTTTTCTACCTATTCTTTCTTTCCTACCAATGTTTTCTTCTGCGGATTTTGTTATTTCATTCTTCAAAAGTGCCCATTCGTCTGCAATTGAAGTTTGTTTAGGGTTTTTCATTAGTCCTTCCTTTATACTCTTCTTGAATCTTTCGTTTACATCCTTCTCTTTCAGTCTGTCTATTGCCCACCTTTTTGGCTTTTGACTTTTCTTCAGTTTCTTCAACTTTAATCTGCATTTCATTACGACCAGATTGTGGTCAGAGTTTATGTCAGCACCAGGATATGCTTTACAATCCAAAATCTGGTTTCGAAACCTCTGCTTGACCATAATGAAGTCGATTTGGTAACGCCCTGTATCTCCTGGTCTCATCCATGTGTATATTCTTCTATTGTGGTTATTGAATAAGGTGTTAGCTATGACCAACTCATGCTCGGTGCAGAATTCTACCAGCCTGCTTCCTCGATCATTCCTTTCACCTAATCCGAAATCTCCTACTATTTTCCCTTCTCTCCCTTTTCCTACCACAGCATTCCAATCTCCCATTACTATAACATTTTCATCACCCTTGATATACCTCAAAATTTCGTCTATTTCTTCGTAGACCTTTTCAACATCCTCATCATCAGCTTGACTGGTAGGCATATAGACTTGTACCACTGTGGTGCAGGTAGGTTTAGTATTGATTTTTGCTACAATAATCCGTTCACTATATTGTTCATAATATTCCACCCGCTGTCCAAGTTTCCTACTCAATATGAGGCCAACCCCTGCTTGGCCATTGTTTGATTTAGTGCTAATGACCCTATAGTCTCCTGACCAAAAGTCCTGTTCTTCCTGCCAGCGCATTTCACTAATCCCAACCAAATCCAACCTCAACCTATCCATTTCCCTTTCTAAGTTTTCTAACTTTCCACTTCCTAGCAGACTTCTAACATTCCACGCTCCGATCAGTAGAATGTCAGATTTCCTCTTTGTCACTTCTGTGATGTTAACCCCCTCTCGAGTAGTCCCCACCCGGAGATCCGAACGGGGGACTAGTTTACCTCCGGATTGAAATTTTACAAGGGAGGAGGCCATCATCACATGTAATTATGCATAGAGAGGTGCATATCCTCGGGAATAGCATACGGCTGTAGTTTCCCGTTGCTTTCAGCCGTGCAGCAGGACGCAGTGTAGCCATTATTTGGCTTATATTATCAATATCTTAACCGTCTATAAGACTAGTAAAGAATTGATTTATTCTGAAAGGCTGCTACTCCCTTTCAGAATAAGTAAAGAGCAATTCTACTAAACAAAAATACTAACCTTCTACCGTACTAACAATTAAATACCAAAATTCTACTAACGAAAAAAATACTAAAGTTCCACCAACAACAAATACTACCACTAAAACAGTCTGTCACCAGGCACACTCACATGCACCCTCACAGTCTACTGAAACAATGAACTAGAACTAATAAACAATGCAACTGATACCAGACACACTCACACACCACAGTCTAATAGAACAATGACACATATCTAATAGACAAACTAACTACCTACTTACAACTAAAACTAACTACATACATACTGTACTGTTATTTGAATTGACAATATTTACAGTAATAATAATAATAATATTATTATTAAATTTTAATAAACACTTTATATTGTTTGAGATCCGAGTTATTGGTATGTAGTTGTCTAGATCATCACGTGCTCCCTTCTTGTACAATAATATTATCGTACTTAGCAGCCACTGGTTAGGTATGTTTTCTGTATCTATTATCTTGTTGAATATCCCGAAATAAATTTATTTTGCGAAATATGCTATTTCCTCCCTAAAATGTCAAATGCCAACGAAACGCTGGTAATAAGATAATTTTTTTTAATTTTTTACTTTAAATTTCATCGAAATAGTCCCTTCATAGAAAATAAGAAACCTAAAAATATAAACGTTTCATACGATGCGGGATAACGAAGTCCCTTCTCAGACTTGATTGGTTGAAGTCCTGCTTTCTTGTTTCTTTGGGATGATTATATTAATATTAACCACCCAAGACAATCAAGCTTTTGTCTACATGTTCACCAAACAAGAGTTATTAAAATTGTGTACATAGATTTTAAGAAATTACAATATAGATGCTGCTTTGCTGCCAAGTTGTGTTGCTGTTATTCTTTTACTATCCCAATGGTGAATGATCATCGCAGCCATCTGCAACGAAATCAACTTGGATGATGAACGTTGCAGAGAAACCGGTTCTTTACAATAGGTCCGCTCTCAGAGTGTAATGTACTCGATGATCACTGCCAAAAACTAACCACAGCATTACACTATTCTTAAATGGAGGAAGATGAGACTTGTTTGACATTAAACTAAGATTTATTGATATGAACCCTGTTGTTTGATCAATATTGACTATTATCAATTACACAAGCTTCACTAGAATTAGTCCACCAGTCAATCCAGAATTTTTTAAATTTAATTTTTGTTCAAGCCTCGTATCCCTTCTTCAGCCAAAATTCACATTTGCATATTTACATCAGAACTGAAATTAACAATATGCATTACATTTTTATTTTAGAAAACATGCATAATGATAAAAAGGAGTTTCTTAATAGAAATAGGCAACTGAAAAATGGCTTCTATCACTTCAAGACAGTCAATGCCTAGGAACAGGGCCGGTCTTAGGGGTGTGCGATATCCCCAAAGATAGGCAAATTTCGATTTATTTCCTATTCAACAAATGGCAAGATTGGTAAATGCGAGTTCGACAAACAAATAAGGGAATCTTTTTTTTTTTTTTTTTTTTTTTTTAGTTCAACCGGTGTTATCTCTCACGACTGAAAACCCTACCCGCACCTTAGACCGTGACGGAGCGAAGTTAAACTCGGTGAAATAGTGATTAGCAAACACTATATCTTTCTCTCCCTTGCCTTGCCTTTTCACTATCGCGGAAACGCAATCCGGCTCTACTCCCGGGCCCGGGACCAACCAAATCGCCCTTCGGCAGCGCTTGGGCATTTCCGTGATATTTCCGTTCGGTTAGCTGTTGTAGCAGAGCTGTCGCAAGGCGAAGGAGAGAGAAAGAAAACGAGAAAGACAGGGAGAGAGGGGAGTGAGTTTGAAGAAAGGGGTACGGGTGTGGCACGAGGTGGAGACAGAGGCAAAGAAAAAGAAATCATAGCAAACGTGCCCACATGTTGGGCGAAGTCGGCGTAGACCTGCTCGTAGATGGCAGGACGTATTAGCACAATACACGGGAGTGTAATGGCCCCCCCGTGTGGGTGCGGGATAGAATACACCCACGGTATGCCCTGCCTGTCGTAGGAGGCGACTAATAGGGCCGACATGGCCGAATAACTTGCCAGTTTTGATTTGTTCAGACCCCCTGTGGATGGGGAGGGCAGAATTCATCCACGGTATCCCCTGCCTGTCGTAAAAGGCGACTTAGAGGGGGCCTTATAAAGGTCGATTTTGGTTTTCTGGTCCCAGCTCTGGTTTGACCAATAGAAACAAACATGCATGCTGTTAGGGGAAGGGCCACCAGCTTGGCCATCTGGCCAGAAAGCCTAGACGGTATGCCCCATCCCGTCAGGTGGGTGCGCCATGTACCCTACAGTAGTATCCGCCTTACAACGAAGGTCCCTGCATGGCCGAATACTGGAGCTGAATAAATCCTGTGCATGCCGAGGGGGAAGTGCCTGTTCGAGGCACTGGGACCCCGGGCAATATCTGCTATGCCAGGTAGGTATTGCCTTGGCTGGGTGGCGCCCACAGTGATAGCCCCCGTTCGGAGTGGGCAGTATTCGGGGAGGATTTCGTCCGGGATGCCATCAAAGCGATCACGGACACCTGTACAGGGTGGCACCCTTAAAAAGCCGTCTCTGGAGTGTCGAGCTAATCCCAAGGTGTATACGCCTTGGGATGAAGCCTTTAACCAACGATTTGCGACAGACAGATCACCTCGCTACCTGGTAGCTACCAGGACTGACGGGGATGATTTCAAGCTCGTAAAATCGATCATTTTCGCTGAGGAAATCGAGGGGAAATTTGGTGATCTTAACGGGATTTCCAAGCTCCGGAACGGGCAGCTCTTGCTGCATACCGTTAGCCGGCAGCAAACCGAAGCGTTGCTGGAATGCACGCAATTCGGCGAAATCCCCGTTAAGATCACAAAGCACGAAACGCTGAATGAGGTCCGTGGAGTTATTTTCCATCGTGACCTCATTTTGAATAGCGATGCTGAACTGTTGCGGGATCTGGGGAAGAGAGGCGTCACAAAGATTAGGCGCATCACCCGAAAGATTGGGGAAAGGAGCGTCGATACCGGCGCTTTTATTCTCCATTTTGAAGGTGATGTTGTACCTAAGCAGGTGAAGGTCACATCGTACAACTGCGATGTGCGACCGTACATCCCTCCACCTATGCGCTGCTACCAGTGCCAGAGATTCGGGCATGTTTCCGCCAGGTGTACTGCGAAGGCCGTATGTAGAGAGTGTGGCAAGGGGACACATGAGGGTGACGAGAGGTGTACGCCTCCCCCGATATGTCCCAACTGCCAAGGAAGTCACTCTCCACGGTCAAAACAGTGCCCTGAATTCATTATGGAAGCCAAGATCCAGGAAATCAGGACTCTTGACAGGCTTTCATATCACGACGCTCGCAAGAGGTACCGTGATATGAATGCCCCCGAATTTCGGGTATCGTTTGCAGCTGCAGCGACGCCCTCAATCACCCCTGCCGTTAAAGTTTCCAGTGCAGTACCCTCGATGTCCTCTTTTAGTACGAGTTTGAAATCTCCCCTCGCTGTACCAGCGAGCACTGTCAGCCCGAAGGAGGTCCCAAAACCTTCTTCGGCCACGGTTAAGAAGGCGCCGGTTTTAACACCTAAACCGGCGAATTCGGAGAAGAAGTCCTCTTCTTCTCCGAAACGGTCGGCGAACAAGTCTTCCCCAGCTAAAGGGGGAAAGAAGACTTTGCCGACCAGGGCTGGTCCTTCTTCCAGCCCACCTAATACGAAAAATATAGGGGAGAAGAGGGAGACGGTTCGTCGCCGTCTCTCTCGTCCTCCTGCTGACGGGGTGGCTACTGTCTCTGCTGGCCTTTCTGCTCCCACTACCACCAAGGGGGCGAAGCCTGCTGAAGCCAAGCCCGTCCGTATGGAGGAACTCCCCTATAGAAAAGAAAATAGATCGGCGGAGGAGAGGGGAACGGTTCAGCGCCGTTTCTCTTCCTCTCCTAAAGGCAGGGCTGCTCACGTATCTGCTGGCCATCCCGCTCCCACCACTACCAGTGGAGCGGTGCCAGCAGGAGCGACCTTGTTTTATAAGGACCCGGCGTCTGTGGGGAAGGGACCATCTACTTCCCCAAACACACGTCGGCGCCGATCCAAGAAGAAATCTCTTCGGGGCGTGTCGGGGACAGACACCCAGTCTTCGGACCGGGAGGAAGTCCCTCGACACCGCTCTCGCTCTTCCCCAAGAGCGAGACTCGTGAGGTCCGACGACGACCGCGCGCAACCCAAGAGAGCGCCCGCTCCATTTTCTTCGTCTTCGGACGGAGATGTGGAGATTGAGGTGTGCTCTCCTGCCCCATCATCTCCAACTAGAGATGGGGAAGGGTGGCAAACGGTCAAGCATAGGTAGAAGACCAACTTCTACTTAAGTCCACACCATGGCACTATTACAATGGAACTGTAATAGCTATTCTGTTCATCTCGCTGAGTTACGACAATTAATATCTTCGTTTTCGGCAACCATTGTCTGTCTTCAGGAATCCAGGTTTCGTCCTGGACATGAGACAACAATGCGTCACTTCAAACTCTTCTCTAGAGACCGGGTGTACGGAGCTGTGGCCGCTGGTGGCGTCTGCACTCTCGTCCACTCTAGCCTCTTTAGTGAAGAGGTGCCGTTGCGTACTCAGCTAGAGGCAGTTGCAGTTCGTACTTCGTTGCCAGTAATGGCAACAGTATGTAACGTGTACATCCCGCCTGATTCTCAGCCGGATTACGACCAGCTGGTGGATCTAGTCTCTCAGCTCCCCCCTCCTTTTCTCCTTCTGGGAGATGTTAATGCCCACAACACCATCTGGGGCTCCGCTACCACTAGCGGTAAAGGGAGAGATTTTGAGAGGCTGATCAGGCGGCTGGACCTGTGCCTGTTGAACACAGGGGAGCCTACGCACTTCTCTATTGCACACGGTACTTATTCAAGTATCGATATTACCCTGTGCAGTCGTGCGCTGGTTCCCCTGCTACAGTGGGGTGTACACGATGACCTTTGTAATAGTGACCATTTTCCAATTATCGTTACTCTTCCGAACCAGAGAGCCATCGAGTTACCAAGTCGATGGCTTCTCCGTCGGGCTGATTGGCCAACTTTCACGGCACGCGCGGTGTTTGCCGAAGATACCTTTGAGAGTGTCGACGATCATACCATTCACATAACGAATGGTATTTTGGCTGCTGCTGAGGAAACAATACCTTCCTCGTCCGGCAACTCACGCCGGAAGCTTGTCCCTTGGTGGACAGCCGAGATTGCAGCAGCCATTAAAGATCGTCGACGTGCTTTCAAATGCTATCGGAGGCAAAACACTATGGCCAACCTTATCACCTTCAGAAGGATGCGTGCTAGAGCCCGATATCTGATTCGGGAGAGTAAGAAAACGACGTGGGAAAAGTATGTGTCGTCCATGACGGCGCATACTCCTTCATCTCAAGTGTGGACTAAGCTTCGTCGGATCTCTGGACTCCCGACATCACTGTCGATACCCGGAGTGTCCATCAATGGAGACATCATCACGGACCATCTCGCCATTGCCAACAGCATTGGCTCGCACTTCTCCGATGTATCCTGCTCCGGGAGTTACGATCCTACGTTTCTGACTCTGAAGCGGGAGGCAGAGACTCACCCCTTGTCCTTTGCCACTGCTGCTTCGGAGTCCTATAATGTACCATTCTCTGAATGGGAACTGCGCAGTGCGCTTGCACTGTGCAGGGATACGGCTCCTGGACCGGATAACATACATAATCAAATGTTAAAACATCTGTGCGATTCCAGTATTAAAAAACTGTTGATCCTCTTCAATCGTATATGGATTGAAGGGGAGTTTCCATCTCAATGGCGAGAGGGGATCGTAATACCGATTCCTAAGGCTGGAAAGAATCCCAAGTTTGTAAGCAGCTATAGGCCCATTTGTTTGACAAATGGCCTATGTAAGCTGCTCGAAAAGATGGTGAACCGTCGACTGGTGTGGTTCTTGGAGGATAAAGGTCTCCTGTCTGAGTACCAATGTGGATTTCGCTCTCATAGGTCCACCACTGACCATCTGGTGCGACTTGAGAGCGCCATACAGGAGGCTTTTTTCCGAAAGCAGCACCTAGTCACGGTTTTCTTTGACCTAGAGAAAGCCTACGACACCACATGGCGCTACGGGATCCTTTCCACCCTTCACAAGTGGGGACTCCGTGGTAACTTACCGACTTTTATTGCGAATTTCATGTCCGTCCGACTCTTCCGTGTAAGGGTCGGTAGGACATTATCGCAATATTATACCCAAGAAAATGGAGTTCCTCAGGGTTCAGTGCTGAGTGTCACCTTGTTCGCGATTGCCATTAATGGCATTGTTGCCGCCGCCGGGTCCGCGGTAGTTCCATCGCTGTATGTAGACGATTTAGCTCTGCATTACAGCTCTGGAAGTATGGCAGTCGTGGAACGGCAATTGCAGCTAGCTATCAACCGGGTCGACAGGTGGGCTCACGACCGGGGTTTTCGTTTTTCAGCAGCGAAAACCTCCGTCGTCCATTTTTGTCGGCTACGGAGGCTACATTTACACCCTGAACTACATCTCAGGGATGCTGCGTTGCCGTTGGTTGACACTTATCGCTTCCTGGGGCTCCATTTTGACAGCAAGTTAACGTGGCAGCACCATATACGGCAATTGAAAATGACATGTCTCAGGAAACTGAACATGCTCAGGTTTCTTAGTGGCACTACGTGGGGGGCTGACCGTGCGGTGCTGCTACGGTTCTACCAAGCCCTCGTCCTGTCCCGGCTAGACTATGGTTCTGCGGCATACGGTTCAGCAAGGCCGGCAACCTTGAAAATGCTGGACAGTATCCACCATAGTGGCGTTAGGCTGGCTACCGGTGCCTTCCGGACCAGCCCGATACCCAGCCTACTTGCCGAATCGGGTGTTCCACCTTTAAATTATAGACGCCAACATATGCTTTTAGCATATACTGCCAATGTGCGTCAAATGCCGCAACACCCGACCTATCAAGCTCTCTTCGGTACCCAAAACCACCAGGGGTACGCCAACCGGCCTCGTGCCACTCGGTCGGTTGGTATTAGACTTGATAGCTCGTGTACTGAAATAGGAGTGGCTGTAGGTCCCTGTATGATCCGGACATCTAGCGAGGTGCCTCCGTGGCAAGTCCCGCGTCCGGAAATTCGGTTAGATCTTCACCAAGCTCCTAAGGTGAACACGGATGCGTCCGTTTACCGGAGGCAGTTCCACAGCATAGTTCACCAATTTCCGGACGCTGGCATTCTATACACGGATGGTTCGAAGGTGGACGAGAAAGTGGGTTGTGCTTACGTTATTGACGGTGCAAATACCAAGATCTCTTTGCCTGAGGCCTGTAGTGTGTTTACTGCGGAGCTCGTTGCCATCTATGAAGCTCTGCAGTTTGCACTACAGGATGCACGAATCCACTTTCTCGTGTGTACCGACTCTTTGAGTTCGTTGCAGTCAATTGCTACATGTTTCCCGCAACACCCCCTAGTGCAGCGAATCCACGACCTACTAGCCGGGCTGTGCCACGCTGACACTCGAATCACCTTTCTGTGGCTTCCAAGCCACATGGGAATTGCGGGAAATGAGTTAGCGGATCAAGCTGCAAAAGAGGCGGTATCACTACCACCTCGACCAATGGAGGTACCCGCTAGAGATATTCGCTCTCAGTTACGCCTACAAGTTCTGGCTTTTTGGGAGAGTCAGTGGCTAGCTGACCCACTGCCCAGTAAACTGAGAGCGATCAAGGGAACTACTCGCGTGTGGCGGAGCTCCTTCCGGGCCCGGAGAGAGTCCGTCATTTTGTGTAGGCTAAGGATAGGTCATACAAGATCCACCCACTCATACCTAATGAGAAGGGAAGACCCCCCACTTTGTACCTGTGGAGCCGTATTCACCGTGGCCCACATTTTCACCCAGTGTGTGGATCTTGCTGAGTTACGAAGAAACCTTGGTTTGCAGACGACACTCAAACTTATATTAGCCGATGACGCGGTGGCTGCTGATCGCGTTATCCGCTTTATAAGTGAGAGTGGGTTAGGGCCAGCAATCTAAATTTTCCAGTGAACTTTGACTCAACGACTTGTTCGTTTTTAAATGATAATGTTTTGTTTTTTCCGTAATTTTTGTTTATGTTTATAATTTTTTTTTTTTTTTATATTTAATTGTTTGTTTTTGTTTTATTAATTTTTGGTCTTTTTAAATTTAGATGTCCACCTCAAAATTTTAAATTCAATTCAAAATTTGTATTCTTTAATCTGTGTTAAGAGGGGCAGATGACCTCGTAGTTCCGCCCCTTAAAACAACAATAACTAACTAACTAACTAGTGTAATGGCCCTTGCTAATTGTCGTTCATTCGAGTGCGTGGTGCGGATGGTGTAAAGTCGGTACGAAGAATGAGAAATCCTACAACAATGGCCTCCTTCGGTAAAGCTAGTGGGGCTGCAAACAAAAAACGAAGGTTGCAGCATGCAGAAGAAGACAAGAAGGCAGCAGAAGCTTTTAAAAAATTCGTCTGACCTTCAACATCAATAGACGGGAGATTTTCTCAAACAAATCCTACTAATCAGTCCAATAATGTACCCGTCAAAGTTGCAGAACGAGATGAAGGTATATATTTTAATCTCAACAAGAACATTTTCTTACTTTCATAAAAGCGTGTTTCACTGTATATTTTCCTTAAAGCACATTATACATATGTCGTAGTCTAGGTCATAGTCGTAAGGTCGCAAAGACTGTTTTAAGCACTGCTTGTGCGGATAACTCTAAGTAAACGCAGACCGCTATGTTATTTACCTTCTAAAGCGTGCTATTTTAGATTTATTCGGTAATTCTTGTTTAAGCAATCATAAAAACAAAGTAAAATTAAGTTTTTAGACCGGTCCTTAAAATCGGAAACAGTTCCCTTATTAATAAACAAAGTTTTTTATGGTTCCGCCTAGTCAATACTTGTTTTATTAGAGATTTTATCGTGACATAATCACTTGTCTTTACGTATGTTGGTACATGTTTCGGTGTCTTATAACATTGTCACCTTCATCAGCCTACGGGTATTGGTAACACTCAATGACATTAAAATACTTATTAAAATAACACACAGATGATTAAAATAATACTTTAAAAAGTTTTTTAAAACACTGTCATAATGAAAGTTCAATTAAAAGTCTTAGAAAAAGGCTTGGTGCACTGGTTTGGTTTCCAATGTCCTGCTTCCGATAATAACCTTCTCAAAACTAATATTTTATGCAGATTTCCAAATTCTAAACAAGATATCTCACGAAGATTTTGACCTAGGAATTTGAATAATATGTCAAATTAAAGCTTAAAAACTCTCCAATATGGTGTACTAGAATCTTTGGGATATTTTGAAAATCTGAAGTGACGCCCGCCATTGAAATAAATAAAATGTCTATAAATCAAAAAATAGAAATACCATTAAATTCATTTTCTGCCCTCTGAATTAGCACATCGTAATTTTAGTATGAAACACTCAGTATTAAAATAGTTAAAATTTGATATCACATACAAGTGGATTGTATTATTTCTTGTGAAAATACAATGTTGTAAGCATTTTGACATTTTCTGAACTTTTCAAACTTTTAGCCACTTTAAACTCAAAATATATAATATATATAATAACGGTATCTTTCTTTATGTGTGGGGCATGGTGGCTCAGCGGTCTAGCTGTATGCCTCTCACCAAGGCGGTCCGGGTTCGATTCCCGGTCAATGCATGTGAGATTTTCGAAGTGAAATGTCATGTCCTGTGGTTCGGATTCCACGTAAAAAGGAGGTCCCGTGGCTCATAATCACAAGATTCACGGTCACGTAAAACTACAATCTTCCTTCCTTTCCTTCCTTTCTTTATGTAGTCTATATAAATGTGGAATCTACCGTATAAATTTCAAAAATATTAAGTATTTACTGTAAAAGTTGATTTGCAACGTGAACACATACCTTAACCATGCATTTTGAGGTAGATTATATCTTTCACTCAGGTGAAGTATGCGTGATCAGTCAACAGCCTCTTTCTCCTCGTTGACTCGTACCTCTTGCTCAATGTCCTCTTCCAATACATGCCTCAACAATACAATTACTATTTGGGCCAACGAATGTGACCCATAATTTTGAAACTACTGTTGAATGTTGATAAACAGCCTGAGTCTAATATCGGCAATATGATCAAGTACTATATAGGCCTACATGCCTTTAGCCTTTTATTGGGATGACTGAAGAAAATGTTTAGCAATGGATTCACCGACGATTTTTGTTTCATTGTCGTCCAACTACAGAGGTATTTCCTGACCTGATCAGCGTGCAGCTCGCCATACCATATCGTAGCGTGAGCGAGCGAAGCTACTTCGTATTCAATGAGCAATACGTGAACAATGTGTGAATCAAGCCCGGGTTGAGTGGCCTGTCACAAGTCTAAGTTAATTTCGTTCACTCTAATACAATCTCTGTGACCAAAATGTACTTACAAGTAAAGGACACGCCAATAGAAACCCAAGATGGCCACAAAAATCATCATCATCATTATCTAAAACACACCTTTTTCTTCTTGGTTCGTTGAGGCCCCTTGGACCAAGTGGTTCCTAACTCTGGCGAGCTTTCTTCTTAGCCCAGTATTCCATCAACTTTGCACTATGAACACACCTTCATTATTTGTTAGAAGAGGAGGGAGTATGTGACAAGTGAAACTGTGACTGTGCTTCTAATAAAAGTTTTTCATAATCTGGTTGAAACTGGGATGTGCTGATTCTCAGTAGCGAAACCAAATGGTGGTCTGTCAATTTATTTCCGACGCTATTTTTGTTAAGCTTCATTGTAGAAAACACCTGTTCACAAATATAGGAAGATGCGAACATGGCAGTTATCTTCTGTGTCTGAGATTTCAAGTTTGGGAAGCTTGATTTTTGTAGGGCTTTGTAGAACTCAATTTTCGAAACGTTGAGGAATAGTTGCTTCAACTCATTGTTACATTGTAACTCAATCAGTTCTAGCTGCAACTCTATTACACGAAACGCATAAACACAATGAGATAGAAACAGTTTTTCACTTCTAGGTATGCAGAACAGAAAGTATGACCTATATGCAGGGCCGGATTTAGATTTTATGCCCTCCTAGGCCCGTAGGTTTTTGCCAACCTCTCTTCATACCATCGTGAAGGAGGGTGAATTTAGACCTCCGAAAGGTCTTTGTGAAGGTAATTTTATTCTAATGTATCGTGAAGTAAAATCAATTAAATAAATTAAAATAATGAGAGGATCAACTGTCTCTAAATTTGTGTATATAAACTATAAATAAATATGCCAACGAGATAATTAAATAAGTTTAAACCATTTAAGACTCATTATACACTTCCATATATCAGATATACGTACACACTACATCGTACAACCAACAACAATGCATAATGAATTATTCAAATTAAACTGATATTAATATTCAAGACTTAAATTTTCTCCTAATAAATCATAAAGCATTACTGTTCTAAAGCTGAAGTCGAAAAATCTGCTGTTGCAAAACATTTGTTGGAAAATTATGGTCACAATATAAATTAGAAAAGTGTCAAAATGTTGGAAATTTTAATTTGAATCATAAAATTATATGAAATACATGTCTATAACATTTTATGGAAATTTTTTGACAAACAAATTTGCGGATTAATTTTGCGCCCCTTAGCATGGTAACAGAATCTCACACGTCCATCTATTTCTGTAAGACGCAATGCAATTTCAATTATTACATTACTGTGAAAGTTTCCAGACGGTTATAAGGTTATCACGGAACCAAATTAAGCTGTAAAATTCATCAATACGTACAGTATAATGCGCTTAAGGGGGTCAAGGAGCACTATAGAATTTTTTCACGCAATTTTCACGTGTGAGTGTGGTCCAGCCCTGGCTATATGCATTTGTAGATAGTATACTGTAATTAGAAATCATGTCGCGGGCCGGATTAAACTAGCTCAAGGGCCGCACTTGGCCCGCGGGCCGTGCTTTGCCTATTACTGGTCTTGGTGTAGGCTGATCAGTAGGCATTTGGTACAACCTGCCTGAATCCCGTCCAATATAGGCTACTGTAGGAAGTACATCATACTTGTTTATTGAGGGAGCGGGGACTAATAAGAGCTCCTTCAACATCCCTCCCTATATTATTCTGCTAAGGCCCCATTCCAGTTTTGTACCGAAAATAAGGTCCCATTTACACCAACCTACACATATGGGCTACCTACAGGTTCAGCATAGCCCAATGCGTAAGCGAAACGCACTCACTTACTCCTTAAATGCCTCACAATTAAATAAATACCTTAAAACATGTATATTTACAATGAAATAATGAAAGAATGCAACATTCCTGTTCTAAACATTTGTTGGAAAATGATGGTCACAATATAAATTAGAAAAGTGTCAAAATGTTGGAAATTTTAATTTGAATCATAAAATTATATAAAATACATGTCTAAAACATTTTATGGACATTTTTTGACAAACAAATTTGCGGATTAATTTTGCGCCCCTTAGCATGGTAACAGAATCTCACACGTCCATCTATTTCTGTAAGACGCAATGCAATTTCAATTATTACATTACTGTGAAAGTTTCCAGACGGTTATAAGGTTATCACTGAACCAAATTAAGCTGTAAAATTCATCAATACGTCCAGTATAATGCGCTTAAGGGGGTCAAGGAGCACTATAGAATTTTTTCACGCAATTTTCACGTGTGAGTGTGGTACGAAAGTCTTTTTCACCCGACTATAAAGGGTCTCCGAAAAACACATTTAAAGGCCCTGTCTGTGTTATTCCCAGAAAACTAACTTCGCTCTGATATACCTATGAAGGAATGACAAACCCCTAACCACTGCACCAGTAGCTGAATTGATAAAGTCTGATTATTCATACCAAGGATAAATCAGTCATAGCATTCATGGTTGAGATTTTGCTAAGTGTAGTCTTTACAACTAGAATATTCGCGGGCGAAGCCGCGAGGGGTAATGCTAGTTATCTCTATCCTATAAAGGTATCAAAACTAAATTTATGATTTTCAGTCGGTCAACACAAATGTACCCAAAAGAGCTGGGTTATGCCCTAATCCTGAAAAGAAATACATGAGATTAATAAATACACTAGGATGACCATTTTCGATCGTTAAGCGATCATCATCCGATCCATTACATTTAGGCTATAAAATCTATGTTTCAAAATATGGGTGAAAATATTTACAATATGTACACTTATTTAGTTGCAGCATTGGTGATGCAACTTGTCGGTATATGTTAGTTGTAATCTACCGTATATGATGTTTTGGTGAAACGCTAATAGTGGTGATAGAACTCCGGAATTTGTCTGTTTGGAGTGAATATATGGTTCTTGTGAATGGTCAATTTTGATTATACTGTATAGTACCGGCTACTTATCTGGTTGGATGTCTTCCGTTTTACAGCAGCGAGCAGTTTCAACTTCACTCGGACACTGGTAACGGGTGAATCAGATTAAGATTTATATTGTTACGGACTATTGAAGAAGAAGAAAAGTAAGGAAGATTGTAGTTTTACATGACTGTGAATATTGTGATTATGAGTTACGGGACCTCCTTCTTACGTGGAATCCGAACCACAGGACATGACATTTCACTTCGAAAATCTCACATGCATTGGCCTGGAATCGAACCCAGACCACCTTGGTGAGAGGCCAACTGCTTGAACACTGCACCAAGATGAAGAAGAAGAAGAAGAAGAAGAAGAAGAAGAAGAAGAAGAAGAAGAAGAAAACTGAGCATTATTCCAACCGCAACTTCTTGTTTTGTTGACACTGTCGGACTAGCCTCTCAAAAATCCAAATAATGTATCATTCGCACCCTAACTATTAGATCATGAGATAAATGAATCAGTCTCTACTGAAGTCCATTAAAGATCTTTTACGATTCTTGCACACAGAGAATTTTTATGTGATCGTAAGATTCCTGTACAGCTGAAGTCAAAAGTATATCGCACTGTGATCAAACCTGTACGGTAGCATTGTATGGAACTGAGTGTTGGCCAGTAACCAACAGATGTGAGCAAGTGCTGCACTCCTTGGATATGAGAATGCTGCGCTAGTCCATTGGCCTAACAAGACTGGATCATGTCACCAATGTCCATGTAAGAGGCACCGTTGGTGTCGCACCGATCCCTGACAAGATGCTGGAAGCTCGCCTGCGTTGGTACGGACATGTACTACGGAGTTGCGAGGACACAGTGGCAAAAAGAGCACTACAACTAGATATAGTAGGCAAGCGACCACAATGAAGGCCCAAAAAGCGGTGGCTTGACCAAATAAAGGAGGACATGAGAGCAGCCAATGTTGAGGAGAAAGACGCTGCAGACCGTGCAAGATGGAGGCAATTGTGCAGAAGAGCCGACCCTGCTCTGCAGGACAAAGGCTAGAAGAAGAAGAAGAAGAAGAAGAAGAAGAAGAAGAATTTGTCATAGAACTGATCATAAACGACTGTACAAAAATAGTCTTTGTTTGCATCATGGTATTTCTTATTTTTGCGAATTCTATGGTGAAAACCATGCATTGTCAGTGCAGATCTCTTCTTTATCCAATCCACTATCAATCATAGCTTCTGCAGCATAGATATTTTCTTCTATTTCCCTGCGCTTATCTCGTCGGAGGGTCAGAAGTTTAGTCTCTTGATCAGTGGATGGTAGCACTAAATGGAATCTCAAGTCCTCCATAAAGATGGTTTCTCTGGCAAGTTCGTAGGCAAGTCGTGAAGGTGCAGTTTTTCCTATTCCCAGACCTCTTATTAGGAAGCTCGCTTTTACTTTCTCTATAATATAATAGGCTAAGTGAATTTCGCACAAACGTGTATTACAAGTATGAATTACAACGAGAGATCACTGCTGTAATCCATTAATGATTTTGTTCTCTTCCGACACACTGAAGTGATATCGAAGGCACTGGTTTTCACAAAGTTTGCACACACAATCCTTGGAAGGTTCTTGATAATCATTTATTTTGCATAATTTCTGATGGTATCCGTGGATCGACAGTCTTGTTAAAGCGCTGCGGAACTTGTTACTGGGGCCCATCCAATTCCAGGTTCAGCATCGCATCGGTTGAATAGAAATAATTCCAAATGTCTTTTCTCTTCTCTTGCCTACTTTATTTCAGTCGAGTTTCTTGTCTTGTGGATGGTAGCAATAATTTTGTGCGTAGATCCTCTACTAAAAATGTTTCATGAGCAAGTTTATATGCTAGCCTGAAGGAAGCGAACTTTGAAATCCCAAGAATCGCTTTGAGATTATTATTATTATTATTATTATTATTATTATTATTATTATTATTATTATTATTGTTATTATAATCATTATTATTATTATCATTATTATTATTATGAAGTATTCTGCCTAGTGGCAGGTCCGTGTCTTCGTACAGAGACTGTTCCCGGTCTTCAGCTTCTTCCTTCAGTCTGCTGTAACTCTTTCCATCTTTCATATCATCCAGATGTTGAATTCTTCTTCTTCCCCGTCCTGTCGTTCCTTTGATCTTCCCTTCAATGACGTCGTGTATGTGTCCGATCCAGTTGACCTTCCTCTGAAGAATTGTATCCAGAAAAGTTTTCTTCTCGCCTACTCTTCTCAATACAGCATCGTTTGTCACACGATCTGTCCACTTGATCTTCTCTATTCTCCTCCAGCATCAGATTTTAAAACTTTCTAAGAATTTGATTTCCCTTTTTCTCATTGTCCACGTCTCTGCCCCGTAGAGTGCAATGCTCCAGATGTAAGACTTCACCAATGTCTTCCTTAGTTCTAAACTCAACTTGCTGGTGAGCAGAGTCCTCTTCTTGTTCAATGCGGCGTTGGCCATGGCGATTATGGCGCGAATTTCATATGTGCATTGAGCATCTTTTGTCAGCAAGCTTCCCAAGTACTTGAACTTATTCTAAGGTGATTAAGTCGTGAGAGCTGAGGTTGGGCCATGTGATCGTTAGCCCGTATGTTAATACCGGGAGTATTTTAGCACGGAAAGGTTCCATTGCCGTTGTTAGGGACAGCTGTGAGATGTTTTGTAGGATATGTCATGAATTACGATAATGGCAGCAGTTGCTTTTTCTTTTGTATGTATTCGATAGGATTTGGCTGTAGTTTGTAATGCTACTTCTAGGTATTTAAATGCGTTTGTGATTTGTAACGGGTTATTTCAAAGTAGAATTAAGTCATCTGATGCTGATCGTCCTCCTTTCCTGAACACCATTTCTAGGGGTTGTTCATGATTAATGTAGAAACCGATTTCATCTGCCCAAGTTGTGAGGTTGTTGATTGAGGTTTGTAGCTCTTTCTTGTCTGTCGAACCGATTATCATGTCGTCTGCATTTACAGTGGGGTTGAAGGAGTACATATTTGAGTTATGCCTGACGTCATCACATTAAATAAAAGAGGACTGAGAAGGATCCCCCTGTAACACTCCTCTGGTTTGAGTCACCTCTGTTGATGTTTGAACTGAGTCGTTTATTCTTAGCAAGTTTGAGCTGCTATGTTGTCGATAAGTGTTTTTTTCGGGGGGGGGGGGCGAAAAGAGTACCCCCCCCCCGCGTGACACCCGACCTTACTACTGGTGCCTCCGACATGCAGTTAATCTACGATAGTAGAAGAGAAAGCATAGGGGATTGGATAAAAGGAATGTCTTTTAGGACTTGATAAGTGTAAATGTTTATGCTATGTTTATATATTCCTGTCATGTTACTTAGTTTGTTCAATAATCATCAGTTTAAAGCTTTTTTGGAGTTCGGATTTAATCTGCGACCCCAAGATTATCTCATCAGCGTACACTGAGCATGGTGACATACGTCTAAACTGCTTATTTCTCATGAAAATTGCCCATAAAATGCTCTCGGCTTTAATGTAAATCACTAGGTGGTTTACACCTGGCGGTAACCGCAGTAACTTGTATACGTGATATCGCACTCTGGTGGAGGTTCTCTTGAAACATATCTTGAGCCGCAATTTTCTACGACATCGGTTCCCAACTACGTCATAATATCTTTGTTTTTCCAGATGAGGTTCGTAGTGCTCTAATGACTCTGAAGGATGGAAAGGCGTCTGGGCCAGATCGCATCTTCAATGAGCACATTAAAACCGCAGGTACCGTGCTATCACCGATATTTACAAATTTAATGAATCTTTGTTTGAGATCAGGAGACGTTCCTTCCACGTGGAAACTGTCAACATTGAAGATGCTCTATAAGAGGAAAGGAGACCAGTATGACCCCAATTCCTATAGAGAGATCGCCTTAGAAAATAATCTTCTCAAAGTGCTCACTAAACTTGTGGCAAAACGGCTCACCGATGAAATTGATAGTAAGATAACCTGAAGAGCAATTTGGATTTAGAAGGGGGAGGAGTACAATTTAGGACATTAAAAACCTCAAGGATGATGTTGAAAACGCCCTTAAAACACCACGAGGCAAATTTCACGCAGTACCGGTATTCATTGATTTTACAAAGGCTTTCGACAACTTAAACCGGGTGATAATTTCCGCGAAACTAGATGAGTTGGTGAAGGACAACAAACCACTCACAATCCTGATCCATAATATATTAGGGGCAGATGACCTTGTAGTTCCACCCCTTAAAACAACAATAACTATAACTATAATATATTAAGGAGTAACTACGTTCAAATTTCTGACAGTGTAACAGTCACGAAAAAGATATTGCAAACAAATGGTGTACTTCGGGGAGTCCCCCTAAGTCCCTTCCTTTTTAACGTCGCAACCCACGATGTTGTTCTAGCGATTAAAGAAGACTCACCGGAAATAAAACTGTACATTTATGCGGATGATATGGTTTTGGGCTCCCGTGATATCAGCGAGCTACAATCGGCTGTCTCCTCTCTGGAGGTATGTGCGTCTACCAACGATTTGCAGGATAGGCGGACGAGCGTCCAAGGACGACAGTATAATTTTGAAACAAACTCCCCTTCAAATTGTAAATAGCTTCACCTATCTAGGCTTGACTCTGCAAACTACTATGCAATCCTTCAGGATTCACTGAAATACAGCGGGTGGCATCGGCCACTAAAGCTATTTTCGATATTAGAAACATAACTCGACTTTCACTGAAATCCGCCTTAGCACTATTTGATGCCAAGGTTGTTCCGGTCCGCATATACGGGTTAGACATAGTCTGGGATAAATTAAGCATGGGCGATCTCAGATCACTTGAAAAAGTCAAAGCGCGATACTTAAAGGCTGCCCTAAGAGTATTAAAATACACGCGCTCCCGACTTGTTTAAGAACTTGTAAGGGAAACTTAAGAATTCGATTACAATTGCCTTCTACAAGACAAGAACAGGAATTCCTAAGGATGAGACAAACACAAAGAAAGCGAGCGGAAATCGACCTGGAATTTTATGGGACTGATGCCATGTCTCAGAGAAATTGGACTGAACCTGACCATGAAATGAGGAGTGCTCTGAATAGACTTGCTGTACACGGCTTCCATCATAAGCTGTGCGTGCAACGTGGCTTTCATGAACCTTCTGAACAGTGTGTAGGTCTATGCATATTATGTGCTAAACAGTGTGGTCGATACCATTTTAGTGAATGCTCTAAGAAAACACTTTCCTTATTAGATTACTCGAAAATATAATGCACATTTGTGCGCAGTTCCTTTATTAATATATTTGTTTTCTACCAGCTACACCCAGGGCGGTAATGTCGCAAGTATCCATAGAATAAGTAGAACAGCATTCTGTGCACTTCACATAATGAAATAATCTTTGGTTGGAACCGCAATTTTATATTTCCCGTACATTGTCCTTGGTTTACGCATTGGCTACATCACAAATGGATTTGCCTAACGCGACACGGCCTGTACATTTGTATTTCTCCCTCGTTGTTTATGCAACAATTTAAAAAAGTAATTTAAGTGGTTTGGGCAAACTTATTTAGAAAGTAAAAAAAATCCTCTCGGCACGCCGGAAGGCGGAGGTAGATTTCACCGGGCAAACTAGGGGATAGGCTATAATAGGCAAAATATGCAGGTTTTCGTAGGAGGATCAGACCTCATTTATTGCGAGAAAATATTTTACAATTGGAGGTTAGTTAACAATTTTTCGTCTTTCTATGCATACTTTTAACATTTTACTGTCTTATGGGGATGGTAACCTTCTTGTCATTTGGGGTTAATTTTTATACTTGTGATCACACTGTCCTTATGCAAGGTTTAGAACTAATGTGTAACTATCTAACAGTCTGTTACTTCTTCACGCAAAATTTTATCTCCCGCAGAGATGTTGGTTGGTTCCTCAGTTTAGGGGCTGCGACAAGGTGGTCATGTAACCCCATGTACATTGGGTGTGTGTAGAATCTGTCTGATAAACGGTGTTATTTGTGATGACTGTATTAGTCTGTAATTCAGGTAAGGTCTGCAGACGGTCAATTTTAAGTAGTAGTACCTAATTTTGTACCAAATACTAACGTCAACGACACCTAGCTGTGAACCTGGCTGCTAGATGCCACCGCAACCAGCAACTTGCAACGAACGTTGTAACTTCCCCTACGAAGGAAAACATGCTGACGGATTTTTAGCGCTCTTATAAAATCCGGTGACTTTGTCCGGCTTTGAACCAGCACCTTGGGCATAGAAGTTCAGCATGCTACCAGTTAGCCGCTTCCCTCATAGTCAGATGGAACAAGAAGTTCCGTGACGAACTAAAGAGCCTACTTTTCTTAAAATTAAGATTCATGCCATAGATTAATCTACAGTATATGAACCTATCTAGAATAATGACGAAATTAAGTGGGTAATATCGAAATGTCTTAATTAGTTCGAAATAAGGTATACTAGGCATAATGTAGCCTAATAGAGCAATACAGTTGGCAGCTCTGGTGACTGAATATATTCTTACTTCCATCTCCTAAGGTACAGAATACAAAATGTGGTTGAAGTCCAAAGGACGTTACATGGATTTAGACATTGGATCTATTAGTACACGTAAAAGCATGTTGGCAACAATGTCATACGAGTGCTGGTCAGAAATAATCTGAAATATTATATATTTTTGTGCCAATTTTGGATGAAATCCATTTGTTGGTATAGAAGTTACATGTATTTAAAAATTGGTCCTATCAGCAGGCTTAGAATCATGTTGGTAGAACTGACGTATATAAGTTACTCCAAATTAATGTAAAATGTCGGGTAATTTACGTGTGCATAGTTTAAAGCTGTCGTCTTGCATACTTTCTGATATATTTGGATACAAAATAGAGAGCAATTATTAACAGTTGGCAGCCCTAGTGGCTCTTAAGAATACACTCAGTCATATATGTTTATTTACACATATTACATACAAAATTTGGTTGAAATCCAATTGATAGTGTAGAAGTTATATGCATTTAAAAATTGGACTTATCAGAAGGCTTAAAATTATTTTGGCAATGCTGTCATGTATGGCCACCTGGAAATTAAACTGAAATAGTATTATCTACATGTGTGCCAATTTTAGAATAGCTCCCATGTATACCTTCCAAGATATCCAACATGGAGCTCAAATTTGTAGTGCGTTTTTTAGCAGTTGGTAGCACTGGCATCTTTTTCAAATATGGGCCTGAGATATTCCGGTATACATCTTTACTCATACTAAATTTGGTTTCGATTGCTGCAGCCGTTTAGGAGTTGATAGGGGGGGGGGGGGGGCACACAGCCAGACACACAGAAGGACAGACACATTTTCCCGGATATATCTTATAAGTCTACTTTTTCCTCATTTTTGAAAAGTGTGAAAAGTAGGCTAAAAATGAATGTGATCTCGTCAATGGCGTTGTCTTGGCAACCTCTGATAGATCATCCCTTATCAATTTAAAAGCGTTGTTATGGTAACCTCTGATGGCACTTGGCATTTTTTTAAATTCCGAAATCATTTTTCTCATCCCTTGGCGTAATGGTGGGTCATATCAAAAATTATTTCAGACAAAAGTTTTAGGTAATTATTAGGGGAATATTTTCCATTTTGTACGGTTTTGATATTGTGCCTATTAAGAGAGATATGATTATTGTTTCCCGAAAAACCCACTTTTTACCACCCCTTTGGTCAATGGTTGGTGCTATCAAAAAACTTATTTGACATAAATTTTTGGCACTTATCCGACACATATTATGAACTTTGAATGGATTTCAATATTTCACGTATTAAGAGAGTTATAGCGAAATTTCACTTTTTCGAAAAAAGCCCCCCATTTTCACCCCCTTCGACCGATTTTGCCCATTAACGAACTCGACCGAGATTTTATAGGGATACATATTATGTAAAAAATTCAAAGTGATTGGTGCAAAATTACGGCAGTTATCGTGTCCACAAGGAACTGATATATATATATATATATATATATATATATATATATATATATATAGATAGATAGATAGATAGATAGATAGATACATATATACATAAATTATATATAAACTTTTGAACTGACGGTGATTTTGGGGTCTGGGGGATGTGAAACGCGAATATATGTCGAAATTTTCCGGAAGTCGAAACATGGTACCCATTGCAATAGTTAGCTTTCTAATGAAATCTACCTAAAAGAATACAGGTGCCATTACCAATCGCAAACATACTATCATTTCAGACATTGAAACACAGGACCATGGAACAAGATTACTTCCATGACAGGACACTATAATATTCTGAGAAGTCTGCTACAGAAAATAAACAAGGAGTATTGAAGGAGTCCAGAGGTTATGAGCCCTCGTCTTACAGTAGCTTTGAGCTAGTGCTGCGTTTGAAACCAGTCACTCGCAGAATGTGATGTAGAGACAGGTAAGAGCTCTATCAACTTAACATGCTTGTAGCTAGGACCCTAGGGAACATTAGAACAAATACCGTACTGTACAGTCTGGTGCCTGGGTCATGTAGCTTCTAATGTTCTAGTGATGGAGCATAAATAATAATAACTTTATTAAACACAAATTTTTCACTTTAACAAATTCATATTCACATTGTGCAATAATTAATTATAATAATAACGTTTTATTGCACACAAGTTGTGCAAAATTACAAATAACATGCAAGGTAAGATGCACTTCAGCCAAAGTAGTAATCTATGATGGGTTTCCCTCTATTCCTACAATGAAGAACGTGATAACGTTCACAGATTCCGTTACACAGGTCGGGTCCGGATCATGGAATGTCTTTGTCTTGCACATTCTATGGAGGAAACCGTGCACAGCCAAAGAGGTCACAAAGTGCCGCAAGTCCTGGTTCGGTTCCATCCATGCTCTGTTGATCATAGCCTCGGTCGAGTAGAACTCTTCCCAGATTTCACTCCTTTTCAACGTTCTTTCTGCTAGAACCCTCTTCCAGCAGGTCGTAGTATGAAAAGCGAACTTGAATCTGAAATCCGCCATCAAGAAGGGTTCCCGAGTGAGCACATACACTAATCTTGATCGCGTGTATTTGGATACTCCAAGGACAGCCTTCAAGTATCTAGCCTTTACCTGTTTCAATGTTCGGAGGTCTCCTATGCTTAACTTGTCCCAAATTATCTCTATGCCATACGTGAGGATTGGAACAATTTTTGCATCGAAGAGTGCAATGGCGGATGTCAAGGATAATCCTGTAATGGCTCTGCACAATCAGCTGAAGGCTCATGATAGGACTTGAGCTTGCAAACTTTATGATGATAGCCATGCACGGCCATTGAGTTAACGAAGGTTCTGGTTCGCATCTGACCATGTCCTGTTCATCATGGCTTCAGTCGAGTAGAACTGTAGCCAGATGTCCTATCGTGTTATTTCCCTTTCTACCAATAATTTCTGCCGGCCCCGTGGTGTTGGGGTAGCGCGCCTGCCTCTAACCCGGAGGCCCCGGGTTCGATCCCCGGCTCCGTCAAGGATTTTAAAACTGACGTGAGGATTGGAACGGAGTGCACTCAGCCTCGTGAGGACAATTGAGTAGCTGTCTGACAGTGAGACAGCGCCCCGATCACGAAAACCAAGATTAACGGCCGAGGGGACCCGACGCGCTGTTCACGCGTCACCCCAATATCTGCAGACCGAATGGCTGGGCAGCGGTCACTTGGTCGGCCTTAGCCCGTCATGGGCTGTATAGTGCCAGGGGTTGACTTTTTTTGACCAACAATTTCTTCCGTTGAAGGGAGAGCAAACTTGAACCTCAAATCTTCTATGAGGAAAGGTTCCCCAGCAAGCTCATAGGCTATCCATGATCGTGTATATCGAGATACGACAGTGGTGACCTTTAAAAATCTTGCCTTGACTTTTTCCAAAGTGAGGAGGTCATTCTTATTTAGTTTAGCCCATGTAATCTTTATTCCGGAGGCAAGAATAGGTATTATTTGAGCTACCGCTGCGTTTGAAACCAGCATAAATGAAACCAAGTTATTCATGAACAAGCTCGGTATATAGGCGCAGATGACCTCCCTCTTCCGCCCCTTAAAACAACAAGTACTATTTAAGCTCGGTATAGTCTATTTCCAATGTTATTAACTTTTGTGACCAACAGAGGATACAAATGCTACTGAAAGTGCTGTTACCTGTACTGGCTGAAGGAGAAAAAGGAAGGACACTTGATTAATTCTAAACGAGAAAAGATTGTGGCTCTTGTACTTGGATAATATATGATTTCATACCTTGTTTCATATTCTGGCGAACATTACCAATTCAAATTACTAACCATGAACACTACTGCACCAAGAATATGTGCTAAATTACGTAGTAAATATGTGTTTTAATGTTTTGCTCATTCAACGATGGCAGCCATGTTTGTCAGGCGCATGAGGTGTCTTCAACTGTTAGCAACCGGGTGAGTTAGCCGTGGTCGTTACGGCATGACTAATGGCAGTCGCTCACATCCGGGAGGCGAGGAGGTTCGAATCCCCCCGCCGGCAACCTTGAAGATGGTCTTCTGTGGTTTCCCATCTTCCTTCCAGGCAAATGCCGGGGTTGGTCCCTAACTATAGGCCACAGCCGCTACCTTCCAACTCCTCGCCCTTCCCTTCCAACTTTCCTCCCCAACGGTACTTGTAGCTCACCCATTGGGTGTCCGTCTCGAAGCAGCTACAAAACTGGCGAGCCGAACATGTCCTCGGACACTCCCGGCACTAAAAGCCATACGCTTAAAAAAACTGTTAGCAATGTGCACACATTGACGTCACATTAATGTTACCAATATTGTGCCCATTTAGCATGAAATATGCAAATCACGGTATGCCAGCAATGCTCAAATCGGGATTTTCGGGGTTATGGTATGTTCTCCCACTCTGTGACTTACACATTTTGGATTAAATAGAGGATACACTTCCAAAATCAACTCCTATTATAAAACATTTAATTAACCAAATATATGGCGCTACAAACAAATAAAACAAATAAACTACTGACCAATCCTTCTAACTTGTTCAAAGTGAGCAAGGAATACATAAAATCCAACAAATGTTATATTAAAATACATGGTTTCCTTCAAACCAACAAACTTATAATTCTTTTCACTGCCATAAAGTATCCCTTTTAAAATTCACTACAATCACGAGCTCCAATGGCTCGATACTTTCCACTATAAACTGTGTTATTCTTTTATACACCTCAATATCTATTTTATGAGTTTCTTATAATCAAAACAATATATAATCTTATTCAAAGTAATTGTTACTCCTTTACTTAAATTTTTGGGCATTTCACAATGTTCTCATGTTACCACCTCTCTCAAGTTAACAAATTCACTACAGTGATCGGGAAAAATACTTGTGTACTCCCGATTTATAGAAGACTACTTGAACAAAGTCAAAAATTATGATCACCATCGAAATCTAATTGTCTTCATTGAACTCGTGAAATCCTACATCAATATCTCATTACATTAGGGATTTATATTTATTATTATCTGTCTTAAAAGACCATCATCTCATAAGAAAGCAAACGATCTGAACTCGCAAGCGGTAACTTTCATCTACAAGAACCTCGGTTCGACTCCCGGGTCATTAACAAACTCTAAACACTCATGGTTTATTATTACTTCAAATAGACGGTTCCCCTGACCTACCATACTTTCAATAGCGAGATGTTGGACCGTGACACTCGACTTGATTCATTGCCCGGGAGGGAGACCCTCAGAATCGCCCACACGGGACCGCTCTACTCATGCTTTAAAACAGCTATTTCTCAAACACAGTTCTCTGAACAGACCTGGCGTTTCTTTCATACATTTAAACAACATTATTTAGGTTCATAGACCACTTTCGTAACCTTGGCATTTATTAATTATTAAGTGTCATCATTGATGGGTAAGAATAATTCAATACAACAACAATATTTAGGGGCTTCAACAACTATACGAGTCTGGGTTCGACTCTCTCAACTGCCTCGGGAACCAATCCCATACTGGAGGACTTTACAACAAATTAGCGGCTTAGGGCGACCTCGGTCTAACCCGCGCTCATCAATACCATAAATTCGCACCCTTATACAACGCCTCGTGATCTACATCACTAGATGGAGGACTTATCATAGCTCAATTACCGCAATCAACTGTCCCTCACAATCAATTTACCAAGTATATTTAGATTCAACGCCTTCCTATCGTGACAATTTACTTTAATGCGCGACAATGCGCTATACATTACTTTAAGGCCTAGCGTCTTCCAGAGAACTGATAAATTCAAAATCATCATTTGATCTATATCTCAAACTTTCGTATTAATCCTCTCCCGTGACAATAATCGCTATACTTTAAGAACATGTATTTACACCATATCTTTATTCCTTTACAAAAGCTCAAAAGCTATTACTTTCATATAATTCAACTTAATCTTCATTTATATAATTTTTATTATTATTATATTTTTCCGCTTGCTTTCATAACATTTATCAAATACACTGATATTTTATTTCATACATTTCCTCTAAGGATTTATTCATTTCACAAAATCATTTTATAATTTCTCAATTTTTATTTGTTCAGATCGCGCTCCTATTCTGTTATTTGTTATTCAAAAACATCCCTATTCATCATTCTCAGGTGGATTGTACACAAATATTCCCCCAACACATAACATAATGAAAATAGTTACTTACATGCTCAGACGGTCCAATACCGTGCTTTCCAACGATGTTTCATTTTTGCCCACTATTTGTGATTACACCATCGTGCTCAAATTCATTTCATACACTGACATATCTTGACACACATATAATTTATATACCTCAAACACTGGTAACATTTTTAAAATACACTTCGGTATTCTCCTATTACATGCAATAAAATCACTGAAAAATTACTATCTAACACAAATTTTATATATTTACACTACACTGATTCTAATCACTGAGGCTTTGATTAGGCCTTGCACACGTGATATTTGCTTCCCCGTCTCCAAGGGTGAACTAGTAGATGTCGGCTTCCTATCTGACCAGAATATGAAAGTCTCGAACACTCTACCCCTCCCTGGAATGGTACTTCTTCGAATCCGGTTTCCTGACGATCGGCTATTATTATTATTAGCTCGAACTGCTTCTTTCTAGACCCTATTAGTCGTCTAGCGAAAGTCTGTCCTGTTCTCGGTCTCCCAAATACTCTATCGGTGACCTATTATTTTCTAGCATCTAATACTCCTCGTAACTTAGTGCTTTTTATAGTTCGTTCGTTTCCTTGAAACAACGTCTTGAATTTAAGTCTCCCTTCTGATTATTCTGTCCTCTAATTCCTATCTTTCCAGAATACTATGCGGACCTTATTTTGTCCAACCCTGATCGGGTTCTTTTAACGTTGATAGAATGTTTCTTTCGCTGTTATGGAACTCCAAAACGTTACGATACACTTGGTCGTTTAAATAAACTGTTATTGAAGACCTATCGCCTATTCTTTAAGTTCGCAGCCTACTTCGACTGTAATACTGAACTTTTCCCTGTAAGACTGATATTGGCGGAACTAAATCCTGTATTAGGATTTCCCTAAGTCTACACACGGCGATACTTTGATGATGCTTCTCGGCCACTCCTTGCGGGTGCACGTTGGTGATTGATACAGAGTATCACGACCTCTCGAGGTCTAGTAAGTACTGCATGATTAGCCTGGCCCTGCCAGGTCTTTTATACAAATCGGCGACAAAAAAAAAAAACTACGTCTTTTTCGGAACCAACTTTTGAAGTAATGGTCGCACACTTTTAAAAATTATATCTCTGGAAAGCTTGTTTTCTAAACGTAAACTGACTTCTTTGCACATGAAAATCGATCATGCAGTTCTGAGATATTAAATAAAATTTAGTCTTCAGCTGTGTGGGTGTTACAGTTGATTTTTAATTCCCCCCTCCTCGGGTCTCGGGAAACCCCCAATGACGTATGACCACGTCGGCACTTCTTTCCTGGGCCTTTATTATAACATCTTTCTCCACACAAAAATCTCTATTCCGAAATAATTCACAATGCTGTATTTCTTTAGTTAATTTTATTCTTGCAAATGGGTTAAATCTAATTATTATTCTTCTGGCACAGCTGCGCGGTTGCCATTTTACTGCAAGGTAAGGGCGATTTCCGAAACACGCTCTTCGTCACTCGCTCGGAAAATTCCACTCGTTCTATTTATATTCGTGACTGGCTCCTTATCAATGCGTCATGCATGATCTCATTTCCTGGCCACCTGGCTTCAGTTTATTTCACAACGTTATGCTAGCCTTCTTGTGTAAAATCTTTCTATGTTCCTCTGAAGACTGTATATTTCCTTCCTTCCTTTTACAAAAATACATGGATTCAACCCCTTGAACCAATGGTACATGGGTTCAATATGTGGAATACAAAATACACTTTGTAACTATTAGTTCACAATAGTTACAAAGTGTATTTTGTATTCCAAGCTATCGTATGCCTTCTGTATGTCCAGCAAAAACACCATCACCAATGACAGAATCAAAAGAATTGAATCCTTTTGTTACTGCACTTTTACCAGGTGTACCAACCTGGTTACGTTTGGCGCTAGATCGTAGGAATTGGCGCTCAGTTTGAAACATGAAGTCACTAATGTCACTGTCAGTAATCTTTGTAAAACTGTGATTTGGGTATGAATTTTGTTAGATAATCATCATTGGTAGAATGCTGAGCTTCTATGCCCAAGATCGTGGGTTCAAATCCAGCCGAAGTCGTCGGATTTTTTAAGAGTGTTAAAAATCCCTCAGTATGCCTTCCTTCGGAGGGGAAGTAAAGCCGGCGGTGCAATGTCATAGATTTATGGCACGTTATCCATATATATTTTTTTTTTTTATTTAGTCGATTTACCCTCTAGGTTGGTGGTTCCCACGGACTCAGCGAGGGAACTCACCACTACCGCCTCTATGGGCAGTGTCCTGGAGCTTGGAACATCTGGTCGGAGGGGATACAACTGGTGAAGTGTGATCAGCACCTCGCCCAGGCGACCTGCAAAGCAAACAGGGGCCTCATGAGGGAAGAGAGGAGGGGAAGATTAGGATGGATAAGCAAGGAAGGGGGAAGGAGGAGGCCGTGGCCTTGAAGTAGGAACCATCCCGGCATTTGCCCGAAGACGAAGTGGGAAACCACGGAAAACCACTTCGAGGATGGCTGAGGTAGGAATCGAACCCCCTCTACTTAGTTGGGCCACCCGAGGCTGAGTAGACCCCGTTCCAGTCCTCGTACCGCTATTCAAATTTCGTGGCAGAGCCGGGAATCGAACCCAGGACCTCCGGGGCGGCAGCTAACCATGCTGACCGCTACGCTACGGAGGCGACATCCATATATACTCCCCTGGTTATTGCCATGCACAGTGGGAGTACTCACGCAACAGTAATCTTCATCCAGACGAAACACAGGGCCGCGGTCTACTAACCCCAAGATTGCAGGTTCGCCCCTGGCCGTGGTAAGTGATATTTGAAAGGCGGCAAAAATACGATACGCATGGTATACGATGTTGGCATGTCAAAGAACCCATTTGAATTCAGTAGGCCGAGTTCAAAATCGCAAAATTAATCTCGGGAGTTTCCACTAACACAAAGGTCCTCATTTCACTACTAGAAAGCGCTATAGTGTTCAAGGAGCTTAGATATCTAACATCTAACCTCCTTGACTTTCATAGTCAAGGAACAACGAAATTCGACATGCAAGCTACCCTCTGGGTGTCAAATAACAAAGCTTGCACCCTGCACCCGAGGCCATACGATATTATTATTATTATTATTATTATTATTATTATTATTATTATTATTATTATTATTATTATTATTATTATTATTATTATTTAAGCCTCTGTGGCTTAGGCGGCAGCACGCCAGCCTCTCACCGCTGGGTCCGTGGTTCAAATCCCGGACACTCCATGTGAGATCTGTGCTGGACAGAACGGAGGCAGACAGGTTTTTCTCCGGGTACTCCGGTTTTCCCTGTCAAAATTTCATTCCAGCAACACTCTCCACTATCATTTCATTTCATCTGTCATTCATTTAATCATTGCCCCAGAGGAGTGCGTCAGGCCTCGGCAGCCAGCACAGTCCATATCCTCGCCGCTAGATGGGGGCTTCATTCATTCCATTCCTGACCCGGTCGGAGACTGGAAGCAGGCTGTGGATTTTCATTTTTATTATTATTATTATTATTATTATTATTATTATTATTATTATTATTATTATTATTTGTAAGAAAGCGCTCAACCGTGCATAAGATTAGCACATACATTACATGTGTATATGCAGTGACGGGATATGCATAAAATACATTATTCTTTGCTATAGGTTATTCATAATAGAGTCTTGCACATTTTTGTACAAATGTTAAAGTTATATCGCCACACACTTGGCCGCACAATTTACATAAACAGTTGTCATTTGGGTCAGGAAAGTGTGGTTTCGTACATAATTTATGATGGAATTCGCGGATAGAAAGTCTTGTGATGGCACTCCTTAAATCCTGATTTAGACCGGTCCAGCTTCGGTTGTGTAGAACTCTGGCCATATTACTTCTCTTCTTTGTCTTCTTCTTCTAAATACGTCTTCCTTGACTGTGTATTCTGCGGAACGAAAAGTTCACAGGCAAAGTAAAGAAAAGCCGAGTTGCACTTCCTGGGAAAACTCCAAACACATCCTCTCTTCTCTGACGTCTTAACTCGACACGACTCGACAGTGTCTGGGGTGATAGGCTCGCTCGCCAGCCAGCTAGCTCGTAAACTGTCCCAAAGCTAGTAATTGAATGGAGATTTTTGGAAGAAATTAAAACGTAAAAACACTTATATTGGGCGATGTATTTAAGATAGAGATATGCTGTCACGGAATCTTTTGTCGAACATTCCATGCTGATCAATTCTTACAATCATAGCATATAGATGGTTTTAACGGTTTGCCCAGCGTAAGTTTAAAAAGAGCACGGACGCCATGTTTTTGTCGACTTTTTCACTGAAATCGTTACTGCTCGGCTTCCTTTGATCATAAATAAATTATTTTGTACAGAAACCTTCAAGATATCCTTTATAGAATGGTGAAAACCGCATCAAAATCCATCCAGTGGTTCTCGAGATTACCCGGAACATCCAAGAATCGGGGACTTTGTTTTATACCAAGTCGAGATTTTATTGCGGCCAATGACCAAAGAAAATCAAAATATTCCTATGGGCTACCTCGTAGTTTGATCAGTCGGAACTCGTGCAGTTCACGGTGCAAGCCGCCATTAAATTCGTAAAAATTTACTATAGAAAACGGTAATATGACAGAATCATCATCATCTCAGTTTCCAGCCCCTGGCTGGGTCTGCTTGGAACATAAGCCTCTCCATCGTTTTCTATCCTCTCACCACCTTTCACACCATGCCATACGATGTTGGCATGTCAGAGAACCCATTTGAATTCAGTAGGCCGTGTTCATAATGGCAAAATTAATCTCGGGAGTTTCCGCCAACACAAAGTTCCTCATTTCCCTACTAGAAAGCGCTATAGTGTTCAAGGAGCTTAGCTATCTAACCTCCTTGACTTTGGTTGGTTCTTAAGTTTAGGGGCTGTGACAACGTGGTCATGTAGCCCTGTGTACTTTGGGTGTGTGTAGAATCTGTCTGATAATCGGTGTTAATTGTGATGACTGTATTAGTGTGTGTTATCTGTTTTTAATTCAAGTAAGGACTGCAGACTTTTGAATTTTTCAAATAGTTCCTATTTTTGCCGCCAAACGCCACCGTCAATGACTGCTAGTTCAGAACTTAGCTACCAGACGCCACCGCAGTCGGCTCTTGGCAACGAACGCAGGAACCTAAGAGCGTTGTTTACATTCTTAACCTATAGAATTTAGCTTCACACAGGTGTAATTTGTGGAAGGTTCTTTAACATGCCATGAATCTATGACATGGGACCGCCGGTTTTACTTTCCCTCCAAAGGAAGGCATACTGAGGGATTTTTAACGCTTTTAACAAAATCTGACGACTTCGGCCGGATTTGAACCCGCGATCTTGGGCATAGAAGCTCAGCATGATACCGACTACGCCACCGAAGCCGCCCTCCTTGACTTTCATAGCGCTTCAAGGAACAACGAAATTCGACATGCAAGCTACCCTCTGGGTGTCAAATAACAAAGCTTGCACCCGGCAACCGAGGCCATACGATATTATTATTATTATTATTATTATTATTATTATTATTATTATTATTATTATTATTATTACTCTTCACTCTGTCCCACTCCTCTCCTCTTTTCTGCACTCCTTCCTTCACACCCACAATCCACCTATCTCTTGGTCTCTCGTCTCTCATTTCCATCTCATGCATCCTCCTTGGTATCCTGCCCTCCTGCATTCTCCTAACATGTCCATACCAACTGATTCTTGACTTCTCTACGATCTCTTGTAAGGGATTCTCTTCCACAATCTCTCTCACTCTCTCTCTTCTTACTCTATCCCTTCTTGTTGTTCCTCATCTGTTTCTTTGAAATTTCATTTCACAAGCCTGGATCCTGCTCACCTGTCTCTTCCTCATAACCCACGTTTCTGATGCGTAGGTGAGTATTGGGACATAATACGTTCGATACAGTACCCGTTCGCTCTTCTGGGGTACGTCCCTGCCCCATACCAGACCTCTCATGCTCTGCAGGAATTCATGGGCTTGACTTCCTCTCTCACTGATCTCCTTGTCATTTCTACCACTTTCTTCTCACTCCCTAGATACTTGAAACTATCCACCTTTTTTTAATACTTCTCCTCCTATCATTATATAAGGTGCGTTCAAAAAGTAACGAGCCGGAGGCTAGAATGCGAAAACCGGCGACTACATCGGCTAATCGTGGCGTGTGTAACGAGGTGTGGTTCCGACCAGAGCGTGGAAGGTCACAGCCCGTCGCTAGAGGGCACGCGTGCACGTCAAGTGACGATACAAAGCGAGCAGCAGCATGCATCAATCGTCCAACGCTGCCAGTCGCATTGCAAACAGTGACATGGAGGCGTCAACCGAGGAGCAAAGAGGTGTTGTTCGGTTTATGACAGCGGAAGGAGTAGGGGGAACGGACATACATCGCCGAATGTCACAAGTGTACGGCAAACACTGCATGTCCCTTGCAAGGGTCAAGGCGTGGCACAAGTGCTTCAGGGAAGGACGGGTGTCGTTAACCGATGATGCCCGGTCTGGGTCACCCCCCTGCATTACCGATGACAACGTCCAGCTGGTTGATGCAGTCATTACCCAGGATCACCGAGTGACAGTGAACGCCATAGCCGCCGTGGTCGCTCCACGACAATGCACGACCTCATACGGCCAACACAGTCGCGGCACCCCTGCTGAAATTCAAATAAGAAGTTCTCGGCCACCCTCCAGATAGTCTAGACCTCTCTACCTGTGATTACGCCAAGTTTGGTCCCCTGAAAAGGGCTCTGTGGGGGCCAATGATTCACCTCGGACGCCGACGTCCAGCTGTACGTGCGGAACTGGTTCACATCGCAGCCCAGGGAATTTTATGAGACAGCCATTCACCGCCTCGTGTCACAGTGGGACAAGTGCCTCAACAGCCAGGGCCAATACATCTAACATACAGGTAGGCCTACTGGTTTCTGTGATTATGACTCCGGCTCGTTACTTTTTGAACGCACCTTATATATTCTGTTTTTACTCTTCCCCTATTTCTCATTGTCACGATCGTTTCTTACTTCTTTGCATTAAATTTCAAACCATACTGTTTTACTGTCTCAACCCATACATTCAACATTTCTTGTACCTCTGCATCTCCGTTGCCCCGAATCATTAGATCGTCTGCTAACACCTTTGCTGTCATATGTTCTTCTACTATTTGTGCTGCCACTTCTACCATTACCTCATCCATCACACAGATGAAAAGCAGTGGAGATAGCGCACTCCCTTGCTTCAACCCACTCTTCTACTTTAACCAGTCTGACCTCTCTCCCCCAACTTTCACACAGCTCACACTTCCTTGATACATCTCCTTTATTCTAGCCACAGTTTGATTTTTAAATCCCCTTTTGGTTCGTTGGTTGGTTCCTCAGTTTAGGGGCTGCGACAACGCGGTCTTGTAGCCCCGTGTACTTAGGGTGTGTGTAGAATCTGATAACCGGTGTTAATTGTGACGACTGTATTGGTGTGTGTATCTGTTTTAATTCAAGTAAGGACTGCAGACGATCAATTTTCACGTAGTTCCTACTTTTGCCGCCACCGTCAACGACCAACTAGTTCAGAAATTAGTTAGCAGATGCCACCGCAGTCGGCTCCTGACGACGAACGTAGGAACCTAAGAACGTTAGTCAAATGTTTAACCTATATTAATTTAGCTTCACACAGGTGTAATTAGTAAAAGGTTCTTTAACATGTCATAAATCTATGGCACGGGACCGCCGGCTTTAATTCCCCTCCGAAGGAAGACATACTGAGGGATTTTTAACGTTCTTAAAAAATCCGACGACTTCGGCCGGGTTTGAACCCGCGATCTTGGGCATAGAAGCTCAGCATGCTACCAACTACGCCACCGAAGCCGCTCAAAAATAATCCCTTTATCTGTAGGGTTTCCCACACCTTTCCTCTATCCAAGCTATCGTATGCCTTCTCTATGTCCAGAAACACGATCACCAATATGACAGAATGAAAAGAATTGAATCGTTTTGTTACTGCACTTTTACCAGGGGTACCAACCTGGTTACGTTTGGCGCTAGATCGCAGGAATTGGCGCTCAATTTGAGACATGAAGTCACTTATGTCACTGTCAGTAATCTTTGGAAAACAGTGATTTGGGTATGAATTTTGTTAGATAATCATCATTGGATATAAACTCCATGAAAGGTATTCATTCCTTAGTTTGTATCTTGGCAACGAGGTTAATAAAGTATTGAGAAAATGTCGGAAAGTGCAAGCTGCAGATTACCTGTATTTTCATGGTCCTCCGGGCTGGATTTGAACCAGTGACCTAAGGATGCACAGTCCAGGGTATGGAGATAACAGCAAACATAACCGGACATAACCCCTTATGCTCCGCATATTGGAACCTTCATAGAACAATGAACGCTAATATTGGAGTAATCCTGGATTAAACATAATAATACATGTATTTTTTCAGTAGTGTTTATTTACTTATTATTTTATATTATATACATTGTAGTACCCCCCAGGGGCGTACATACATTTTTTCGCGATGGGCTGGCTATCCTCGAAAATTGTGAGTTTTCTCAGGGGATTGTCACCGAATAATAATAATAATAATAATAATAATATCGTATGGCCTCGGATGCCGGGAGCAAGCTTTGTAATTTGACACCCAGAGGGTAGCTTGCATGTCGAATTTCGTTGTTCCTTGAATCACTATGAAAGTCAAGGAGGTTAGATATCTAATCTTCTTGAGCACTATAGCGCTTTCTAGTAGAAAAATGAGGAACTTTGTGTTGGCGGAAACTCACGAGATTAATTTTGCCATTATGAACATGGCCTACTGAATTCAAATGGGTTCTTTGACATGCCAACATCGTATGACATGCGTGTCGTATTTTTGCCGCCTTTCAAAAAACACTTACCACGGCTAGGAGCGAACCTGCAATCTTGGGGTTAGTAGACCGACACGCTATCCACTCACCCACCAAAAAATACCCAGAAATATACCAATATCTTATAGCATATAACTTGATGTAATTATTTTAGATAAGATTCAAAGTTTATATAGCCTACAATTACTGGAAATACAAAAAAAAGTTGTAAAATACAACACAACACACAAATAAAATTTTATACTTAATGAATTTTCTATTATGACCTATGGTGTATGAATGGCAAATATCTAAATATTTGTCAATTTACTAAGCAGAAAGTTAAACGTGTTTTTTTAACAAGTTGATAATTTATTTCTCAAAAGTTCCGTACTGTGGAATTCACAGTCTTGCCTCACAAGGCTGAGTGTACCTCGTTTCAGCCCTCTGACTGGAATTAAAATTTCTTGGCAGAGCCGGGAATCAAATTCGGACCTCCGGGGTGGCAGCCTTGGTGAAAGGCAAACAGCTTGACTGTTGCGCCACCACGCCCAAAATTGATTTGAGGGGCTTGGGCATTCTACTCCACGAGTTAGTCTAATTTCAATCTTAATATTGTTTATAATTTAGCCAATAAGTTAAGATTAGGGTACAACCAAATTTACAATTATTTTATGCCCTCACCAAAGCAACGCTTTCTTAATTTTATTGACTTTTTTCGGGGGGTGCTGAAGCCCCCTCAGCACCCCCCTTATATACGCCCCTGGTACACCCACCCAGTCATTGGGCAAATTCGTGTTGACCGACTGAAGAGTTACAACTAAAAGAATGGCTTCAAAACTTAACAAGATACTTAACGTCCCAGTATATCTACTGATACGTTTAAGTACACACATTTAAGTACTCTTAAATAGGCCTATATAACAACATTGGACACAGCAGATAAGATCTTGACCACTAAGTCACGCCGCAGAGAAAACTACATGAAGCATCAAAAACAGACTCATAACCACCTATTTTTATGAAGAGGGAAAAAACTGTTGTCGAGCGCTAGGTTATTAGCGTTTCCGCGGTTTCGCCGCACCAGAGCGTGTGATAGAGTCCAAGAAAAAAGAAGAACGATCTCCACAGCTGCTGGTCGTAGGTTGGGCGAAGGTTAGCCTATTTAGAGTCCAATTAAAATAAGCAGCAGGGGAAAAGGAGAGAGCAAGTCCTTGTTGAAACAGCCAGGTGCCACCAAGAAACCTTATGTGGTTGTGGACACTAGTTAGTTAGTTATTGTTGCTTTAAGAAGCAGAACAGTGAGATCATCTGCACCTACAGTAATAGTGGAAACTGCGTGAGTGGATGATGATGATAATAATAATAATATTATCGTATGGCCTCGGGTGCTGGGTGCAAGCTTTGTTATTTGCACACAGAGGGCAGCTTGCATGTCGAATTTTGTTGTTACTTGAAGCACTATGAAAGTCAAAGAGGTTAGATATCTAAGCTCCATGAAACTATAGCGCTTTCTAGTAGAGAAATGACGAACTTTGTGCGTGCGGATAATCCCGCGATTAATTTTGCCATTATGAAAACGGCCTACTGAATTCAAATGGGTTATATGATATGCAAACGTCGAATGACATGCGTGTCGTGATTTTTGCCGCCTTTCAAAAAATCACTTACCACGGCCAGGAGCGAACCTGCAATCTTGGGGTTAGTAGACCGACACGCTATCCACTCACCCACCGTGGCAAGCTATAATAATAATAATAATAATAATAATAATAATAATATCGTATGGCCTCGGGTGCCGGATGCAAGCTTTGTTATTTGACACCCAGAGGGCAGCTTGCATGTCGAATTTTGTTGTTCCTTGAAGCACTATGAAAGTCAAGGAGGTTAGATATCTAAGCTCCTTGACACTATAGCGCTTTCTAGTAGAGAAATGAGGAAATTTGTGTTGGCGGATAATCCGGAGATTAAGTTTGCCATTATGAACACGGCCTACTGAATTCAAATGGGTTCTATAATATGCAAACGTCGTATGACATGCGTGTCGTGTTTTTTGCCGCCTTTCAAAAATCACTTACTACTGCCAGGAGTGAACCTGCAAGCTTGGGGTTAGTAATCCGACACGATAACCACTCACCCACCGTGGCAAGGTATGATGATGATGATGATGATGATGATGATGGAATAGTTCGGGAGTGGTGAAGATAATAATAATACGGAAAGTATGAGGAAAGTAGATTTAGAAATGGGCTGTAAAGAAAATAAATGCACTCTTAACAAGTTAAAGCCCGTAGCTTAATACGAAGAAAAAATACGAAATTTAGAACATTTTGAAGAATTTCGGCTTTGCGGAGTTCCTTAAACTGAAAAACAATGTATTAACAATGGCAGACATCTTTGATTATTATTCTTTGTGAATTTTCAACTTATGAGTGGTTATGCTAAAAATGCCAAGCCAAGTTTCGTGAAATTACTATTATTTGATATAGAATACTATTTTAGAATGTTGATATTTTTCCGTAACAGGTAAATATATTTTAAACGTATAAGATTTTAAATAATTAACCCTAAGTTTCATTAAAATATTTTTTTTCTTTTTTCATTTATTTATATTGGAAATTTTTTAAAGTCATTGTTTTCAGTCGAAAATTCTCTCTCATACACTTACTCAGCATTAAAACCTCACTTATTGCCTTTTCATTGAAAGAGTTTAGATACTTTATCGCCAAGCAGGGGTGGATCTAGGGGTGGGCGAGGAGGGCGACCGCCCAGGGCCCCGCGGTCTGGGGGGGCCCACGCCATGGATTTTTTAAATTTAATTAATTAATTAATTATACTTTTCAAACTAATTTATAATTCATATTCCTTTTTTCAGTGAAGCTATGGCCTCCCGTGACCATTTAGCAAGTTAAGATTTCAGTGAAATAATAGAAGACTTCAGCCGGAAAAAAGTCGCAAAGTAATATTTTAATATTTCATAGTTTACATAATCTTCTTCAAGGGGACTTAAAGGTTTCTTTCATATTATTAAAAACTGTACTGTAGTGTATTCAAAATATTGTAACTATTCCTTATTTTATTATTATTACCAAACTATTTTCCATTTGATTTGATATTTTTTTTAATTTCCTATTGTTGTGGGTCCCACCTTATCATATCGCCCAGGGCCCCGCAAGGCCTGGATCCGCCATTGTACGCCAAGTTCCGTTTCAGTGCTAGACTAGAGTTTCGTTCGTTAAATCGCGACATTGCAAACGAAACTCGATTTGTCGTGATATATCTGTTTGAATGGCTGCCTGTGATTGGCTAGTTAAAGTGATGTTCCTTCTGACCACCAGATAACTCTAGGGGTAACACTGAAACGTCAAGTCAGAGGTAATGATGGCTTTACTATAAACACATTGATATTTTCAGAGAGATAATGACTCCCGCGTTGTCTTGATTACAACTGCTTGGATGAAAATAATATTTTAAAAAATCTCTATACAGTACACAAAAATGAATGTTTCTTAATAGTTTATTCTTTATGTCCCGTAAGCGTTCATATACCAATCATCTGACTGCGATGAAACTTTGGTGAGTTGTTGTGCACACTTCCGTGTTGGTTTCTGAATTATTAAATCCATTTCACAATAGGTGGCCCGGAAGTCGTTTCAACAAATTAGTGTTGTCGCTCTAATACGAAGGTGGATCAAAAAGTTGCACTAACGCGCTGCAGCAGCACGCTGTGTGTCGCAAACGTGGGCACAGCGAAATAAAAGGAACAGACACTGCCCACACGTCTGTTAGGCAGGACACTGTGGTGTCTCGTCTTGTATGGTGTGAATAGCGGCCAAATGCAATGGCGCGTCGACTGGACGTTCACTCCAAATATGAGGTGCGTGCGACAATCCGATTCCTATGGGCCAAAAGGAAGAATTGCACGGATATTCATCGTGAAATTAGTGCTGTGTATGGGGAGCGGGCCATTTCCCGGCAAGGGATAACGCAACACCTCACAAGGCCCGCCAAAAGAGCGAACTGTTGCAGCGTTTCAAGTGGGAGGTCTGGCAACATCCACCCTATAGCCCGACCTAGTGCCATGTGACTTTCATCTGTTTAGTAAGCTCAAAACGGAGCTCGGTGGTCGACGTTTCCAGACCGATGAGGAGGTGAAGGCCGCTGTCTCCGTGTGGTTGTAGAACGCTGGAGGAACTTCCTATGCATCCGGCATCGACAAGTTGGTTGTGCGTTCGCAGAAATGTTTGGAGTCTCTTGGAAACTATGTGGAAAAGTGACGTTACATTGTATGTCGTTATAGTCGTGTTGCTGTTGTATAGGTGGTGTAATAAATGGCAATAACTGGGAGGTGCAACTTAATTTTTGATCTGCCCTCGTAGCGTCCACAAATGAACTTTGGTCAGCTGTTGTTCGGGTGATACCGAGCTGCGCTAATGAGTTCTCTCCACGGGTGTCAATTAGGAAAATCCTAACAGGGGAAGTTGCCTGAGACGTATTTCACCGCCCCCCACTCCGAACTGGATATTTTGGAATAATATGTCAAACTCTGCTGATCTTCAGGGTGTTCACCACTATCTACTCTTGTTATCTCAAAGACGTATTCGATACTACTCATTAGCAACTTTTGATGTTATTCCAATTACTGGATTTCTTTAGCCTTGAATTTGATAAAGATTAGGTTGGGTCATTTTCCTTGTGTTTCACACTTACTATTCAGATATGCATATTATAATTTGTATGTTGTAGCTTCGTAAACATGCAAGTTAGAGCAAAACAATATCTTGGGAACCAAAATGCTTATATGTATTCTGCTACAAAATAAGGTGCATTCATAAATGAATTCCTTGTTGAAACACCTCCACTTTTGGCACCGTTGCGCACTCAAACTTACAACATTATTTTATATAAGGTGCGTTCAAAAAGTAACGAGCCGGAGGCATAATTACAGAAACCAGTACCTGTGTGTTAGAAGTATTGGCCCTGGCTGTTGAGGCACTTGTCCCACAGTGACACGAGGCGGTGAATGGCTGTCTCATAAAATTCCCTGGGCTGCGATGTGAACCAGTTCCGCACGTACAGCTGGACTTCGGCGTCCGAGGTGAATCGTTGGACCCGCAGAGTCCTTTTCAGGGGACTAAACATGGCGTAATCACAGGGAGAGAGGTCTGGACACTATGGAGGGTGGCCGAGAACCTCCCATTTGAATTTCTGCAGGAGTGCCGCGACTGTGTTGGCCGTATGAGGTCGGGCATTGTCGTGGAGCGACCACGGCGGCTATGGCTTTCACTGTCACTCGGTGGTCCTGGGTAATGAGTGCATCAACCAGCTGGACGTTGTCATCGGTATTGCAGGGGGGGGGGGGGGTGCCCCAGACCGGGCATCATCGGCTAACGACACTCGTCCTTCCCTGAAGCGCTTGTGCCACGCCTTGACCCTTGCAAGGGACATGCAGTGTTCGCCGTACACTTGTGACATTCGGCGATGAATGTCCGTTCCCCCTACTCCTTCCGCTATCATAAACCGAACAACACCTCTTTGCTCTTCGGTTGACGCCTCCATGTGACTGTTTGCAATGCGACTGGCAGCGTTGGACGATTGATGCATGCTGCTGCTCGCTTTGTATCGTCACGTGACGTGCACGCGTGCCCTCTAGCGACCGGCTGTGACCTTCCACGCTCTGGTCGGAACCACACCTCGTTACACACGCCACGATTAGCCGATGTCGTCACCGGTTTGCGCATTCCAGCCTCCGGCTCGTTACTTTTTGAACGCACCTTATAATTTCCTATAACTCACAATCCTCCACTTCTTTGGCTGTACGTGGATAACATGTTAGCTATATCTACAGAAACTCCAGGGGGTCCAGGTGTACGTAGCTGTCAGTCAACTCATGGCTTAACCAACATTTCAAGAGAGGTTGCCTACCCCCACCCTCCTCCCAAACCCATTAGCGTGAATTGACAGGACTGTTTGGGTTAAACCTAATTAGCGCAGTTCGACCATCCCGTGTTGTTCACGCCCGTGAAGGTTTCTGAATTAGTAAAACAATAGGTGGCGCATGAGTCGCTTCAACAAATGAGTGTGTTTTATACAGTTTAGAGGCAATTTAGGGAAAAACAAAAATGAATATTGTGTATCCAAAAGCACTTGAACAAATAAAATTACAACGTCAACACTTTATTGGATTGGCATTGCAACGCATGCTGGGTACAGCTAGTCTTTTATAAAAATGGGGCCGATAGATTGGCCCGTGGCATGTTTAGCAGAAGCTCCTTCAGCCGATGTATCGCTCTTTGGCACTATAAGGAAGACGTCTCCATTACGTAATTCCTATTTATGAAAATCCACAGCCTGCTTCCAGTCTCCGACCGGGTCAGGAATGGAATGAATGAAGCCCCCATCTAGCGGCGAGGATATGAACTGTGCCAGCTGCCGAAGCCTGACGCACTCCTCTGGGGCAATGATTAAATGAATGACAGATGAAATGAAATGATAGTGGAGAGTGTTGCTGGAATGACATTTTTGACAGGGAAAACCGGAGTACCCGGAGAAAAACCTGTCTGCCTCCGTTCTGTCCAGCACAGATCTCACATGGAGTGACCGGGATTTGAACCACGGACCCAGCGGTGAGAGGCCGGCGTGCTGCCGCCTAAGCCACGGAGGCTTACACCTAATTCCTATTTACCTTTTATAATTTTAAATGATCTACTCGACTTCGTCGTTACGTTATGGCAACGTCACGAAATGTACCGAGAATGCACTGAGGTGTGTGACGTCATAGTACCGCTTGGTGCATGTGTACTGAGTTCACTGGTAAGCTCTGGAGTTACGAGACGGCAATGACACAGCGAACGTGACGTCATCCAGCCAACTCCCTCCTTTCACCGCGCGCTCCAGCTCCCTCATGACTTGTAACATTCTAGCGTTCTGATTGTTTCTTGATCATCTAACGTGTCAAGAGCCTTTGGCTTCGAGCGAAGAGAGAAGCCTCCAGCCTTTCTAGCATTTTTCAGCATTTGTAGCATTTAAAATGATATCAAGTCGAGTCTTTCAGACTGTCTCTTTTTTTTAATAAGATTTCTGCTCTCGTTTCATTGTCTTTGCGGTAAAAATGGGAATGCTTTTTACGAGCTCATCTGTGTTAATATACATTTCTTGGTACAACCTGGAATCGAACCCAGAACAAGAATCTCAATAATTACCCCTAGACCATTTTTTTTTGTCGTGTGGCCTCCTGTGAGGCCGAGTGCAGGTCTTTCTAGTCGACGCCCGTGGGCGACCTGCGCGTCGGGATGAGGGATGGAATTGATGAAGATGAATGAAACTGGGCAAGGATGTGGAAGGAAGCAGCCGTGGCCTGTCAGAAGGTACTGTGCCAGCATTTGCCTGGTGTTGAAAATAGGAAACCACGGAAAACCATTTCAAACCCCTAGACCATGAAAGTAGCTAACTGAGTTTGACGACCACTGCTATAGATATACAGTAAGTTACTCACTGAGCAATCCCATTTAAACGGCTGAAGAACAGTAACCACGACCTCAGAAGTCGGATATACAGCTCAATAGCATTCCATGTTCTGTGTAAGGCACCTTGATTACTCCAAAGGCAATAAATAATAAGTCCAGTACTAACATGGAACAGAGATATCATTCCGGAACACGTAATGATGCCTGTAGCATGCAATATGCTTGCTTGATGACTTGCTCTTGGCAAATTATGCCATTCGAATCAGAAGAGTCCAAATGAGCTTCGTTTCAAAAGTCAATAATTTAATTTACCAACAAATTCAAAATCCTATCATTAGGAGAATGTTTAGGTTTTCATGATGTTGTTGTTGTTGTTGTTGTTAATAATAATTAATTTGCTTGCCACGGTGGGTGAGTAGTTAACGTGTCGAACTACCAACCCCAAGCTTGCAGGTTCGCTCATGACCGTGATAAGTGATTTTTGAAACTCTGTCCTTCACTTTGAGGTTGAAGGCCTACGTCCCCGAGGACGACCGAAGCAGCGTTGGCAAGACACTATAAATGGTGACTTAAAAATTACCGGCCTAAATCCAGCTGACGCACGAAACCGGACAAAATGGGGGTCAATGACCAATAAAGCGGACCCTGCACCAGCTGAACAACCCTAAGAATAAGAATAATAATACGAAGAAGAAGAAGACAAAAATCTCGACACGCACCTCATACGTTGTTGGCATGTTAAAGAACCCATTTGAATTCAGTAGGCCGTGTTCTTAATGGCAAAATTAATCTCGGAATTTTCCGCCAACACAAAGTTCCTCATTTCTCTACTAGAAAGCGCTATAGTGTCAAGGAGCTTAGATAGCTAACCTCCTTGACTTTTATAGTGTTCCAAGGAACGACAAAATTCGACATGCATGCTGCCCTCTGGCGTCAAATAACCAAGCTTGTACCCGAGGCCATACGATATTATTATTAGTCTATAATTAATTTTAGGAGCTTGGGATATCTTGGCCAACATCCCCGTGTTGTTCGGTGTGTTTTGAATTTGTCTCATAACCTGTATTTATGTGATGACTGTAGTAGTGTGTGTAACAGGGATGAGGCAGGTGCGTCGAAACTTAAAGAAAGGTATTATCCCGGCATTTTCCTGGAGGAAGTGTGGGGAAAAAACGGGATTAAACACACTGAGGATAGTGACAGGATTTGAACCTGCAATCTCCGGACTTACTGCAGTTGTCCTCGCGGCTGTGGAACACGATTTAACAAACACGGCTAAGCCGCGGGACATTTACATTTTCAGTTCACATTGTTGGGGAAATATTATTACTATTACTTTATTAGTATTATTATTATCATTATTATGGAGGGCAGCCTTGGAAGACAGAGGACTCAGGATTAGCAGGAAGAAGACGGAGTATATGAGGTTCAATACAGATCAAGACTGTGAGATCAGAATGCAAGGGGAAACGTTACATAGAGTGGATGAGTTCAAATACCTGGGTTCGGTGGTGACTGGAGATGAAAATCTGGATATGGAAGTGTCACACAGGATTCAGGTAGGATGGATGAACTGGAGGAAAATGTCAGGAGTGCTCTGTGACCGCAGGATCAAGCCTATAAAACTGTCGTAAGACAGGGGAAACCTAGTATATTCATCTATAATGACTAATAGGTATTTATTATCAGGGAAGGGACCAGCAAAATATATAGAAAGTTCAGTCCAAGCTTGGTTAGGTAGGGGAGTGGATCTGATTGGATCTCGCTGATTAACTGCAGTGGTTGCCTGACAAGCTATGCAACTCCTGATTTTCGTTTCAACTCTCGAGTCCATACCAGGAAACCAACAGCGATTACGGAGGAGCTGTTTAGTTCTCACAATGCCTGGATGACCCTTGTGTGCGAGGTGTATGACCTTACTCTAAAGAGAACTAGGAATGATTATCCTGTTACCTCGTAGCAAAATACCATCTTGAGTGATGCAGATCTCGGGAAGTAATGGAATGTAAGGTTTGAATAAATCTGAATTCTTCAATTTGCAAGAATTAGCCACCACAACTTTATTTACTAGGCTAAGGGCTTTATCTTCTTCGGTGTGCTTGGCGATTAATTCTCTAGACAATGCAGTAGGTACAGCCTGATTAGCAACAAACTTAGCGTACCTCTCAGCACGATTGGATGCAAAACGCACACAAACAGGCTTGACGTCACGGAAATGAAAATGCTCAGGTGGATGAGTAAGTGACTAAGCGTGATAGAGTGAAAAATGTCAAAATAAGAGGAACATTGAAGGTTGTGGAAATATCTAAGAAGATACAAGAAAAGCGACTTCAATGGTACGGGCATGTGAGAAGAAGGGAGGAATCCTACGTGGGGAGGAAGATGCTAGACATGCAAATACAGGGAGTGAGAATGCGAGGCAGACCTAAACGAAGATGGATGGATTGTGTACAGGAGGACCTCAGAGAAAAACAGTTGTCAGAAGAGGATGTGCATGACCGGGTTAAATGGAGGAGAGCTGTCAGAAACATTGACCCCACATAGGAGTGGGAATGATGTAAAGAGAAAGAAGAAGAAGATTAGTATTTTATACAGCCATAGCCTATATGGACTACAAATACACAACACCGTTAAGGTTTTCTTCTTTAAGGTGTTACTTCCTTGTCGTTTAGCTTCTTGCCAAAGATCTTCCAGCCTCTGGCTCCTTAATCGTTCTTCGGCTGAAAGCTTGGGTCTTTCTTTGGGGTGATCCTTCACACCTGCAATTTTGGTTCTGACTCCTGTCCTGTCCCAGACTTCGGCCGGCCCAATGTTTGCCCTTTTTAGGTCCTGATGGACTTCCTGAAGCCATGGAGGTTGGACCTTCCATTTCTTCTGAAGGTTGAGAATTTTGTTAGCCAATCTCTCGGTCCCCAATCGTTTAATATGTCCATAGAACACACTCCTCTTTCTCATGCTGACAGAAATCCCTTCAAACTTGTCATAGAGTTCTTGGTTTGACCTCAGTTGAAATGTGTATCCATTTCTAGGTAGCTTCTTGGGACCTAGAATTTTCCGGGAGATCTTCCTTTCCTTTTTCTCAATTTCAACAGATAAAAGATGGAGAGAGAAGACTAAGACCAAACAAAGAAGTGTACCAGGCTATTGAAGGTGTGGTGTGGAGTGTATTATTATCATCAATATTCTTCTTCTTCTTCTTTTTAGCGGCTTCGGTGGCGTAGTTGGTAGCATGCTGAGCTTCTATGCCCAAGATCGCGGGTTCAAACCCTGCCGAAGTTGTCGGATTTTTTAAGAGCGTTAAAAATCCCTCAGTATGTCTTCCTTCGGAAGGGAAGCCGGCGGTCCCATGTCATAGATTTATGGCATGTTAAAGAACCTTCCACTAATTACACCTATGTGAAGCTAAATTAATATAGGTTAAACATTTGACTAACGTTCTTAGATTTCTACGTTCGTCGTCAGGAGCCGACTGCGGTGGCATCTGGTAACTAATTTCTGAACTAGTTGGTCGTTGACGGTGGCGTTTGGCGGCAAAAGTAGGAACTACTTGAAAATTGATCGTCTGCTGTCCTTACTTGAATTAGAACAGATACACAAACTAATACAGTCATCACAATTAACACCGGTTATTAGATAGAATCTACATACACCCTAAGTACACGGGGCTACATGACCGCGTTGTCCAACGTTGAACAACCAACCTTCTTCTTGTTGCGTTTCGGCCAACTAAGGACCACGTCATTTCAACTGCTTTCTGCGTTGATCTTTAATATTCGCCCAGTACTGTCGCATGAAATGTTGATGTTGTTGCTTCCTCTCTCAGTAGTGTGTTTGTAACATTTCTATATCCTCCACCTCCACATTCCTCCACACAAGATGGCGGCGGTGCGATATCTCTCGAACGCATGGTCGGATTTTGACAAATGAGGTGTCATTGAACTAGGGCTGATACCCTCCTTCTTATGGACAACATATTTCCACTCCAAAATAAAAACCTACCCCTAATAGGGGGTGAAATTGTAATATATTTTTTTTAGAGAATCTAGCTTTCCAAGTGCAACATGAGAGAGTTTGAATGCCAATATGGAATTAAACGTTGTTCCGCAAACCATTTTACATGTAAAGCAGTGTGTTGAACTGACGTTGTTCACCAGTCCCCCACTACTATAATGTGATAACGATATGAAAGGAAAGTGACGAAATACATGTGAACACGTCGTGTGAGATGACCTTATTACCGTCCTCCTTGTGAAACAAGTCACATTCTGTTTTGGTTCATACGTGAGAAAATGCAAGTTCATGTGCAATATGATCTAACAAACAGGTGTTCACCTGTGCACGTGCACGATAAGAGCTAACAAGTCACAACCAGTTTTGACAGTGGTGGGAATAAGGCTAGAGACATGTACGAGTAGTCAAATTACTCGGGCAGACAACCCCTTTCCTATGGACAACTTATTTCCACTCCAAAATAAAATCTACGCCTACTAGGGGGTGAAATAATAATCTTTAGGTAAAAGTCGCATACCATGTGCAACATGTGGGAGTTTGTATGCCAATATGAAATGAAACTCGTTCCACATAAAGTGCATGCATACAACTGAATGCCGCTATGATTTATCATTTTTGTTTTTTGTTTTACGAATGCGCAATCGGGGTTTTTGTAAGAGGGCGGGCTTTTTGAATAATTATTTATAGATACGTTTTTTTTAAATTAACCAAAGATCCAAAAACTAATAGGTCATCGGCTTTTTAATATCTTATGAACTAAGAAGGCTAGGGACTTCTATGAGGGGTCGTTGGACTTGGGGTGACGCCCTGTATTTGAATGTATTATTCATTTTTTGTCAAAAGGGCCTAACTGCACTTTCGTTAATATCTCGCTAACTAATAATCACAGAGGGTCAAGTGAGGTGTCATAGGACATAAAATGGCCAACCCTTCCCCATGACCAATGAATTTACCCCCCCCCCCAAAAAAAAACAGCAAGGTGATTGACCTAAGATTTTATCAACTAATAATCAGAGAGGGACAAGTGAGGTGTCATAAGACTCAGGATGGCCAACCCTTTTCCATGACCAACGAATTTACCCAAAATACCCAAAACAGCAAGGTCATTGCCCTAAGATTTTATAAATTTATCATTAGAGAGGGTCAAGTGAGGTGTCATAGGACCACGAATGGTTAACCCTTTCCCATGACCAATGAATTTACCCCAAAAATCCAAAACAGCAAGGTCATTGACCTGAGATTTTATAAACTAATAATCGGTAATCAACATGTGACGTGTCATAGGACTTAGAATGGTCAACCCTTTCCCATGGCTAATGAATGTACCCAAGAATACCCAATACATCAAGGTCATCGACCTGAGATTTTATAAACTAATAATCGGATATGGACATGTGAAATGTTTACCGTGAGTGATGAAACATAGCTAGATAGTGAAAGAATTATTGTAGGCTACATGTATGGTGACTGACAAGTCTTTCACCATTGGAACTTGTTTTCAGATCAAACTGCAGTACAGAGAGAGTATAGGTTGTAAGTATGGGATAATAAATGACAAATGGTGTATACAAAATCTGATTTACCGATTCAAGAAATAAGAGTAGACAATCTTTAATTGATTGGTTAATGAGGATAGCTAAAATCCAAAATGGTGACTATATCGAACTAAACTGATCCAAGCTGAATCAAACCCAACTAAACCGAACTAAACCGAACCAAACTTAATCAAAAACAAGCCAATGGTTTAAGTGTAAAACTTGTGGGTGAATGTGGTCATTGGTAATGTCAGAAAGGAAAGGGATAACGCTCTACCTCTAGAGGGTAAGGTAAAGCTAGTGCATGATGCTAATGCACACACACACAAGTACATGAACCACACACAACTAACCTATACTGTTTTTATGGGTTGACTGTTAAAACTTGCTCAGTGGATACTGGGACAAGATGGTCGCTACACACAACAAGCGTTAAATACTTGAGGCTAATAATCTACACACACACACACAAACACACACTTGTTCTAAACTAAACTGTCTTGCCGACAGTGCTCACACTGTAGGCAGATGACAGAAATTCTTGGCTAACAGAAATACAATCATTTCCGGTTGTCTAATGTTACCAGCTAACCATTTTGTGCTGCAGTGGCGAGCACATGTGCCACTTACACTAGAGATTTTAACTCGATTTCAAGCTCTAAGTCCTAGAACGAATCAAACTAAGAAAGAAGGGCATTGTGGCGCAGTGGTTAAGCTGTTAGCCTTTCACTAAAGTGGACTAGGGTTTGATTTCAGGTTAATACGCATGTCATAAACATATAAAAAGCAGAGATAATGTTTTAAACCGATTACACTCGTCTCTTTTCAAATTATTACTTGGATTACAAATACAAAGGTGGACTGGGTGTGATATACAGTTAATGCTGCCTATCGCATACTAGCTGTAAGGAAGCCATATGTAAAGCTATATGTAGAGAACTACCTAGCTATTTCATGAACTGGTATAGCTATGTCGCATAAACGGTGCAGGATACAATCCAGCAACTATAATTCGTAACTTGTGGAACAGAGAAAATGCACTTTTGCCTTGATGGATAACAAATGTGTGCAGACGAATGACTTACGCATTAGCCTACCAAGGGGTTATAACCACGAGGAGGAGGTCTGATTTCTATATTTTATTGTTTAGAGACATGGCTTTTGTAACCAGTAGATTTAATTGATTTAGTATTTTGTAAATATTTATCCCCCGTGTGGGTGCGGGTTAGAATACACCCACGGTATGCCCTGCCTGTCGTAGGAGGCGACTAATAGGGCCGACATGGCCGAATAACTTGCCAGTTTTGATTTGTTCAGATCCCCTGTGGATGGGGAGGGCAGAATTCATCCACGGTATCCCCTGCCTGTCGTAAAAGGCGACTTAGAGGGGACCTTATAAAGGTCGATTTTGGTTTTCTGGTCCCAGCTCTGGTTTGACCAATAGAAACAAACATGCATGCTGTTAGGGGAAGGGCCACCAGCTTGGCCATCTGGCCAGAAAGCCTAGACGGTATGCCCCATCCCGTCAGGTGGGTGCGCCATGTACCCTACAGTAGTATCCGCCTTACAACGAAGGTCCCTGCATGGCCGAATACTGGAGCTGAATAAATCCTGTGCATGCCGAGGGGGAAGTGCCTGTTCGAGGCACTGGGACCCCGGGCAATATCTGCTATGCCAGGTAGGTATTGCCTTGGCTGGGTGGCGCCCACAGTGATAGCCCCCGTTCGGAGTGGGCAGTATTCGGGGAGGATTTCGTCCGGGATGCGTAGTAAACGATCACGGACACCTGTACAGGGTGGCACCCTTAAAAAGCCGTCTCTGGAGTGTAGACCGAATCCCAAGGTGTATACGCCTTGGGATGAGGCATTTAATAAGAAGTTCCCTGTTGACAGGTCTCCTCGCTACCTGGTAGCTACCAGGACAGACGGGGGAGATTTTAAACAGGTAAAATCGATCCTATTTTCAGAGGAAATCGAGGGGAAATATCGCGACCTTAACGGGATTTCCAAGCTCCGGAACGGGCAGCTCCTGCTGCATACCGTTGACCGGCAGCAAACCGAAGCGTTGCTGGAATGCACGCATTTCGGCGAAATTCCCGTTAAGGTTGAGAAGCACGATACGCTAAATGAGGTCCGTGGAGTTATATTCCATCGCGACCTCATTTTAAACAGCGACGCGGAATTGATGCGGGATCTGGGGAAGCGAGGCGTCACCAGGATTAGGCGCATCACCCGGAAAATTGGAAATGATAGCGTCGATACTGGCGCTTTCATTCTTCATTTTGAGGGTGATGTAGTGCCTAGGCAGGTGAAGGTCACGTCGTACCATTGCGACGTTAGACCGTACATCCCTCCACCTATGCGCTGCTACAATTGCCAGAAATTCGGTCATGTTTCTGCCAGGTGCACTGCCAAGGCGGTGTGTAGAGAGTGTGGCAAGGGGACACATGACGGTGTGGGGTGTACGCCTCCCCCGACGTGTCCTAACTGCCAAGGAAGTCACTCTCCGCGGTCGAAGCAGTGCCCTGAGTTCTGCAAGGAAGCAAAGATCCAAGAAATCAGAACATTGGATCGGCTTTCATATCACGACGCTCGAAAGAGATACCGTGATATGACTGCACCCGAATTTCCGGTATCTTTCGCGGCTAAGGTGACGCCACCTATCACCCCTGCCACTTTCGTTCCCCGTGCTGTACCCTCGACGACGAACTACTCTGAGATCGTAAAGTCTCCCCTCGCTGTCCAAGCGAGACCTGTCAGCCCGAAGAAGGTTAAACAACCTTCTTCGGCCATTGTGAAAAAGGCGCCGGTTATACCATCTAAACCGGCGCAATCGGAGAAGAAGTCATCTTCCTCTCCGAAACGGTCGGAGAAGAAGTCTTCCCCTGCCAACGAGGCAAAGAAGACTTCTGCGACCGGGGCTGGATCGTCATCCAGCCCATCTGATAAGACAAAGATAGTGGAGAAGAGGGGGACGGTTCGTCGCCGTCTCTCTCGCCCTCCTGCTGACGGGGTGGCTACTGTCTCTGCTGGCCTTTCCGCTCCCACTACCACCAAGGGAGCGAAGCCTGCTGAAGCCAAGCCCGTCCGTATGGAGGAACTCCCCTATAGAAAAGAAAATAGATCGACGGAGGAGAGGGGAGCGGTTCAGCGCCGTTTCTCTTCCTCTCCTAAAGGCAGGGCTGCTCACGTATCTGCTAGCCATCCCGCTCCCACCACTACCAGTGGAGCGGTGCCAGCAGGAGCGACCTTGTTTTATAAGGACCCGTCGTCTGTGGGGAAGGGACCATCTACTTCCCCAAACACACGTCGGCGCCGATCCAAGAAGAAGTCTCTTCGGGGCGTGTCGGGGACAGACACCCAGTCTTCGGACCGGGAGAAAGTCCCTCGACACCGCTCTCGCTCTTCCCCAAGGGCGAGACCCGTGAGGTCCGACGACGACCGTGCGCAACCCAAGAGAGCGCCCGCTCCATTTTCTTCGTCTTCGGACGGAGATGTGGAGATTGAGGTGTGCTCTCCTGCCCCATCATCTCCAACTAGAGATGGGGAAGGGTGGCAAACGGTCAAGCATAAGTAGAAGACCCACTTCTACTTAAGTCCACACCATGGCACTATTACAATGGAACTGTAATAGCTATTCTGTTCATCTCGCTGAGTTACGACAATTAATATCTTCGTTTTCGGCAACCATTGTCTGTCTTCAGGAATCCAGGTTTCGTCCTGGACATGAGACAACAATGCGTCACTTCAAACTCTTCTCTAAAGACCGGATGGACGGAGCTGTGGCCGCTGGTGGCGTCTGCACTCTCGTCCACTCTAGCCTCTTTAGTGAAGAGGTGCCGTTGCGTACTCAGCTAGAGGCAGTTGCAGTTCGTACTTCGTTGCCAGTAATGGCAACAGTATGTAACGTGTACATCCCACCTGATTCTCAGCCGGATTACGACCAGCTGGTGGATCTAGTCTCTCAGCTCCCCCCTCCTTTTCTCCTTCTGGGAGATGTTAATGCCCACAACACCATCTGGGGCTCCGCTACCACTAGCGGTAAAGGGAGAGATTTTGAGAGGCTGATCAGGCGGCTGGACCTGTGTCTGTTGAACACAGGGGAGCCTACGCACTTCTCTATTGCACACGGTACTTATTCAAGTATCGATATTACCCTGTGCAGTCGTGCGCTGGTTCCCCTGCTACAGTGGGGTGTACACGATGACCTTTGTAATAGTGACCATTTTCCAATTATCGTTACTCTTCCGAACCAGAGAGCCATCGAGTTACCAAGTCGATGGCTTCTCCGTCGGGCTGATTGGCCAACTTTCACGGCACGTGCGGTGTTTGCCGAAGATACCTTTGAGAGTGTCGACGATCATACCATTCACATAACGAATGGTATTTTGACTGCTGCTGAGGAAACAATACCTTCCTCATCCGGCAACTCACGCCGGAAGCTTGTCCCTTGGTGGACAGCCGAGATTGCAGCAGCCATTAAAGATCGTCGACGTGCTTTCAAATGCTATCGGAGGCAAAACACTATGGCCAACCTTATCACCTTCAGAAGGATGCGTGCTAGAGCCCGATATCTGATTCGGGAGAGTAAGAAAACGACGTGGGAAAAGTATGTGTCGTCCATGACGGCGCATACTCCTTCATCTCAAGTGTGGACTAAGCTTCGTCGGATCTCCGGACTCCCGACATCACTATCGATACCCGGAGTGTCCATCAATGGGGACATCATCACGGACCATCTCGCCATTGCCAACAGCATTGGCTCGCACTTCTCCGATGTATCCTGCTCCGGGAGTTACGATCCTACATTTCTGACTCTGAAGCGGGAGGCAGAGACTCACCCCTTGTCCTTTGCCACTGCTGCTTCGGAGTCCTATAATGTACCATTCTCTGAATGGGAACTGCGCAGTGCGCTTGCACTGTGCAGGGATACGGCTCCTGGACCGGATAACATACATAATCAAATGTTAAAACATCTGTGCGAATCCAGTATGAAAGAACTGTTGATCCTCTTCAATCGTATATGGATTGAAGGGGAGTTTCCATCTCAATGGCGAGAGGGGATCGTGATACCGATTCCTAAGGCTGGAAAGGATCCCAAGTTTGTAAGCAGCTATAGACCCATTTGTTTGACAAATGGCCTATGTAAGCTGCTCGAAAAGATGGTGAACCGTCGACTGGTGTGGTTCTTGGAGGATAAAGGTCTCCTGTCTGAGTACCAATGTGGATTTCGCTCTCATAGGTCCACCACTGACCATCTGGTGCGACTTGAGAGCGCCATACAGGAGGCTTTTTTTTCCGGAAGCGGCACCTAGTCACGGTTTTCTTTGACCTCGAGAAAGCCTACGACACCACATGGCGCTACGGGATCCTTTCCACCCTTCACAAGTGGGGACTCCGTGGTAACTTACCGACTTTCATTGCGAATTTCATGTCCGTCCGACTCTTCCGTGTAAGGGTCGGTAGGACATTATCGCAGTACTATACCCAAGAAAATGGAGTTCCTCAGGGTTCAGTGCTAAGTGTCACCTTGTTCGCGATTGCCATTAATGGCATTGTTGCCGCCGCCGGGTCCGCGGTAGTTCCATCGCTGTATGTAGACGATTTAGCTCTGCATTACAGCTCTGGAAGTATGGCAGTCGTGGAACGGCAATTGCAGCTAGCCATCAACCGGGTCGACAGGTGGGCTCACGACCGGGGTTTTCGTTTTTCAGCAGCGAAAACCTCCGTCGTCCATTTTTGTCGGCTACGGAGGCTACATTTACACCCTGAACTACATCTCAGGGATGCTGCGTTGCCGTTGGTTGACACTTATCGCTTCCTGGGGCTCCATTTTGACAGCAAGTTAACGTGGCAGCACCATATACGGCAATTGAAAATGACATGTCTCAGGAAACTGAACATGCTCAGGTTTCTTAGTGGCACTACGTGGGGGGCTGACCGTGCGGTGCTGCTACGGTTCTACCAAGCCCTCGTCCTGTCCCGGCTAGACTATGGTTCTGCGGCATACGGTTCAGCAAGGCCGGCAACCTTGAAAATGCTGGACAGTATCCACCATAGTGGCGTTAGGCTGGCTACCGGTGCCTTCCGGACCAGCCCGATACCCAGCCTACTCGCCGAATCGGGTGTTCCACCTTTAAATTATAGACGCCAACATATGCTTTTAGCATATGCTGCCAATGTGCGTCAAATGCCGCAACACCCGACCTATCAAGCTCTCTTCGGTACCCAAAACCACCAGGGTTACGCCAACCGGCCTCGTGCCACTCGGCCGGTTGGTATTAGACTTGATAGCTCGTGCACTGAAATAGGAGTGGCTGTAGGTCCCTGTATGATCCGGACATCTAGCGAGGTGCCTCCGTGGCAAGTCCCGCGTCCGGAAATTCGGTTAGATCTTCACCAAGCTCCTAAGGTGAACACGGATGCGTCCGTTTACCGGAGGCAGTTCCACAGCATAGTTCACCAATTTCCGGACGCTTGCATTCTATACACGGATGGTTCGAAGGTGGACGAGAAAGTGGGTTGTGCTTACGTTATTGATGGTGCAAATACCAAGATCTCTTTGCCTGAGGCCTGTAGTGTGTTTACTGCGGAGCTCGTTGCCATCTATGAAGCTCTGCAGTTTGCACTACAGGATGCACGAATCCGCTTTCTCGTGTGTACCGACTCTTTGAGTTCGTTGCAGTCAATTGCTACATGTTTCCCGCAACACCCCCTAGTGCAGCGAATCCATGACCTACTAGCCGGGCTGTGCCACGCTGACACTCGAATCACCTTTCTGTGGCTTCCAAGCCACATGGGAATTGCGGGAAATGAGTTAGCGGATCAAGCTGCAAAAGAGGCGGTATCACTACCACCTCGACCAATGGAGGTACCCGCTAGAGATATTCGCTCTCAGTTACGCCTACAAGTTCTGGCTTTTTGGGAGAGTCAGTGGCTAGCTGACCCACTGCCCAGTAAACTGAGAGCGATCAAGGGAACTACTCGCGTGTGGCGGAGCTCCTTCCGGGTCCGGAGGGATTCCGTCATTTTGTGTAGGCTAAGGATAGGTCATACAAGATCCACCCACTCATACCTAATGAGAAGGGAAGACCCCCCACTTTGTACCTGTGGAGCCGTATTCACCGTGGCCCACATTTTCACCGAGTGTGTGGATCTTGCTGACTTACGAAGAAACCTTGGTTTGCAGACGACACTCAAACTTATATTAGCCGATGACGTGGTGGCTGCTGATCGCGTTATCCGCTTTATAAGTGAGAGTGGGTTAGGGCCAGCAATCTAAATTTTCCAGTGAACATTGACTCAACGACTTGTTCGTTTTTGAATGATAATGTTTTGTTTTTTCCGTAATTTTTGTTAATTTTTATAATTTTTATTTTTTATTTAATTGTTTGTTTTTGTTTTATTAATTTTTGGTCTTTTGAAATTTAGATGTCCACCTCAAAATTTTAAATTCAATTCAAAATTTGTATTCTCTAATCTGTGTTAAGAGGGGCAGATGACCTCGTAGTTCCGCCCCTTAAAACAACAATAACTAACTAACTAACTAAATATTTATTTTTGTAATTGTAAATAGTTAATTTTTTGTAAATAGTGGAAACCAATTATTTTTGTAATGGTAAATGTTAAATGTATAATTAAAGTTCTTTGGGATGAGTGTGCATGTCAATGGTGTGTTTAGGGATAAATAGAGTGGTTGTGTATTTGTTCTCAAAGACAGGCATGGTTGTGTGGATGTAGGACTACACAGAAAGAGAGAGAGAGAGAGTGTGTAAAAACAGCCTTACCTGCAGTAGTAATACTAGACCTCTATGATTTGCATACACATAGACAGAATGTACCATCGCCATGGCCAAGCACTCACTTTAACACCATTTACAAAATCTTAAAATGAAAAAACCATGTTTCGCAAATATGAACTTTTGACATAAACAAAATAAAAATAAAATGTGTAAACAACAAATTGGAAAATCCATGTTTCCATATCATGAAATTCAAAAACTTTAAACTGACATTTAAAAGAAATGCAAATGAAAAAAAGGCAAATTGTAATGTGTGAAATGTGAAAATGAACAAATGGCTATCATTATTTTTTTTTAATTAAAAAAACACGGTGCTGTATGGTTGAGGTGTGAATCAAACCCTACTTATTTTGGACCACCCGAGACTGAGTATACTTGTTTTAGTCCTCATACCACTTTTAAAATTTCGTGTTAAAGCTAGGAATTGAACCCAAGAGCTTGTAGGGGGAGACCAAGGTTAGAATATGTTAAACAGATAGTCTTGAATGTAGGGTGTGGTAGCTATATAGAGATGAAACGATTAGCTCGGGACAGGGGGGGGGGCATTGAGATCTGTAGCAAACCAGTCAAAAGACTAAAGACTCAAACAACATGTAAGCTCACCAAAATAATGTTGTGTAACGGTAAATGTTAGTCAACGAACAGTAATGCATTACTAAAACCCATGACATGATACCTAAGAGCTTTTCTAAAATTATTTTAAAATGCCTTTAACCCTATATTAAACACCAAGTTCACAAGACTCATAACTGCAATGTTATGGTAAAACAAAACAAAATCTATATTTCAAAACAAGCAAGTGGTTTAATCGATGTATACTGGGAAAAGTTTTGTAAGCACTAAAGTCCACAAGACTAATTAAATTAGTAACTGTCAGGTTGGTCGAGTGGTTAAGGTGTTTAACTTAAGATCAAATTTTCTGTACAAGGAAGCAAGGGTTCGAATCCCTTACCTGACATAACTTGGCCACACTGAATTATTATGATACTCGGTACACAAACCATAGACAGAGTGTATTGTTTAAGGCACTCTCTTTATGAACATAGTCAGAGACTGTTGATGGTTAACAATTGCATTAATAGTGGGACATGGGGATAGCAATTAAGAAAAAACAGCCAATACCCATACAATATTTTTATTCATTTAGGTTGTTTTTTTACAATAGTTACACACTGAATACAACTTTTTATCTCTTTACCATTGTTTGATATTGATTTTAAACACAACGCTTGTTTTAGATACTTTAATAACTTTCTCCATGTACTCTTGTTCTTAAAAACTGGGGAAGCCGCAATGGTTTTATAGGCATTAAACCCTCATCCTCTTCTTTTTCATCATCATCATCACCGTTATAAATATTATCTTCATAACTATTATAGTCATTGTCACCATCATTATCATCAACATCCTCAACATCACTAGAACTATCCAATTCCTTTTTTCCTTTTCAAAAGGGACCTCTTGAAGAGTCTGTGTTGCTTTTGATAGTGTTACGGTTTTTTTGAACGTTGACAACTGTCCTAACATGACTTTTTGAGGAGATAAATGTTTTTTCACAAGGAGTCACTATGTTGAGTAACACTATGTTTTGTTGGGCTTGCTTTTTCTTGTTCTTTTGATCATATATTGTTAACACTAACGGTGTTTCATTTGGTATACCACATTGATGAGTACCCACACTTAAGACCTCACCATATTTACTTTTTAGATGACCTAGACATTTTGTTGTTCTTTGTTTTGAGCACTGCCAAAATATGATGCCATTCGCATTTTCTCGCTTATAGTTATAAGAGTACCCATGATACAGGGCACGTGGTTTACCTTTATTGGTTATAGTATAATCCATAGTAGCCACTGACTTGTATAGTCGATCCGCCTACTACAAAGGTCTGAACACTTGTGGTGAAAAAATGATGTGTGTTGACGTTTTATGCAGGATGATGTTGGTGGCATATGTGGGTGGCTTATGTGGGGGGCTTATGTTGATGACATATGTTGTTGGCATATTTTGGTGGCTTATGTTGATGGTTTATGGTGGTGGCTTATGTTGATGGCTTATGTTGGTGGCTTATGTTAGTGGCTTATGTTGATGACATATGTTGGTGACTTATGTTGATAGCTTATGTTGGTGGCTTATGTTGATGACATATGTTGTTGGCTTATGGTGGTGGCTTATGTTGATGGTTTATGTTGGTGGCCTATGTTGATGGTTTATGTTAATGGCTTAGGTTAATGTCTTAGGTTGATGGCTTAGGTTGATGGCTTATGGTGGTGGCTTATGCTGGTGGCTTATGTTAGTGGCTTATGGTGGTGGTTTATGGTGGTGGCTTATGTTGATGACATATGTTGGTGACTTATGTTGATAGTTTAAGTTGGTGGCCTATGTTGATGACATGTTGTTGGCTTATGGTGGTGGCGCATGTTGATGGTTTATGCTGGTGGCCTATGTTGATGATTTATGATAATGGCTTAGGTTAATATCTTAGGTTGGTGGCTTATGTTGGTGGCTTATGTTAGTGGCTTATGGTGGTGGCTTATGGTGGTGGCTTATGTTGATGACATATGTTGGTGACTTATGTTGATGGCTTTTGTTGATGGTTTATGTTGGTGGCTTATGTTGATGGCTCTTAATGATTAATGATGATGGTGATGACGATTGTATCGCTTTTGGAGAAGCGGAGTGTAGGTATTTGTAGTTGACGCTTGTGGGATACCTGTGTATTGTAATGAGGATAATGTGATAATGAAGTTGTAACATACAATCAGTCTTCAAGCCACAAGAATGAATCATAAGGGATTGAAAACATTCCTCCTCACAAGATGGCGTCGGCGCGCAATGACTTAGTGGAGGAATGTGGCGGAGGGTCTAGAGTTGGTTTTTTTTTTTGCGCTTGCCCATTCATGACTTTTTGTAAGAGGGTGTGCTTTTTAAAGATGGCGGCCGTAGTGTAATCTAACCGAACCTAACCTAACCCATGAGGTGTGAAAAAAAGCATTCCAGGGACCCGTCAACATGGACCCGTCCACAGGGACCCGTCAAAAATGACTCCCTTCAAAAAGGACCTGTCCAAAGGGGCTAGTGAACAGGGACCAGTTCAAAGGGACAAATCAACAGGGATCAATCAAAATGGGTTATCGCCTCAAGGTCTAACCTACTCCTCTTAGATTATTGGTTTGCCTATCGACAAGCGCTGCTTGGAATGTTTTTTATCACACCTCATGGATTGGGTTAGGTTCGGTTAGATTACACTACGGCCGCCATCTTTAAAAAGCACGCCCTCTTACAAAAAGTCATGAATGGGCATGCACAAAAACAAAACAAGCAACTTTAGACCCTCCTCCACATTCCTCCACTAAGTCGTTGCGCGCCGACGCCATCTTGTGAGGAGGAATGTTTTTAATCTCTTATGATTCATTCTTGTGGCTTGAAGACTGAGTGTATGTTACAACTTCATTATCACATTATCCTCATTACAATACACAGGTATCCCACAAGCGTCAACTACATATACCTACACTCCGCTTCTCCAAAAGTGATACAATCGTCATCACCATCATCATTAATCATTAAGAGCCATCAACATAAGCCACCAACATAAACCATCAACATAAACCATCAACAAAAGCCATCAATATAAGTCACCAACATATGTCATCAACATAAGCCACCACCATAAGCCACACCATAAGCCACACCATAAGCCACTAACATAAGCCACCAGCATAAGCCACCAACCTAAGACATTAACCTAAGCCATTAACATAAATCATCAACATAGGCCACCAGCATAAACCATCAACATATGCCACCACCATAAGCCAACAACATGTAATCAACATAAGCCACCAACATAAGCTATCAACATAAGTCACCAACATATGTCATCAACATAAGCCACCACCATAAACCACCACCATAAGCCACTAACATAAGCCACCAGCATAAGCCACCAACATAAGCCATCAACCTAAGCCATCAACCTAAGACATTAACCTAAGCCATTAACATAAACCATCAACATAGACCACCAACATAAACCATCAACATAAGCCACCACCATAAGCCAACAACATATGTCATCAACATAAGCCACCAACATAAGCTATCAACATAAGTCACCAACATATGTCATCAACATAAGCCACTAACATAAGCCACCAACATAAGCCATCAACATAAGCCACCACCATAAATCATCAACATAAGCCACTAACATAAGCCACCAACATAAGCCATCAACATAAGCCACCACCATAAATCATCAACATAAGCCACCAAAATAAGCCAACAACGTATGTCATCAACATAAGCCACCCACATAAGCCACCCACATATGCCACCAACATCATCCTGCATAAAACGTCAACACACATCATTCTTTCACCACAAGTGTTCAGACCTTTGTAGTAGGCGGATCGACTATACAATGGCTACTATGGAATATACTATAACCAATAAAGGTAAACCACGTGCCCTGTATCATGGGTACTCTTATAACTATAAGCGAGAAAATGCGAATGGCATCATATTTTGGCAGTGCTCAAAACAAAGAACAACAAAATGTCTAGGTCATCTAAAAAGTAAACATGGTGAGGTCTTAAGTGTGGGTACTCATCAATGTGGTATATCAAATGAAACACCGTTAGTGTTAACAAAACATGATCAAAAGAACAAGAAAAAGCAAGCCCAACAAAAACATAGTGTTACTCAACATAGTGACTTCCTTAAAAAAAACATTTATCTCCTCAAAAAGACATGTTAGGACAGTTGTCAACGTTCAAAAAAACCGTAACACTATCAAAAGCAACACAGACTCTTCAAGAGGTCCCTATTGAAAAGGAAAAAAAGGAATTGGATGGTTCTAGTGATGTTGAGGATGATGATGATGATGATAATGTTGGTGACAATGACTATAATAATTATGAAGATAATATTTATAATGATGATGATGATGATGATGATGATGATGATGATGATGATGATGATGATGATGATGATGAAAAAGAAGAGGATGAGGTTTTAATGTCTATAAAACCATTGTGGCTTCCCCAGTTTTTAAGAACAAGAGTACTTGGAGAAAGTTATAAAAGGATCTACAACAAGCGTTGTGTTTAAAATCTATATCAAACAATGGTAAAGAGATAAAAAGTTGTATTCAGTGTGTAACTATTGTAAAAAAAAACTAAATGAATAAAAATATTGTATGGGTATTGGCTGTTTTTTCTTAATTGCTATTCCCATGTCCCACTATTAATGCAATTGTTAACCATCAAGAGTCTCTGAATTTGTTCATAAAGAGAGTGCCTTAAACAATACACTCTGTCTATGGTTTGTGTACCGAGTATCATAATAATTCAGTGTGGCCAAGTTATGTCAGGTAAGGGATTCGAACCCTTGCTTCCTTGTACAGAAAATTTGATCTTAAGTTAAACACCTTAACCACTCGACCAACCTGACAGTTACTAATTTAATTAGTCTTGTGGACTTGAGTGCTTACAAAACTTTTCCCAGTATACATTGATTAAACCACTTGCTTGTTTTGAAATATAGATTTTTGTTTTGTTTTACCATAACATTGCAGTTATGAGTCTTGTGAAGTTGGTGTTTAATATAGAGTTAAAGGCATTTTAAAATAATTTTAGAAAAGCTCTTAGGTATCATGTCATGGGTTTTAGTAATGCATTACTGTTCGTTGACTAACATTTACCGTTACACAACATTATTTTGGTAAGCTTACATGTTGTTGTGTGAGTCTTTAGTCTTTTGACTGGTTTGCTGCAGATCTCAATGCCCTCCCCCCCTGTCCCGAGCTAATCGTTTCATCTTTATATAGCTACCACACCCTACATTCAAGACTATCTGTTTAACATATTCTAACCTTGGTCTCCCCCTACAAGCTCTTGGGTTCAATTCCTAGCTTTAACACAAAATTTTAAAAGTGGTATGAGGACTAAAACAAGTATACTCAGTCTCGGGTGGTCCAAAATAAGTAGGGTTTGATTCACACCTCAACCATACAGCACCGTGTTTTTTTAATTTAAAAAAAATAATGATAGCCATTTGTTCATTTTCACATTTCACACATTACAATTGGCCAATTTTCCATTTGCATTTCTTTTAAATGTCAGTTTAAAGTTCTTGAATTTCATGATATGGAAACATGGATTTTCCGATTTGTTGTTTACACATTTTATTTTTATTTTGTTTATGTCAAAAGTTCATATTTGCGAAAAGCGATTTTTTCATTTTAAGATTTTGTAAATGGTGTTAAAGTGAGTGCTTGGCCATTGCGATCGTACAGTCTGTCTATGTGTATGCAAAACATAGAGGTCTACTATTACTACTGCAGGTAAGGCTGTTTTTACACACTCTCTCTCTCTCTCTCTTTCTGTGTAGTCATACATCCACACAACCATGCCTGTCTTTGAGAACACATACACAACCACTCTATTTATCCCTAAAAACATCATTGACATGCACACTCATCCCAAAGAACTTTAATTATACATTTAACATTTACCATTACAAAAATAAATGGTTTCCACTATTTACAAAAAATTAACTATTTACAATTACAAAAACAAGATGTTCAGTAAAGAACATATAGCCTACTTTCTCCTAAATGCATGGGTATTGTTATAACTCTTTGTCCTTTTCAAGGAGTATGATTGAATGTTGGTTGTAGTAGCTTGTTGAAATACAACGTGCTATAGGGATATTAAACATGAATATGAGGTGCCCTTTGGTAGTGCTACCTCTGTACCAAATTTCGTTCAATTCGGTTTCACCGTGTTTGAATTGATAGGGGGAATCGATTTGCACACATACTTGGCCACCATCTTCAAACTGTTGGGCTGATGTTCTTGCAGTTTGGTCTGAATATGTTTCCCACATAAAGATATGGTGTTGCAAAATTTGGTAAAGACTAGATTATTAGGTTGGTCGTAATTACATTTTAGCTTTTAACATTTGGGTGGCCGCGATTACGTTTCCGTCAAGATAGCGGTGATATAAAACATGACACTGAGGTGCCCTTTGCTAGTGCTACCTCTGTACCAAATTTCGTTCCATTCGGTTTCACCGTGTTCGAATTGATAAGGGGAATTGATTTTCACACAAAGATGGCCGCCATCCGCAAAATATTAGGCTGATGACCTATTAGTTTGGTCAAAGGATGCTCCCTCCATAAAGGTATGTTGTTGCTAAATTTGCTAGAGATCGGATGATTAGGCTAATCGTAATTTGATTTAAGCTTTGAACATTTGTGTGGCCGCCATTACGTTTCTGTCAATATGGCGGCGATATAAATCATGACACTGAGATGCCCTTTGCTAGTGCTATCTCTGTACCAAATTTCGTTCCATTCGGTTTCACTGTGTTTGAATTAATAGGGAGAATAGATTTTGACACAAAGATGGCCGCCATCCGCAAACTATTAGGCGAATGACCTATTAGATTGGTCAAAGGATGCTCCCCCCATAAAGGTATGTAGTTGCAAAATTTGGTAGAGATCGGATGATTAGGTTAATCGTAATTTGATTTAAGCTTTGAACATTCGTGTGGCCGCCATTACGTTTCAGTCAAGATGGTGGCGATATAAAACATGACACTGAGGTGCCCTTTGCTAGTGCTACCTCTGTACCAAATTTCGTTCCATTCGGTTCCACCGTGTTCGAATTAATAGGGGGAATCAATTTTGACATAAAGATGGCCGCCACCCGCAAACTATTAGGCTAATAACCTATTAGATTGGTCAAAGGATGCTCCCTCCATAAAGGTATGTAGTTGCAAAATTTGGTAGAGATCGGATGATTAGGTTAATCGTAATTTGATTTAAGCTTTGAACATTCGTGTGGCCGCCATTACGTTTCTGTCAAGATGGCGGCGATATAAAACATGACACTGAGGTGCCCTTTGCTAGTGCTACCTCTGTACCAAATTTCGTTCCATTTGGTTTCACCGTGTTTGAATTAATAGGGGGAATTGATTTTCACACAAAGATGGCCGCCATCCGCAAACTATTAGGCTAATGACCTATTAGTTTGGTCAAAGGATGCTTCCTCTATAAAGGTATGTTGTTGCAAAATTTGGTAGAGATCGGATGATTAGGTTAATCGTAATTTGATTTAAGCTTTGAACATTCGTGTGGCCGCCATTACGTTTCTGTCAAGATGGCGGCGATATAAAACATGACACTGAGGTGCCCTTTGCTAGTGCTACCTCTGTACCAAATTTCGTTCCATTTGGTTTCACCGTGTTTGAATTAATAGGGGGAATTGATTTTCACACAAAGATGGCCGCCATCCGCAAAATATTAGGCTGATGACCTATTAGTTTGGTCAAAGGATGCTCCCTCCATAAAGGTATGTTGTTGCTAAATTTGCTAGAGATCGGATGATTAGGCTAATCGTAATTTGATTTAAGCTTTGAACATTTGTGTGGCCGCCATTACGTTTCTGTCAATATGGCGGCGATATAAATCATGACACTGGGATGCCCTTTGCTAGTGCTATCTCTGTACCAAATTTCGTTCCATTCGGTTTCACTGTGTTTGAATTAATAGGGAGAATAGATTTTGACACAAAGATGGCCGCCATCCGCAAACTATTAGGCGAATGACCTATTAGATTGGTCAAAGGATGCTCCCTCCATAAAGGTATGTAGTTGCAAAATTTGGTAGAGATCGGATGATTAGGTTAATCGTAATTTGATTTAAGCTTTGAACATTCGTGTGGTCGCCATTACGTTTCAGTCAAGATGGTGGCGATATAAAACATGACACTGAGGTGCCCTTTGCTAGTGCTACCTCTGTACCAAATTTCGTTCCATTCGGTTCCACCGTGTTCGAATTAATAGGGGGAATCAATTTTGACATAAAGATGGCCGCCACCCGCAAACTATTAGGCTAATAACCTATTAGATTGGTCAAAGGATGCTCCCTCCATAAAGGTATGTAGTTGCAAAATTTGGTAGAGATCGGATGATTAGGTTAATCGTAATTTGATTTAAGCTTTGAACATTCGTGTGGCCGCCATTACGTTTCTGTCAAGATGGCGGCGATATAAAACATGACACTGAGGTGCCCTTTGCTAGTGCTACCTCTGTACCAAATTTCGTTCCATTTGGTTTCACCGTGTTTGAATTAATAGGGGGAATTGATTTTCACACAAAGATGGCCGCCATCCGCAAACTATTAGGCTAATGACCTAGTTATGTGGTCAAAGGATGCTACCTCTATAAAGGTATGTTGTTGCAAAATTTGGTAGAGATCGGATGATTAGGTTAATCGTAATTTGATTTAAGCTTTGAACATTTGTGTGGCCGCCATTACGTTTCCGTCAAGATGGCGGCGATATAAAACATGACACTGAGGTGCCTTTTGTTAGTACTACCTCTGTACCAAATTTCGTTCCATTCGGTTGCACCGTGTTCGAATTAATAGGGGGAATCGATTTTCACACAAAGATGGCCGCCATCCGCAAACTATTACGCTGATGACTTATTAGTTTGGTCAAAGGATGCTCCCCCCATAAAGGTATGTTGTTGCAAAATTTGGTAGAGATCGGATGATTAGGTTAGTCGTAATTTGATTTAAGCTTTGAACATTTGTGTGGCCGCCATTACGTTTCCGTCAAGATGGCGGCGATATAAAACATGACACTGAGGTGTCCTTTGCTAGTGCTACCTTTGTACCAAATTTCGTTCAATTCGCATTCACCGTGTTCGAATTGATAGGGGGGGGGACAGACATTCAGAGTACACACACTCACACACACACACACAGACACACACACACACAGACTCACACACACACATACACACACACAGACAGACACACTTTTTTCGCCCTGTGTTGATCTCATAAGTCTACTTTCATTTTTTGCAAAAATCGAAAGTAGGCTAATAAATATTTACAAAATACTAAATCAATTAAATCTACTGGTTACAAAAGCCATGTCTCTAAACAATAAAATATAGAAATCACACCTCCTCCTCGTGGTTATAACCCCTTGGTAGGCTAATGCGTAAGTCATTCGTCTGCACACATTTGTTATCCATCAAGGCAAAAGTGCATTTTCTCTGTTCCACAAGATACGAATTATAGTTGCTGGATTGTATCCTGCACCGTTTATGCGACATAGCTATACCAGTTCATGAAATAGCTAGGTAGTTCTCTACATATAGCTCTACATATGGCTTCCTTATAGCTAGTGTGCGATAGGCAGCATTAACTGTATATTACACCCAGTCCACCTTTGTATTTGTAATCCAAGTAATAATTTGAAAAGAGACGAGTGTAATCGGTTTAAAACATTATCTCTGCTTTTTATATGTTTATGACATGCGTATTAACCTGAAATCAAACCCTAGTCCACTTTAGTGAAAGGCTAACAGCTTAACCACTGAGCCGCCATGCCCTTCTTTCTTAGTTTGATTCGTTCTAGGACTTAGAGCTTGAAATCGAGTTAAAATCTCTAGTGTAAGTGGCACATGTGCTCGCCACTGCAGCACAAAATGGTTAGCTGGTAACATTAGACAACCGGAAATGATTGTATTTCTGTTAGCCAAGAATTTCTGTCATCTGCCTACAGTGTGAGCACTGTCGGCAAGACAGTTTAGTTTAGAACAAGTGTGTGTTGGTGTGTGTGTGTGTGTGTGTGTGTGTGTGTGTGTGTGTGTGTGTGTGTGTGTGTAGATTATTAGCCTCAAGTATTTAACGCTTGTTGTGTGTAGCGACCATCTTGTCCCAGTATCCACTGAGCAGGTTTTAACAGTCAACCCATAAAAACAGTATAGGTTAGTTGTGTGTGGTTCATGTACTTGTGTGTGTGTGCATTAGCATCATGCACTAGCTTTACCTTACCCTCTAGAGGTAGAGCGTTATCCCTTTCCTTTCTGACATTACCAATGACCACATTCACCCACAAGTTTTACACTTAAACCATTGGCTTGTTTTTGATTAAGTTTGGTTCGGTAAGTTCGGTTTAGTTGGGCTTGATTCAGCTTGGATCAGTTTAGTTCGATATAGTCACCAATTTGGATTTTTTTCTATCCTCTTTAACCATTCAATTAAAGATTGTCTACTCTTATTTCTTGAATCGACAAATCAGATTTTGTATACACCATTTGTCATTTATTACCCCATACCTACAACCTATACTCTCTCTGTACTACAGTTTGATCTGAAAACAAGTTCCAATGGTGAATGACTTGTCAGTCACCATACATGTAGCCTACAATCATTCTTTCACTATCTAGCTATGTTTCATCACTCACGGTAAACATTTCACATGTCCATATCCGATTATTAGTTTAGAAAGTCTCAGGTCGATGACCTTGATGTATTGGGTATTTTTGGGTAAATTCATTAGCCATGGGAAAGGGTTGACCATTCTAAGTCCTATGACACCTCACATGTTGATATCCGATTATTAGTTCATAAAATCTCAGGTCAATGACCTTGCTGTTTTGGATTTTTGGGGTAAATTCATTGGTCGTGGGAAAGGGTTAACCATTCGTAGTCCTATGACACCTCACTTGACCCTCTTTAATGATAAGTTTATAAAATCTTAGGTCAATGACCTTGCTGTTTTGGGTATTTTGGGTAAATTCGTTGGTCATTGTAAAGGGTTGGCCATCCTGAGTCTTATGACACCTCACTTGTCCCTCTCTGATTATTAGTTGATAAAATCTTAGGTCAATCACCTTGCTGTTTTTTTTGGGGGGGGGGGGTAAATTCATTGGTCATGGGGAAGGGTTGGCCATTTTATGTCCTATGACACCTCACTTGACCCTCTGTGATTATTAGTTAGCGAGATATTAACGAAAGTGCAGTTAGGCCCTTTTGTCAAAAAATGAATAATACATTCAAAAACAGGGCGTCACCCCAAGTCCAACTACCCCTCATACAAGTCCCTAGCCTTCTTAGTTCATAAGATATTAAAAAGCCGATGACCTATTAGTTTGTGGATCTTTGGTTAACTTGTTTAAAAGAACGTATCTATAAATCATTATTCAAAAAGCCCGCCCTCTTACAAAAAAACCAATTGCGCATTCGTAAAACAAAAACAAAAATGATAAATCATAGCGGCATTCAGTTGTATGCATGCACTTTATGTGGAAAGAGTTTCATTTCATATTGGCATACAAACTCCCACATGTTGCACATGGAAAGCTACTTTTACCTAAAAATTATTATTTCACCCCCTAATAGGGGTAGATTTAATTTTGGAGTGGAAATAAGTTGTCCATAGGAAAGGGGTTGTCTTCCCGAGTAATTTGACTACTCGTACATGTCTCTAGCCTTATTCCCACCACTGTCAAAACAGGTTGTGACTTGTTAGCTCTTATCGTGCACGTGCACAGGTGAACACCTGTGGGTTAGGTCATATTACACATGAACTTGCATTTTCTCACGTATGAACCAAAACAGAATGTGACTTGTTTCACAAGGAGGACGGTAATAAGGTCATCTCACACGTGTTCACGTGTATTTCGTCACTTTCCTTTCATATCGTTATCACATTATAGTAGTGGGGGACTGGTGAACAACGTCAGTTCAACACACTGCTTTACATGTAAAATGTAGTTAGGCCCTTTGACATAATTTAAATAAATTCATGGGCTAGTCCGTAGGAACCAGTCCAAAGGGATCAGTCTAAAGGGACTCATCAACAAGGACTCATCCACAAGGACTCGTCCACAAGGACCTGTCAACAAGGACTCGTCAACAAGGACTCGTCCACAAGGACTTGTCCACAAGGACCTGTCAACAATGACCTGTCAACAATAACCCATCAACAGGGGCCCGACAACAGGGGCTCGTCAACAATAACAGGGGCTCTCGCCTCAAGGCCTAACATGCCTCTCTTTGATTATGGGTTTGCGGAACAACGTTTAATTCCATATTGGCATTCAAACTCTCACATGTTGCACTTGGAAAGCTAGATCCTATAAAAAATACAATTTCACCCCCCATTAGGGGTAGGTTTTATTTTGGAGTGGAAATATGTTGTCCATAGGAAAGAGGGTAACAGCCCGAGTTCAATGACACCTCATTTGTCAAAATCCGACCATGCGTTCGAGAGATATCGCACCGCCGCCATCTTGTGTGGAGGAATGTGGAGGTGGAGGATATAGAACTGTTACAAACACACTACTTCTCTTCCGTCCACTTCATGCCTGTTTTAAGCTTAGGTTTGTCTAGGAAACCCCGGTGAGCTGTCAGTTTCATCTTGGGTGACACACGCTCCAGCACATCATCACATGAGATCCCAATTTCTTGTAAAACTCTGCCTACCTCAGTGAACCAAGCCCCCTTGGTTTTCTTCTCTAGAAAGTAGGTAAAGATCCTGTTTGTCAATCTCACATAGCTCATTCGTGTCATGTGGCCATAAAATGAAATTCTTCTTTTCCTCATCATTTATTTTTTTCCACACGTGCGTAGACCTCGTGGTTGTGCCGTCTCCTGTATTCACCATTTGCCTTTACTGGGCCCAAGATTTTTCTGAGTATCTTTCTTTCGTTTACTTCCAGTTTCTCCTTAAATCATTTCCTAGGCATTGTAAGGCATTCCGAAGCATATAATGCCTCCCGGCAGATGACTGACAGTTTCTTAGCTTGGCATTTAGAGACATTGATTTCTTGTTGTAAACACCCTTTGTTAGATGATATGCAATTTCCATTTTTCTGATGCGTGATTCAAAAGCTGCCTTCTCGGTGATGTTGGACTCTATACACTCACCTAGATATTTGAACGAACTTGTTCGTTTAATCTGTCCCTCGCCCACTTCTAGCTCTTTGGGTGCTTGTTTAATGTTAGTGATGAACACTGTTTTCTCAAAGGAGATTTTAAGGCCTGCTTTTGCTGCTTAAGTCTCAAGTTGGTTGATCTGCACTGCTGCTGAGTGAAGGGAATCTGAAAAAATCGCGAGGTCGTCAACTGTCATGTTCAGGTTTCTGTAACCCAATCTGACTCCATTTACAATCCCGTTTTTGTTAATTTCTTTGCGCCACTCTCCGATGACTTTGCTTAGGAAAATCCTGGACCCAAACATAAAAGATGGAGAGAGTAGACTAAGACCAAACCAAACAATGAATTGTGCCAGAAAACTGAAGGTGTGGTTGCACTGATCAAGAAGAGGAGATTACGGTTCTATGAACACCTCCTGAGAATGGATGGCAACAGACTGACAAAAAGAATTTTCGAATTTTAGAGGAAGAGAAAGACAGAGCTCAAATGATTTCCAAAATTGTTAACGGACCTAGCTAGGATAGGGGTTCAAGAAGACGACATAGCAGATAGGGAGATATTTAGACGACTAATTAAGGAGTGCAGAGGTTTCCAGGAGACGGGAGGAGGAGCCAGTGACAAAGAAAAATCCTACACAGAAGAACAGAAGTGGGAAGTAGGAGAAAGGATGAGACGATACTGGCAGAGAGTCAAGGCAGAGAAGGCAAAACATAATGTAAAGCGTGGTCTATAGACGCCAAGCGCAAAATGAATAATAATAATAATTATTATTATTATTATTATTATTATTATTATTATTATTATTATTATAACCAGGTGAGTTAGCCGTGGTCGTTACGGCATGACTGCTGGCAGTCGCTCACATCCGGGAGGCGAGGTGGTTTGAATCCCCCCGCCGGCAACCTTGAAGATGGTATTCTGTGGTTTCCCATCTTCCTTCCAGGCAAATGCCGGGGTTGGTCCTTAACTATAGGCCACAGCCGCTTACCTTCCAAATCCTTGTCCTTACAATCACACTTTCCTCCCCCAGACACTCCACACGCGACGGTACGTGTAGCTCACACATTGGGTGTCCGCCTCGAAGCAGGTACAAAAACTAGCGAGCCGAACATGTCCTCGGACACTCCCGGCACTAAAAGCCATACGCTAAAAAAAATATTAGTATTATTATTATTATTATTATTATTATTATTATTATCATTTGTTCCGGGGTGATGAACGCATCGTGGGAAAAGGGATGTGGTTTTAGTGGGTAAAAATCCCACACTACTGTGGAGTGCGGACCCTTAACAAGTGTCTTTTGAAGATTTTTCCACAGTCCCTCGTAATATATATATATATATATATATATATTATGTATAAAATGTATTGCCCAGAAAAAATCGAATCTTTTCAATCATCAGGCAATCTGAAAAGCATTCTTAATCTGTTTCGATCATTGTTTTTTATCTATCGCATGATACATTTTTTTACCTGCAAAAATATAGATTCGCTCTAAAATATCACCCGTATGAAAATTGAAAATGCACAGCCTGCTTCCGGGTCAGGGAATGGAATGAATGAAGCCCCCATCTAGCGGCGAGGATATGAACTGTGCCAGCTGTCGAAGCCTGTTGTACTCCCCTGGGGCAGTGATTAAATGAATGACAGATGAAATGAAATGATAATGGAGAGTGATGTGGAATGAAATTGTGACAGAGAAAACCGGAGTACCTGGAGAGAAACCTGCTTTGTCCAGCACAAATCTCACATGGAGTGACCGGGATTTGAACCACGGACCCAGCGGTGGGAGGCCGGCGTGCTGCCGCCTAAGCCACGGAGGCTCTCTAATGAAATGAAAATCCACAGCCTGCTTCCAGTCTCCGACCGGGTCAGGAATGGAATGAATGAAGCCCCCATCTAGCGGCGAGGATATGAACTGTGCCGGCTGCCGAGGCCTGACGCACTCCTCTGGGGCAATGATTAAATAAATGACAGATGAAATGAAATGATAGTGGAGAGTGTTGCTGGAATGAAATGTTGACCGCGAAAACCGGAGTACCCGGAGAAAAACCTGTCTGCCTCCGTTTTGTCCAGCACAGATCTCACGTGGAGTGACCGGGATTTCAACCACGGACCCAGCGGTGAGAGACCGGCGTGCTGCCGCCTAAGCCACGGAGGCTTCGGAGGCTCCCTAATATGAAAATTAAATCTTGTAATAATTATTTATGACTTTTAATTTCTTATCTTCAAATACACCAGAAAATTCTCTATAAAACACGTAATCAAATATTAGACCTCACTTCACAATTTTGACAAATTAGGCAGAAATATCCGATCTTTGAACGGATTTTTGAAATCGAAAAAGAACCTCTCACATAATCATGTACTCTTAATCATAATTATATTATACCTATTTATCAATTGCAGTAGAATCAGCGTTTACTCGTTCTTTGTCCCTATGCTGTGTTGCAAATGTCTCGTAAATTCTAGGACCTTTAGTTTCCGGATGTCTTTGGGACCATTTGAGTTTTATTTCTCACATTATGGGGCTCAGAATGAGTTTTATCTCGTCTTCCTACGACATCTTTGTTATTTTGCCTATTTCTGCATGTATTTTGAGGGGGTTTCCCATCATTGACCCCCTCCCCCTTTCCCTTTTAAAATGAGTTTTATCTTGTCATTCTACGACAACTTTGTTATATTGCTTATTTTCGCATGTATTTTGAGGTGGTTTCCCATCGTTGCCCTCCCCTTTTATGAGAGGTATGGTGAAGAGTTATTCAATGATTAGTGCCTAACATGTGATGGATGAAATAAAGATCCACAGCCTATTCCAGTCTCCGACCGGGTCAAGGATGGAATGAATGAAGCCCCCATCTAGCGGCGAGGATACGAACTGTGCCGGCTGCCGAAGCCTGTCTCACTCCCCTGAGGCAATGATTAAATGAATGACAGATGAAATGAAATGATAGGGGAGAGTGTGGCTGGAATGGAAGTTGTGACAGGGAAAACCGGAGTACCCGGAGAAAAACTTCTCTGCCTCCACTTTGTCCAGCACAAATCTCACATGGAGTGACCAGGATTTGAACCACGGACCCAGCGGTGAGAGGCTGGCGTGCTGCCGCCTAAGCCACGGAGGCTCCATGTGGTGGATATCCCTACCAAATGTTACGTTGATCCATCCAGTTGTTCACGAGTTATAAGCGTACAAACATTTACACAAACAGGCAAAAAAGAATATTTGTGTCGCACTCGTCATAAAACGGTCTGAAGCGCGTATATAGAAATTCAGTAAAAAGTAGACAAGCCTTAATTTTTGGAAATAGAGAGAAGAGAAGATAGCTAACATTGTGAGGGTAGAAAAGGATAAAACTAATTGCAGAGCATGCGAATGTCAGAGCTTTTTTTTTTTTCCTCTCAGCTTTGCTTCACCCACGGACTCTGCGGGAGATCATTCCTCTACCGTCGTAAGGACGGTGTCTGGGAGCTGAACACACCTTGTCAGCAGATACAACTGGGGATGGTGGCAGGTGACCGCTAACTTGAGTCTAATTAACCCTTGAGAACTGGCGTAAAAAATATAACACTAAGACTGGCGCCGGGTCATTTTGACCCATAGTGTGTCACTCCCTTTTTGTCGTAGTCGTACGAATTTTAATGAAGTAATTTTACACCTGGTGTCTTCCTATGAACTGTTGTTGTTGTTTGAGTCTTGAGTCTTTTGACTAGTTTGATGCAGCTATCCATGACTCCCTGCCCTGAGCTAATCGTTTCATCTCTACATAGCTACCACACCCTACAGCCGAGGCAATCTATTTAACATATTCTAGCCTTGGTCTACCCCTACAGTTCTTGTCCTCGACCCTTCCTTCCATAACTAAGCTTGCTATTCCTGGGTGTCTTAGTATGTGTCCTACCAATGTTTCGCCAGAAACATCTCTCCTCTCCCACTAGTCTTAATACCACCTCGTTTGTAACCCTATCTACCCATCTGATCTTCATCCTTCTCCTGTAACACCATATTTCAAACTCTTCAATTCTCCTCTTTTCTGCTGCACCAATAGTCCAAGTTTCACTTCCTTACAGCGCCACGCTCCAGACAAAGGCCTTCAAAAATGACTTCCTATTACCTAAATCTATATTCGATGTCAACAGATTCCTTTTCTGTAGAAATCCTTTCCTTGCCTGAGCTATCCTACTTTTTATATCCTCTTTGCTTCGTCCATCACTGGTTATTTTGCTTCCTAAGCAACAGACGTCTCCTACTTCCTTTAGTTTTTCACCTGCCAATTTGATGTCCATAGAGGTTTCTGATTTATTTCGGCTGCATTCCAATATTTTTGTTCTAAATTTATTAATTTATTCCCAATATAAAATGAGGTTTATTTATATTTTTCAAACTTAACATGCAGAAAAATTACAGTAATTTTCGTAACAGTATAGTTGACCTTGATAGCGGTGGCAAAGCAGTCGTCTCAATTTTTTGAGCAAAGGAGCTGATGACTAAGGTATCCCTTGGTTCTAAACATGGATCAACAAGAACGTGAGCTATGTGATTGTGCTGCACAAAAATAGGTGGATTTTTTCCCTTATATTTTACAGATTGTTCCGACTAACGTTAGCCGAAAATTGTCACTCGAGGACTGGCGCCATGGGTAAATCTGACCCGTCCGTAAATAATATAGAAATAACTCAAGTGTTCCAAAAGTTATGGGCATGTTAATTTTGCAGAGTGAAGTTCAAGGCTAGGAAGGAAGGTACAGTAAGCGACAGGTAATAAGGGCTGACCAAAACGAAAATATAGAGCATTATTATTAAGCATCGGGTCTAAAATAGCCATGTGCAATCTTCGCGGGTTAAGGAAGGAATTTTGGAATGAAGTCAGTCGTGAACCTGTTGAAAGTAACCGTCCCGAATTTTTTTTTTTTTTTTTTTTTCGTGTAGCCTCCTGAGAGGCCGAGTGCAGGTCTTTCTATTCGACGCCCGTGGGCAACCTGCGCCTCGGGATGTGAGATGGAATGGATGAAGATGAATGAAACTGGGCAAGGATGTGGAAGGAAGCGGCCGTGGCCTTCCAGAAGGTTCTGTCCCAGCATTTGCCTGGTGTTGAAAATGGGGAAACCACGGAAAACCATTTCAAGGACAGCCGACGGTGGGGCTCGAACCCACGATTCTACCGAGTCAGCAGAGAGCTTGGCCCATTGACCTAACGCTGTACCTGGTGGTGAAAATGAGAAAGGTGGGATTTGAACCCATGACCTCCCGATGCCAGCAAAACATGAGTTAGCGCATTAGTGCCCTCGGCCACCGTGGCCACCACATCTAATTCCGTACTATAGTCGGACAAGACACGGGAGACGCTAGAAGAATGTGTCTGAAATGTTTGTTATGGTTTGCGTCAAAACAGATCATCACTCAAGAGACCGAGGCAGTCTGCAAGCCACGTGATCCTGCTGTGTGAATGAAGGTCATTGACCCTATTTCCTGTGCACTATTATTACCAAACACCATGTCACCTATGCTACTCCACATAAATATGATGACATGAATAGGCAAGGCTGGTTTGCAAAAAAGATGAATGATAGAGGTCGGTCACAGTTCTGGTCCCATGATCGTGTGCTTGATGAAGGGAGGGGAGTGAAAGGGAGGAGGGAGGGAGAAGGGATTCAAGGTCATGCTCAATTTCCTTTCTCGTGAGCGGAGCTGATTCTCTCTTCAGTCTGTGGTTCTACATCAATGGCTATAGTGTCACTGTGCTCACAGAAAGAATTTCAAACAGGTAAGTTGAATAACCATGCTTCTTGACTACGGTACGTACACTGTTGACAATCTAGAGAATTTGTTGCTAGTAATTGTGGTTTTCACACATTATTCGGCGTTCACCTCGAGGCGTAGTCACCACGCAGAGGTCCGGGTTCAATACCCGGTTCTGCCAAGAAATATAATTTTAATAATTGAATTGTATGTCAACCCCTTATCATTCCCGTTTCCAATAGGGTTGGGGATGAAATACTATGTGGCGTTTTTTTAATGTCCGGATGTCCTTCCTGACGTCAACCTCATGAGAGGAATTAATGAGAGATGAAATGAATGAAGATGAATGAAACTAGGCAAGGATGCTGAAGGAAGCGGCCTTGGCCTGTCAGAAGGTACCGTCCCAGCATTTTTCTGGGGTTGAAAATGGAAACCACAGAAAACCATTTCAAGGACGGACGACGGTGGGGCTCGAACCTACGTCTACCGAGTCAGCAGAGAACTTGGCCCCATGGCATAGGGCTGCGCTTTAGCGAGCATAGCTACTGCTGTCGGTTAAATTTAATTTTTAATAATAATACTGTTATTGGGTTTATGTCCCTTTTAACTACTGCGAGGGTCAGATAACCTCGTAGTTTCTTCCCTTAAAACCTCATTAACTAACTGCTGCGGCTATTAGCGACGCCGGAATTTAGCCCCGAAGAGGATCTTTAACGTGCCAGTAATTCTACTGACACGGCTCACCCTCAAATACCAGCTAACTGTGCCCCGATACGATCCTGTAACCTTGTCACAGCAGGCGAGAACGTTACCGTTGAGTCACGCAGCCAGACAAATTTGATTTTGGTCTGAGGGCTGGAACGAGGTACACAGCCTCATGGGTTCGATTCTTATTTCAGCCATCCTGGAAGTGGTTTTCCGTTGTTTCCCTTTTCTACTCTAGGCGGCTTCGGTGGCGTAGTTGGTAGCATGCTGAGTTTCTATGCTCAAGGTTGTAGGTTCAAACCCGGACGAAGTCGTCGGATTTTTTAAGAGCGTTAAGAATCCCTCAGTAAGCCTTCCTTCGGAGGGGATGTAATGCCAGTGGTCCCATGTCATAGATTTATGGCATGATAAAGAACCTTCCACTAACTAAACTTGCGTGGAGCAAAACTTGTAGGTTAGGTTTGACTTCGGTTGGGTTTGAACCCGCGACCTTGGGCATAGCTCAGCATGCTACCAAACCGAAGCCGCCACGGTTATATGGATACTATACGTAAATAACTAGTCTATTATTATTGATAATTGTCATTTTAGTTTAATATATTCCTCTAAATTATCTTTTGTATAATTGTAAATCTCTACATACAGTAGTATAAAACAAAGCCCCCGATTCTTGGATGTAACGGGTAATCTCGAGAAACACTTGATGGATTTTGATGCGGTTTCCACCATTCTGTAAAGAATTTCTCGAAGAAGGTTTCTGTAGAAAAACATTCGTTTATAATTATGACCAAAGTAAGCCGAGCAGTAATGATTTCAGTGAATCGAGTCGATGAAGAGCCTGCCGTCTGTGCGTCTTTTAAGCTTACGCTGGGTAAACCGTTAAAAATATCTAAAAACTGTGAGTGTAAGAATTGTTGAGCATGAAAAGATCTACAGAAAAAAAGCCTGCTACAGCATATCTCTATCTTTAATACATCGCCTAAGTGTTTTACGTTTTCATTTCTTCCAACAATCTCCATTCAGTGGAAATTTAAATTACTAGCTTCGGAACGAGTTTACGATGTAGTGTGCGAGCCTGTCACCCTAGCTTCGGCCAGCTTCGAATTGTCGAGTCGTGTCGAGTTAAGACTTAAGAGTATATGTATTTGGAGTTTCACTGTTCACCTCGGCTTTTCTGAATTGCGTCTGGGTCCTGCCATCCGTGCGTATTTTAAGCTTATGCTGGGTAAACCGTTAAAGATATCGGGTGGTTTGGTAATAATAATAATAATAATAATAATAATAATAATAATATATTTTTAAAATAGTAGCCTAATATTTTTTCAATTACATTTTTCAACCTTTTACCTAAATATTAATACATATTAACAATTAATAAATAAACATTAATAAACATGAATTGCTGTTTCCTCTTTATTATTCCAATTCCTAAAACTTAAAGAAAAAAGTTAATTCAAAAGGTAATTTGTTTATGAAACCTTTTGAAAACACTAGTGTGTATATACCGGCTAAATCAAACAACATCCACCCTGTTTTGAATTATCCTGACAGGGACGCAAATTCAATGCTTGTCATGGGTGCCTGAATACTTAGATAGGCCTCTGATCACGAGTTAATTTCTGGTCACCACATAGGCGAGCATTTGTATTGGGAGTGAATGCTCTTAGAAGGCCTCTCTCTCTCTCTCTCTCTCTCTCTATTCTCCAAGTTGTACGTCAGTTACAATAACTAATACATTGTGTTTGAACTGGATAATTACATCCTGCTTGACTTACTCCAGAGTTCTACTGAGCTGGCGGGACTAATGCTATTACACAAGAGGAAGCCTTACTTCAACACCTCACTTCTGCTGCTTCCGTTACATCAAAAAACTCGTCCTACATTGCATTAGGATGTAACAACAAGTAGTTCCGTGAAGAATAATAATGTTATTGGTTTTACGTCCCTTTTAACTACCCTGGCTTTTAGAGACGCCGGGGTGCCGGAATTTTGCCCCGAAGGGGATCTTTAACGTGCCAGTAAATGTACTAACACGGCTCCCTCGCATTTGCGCACCCTCAAATGCCAGCTGACTGCGCCAGGTTTTTCGAACCTGCAACCTTGGGCTCAGCAAGCGAGAACGTTACCCCTGAGCCACGCAGCCAGACAGTTCCGTGAAGAACTATACAGCCTATTTTCATATATCCTGCTCAAGTTAATTGTCTCTATCAACATACAAAATTTCAGTTTAATTGCTGTAACAGATTCGTAGATATTGAGAACCGACTAAATATTTCATATGGGCGCCAGTATGGATTTTTATTTTTGTACTATTACATTAAGATTATTGTGTACGTGTAGTATTCAAACTTCAATCGCATGATTAGAACACAAGAAGTAAAAACGAGATTTTAAAAGTACGCACGCCAGCCATCTTGTGATTATGCAAACAATTGAAAAAAAAATTACATGCCAGTGGATCAACATTTGTATAAGCATTTAACGTGCAACGTTTCACGGCACTCAGATAGTTAATTCGCGAGAAACGTCCATTTAAATATTTATACTTCGCGTCGCCGCCATGTTGGATTTGTGCTCACTAGGTTACTGAAAGTCCTATAGGTGAACATATGTTCATAGTCTCTATGAACATTAAAAATTCACTTTGGTTGCTGTAAAAGATTCATAGATATTGAGAACCGTCTAAATATTTCGGAAGCTCGCCATTTAGGATTGTTATATGTATAGGCCATAGAGTTATGTTCCATTCAAGGACAATTATTGCCTAGCTTCATTATTCAAACTTTCACTTCGATCGCATGATTACGACACAACAATAAAAACTTAATTTTAAGATTTCGCACAGCAGCCATCTTGAGGTTATGTAAACAATTGAATTAAATTAGATGGCAGTGCATTACAATCTGCAAAATTATTTACTGTACCACATTTCACTGCGCTCAGAGAGTTAAATCACGAGAAAAGTCTATTAAAATATTTCAAATTCGCTTGGTCGCCATGTTCGTTTTGTACTTTACAGGTTTATGAAATATACATAGGTAAACTTGTATCAGTACCCTTTATCACCGTACAAAATTGCATGATGATATCTGTATTAGTTTCGGAGATATAGAATGTCAGTGAAATATTTCGCACAGCCGCCATTTTGAGGTTATGTAAACAATTGAACTAAATTAGACTTCAGTGCATTACAATGTGTATAAACATTTGCTGTACCAAGTTTCATTACGTTTGGATAGTTAAATCGCGAGAAATGTCTATTTAAAGGTCTCAATTTCGCTTGACCGCCATGCTGGTTTTGTAGTCACCAGGTTTCTGAAAGTCTCATAGGTGAAGTTCTAGTAGTGCCCTTTATCACCGTACAGAAGTTCAGGACGATATCGGTAATAGTTTCGGAGATATTGAATGCTAGTGAAATATTTCGCACAGCCGCCATGTTGGATTGGTGAGACGTAACAAAATTTGAAGGGCACGGTCGAGGTCGCCGGGAATAGTGCTATGAACTTACCGAGTTTCATTGAAATCGCTCCAGCCGTTTAGATTTTATTAGGGGGACACACACACACCTCACACACACACACGCACACACGGACAAAAGGTGATCTCATAAACCTATTTTTTCAAAATTGAAAATAGGCTAAAAATAAGATACGCACTGATACTTATCATTTTAATGACCTATTCCTGTTTTCTTTCTATTCTAGCTTTCTTTTTCTCTCTATTCGTTCTTTCTTCTATTTTTTTTCTTATTTCTATTCTTTCTTTCTCATATTTTATCTACTCCTCTCTTTCTTTCTTTCTTTCTTTCCGTGTTTCGTACATGCTTCCTATTTGTTATTTCTTCCTATCTTTCGTTCATTCTTTATATTTGTTCTCTCTTTCTATTCTTTCTTTCTTTCTTTCTTTCTTTCTTTCTTTCTTTGTTTCCGTCTTTCATTCTTTATATTTGTTCTCTCTTTCTATTCTTTCTTTCTTTCTTTCCGCCTTTCATTCTTTCTTTCTTTCTTTCTTTCTTTCTTTTTTTTATCACTCTTTGTTCTCTTTTTCTATTTATTCTTTCTTTCTTTCTTTTTTTTTTTCATTCTTTAATGTTTCATTATTTCTTTCTATTTGTTCTCTCTTTCTATTCTTTCTTTCTATTTGTTCTCCCTTTCTAATCATTCTTTCTTTCTTTCTTTCTTTCTTTCTTTCTTTTTGTTCTCTTTCTATTCTTTCTTTCTATTTGTTCTCTCTTTCTATTCTTTCTCTCTTTCTTTATGATTATTTGTTCTCTATTTCTATTCATTCTTTATTTCTTTCTTTCTTTCTTTATCACTATTTTTTCTCCCTTTCTATTCATTCTTTATTTATTTATTTATTTATTTAATTTTTCATTATTTCTTTTTTTCTGTTTGTTCTCTCTTTCTATTCATTCCTCCTTTCTATTTGTCCTCTATTTATATTCTTTCTTTCTATTTGTCCTCTCTTTCCATTCTTTCTTTCTTTCTTTCTTTCTTTCGGCGACAAAAATAACGACACGAATGTGATACGTTGTTGGCATGTTAAAGAACCCATTTGAATTCAGTAGACCGTGTTCATAATGGCAAAATTAATCTCGGGATTTTCCTCCAACACAAACGTTCCTCCGTTCTCTACTAGAAAGCGCTATAGTGTCAAGGAGCTTAGATATCTAACCTCCTCGACTTTCATAGCGCTCCAAGGAACAACACAATTGGGCAAGGCTTGCACCCAGCACCCGATGCCATACGATATTATTATTATTATTCTTTCTTTCTTTCTTTCTTTCTTTCTTTCTTTCCCCCACTCCAGATATTCTTAATTAGTGGAACGTGGGTTGGTGATCACGGGATCCCAGCTGCGTCCGGCATTGCTTCCACTTACTTGTGCTCAGTTTCTGTCTTTAATCTGTCCTATTAACTTCCCTTGGTCAATCATGTTCTCCTCCGACTCCGGCGGTATTATGTTATCCGAAGTCCATCGCGTTCATCATTTCTCCAACTTAAATCTGCCTTGTTTTTCTTCTTTCTTGATACTTTCATCCTTTGAGGAGTCAGACCTTACCCTGTTTTTCATGGTGTAGGCTATCTCTTGTCTTCTGCAAAAGGTCGTAAAGGTGAAAGGGTATGTGTAGCCCTACCATGCATGGTGCATCCTGGATATGTTTTTTCTTACACCCTCACCCTCAAGAATTTGAACTGGGTTTGTTTTTTTCTACTTTTTTCATTGACATTGGGGCTGACCCTCTCCTCATTTCCTTTATTATCTGTCTTCCATGGCCCTGCTTCCTTCCCTCAATCCTCACTTTCTGAGTCCACCCTAGTGTCCAGGAGGTCCGGTTTCTATTCCCGGCTCTGCCAAGAAATGTAATTCTTGTCTGGGGGCTGGAACGGTGTATACTCAGCCTACTGAAGCAAAACTGAGTGGGTACGATTTCTTCTCAGCCACCCTGGGAGTAGTTTTCAGTGTTTTCCCACTTCTACTCCAGGGAAATTCTGGATAGTTACTATCTTAATGCCATGGCAGCCTCCTTCCCAGTCCTTGCCAAAATTACAAATATACACACTAGTACAGGCACAAGAATAGGCCTATTTATTTATTTATTTATTTATATAATAGCATCCCGGCCCGGCTGCGCCCGGTATCTTGAACGAATTACCCAGCGTAATCTTAAATGGCGCACAGACGGCAAGTCCCTGACAAGATTCAGAAAAGCCGAGGTGTACAGCGAAACTCCAAACACATCTCTCTGAAGTCTTAACTCGACAGTTTGATGCTGGCCGAAGCTGGGGGTGATAGGCTCACTCGCTAGCTCGTAAACTCGCTCCGAAGCTAGCAATTTAAAATTACACTGAATGGTGATTGTTGGAAGAAATGAAAACGTAAAAACTCTTATAATGGGTGATGTATTAAAGATAGAGATATGCTATCGCGGACTTTTTTGTAGAACTTTTCATGCTGAACAATCCTTACACTCATTGTAGATATTTTAACGGTTTACCCAGCGTAAGCTTAAAAGACGCACGGACGGCAGGGTTTTCTTTGACTCGATTCACTAAAATCGTTACTGCGCCGCTTTCTTCGGTCATAAATGAATGTTTTACTACAGAAACCTTCCTCGATAAATCCTTTACAGAATGGTGAAAACTGCATCAAAATCCATCCAGTGGTTCTTAAGATTGCACGTTACATCCAAGAATCGGGAACTTTGTTTTATACTATGTATTTGTTTATTTATTTATTTATTTATTTATACACCCAAGTTCACGGGGCTAAATGACCACGATGCCCAAGCCTCTCAAATGAAAGAACTACTCTCCTCTTTCCCTTTCCTATCTTTCTTTCATAGCTCTACTTCTTTCCAAGTCCCCTCAATCCTAATTGTTTTCTGAAATTGAAGGAAAAAACGTTCTATGAAAGCTTGTGTCGGTGATGATGGGAATACTGCTGAGCTGAAAACCATAGCCCTATTGTATGGAATGTGGAGCACTTCATCAAGCCCACATCATCTCACCACAAAGGAAGTGAAAGCTATGAATGCCTTTATGAACTGGATGTTATTACCTGACTGACAACAGGAAGACATTTATGCAGATTTGATACAATAGAGTGGGAACTTTTGAAGCACCGGAAGTGGGAAATTCATTCTTCTTTAGACCATGGTAGTAGTATGAAAATATAATGTCATCCTCTTTAATAGTGTTCTTTAACATTTAATTTGTTATAAAATGTGTATATGTTTATCATATTGAACTGGTTAAGGTTGATCCGTATTTTCAATTCAATTTAATTTCTTAAACTCCTGTTGAGGAGCATGGGGCCGAAACATGGGTTCGCCATCGGGTTGTGTTGCGTGCTGTGCATTTTATCCTTCCCCACGAGTATCCAAGCTGCTAGCTCTCTTCCTCCACTGATATCCTCCATGTCATTCTAGGTCTTCCTCTTCTCCTTTGGCCCTGAGGATTCCACTCCATGCCTTGTTTAGCAATGCTGTCATCAGATCTGCGCAGTGTATGGCCAATCCATTGCCACTTTCTTCTCTTGATCTGCTGTTCGACCGGCAGTTGATCTGTCCTCATCCACAATTCCTCATTTGATACCACATCTTGCCAGTGTATTCCTAAGATGTTCCTAATACATTTATTTATAAATGTCTAGATCTTTCGTGTCAATGATTTCGTCACTTTCCAAGTTTCACATGTATATAGCAGCACCGACTTGACATTGCTATTGAAAATCCGAAATTTTGTTTTCTTTCTGAGTTCTTTGGACCTCCATATGGGACTAAGTGTTGCAAAAGCACCCCTATCTTTTCATTCAAACGGCTGTTAACGTCTTCTTCTGCCCCTCCATTCGTCGATACAATACTTCCTAGATAACAGAAGCTATTCACCCTCTTTATGACCTGTCCATCGAGTTGCGATGGTGTACTGTTGCGGTTTCTCACACGCATGTCTTTGGTCTTATTAATATTAATCCGAAGTCCGACTTCATGTGCTTCAGCTTTTAGATCATTAATCTTAGTTTCCATATCTCTGCAGCTGTGGACAAGAAAGCATATTTCATCCGCAAATCTAAATCTTCCAGTCGTTGAGTATGATTCCATTAGATGCCCAATCGACGATTCATTGCGTTTTTCATAACAACATCAAGGGTCGTGAGGAACAATATAGGTGAAAGTAGGCATCCTTGTTTCACACCGGTTGATCCATATTGACTGTTGGTAATTATTTACTTTATTTAGCCTAATCGACCTTATCAATACTATACCAGGTGGCTCATTTGTCCCCTTATAAGTGTCCCGCATGCACTACTCTTGTATGGAATGTCTAATAACTGATATCCACAAGGGGCACACTGCATGCTAGCAGATTATGTCAGAATAAGAAGAGATAGCAACCGGATGGCGGCTCGCTACATGTTCCTCAGCGCTACCTGTGTGATGCACCCCATTGCATTATGAAACCTCACATTTTAGAACGACATAGGCCCATATGAGGCGTTCCGTAAGAGAAGGGCGAGCCCGCCACATGTGCATTTGGAGATAATCAGTGTGCAAGATTCGTGCTCGTAAATTTGATAAGGGCGAGGCTTCAATATAATGTTCACTTTCCGGACGATAAGGGCGAGCCCGCCACATGTGCTTTTGGAGATAATCAGTGTGCAAAGTTCGTGCTCGTGAATTGGATAAGGGCGAGGTTTCAATATAATGTTCACTTTTCGGACGATAAGGGCAAGCCCATCAGCATGGGGCACCCTTGCATTATAGAGCATAAAGGCAGCTACCTGATGCGTAAATTAAATTTAAAAAAGACTCACGGTGGGCTCACCCTTCTCTTACGGAACGCCTCATATGTGGTACAACAACGCGACAGTTGCTGGCAACATATTGACAATGGCTGGTGTATTCAGCAACAACGAGTAGCCTTCTCGACATCATACCAATTGGTGTATTCTTTGGAATACACGGTAAGACAGAGTAAGCTTTTGCTTCAGTTCATCCCTTCCTTTTTTTCGCAAACACCAACAGTGATCTCTTGATTTCTCTTTGTTGGTATATGTTTCTTACACGACCTGTAAGTCTGTTCTAGATATATATCTTCCATGACCCACCTAGCGTCATCTAGCAGCGAATCTCTGAAGTTCCTCAATTTTCCCTGCACAAGAGGACTTCCTTACCAATCTAGCCACCAGATCTCGTCGCTATCGCCAGCTATCATCTCCGTGATCAAGAGAACTTCGTCTACTTTTTCACCCACCAGGCTGCGCTAATGACTCCTGCTATCAACTCTTTGAAGACCATTTCATCAAGAAAATTTATTACTGTAATGTTGGCTATGCTTATATGTATTCCTTTTGTCTCCTACCCCCCCCCCCCCACTCTTTTCCCTTCCCTGGTCTCTCCGCGCTCCGTTGAGCGGGTCTCACTTGTACGTCGGAAGTCAAACCAGTCAGTTGGAGCTTAACTAAAGTTCGCCTCCTCTACTCTAAAGGCAAACTTTTAAATTCGACGCCATGTTCGAGTTTTAGAATCAACCGTCAACAGCAACATCACCTTCTTCATGAAGCAAAGATAAGTACCGACTTCATGTTTTAACCACATTCTCATCGCTTTTAAAAGGCTCAATGCTTTTATTTGGATTTTATAGACAGTGAAAATTGCTATATGTGACAAAATAACTGCTTTCAAGAGATCTTCTTGATCAAACTCAAACTATCAAGTCTAACTTTCAAAATGAAAGATTTTCTGAGATGCTATCTCACATCGAGGGATATTTCTAAAATACCCACTGTCTATATAATCTAGTTTTCCGCCGAGGGATTCTCTACGCAATTTAAACAAGTCATTATTGCTCTGGAACCTTCCAGAACCTACACTCGATCTACCAGTTATACTGTCATGTATTTTCCACTTCATATGGGAATACTTTTTCAAACTAAGGAATCTTCCTTATGAACTGCTAATCAATATCTAATTTTTCTTCCTCCGTTGGGATTTTTCTGGTGCATTCAACTATAACCTACAAGTTTTTCAAGCAATAGACTCTCGCAAATCTAGTGTAACTAGTTATTTTCCACCATTGCAATAACTTTCTTTCCATCAACTTTTTGTGCTACTACAGTGAACTTTTCAATTATATCAACAGACTATAGTGAAAACAGTGCCTGTTCAACTTTTTCATCCGCGTCGCGCTCGTCCGAGTACAATAAATACGACCATGAACACTCTTCCACAATCCCATTTGATCTATCCCAAACCCTCTACTAACAAACTAAAATAATAAAATTGTTACTTTAGGTCTTTTTTCAATGAGGTATCACTCTCAATAAGTGCCCTCCCTTACTTGCTCCACGTACAACGAATTAATGTCTGTAAAACTTCGTGTCTAGTACACGCCTTAAATTATAATGTTTCTCCCTTCTAATGAGGGAATCCAATTCTTTCTACTCAAAAGTGAGTTATCTCTAGGTTTCACGGAAGGGAAATTTGCCCTATTTTTCTCGTGATCCCTACCCACATAGGAGTTCTAGAAACTTCCTTTCAATTTTTCTCTTCAGGTTTCACAATAAGTGACCTGCCCTGTTTGTATAATCTATAAAACTAGTTCTGTATTAATACAAGAAGTTATAGAAACTTCTATTTCATTTCTTCCTGTTTTTTTTTGTTGTTGTTACTTTCGAAGTTGTTATTTGTTCATATTTCTAAGATACCTATCTAGAAATCCTTAAAGTACACATCTTGTACTTGATTTATTGTTTAACTTTAATTACGTCAGTTATCTTAAAATTTTCTATTTGTTAATCTTAACAACATTTCAAAATTTTACGAAGATTTTAAAGCCTATAAAAGGTTTAAAACCAAAAGAATTGTCAATTGCCTGGCACAAGCTTTAGATGTTTTCGGAGGTCTGCGACCCCAATTGTTTATAAAAATCAAAATTATATATTTGTTACATAAACTACTTCCTTTTACATTGTTAAATAAATTAAGATTTGTTCTTTGCTTTATCATTTCTCTAACATAACGGTTAGGCAAGATCCTGTCTTCCTTGACTCTTCCTAGGTTTATGCCCTCTTTAAAAAGAAAACATTGATACGGTTTTCACCACTTGTTGCATTTGAGCAAGAACTCTTAGTTATTAACTTAGTAAAGTCTCTCTTAGCTTTAATAGCTAATTCTAACTGGCCAGTAAGGCAAGCATAGCTCGCTACGCCAGCTTCCTACTTGTGGAGATTCTCTCTACCACTTATGGTTGGTTTTTCAAAATTTAAGTGTTTCTCATTGTCTAAACTTTTATTCGGTGCCTTGCTGGGTAGAAGCTTAGTCATTTCTAAATGCAACTATTGGTACACTTACCAAAATTATTCTCAAGGGTATAATTGCTTTATTCCTATCCTTCTCGGAAGCATTCGGTCGCTCTTTAGAAATTCTACAATTTCAAGACCTAAAATATCAGGGCTTATTCAAATTATTTGTACGCCTCAAAATACTTGTTTAGAAACAAACTCCTTTGAACAGATACACAATAAATCTGTTACTCTTTGTCTTGCCAGACCACCACCCTTCCCCATAGTAGGTATATTTATGCTTGAGAGGGAATACGCTACAGCAGCTTTCTTGCGAATAGCCCAAGTTCCAGCTGCGTTTTCTGTTAGCTTTGCCCAGGTCCCTACCCACTAGGTATCGGAAAGCGGATTTGCAGTGGCAGCTGCCTTTAAGTATACTTTAAGTTAAAATTATAACTTCTTTTGGACTCTCGTCCTATTTCTCCATCCTTTTTCTCCAGTCCGAAACCCACTTCTTTTTCTTCATCATCTTCCCTTGGGGGTTAGGTTATTCCCAAGCTAATAATCTACCCACCAATCTATCGAGAAGCTGGTCGCAATGCCGTAGAAGTTCGAGGTTACATAACGCAATGGGGCGCATTAGACGAGAGCACTGAGAAACATGTAGCAAGCGGCCGTCTGGGTGTTATCTTTTGGCATTCTGAAGTAACTTGCTTGCATTAAAGGATACCCCTTAGGAATACTTTTAATAGACCTCCCGTTCATCATTACAGTAGTACATGCGGGACACCTAAAAGTAGATTGTACGAGGCAAATATTCCACCTGGTATATATGATGTTTATTATTATTTAAACGAAATGGCGCCAAGTCACTGGAGTACTGTGTGATAAGTAAGGTCTGGATAATTATGTGCTTAACTTTTCAGAAATATGTATTTATTTTTGTGCTTTAAAGTGAAAAATATGTGATTAAGTTTCCTAAATATGTTCATAAATTTGTATCATTTTTATGTCCCCCAGTTACTCGAAATATAGTTGAAACGTCCAGCTGTTTCAATAATGCATAATCCCGTCTACAGTACAATTTAATGTTCCTGGTAGGCCGGGGCTTGCCTAGTTTCCGAATCCTACAATGGTTGGTTGGTTGGTGCTTAAGTTTAGGGGCTGCGACAACGCGGTCATGTAGCCCCGTGTACTTTGGGGGTGTGTAGAATCTGTCTGATAACCGGTGTTAATTGTGATGACTGTATTAGTGTGTATTAACTGTTTTTTTTTAAATTTAAGTACAGACTGCAACTTAGAATTTTTCAAATAATTCCTACTTTTACCGCCAAGCGCCACCGTCAACGACTACTAGGCCAAGTTCAGAACTTAGCTACTAGACGCCACCGCAGTCGGCTCTTGGCAACGAACGTAGAAACCTAAGAGCGTTGTTTACATTCTTAACCTATCCAATTTAGCTTCACACAGGTGCAATTAGTGGAAGGTTCTTTAACATGCCATAAATCTATGACATGGGACCGCCGGCTTTACTTCCCCTCCGAAGGAAGGCATACTGAGGGATTTTTAACGCTCTTAAAAAATCCGACGGCTTCTGCCGGGTTTGAACCCGCTATCTTGGGCATAGCTCAGCATGCTACTGACTACGCCACCGAAGCCGCTGAATCCCACAATACTTACTGCAAATGCGCTATACGGAATCATGCATGTGCTGTTTTCACATTTTATTCTAAAGAGAAGAAGAAAGGGTTACTTCAAAAGCTTTCATAGGACCCTTGTCATTACTCACAAGTTTCGTAGACCACTGTAATTTCAAGTAAAATTTCCTGTCAAAGTAAGGACTATGGAGTCTTAATGAGACTGTTGACTCCAGCACCCTGTTATAGGCCTACTTAATGACCAGGGAATTCCTGTCTTGAAGTACTACTACAATACAGAGACAAGGGTGCATTCAAGAAATAGAGAAGCCAATTACTGGAATTGCCAAGGGTAGAAAATGTGGGCAGCAGTCATCTAAGGAGTACAACATACCATCAAATATAGGAAATATGTACTTATGATTATTATTATTATTATTATTATTATTATTATTATTATTATTATTATTATTATTATTATTATTATTTTATTTTTTGGCGTATGGCTTTTAGTGCCGGGAGTGTCCTAGGACATGTTCGGCTCGCCAGACTTTTGTAGCTGCTTCTATGTGGACACCCATGGGGTGAGCTACAAGTACCGTCACGTGTGTAGTGTTGTCTGAGGAGGAAAGTGTGAATGTAAGGCCGAGGAATTGGAAGGTAGCGGCTTTGGCCTATAGGTAGGGACCAACCACAGCATTTGCCTGGAAGAAAGATGGGAAACCACAGAAGACCATCTTCAAGGTTGCCGGCGGGGGGATTCGAACCTCCTCGCCTCCCGGATGTGAACGACTGCCTGCCTGCAGCCATGCCGCAACGACCACGGCTAACTCACCCGGTATTTTTGAATAAATACGGCAAACATATGTAAATAAATAGAAAATATTAAGTTAAAAATAATAATAATAACACATAACTATCCTGGCCTTAGTGATAAGAAAATACCTATCCGCCTGAGAGGAAAAGTTTACAAGGTTTATAAGGTCGGTGGCACACTATGGCACAGATTGCTTGCCAGCTTCAACCAAACATGAACAAGGCCTCCGTGGAATGGAAATGAAAATGCTGCGTTGGTCCATGAGTATTACAAGGCTTGACTATGTCAGAAATGAACACGTAAGGAAGCGAATGGGAGTTGCAACAATTTAAAGACAAAATGAGGGAAACTCGTCTTCGCTCGTTTGGGCCTGTCACTAGAAGTGATGAGAACTGTGGTAAAACGGCCTTCCGATACGATCCAGGAGGCCATCGACCCTGTGGGCGCCCAAATATACGATGGATGGATAGAATCAGTGAAGACCTACCAGTGTGTGGCCTCAAACCTGAAGGTGGTTGATTTTGTTGGTTCCTTAGTTTAGGGACTGAGACAACGTGGTCATGTAACCCCGTGTACTTTGGGTGTGTGTAGAATCTGTCTGATAACCGGTGTTAATGGTGATGACTGTATTAGTGTGTGTTGTCTGTTTTTAATTCATGTAAGGACTGCAGACGATAATTTCAAGTAGTTCCTACTTTCGCTACAAAATGCTACTGTCCACGACACCTAGCTGTGAACTTGGCTACTACTAGATGGCATCGCAACCAGCGCCTGGTGATGAACGTTGGAACTTAAGAGCATTAATCAAACCTAACCTATAAATTTTGCTTCACACAAGTTTAGTTAGTGGAAGTTTCTTTCACATGCCTTAAATCTATTACATGGTACGGATGGCTATACTTCCCCTCCGAAGGAAGGCATACTGAGGGATTATTTATTTATTTATTTATCTGAATATCTGAGGGATGTTTAATGCTCTTAAAAATCCGTCTACTTCGGCCGGGTTTGAACCCACGACCTAGGGTATAGAAGCTCGGCATGCTACCAACTACGCCACCGAAACCGACAAACCGGAAGATGCCCTTGACAGAAAGAAGTGGCGAATAAAAACCAAGCAAGCAGATCCTGCGCCAAAATTAATCAAATAAAATAGATATCCTTAATTTGATTAAAATAAAATTTCCAAATACAGTATTTAAATAACATTTCCATAAACACTTCAGAAGAAGTTGTTTCTAAACTGTGTCATTGGAGTAGCGATGCATGGTTGTAAAATTGTAAACATTGATAAAGGGAATTGGGATTTCTACCTTCGACATCTGCCAAAGTCGAAACCTTATTTGCTGGCTTATTCTCGTTGTAGTTGTTTGAATAGCTTCAAAAAGTATTTATGTATATACTTCGTAAGAACTTAATCATTAAGTGTTGTTATATGAACGATTCGTTGTATTACAAGTTTCATTTCATTCCAACTCCGATACAAATACTGGGTCATCGAAAAGGTTGCAGCAATTTGACAAAACCATATCTCCCGTTGTATGTGAGATAAGTTAATAATTCGACCCGAAAACTAATCAGGAACTCATCGAGTTTTAGTTTTAGATGTGACTGTACTCCGTCCGTGACCTTTAGCCATTGCGCAGAATGAGTGCGCGAAAGGAAGCTGCCACGCCACTGTTTCAATATAGTGAGTGTGATTGCAACGGCGACAGTTCAGCAGAAAGCACAGTGTGTGTTGTGGTTAACAGAGTTTAAATCAGTTACAACAGTTTAAACGCATTTTCCGGCGTGTTTATGGTAGGGATTACCCTCATGCTAATAGCATTAGACGGTGGTATGAACAGTTTCAGGAAACTGGCAGCTTTGACTTGAAGAAGTCCCCGGGACGCACTAGAACGAGGACGAACCAAGGGAGAGCACATAGAAACATAATAAGGTGTGAAAAATACTTTTTGAGTTGGTAAATTTAACAAAGATATACTCGTTTTAATATCTCAAATAGTTCCTGAGCTATGATTTCTTGAAATTGCTGCAACCTTTTTCGGTGACCCTGTATAACTGGCTTGACACAAAAGAGCATAGCATAAGTTCGAATGAAACTAAGGTACTATCTCTGCATTTACCTGTAGGGAGTGTGGGAAAAGAACATGGAAAAGCCACACTCAGGATTGCCGTTATCAATGCTGGGATTCCAACCTCCTTTCACCAGACTTGCTGCAGCTCCACATCGCGGAGGTTGTGAGGATATTAACGCGCACGACGTTTTCGTTTCGGTCGTCTAGGGACCGCGAGCCAATTTCAATCCGTTGTCCTTTGTTGTTCCTACTTCTTCCTCCAGTATTCCTTCTTCATCTCACTATGTTTCCTCTTCCTTTCCTCGGACCATTTCGAGCCGGTTTTCTTTCCCTTCCACCCTTGGAATCCTTCCATTTTTAGTACTAAAAATATCTCTCTGTGGTGTATCTTCTTCTCTGATATTGTTTCTTTCCAAATCCTTTTTGACTTCTTGTACCCAGGTTGTTGTTGACTTCTTGTTCTACAGGAATGTGAATATCTGCTTGCTTAACCTACTGTCATCCATCCTGTACAATGTCCAAAAAAATAGCAATCTTCTCTTCTGTATTGATTCTGGTATGTTTTCTATTTTTCGATATATTTCATCATTACTTCTTAATTTCCATAATTCTTCTGGGTCGAGTATTTTGCATACAATTCTTCTTTCTACTATTTCTAATTTTTCCAATTTGTAGTCCAGTACGAGACATTCACTCGCATACAGGCCAACTAAGAACCACGCCATTTCAACTATTTTCTTTTAAGGTTAATGTTAATTCGTAGACGGTGTTGTTTTTTTCTGTCGTTTGTCCGCGCCTTTCCTATTTTCAGCGTCGGCTTAGGTTGAAAACTCCGATGTTCGAAGAGTTTTTCTTGAGCCGGTCACGCTCCTGGATATCTTCACATGAGATCCCAATATCGTGCAGACCTTTTTATATCACACTTTTGCCTTTTTCTCTTGAAGATAAGTGAAAGTGCGATCGAATAGTCGTCATTCGGGCGACGTGCCCATAAAACGTATCCGGTCCTTTCGGCATAGCGTCAGTTATTTTTCTACATGTGTGTTGTTATTATTATTATTATTATTAATAATATTATCATTATCGCTCTCCTTAGTCACGGTTGTTGTATCAGACCCGAAGAGTTCTTTCTCATTTATTCATTTTCTGAAGGAGTTTCGCCGTAATATGATAGGCTTCGTGGTTGGGTGATGGTGATTATTGTTGTTCTTAAGGGGGGCGGAACATCGAGATCATATACCCCAGACTTTGCAAAGGGAACACGTAAATGATGGCCCCTCACAAGAGTATCGTTTTTATGTGCTCATCACATGCTTCGCTGACATCCTGCCAAAATGGATGAAGATAAATAACGTGGGTAAACATTGATGAACTGCGGGAGTCAATAAGCTCCCTTGCTTTACGTCTGTGCCAGGGATGATGTTGTTGTTGTTGTTGTTGTTGTTGTTGTTGTTGTTGTTGTTGTTGTTGTTGTTGTTGTTGTTGTTGTTGTTGTTGTTGTTGTCGGTGGTGGTGGTGGTGGCATGCAAATATCGTGAAATTTCCGATCAGTGAAATATTAATTCACTGAAATATACGCTCGTAGAAGTTGACAAATGCGCACGCAATGAGATTCGTATGCGGGCGAGTCCATGTGCTGAAGTAAAACACATCAATATGTTTGGGGAAAGGCTCTAAGACTGTGGTAGGTAAGTTCCAATTATCAATACCACGGTTAATGAAAGAATATTTCCCAACATTTGTACGCTGTGGTCGGACCTTAAAACATTATGTGGATGATCTGCCCTGCTCAGGTGGGTGGGATTTCTCAGACATTGACTTAGTTCTCCCCATGCTTGCCGATTATTGTAAGTGTTAAACATAGCGTATAGTCTGGATTTCGTCCTTCTATCTTCCAGAGATTCCCACCCTAGTTTTTCTATCATTCGAGTTACACTACTTCTAGGATTAAAATCGTTGAGCATAAACCTACAGCCTTCCTTTGTACCATCTCCAGCTCATGGATGAGCCCTACTTGATATGGGTCCAAAACCACTGAGCCGTATTCCAAGATTGGCCTCACCAGGGTCAAAAATCCTAATTCTTTTGCGGTAGAGCTACTGCCTTTTAATGCCCGCATTACAAAATTAAGTGATTTGGCGCCGACACAACCCACATGAGTACTCCCTTTCATATCATTCCTTACATGGATGCCCAAGTATTTGCACGAGTCTTCTTCTACAAGAATTTCAGAGCCGATATTATATTGAAAAATCATGCCTTCGCCCTCTCCCTATTCTCATGAGACTACATTTACTCGTATGTATCTTCATTTTGTTGTCAACCGCCCATTTATGAACCAGGTTGAGGTCAGTTTGCAACTGAGCGTTGTCATCCGCAAACAATCGGCAGTCACTTCGAATCCCATTCGATAGGTCATTAATAACTGCCAGAAATAACAGGGGCCCAATCACATTACCCTGAGGGACACCTGATGTTATCAAAATGTCCACCGAAAATACATTACCCATTTTAACCTTTTGCGAGAACTCTTGAATCCATAAAATTACTCTTTTATCAATCTTCGTTGCCGCTAATTTACGAAGTAGTATGTCATGTGGGACGACATCAAATGCCTATGAAAAATCTATAATATTACAGCCACTTGGCTGGATACAGATTGTGCAATTGCCTCATTACCGGGATTTGAGACATTTTATTTTATTTTATGGATGTCTGCTATTTAAATACACATTTTCATGTAATTCGTCCTTCCAATAATGTATTGACTCCAAACTATAACACACATATGGGCTAAAGGTATTAAAGTAAAATAGCCTGATCAGGCATTTCATGTCGCAGCTGATAAACAGGTTGGCTCTGTTGTTATTTGAGTCTTCAGTCTTTTGACTGGTTTGATGCAGCTTTCCATGCCTCCCTGTCCTGATCCAATCGTTTCATCTCTACATAGCTACCACACCCTACGTCCGAGGCAATCTGTTTAACTTATTCTAACCTTGGTCTATCCCTACAGTTCTTGTCCTCGACCCTTCCTTCCATAACTAAGCTTGCTATTCTTGGGTGTCTTAGTATGTATCCTACCAACCTATCTCTTCTCTTTATTAGCAGTCGCCAGAAACATCTCTCCTCTCCCACTAGTCTTAATACCTCTTCGTTTGTAACCCTATTTACCCATCTGATCTTCATCATTCTCCTCTAACACCACATTTCAAACGCTTCAATTCTCCTCTTTTCTTCTGCACCAATAGTCCAAGTTACACTTCCATAGAGTGCCACACTCCAGACAAAGGCCTTCAAAAATGACTTCCTAACACCTAAATCTATATTCAATGTCAACAGATTTCTTTTCTGTAGAAATGCTTTCCTTGCCTGAGCTAACCTACTTCTTTTATCCTCTTTGTCTCGTCCATCACGGGTTATTTTGCTTCCTAAGTAACAGAAGTCTCCTACTTCCTTTAGTTTTTCACCTGCCAATTTGATGTCCATAGAGGATTCTGATTTGATTTACATGTATTAATTTTCATCATGAATTCTTTCCTCAAGTTGGAGTCTATACCTTTCATAAACTCATTCAAATCCTCAGGCGATGTCATCGGCAAATCTCAGAGATGAATTGATTTCTTCTTGAATCTTCACTCCCTCTTTAAATTTTTCTACAATTTCCTTCATTGCTAGTTCAATGTAAAGATTGAAAAGCATGGGTGATAAGTTGCAGACTTGCCTTACACCTTTCTGAATACCAGCTTCTCTCTCATGTCATTGGCTCTACCTTGCGTTAAAAAAAACAATTAAAAATACCTTCATAAACACAAGAGAACGACTCTTACGCCCTGTTACGTAGGCTATTTCACCTCTTTCAAAAATTCATTAGTGATTTATAAACTGACTTAAACCACACTGGTAGTTGATTGTCTTAGTCCCATACAGATAGCATTGTTTTAATGGCAAATGTCCAAGTATTCTGCTCTTTTCCCCCCATTATTATATGTAAGTGCTTTCTAAACTACAGTTTCCTCTTTGTCTTATTTCAGACTCGCCAACGCTGAAAGTAGGAGAGGAAGAAGAGCCAGCTGTTAGCAGAATTAATCTTGTGTCTGTGGATGACGTCATGAACGTCAGATGACGTCAGAGAGGTGTAACTTGGCGCCAGAAGCAAGAGTGAGAGAGAAAAGATATAAGAAGAAGAAGCATATTCTACTACTCTTTACTACTTCTTAAACAACATGACATTTAAAAACACGAACGGCGAAAGCAACGGGATGAAAAGAGAAAGATAGATATTCCGCTAAGACTATTTCTGGAAATCTAAAATAAAACCTTCTATTCTAAACATAGTCTAGACTAGGATTATTTGGCTGCTTGGCATAAAAAAGTGAAGATCAAACGATAATTTAAAACACTTGGGTTATTAATAACAGTGCTCTTAATATGAAGGGCGCAATATTGCGGTTGTTCAATAAATCCAACAGACATATGTCAAAACTAAATGAAGACGTAACAAGATAGCAAAGAACTTACACACGAATGTCGATTAAACACCTACCTCTATTATATTAAAATTATTTCCTCTTTGTGTACGGTAATAGCAAAGAACTTCCACAGGAACAAAAAAATATACCACTTTATTTTATTAATATCATGGCCCCCTTTCATTGAAATAGAAAGAACTTCCACAGCCATGTTGATTAAAAACATTCCACTTCATTTTATCAAAATCATGGCCCCCTTGTATAGTCATGTACGGAAATCACGTCACAAAAGACTCATTATATTGGCCATTGTGATTGTGGTAACAGTGGTTTTCTACATCATACATGCCATTATTTCGAGTAAAACAGTAAACGTGTGGCCGGACTGGCGTTATGAACCTTTACTACATGACAGGCGTTTAGAACCTGAAGCTCCTAACCCACTTAGAATTATTCCCGAAGTGAAAGGTGTAGTGCGACGTTGGAACTCTGATACTCAAATGGTAGATAAGCATTTACCACCATCGAAGACTAGAACACATCTTTTGAATGTCAAAAGTGGTTTGGATGAGCAAGTGCAGTTGCGTGTGGTTCATCTGGATTTAAAAGGGGCACCTCCTAAGTTGAAATATCTAAGAACTTTCTTCACCACGATCGCTGCTTCAGGGGCCAACGCCCTCTTAATGGAGTATGAAGATATGTTTCCGTTCGATGGCATGCTCAGAAACATATCTGCGTATAATGCATACACCAAAGATCAGGTAAGATACATTTTTTTTAAATACAGTATATGAATTCCAGCCAATGGCCATAGCTGGGTATTTTTTATTGAAAGCCCAAGGGCTCCCAACAAGTTCAATTTCAAGTAGATCCAACTTGTCTAATAGATGCTATTGTCACTAACACCTAGCGCCGGACGTTGGAACTTGATAGAGCGTTTCTAACCAGCCAAATATATCCTACGAATTTTTCTACACACTTCCAATCGCAGTGGTAGGTTCTTTTACGTGCCATAAATCTATGACATTGGCACGCCGGCTTTACTTCCCCTCCGAAGGAAGGTATACTGAAGGATGTTAACGCTCTTAAAAATCCGACGACTTCGGCGGGGTCTGAAGTCGCGATCTTGGGCATAGCAGTTCACCATGCTACCGACTACTCCATCGAAGCCGATGTAAGATACCTTAGCCATTTTTTTTTATATAACTGTTTCGGTCTTCTATGGACCACGTTATTTCAACTGTCTTTTCCCTCGTTCTTTCTCAATGGCCCAGTATTCGCGCATTCTTCTTCGGTGAGCTTCCTTTCGTTCTTCGGTCCACTTCTTGCCAGTTTTCAATATAGAGTTTGGCTGAAAACTCTGTATTTCCCCAAGTTTCTTCTTCAAAGCGTCACGTTCCAAGATGTCCTCATGTGATATCCCCAGTTCGTGTGGGTCTTTTTCCACCTCTGTAAACTAGATCCCTTTGGTCTTCTTTCCCACAAAGTACGCACAGATTCGATTGGACAATCTTCCGGAGTTCATTCGTGTTAAATGACCATAAAAGGAGAGTCTTCTTTTGCGAATGGTGTCCGTTATTTTCTCCACATGTAGATAAAGTTCATCGTTGTGTCGTCTTCTATAGACTACTCTCCTCGTTCCTTGACCGGGCCCAAGATCTTTCTCAGAATCTTCCTCTCTTTGGCTTCGAGTTGTTCTGCCAGGCCTTTCTTATTCATCGCCAGGCATTCTGATGCATATAACGCCTCTGGGCGAATAACGGTAACGTAGTACCTCAGTTTGGCCTTGAAGGACATTGATCGTGTTTTGTAAATGTCTTTGGTTAAATGGTAAGCCATTTCCATTTTGATAATCCGTGACACGAAAGCTTCCTTTTCACGAATGTTGGTCTCAATCCATTCACCCTTTTATTATTAATATTTTTATTATTATTATTATTATTATTATTATCATCGTTATTATTATTATTATTATTATTATTATTCTCATTATTATTATTATTATTATTATTATTATTATTATTATTATTATTATTATTATCATTACTAATTTGTTTTCGTTATGCCCATCTGTGGAGTGCGATAGAACTTATTTTGCTAATGATGTCCTTTTCTTCTTCCAAAATCTTTTCATCTGGGCACTGTAAGTCCTCCTCCGTTCTTCCGTCCATGATTTCTTGGTCCTTGTAGTAATTTTCTCAGATAAATGATGGTTATTGATCAATGTTCTGAACTGGAATCGACCTTCTAAAATTTCCAATTCCCAGTAAACTGAGAGCGATCAAGGGAACTACCCACGTTGGGCGGAGCTCTTTCCGGTCACGGAGGGAGTCCGTCATTTTGTGTAGGCCATACAAGGTCATACAAGATCCACCCACTCGTACATAAGGGAAGGGAAGACCCCCACTTTGTACCTGTGGAGCCGTTTTCACCGTGGCCCACATTTTCACCGAGTGTGTGGATCTTGCTGACTTAAGAAGAAACCTTGGTTTGCAGATGACACTTATATTAGCCGATGACGCGGTGGCTGCTGACCTCGTCATCCGCTTTATAAGTGAGAGTGGGTTAGGGTCAGCAATCTAAATTTTCCAGTGAACATTGACCCAACGACTTGTCCGTTTTTGAATGATAATTTTTTGTCTTTCTGTAATTTTTGCTTATTTTTATTTATTTTTTTGTTTAATTAATTGTTGGTCTTTTTAAATGTAGGTGTCCACCTCAAAATTTTAAATTCAATTCCAAATTTGTATTCTTTAATCTGTGTTAAGAGGAGCAGATGACCTCGTAGTTCCGCCCGTTAAAACAACAATAACTAACTTACTAACCAACAACTTCCACAGTCCATATCACAAGGATTCCATGTTTCGAACTGCTTACCCAATACTATTATGTACAAAAAGAGAAATGTTTTGATGTTTATCATCACTAAAATTAATCAAAAATGGAAGTCCTTGTGTCAAAAGTAAGATTAAATTGCAACGAATTTTTGGAATGTTTTAATATTTGATTGATGATACATATTTTATGATCACTTCTTTTGATATATTGTGCTTAACATAGTTAAAAATGCAATAGATAACGAGTTTGACACTAATGCTATCTCACGGCTTGTTGATTAACATCAGAGGAGATATAGACTCCAAGGGAGATTTTAAAGTACAATAGTCATGAGATTTCTGTAGAAAAATAGAGAAAGACCACCTTGTGGTGCCGTGGCTCTCACCTCTGAGGTCCGGGTTCGATTCCTGACTCCGTCAAGAAATTTAATTCTGGTCTGAGGTCTGGAACGGGGTTCACTCAGCTTCGTGAGGTAAAACTGAAAAGTTATGGGTTCGATTCCCACCTCAACCATCCTAGATGTACATTGTCGCGGTTTCCTCCCACTTTCTATTGCAGGCAAATGCTGGGATGGTACCGAAATAAAGGCTGGACTAGCGGACCCGTGCGAGAAATCTCGCATGTTCATAAACCACACTTTCCCCAATAGGTTTTGCAAATCGAACACTTCTTACAAAAATTGGATATTTAAGAAATTAGAATGCAATTTGTCACTGATAATGTCATTTGTGTGCTGAGTGTGCTGTAACACTCACCGGTTATTCAATATTTATGAAATTATACGATTTGAGTACTCATTCCTTTGATTTACTGTTTCTGAAATCCATGCAAAATGATAAAGGAAAGACCTCATAATGTAAAAATAACATGAAACGGGCGTTACAGCGACCAAAACGTGAAGTGGACAGAAATTATGGAGCTTATTTTCATACATCAACAGTATCTGCAAATCGCACACTTCGTACATTTTTAAAGTCATTTTTTAAAGACATTATTGATATTTATGGAATTAGAGTGCAATTCGTCACTGCTAATGTCTATTCTCTTCCATTTGAATGCTCATTTTTACGATCGGTCGCTTGTGAGCGCCGCAGGAGGGAAACATACTACTGAAATAATATATAAGATGATAACGTGGCTCAGCGGTAACGTTCTCGCCTCGTGTGCCCAAGGTTGCAGGATCGAATCCTGGCGCAGTCAGTTGGCATTTTAGGGTGCGCAAATGTGTAGGAGCCGTGTCAGAAGATTTACTGGCACGTTAAAGATCCCCTTCGGTGCAAAATTCCGGCACCCTGGTGTCTCTAAAAGCCGTAGGAGTTTAAAGGGACTTAAAACCAATAACATTATTACTCTAAAGATGGTATATTGGCTTTCACGGCCAGTGAATTAAAACTCAGCAATATTTTCTAGGTTTGTGCCGTGTCTTCTGTGTCTAGGCGAAACCCCACACACGACACGGCACAAACCTAGAAGAATTGCTGAGTTTGAATTCACTGGCCGTGAAAGCCAATATACCATCTTTTTGGAAGCCTTCATAGGGAGGTTATGGCTGCTTGAGCTTTTAGATCTCGCAGTATAATAATAATATCCTATGGCCTCGGGTGCCGGGTGCAAGCTTTGTAATTTGACACCCAGAGGGTAGCTTGCATGTCGAATTTCGTTGTTCCTTGAAGCACTATGAAAGTCAAGGAGATTAGATATCTAAGCCACTTGAACACTATAGCGCTTTCTATTGGAGAAATGAGGAACTTTCTCCCGTGTGGGTGCGGGTTAGAATACACCCACGGTATGCCCTGCCTGTCGTAGGAGGCGACTAATAGGGCCGACATGGCCGAATAACTTGCCAGTTTTTGATTTGTTCAGACCCCCTGTGAATGGGGAGGGCAGAATTCATCCACGGTATCCCCTGCCTGTCGTAAAAGGCGACTTAGAGGGGGCCTTATAAAGGTCGATTTTGGTTTTCTGGTCCCAGCTCTGGTTTGACCAATAGAAATAAACATGCATGCTGTTAGGGGAAGGGCCACCAGCTTGGCCATCTGGCCAGAAAGCCTAGACGGTATGCCCCATCCCGTCAGGTGGGTGCGCCATGTACCCTACAGTAGTATCCGCCTTACAACGAAGGTCCCTGCATGGCCGAATACTGGAGCTGCATAAATCCTCTGCATGCCGAGGGGGAAGTGTGGGACCCCGGGCAATATCTGCTATGCCAGGTAGGTATTGCCTTGGCTGGGTGGCGCCCACAGTGATAGCCCCCGTTCGGAGTGGGCAGTATTCGGGGAGGATTTCGTCCGGGATGCGTACTAAACGATCACGGACATCTGTACAGGGTGGCACCCTTAAAAAGCCGTCTCTGGTGTGTAGACCGAATCCCAAGGTGTATACGCCTTGGGATGAGGCATTTAATAAGAAGTTCCCTGTTGACAGGTCTCCTCGCTACCTGGTAGCTACCAGGACAGACGGGGGAGATTTTAAACAGGTAAAATCGATCCTATTTTCAGAGGAAATCGAGGGGAAATATCGCGACCTTAACGGGATTTCTAAGCTCCGGAACGGGCAGCTCCTGCTGCATACCGTTGACCGGCAGCAAACCGAAGCGTTGCTGGAATGCACGCATTTCGGCGAAATTCCCGTTAAGGTTGAGAAGCACGATACGCTGAATGAGGTCCGTGGAGTTATATTCCATCGCGACCTCATTTTAAACAGCGACGCGGAATTGATGCGGGATCTGGGGAAGCGAGGCGTCACCAGGATTAGACGCATCACCCGGAAAATCGGAAATGATAGCGTCGATACTGGCGCTTTCATTCTCCATTTTGAGGGTGATGTAGTGCCTAAGCAGGTGAAGGTCACGTCGTACCATTGCGACGTTAGACCGTACATCCCTCCACCTATGCGCTGCTACAATTGCCAGAAATTCGGTCATGTTTCTGCCAGGTGCACTGCCAGGGCGGTGTGTAGAGAGTGCGGCAAGGGGACACATGACGGTGTGGGGTGTACGCCTCCCCCGACGTGTCCTAAATGCCAAGGAAGTCACTCTCCGCGGTCGAAGCAGTGCCCTGAGTTCTGCAAGGAAGCAAAGATCCAAGAAATCAGAACATTGGATCGGCTTTCATATCACGACGCACCCGAATTTCCGGTATCTTTCGCGGCTAAGGTGACGCCACCTATCATCCCTGTCACTTTCGTTCCCCGTGCTGTACCCTCGACGACGAACTACTCTGAGATCGTAAAGTCTCCCCTCGCTGTCCATTGTGAAAATGGTTATACCATCTAAACCGGCGCAATCGGAGAAGAAGTCATCTTCCTCTCCGAAACGGTCGGAGAAGAAGTCTTCCCTGCCAACGAGGCAAAGAAGACTTCTGCGACCGGGGCTGGATCGTCATCCAGCCCACCTGATAAGACAAAGATAGTGGAGAAGAGGGGGACGGAGCGGCGCCGTCTCTCTCGACCTCCGGCTGATGGGATGGCTCCTTCATCTGCTGGGCCTTCCGCTCCCTCGACCATCAAGGGAGTGATGCCCGCAGAAGCCAAACCCATTAGAGTGGAGGAACTCTCCTATAGGAAAAATAAATCACCGGCGGTTCTGCGCCGTTTCTCTTCCTCTCCTGCATACAAGGCAGCTCAGCCATCTGCTGGCCATTCCGCTCCTACCATCACCAAAGGAGCGGTGCCAGCTGGAGCGGCCTCGTTTTGCAAGGACCTGACGTCTGTGGGGAAGAGACCACCTACTTCCCCGAATAGACGTCTGCGTCGGTCTAGAAAGAAGCATGCTCGGGGCGTGTCGGGGACAAGTACCCAGTCTTCGGACAGGGAGAAAGTCCCTAGTCACCGCTCTCGCTCTTCTCCAAGAGCGAGACTCGTGAGGTCCGACGACGACCGCGCGCAACCCAAGAGAGCGCCCGCTCCATTTTCTTCGTCTTCGGAAGGAGATGTGGAGATTGAGGTGTGCTCTCCTGCCCCATCATCTCCAACTAGAGATGGGGAAGGGTGGCAAACGGTCAAGCATAAGTAGAAGACCCACTTCTACATAAGTCCACACCATGGCACTATTACAATGGAACTGTAATAGCTATTCTGTTCATCTCGCTGAGTTACGACAATTAATATCTTCGTTTTCGGCAACCATTGTCTGTCTTCAGGAATCCAGGTTTCGTCCTGGACATGAGACAACAATGCGTCACTTCAAACTCTTCTCTAAAGACCGGGTGGACGGGGCTGTGGCCGCTGGTGGCGTCTGCACTCTCGTCCACTCTAGCCTCTTTAGTGAAGAGGTGCCGTTGCGTACTCTGCTAGAGGCAGTTGCAGTTCGTACTTCGATGCCAGTAATGGCAACAGTATGTAACGTGTACATCCCGCCTGATTCTCAGCTGGATTACGACCAGCTGGTGGATCTAGTCTCTCAGCTCCACCCCCCCCCCCCCCCTCCTTTTCTCCTTCTAGGAGATGTTAATGCCCACAACACCATCTGGGGCTCCGCTACCACTAGCGGTAAAGGGAGAGATTTTGAGAGGCTGATCAGGCGGCTGGACCTGTGTCTGTTGAACACAGAGGAACCTACGCACTTCTCTATTGCACACGGTACTTATTCAAGTATCGATATTACCTTGTGCAGTCGTGCGCTGGTTCCCCTGCTACAGTGGGGTGTACACGATGACCTTTGTAATAGTGACCAGTTTTCCAATTATCGTTACTCTTCCGAACCAGAGAGCCATCGAGTTACCAAGTAGATGGCTTCTCCGTCGGGCTGATTGGCCAACTTTCACGGCACGTGCGGTGTTTGCCGAAGATACCTTTGAGAGTGTCGACGATCATACCATTCACATAACGAATGGTATTTTGGCTGTTGCTGAGGAAACAATGCCTTCCTCATCCGGCAACTCACGCCGGAAGCTTGTCCCTTGGTGGACAGCCGAGATTGCAGCAGCCATTAAAGATCGTCGACGTGCTTTCAAATGCTATCGGAGGCAAAACACTATGGCCAACCTTATCACCTTCAGAAGGATGCGTGCTAGAGCCCGATATCTGATTCGGGAGAGTAAGAAAACGACGTGGGAAAAGTATGTGTCGTCCATGACGGCGCATACTCCTTCATCTCAAGTGTGGACTAAGCTTCGTCGGATCTCCGGACTCCCGACATCACTGTCGATACCTGGAGTGTCCATCAATGGAGACATCATCACGGACCATCTCGCCATTGCCAACAGCATTGGCTCGCACTTCTCCGATGTATCCTGCTCCGGGAGTTACGATCCTACATTTCTTTCTCTGAAGCGGGAGGCAGAGACTCACCCCTTGTCCTTTGCCACTGCTGCTTCAGAGTCCTATAATGTACCATTCTCTGAATGGGAACTGCGCAGTGCGCTTGCACTGTGCAGGGATACGGCTCCTGGACCGGATAACATACATAATCAAATGATAAAACATTTGTGCGAATCTAGAATAAATAAACTGTTGATCCTCTTCAATCGTATATGGATTGAAGGGGAGTTTCCATCTCAATGGCGAGAGGGGATCGTGATACCGATTCCTAAGGCTGGAAAGGATCCCAAGTGTGTAAGCAGCTATAGGCCCATTTGTTTGACAAATGGCCTATGTAAGCTGCTCGAAAAGATGGTGAACCGTCGACTGGTGTGGTTCTTGGAGGAGAAAGGTCTCCTGTCTGAGTACTAGTGTGGATTTCGCTCTCATAGGTCCACCACTGACCATCTGGTGCGACTTGAGAGCGCCATACAGGGGGCATTTTTCCGAAAGCAGCACCTAGTCACGGTCTTCTTTGACCTCGAGAAAGCCTACGACACCACATGGTGCTACGGGATCCTTTCCACCCTTCACAAGTGGGGACTCCGTGGTAATCTACCGACTTTCATTGCAAATTTCATGTCCGTCCGACTCTTCCGTGTAAGGGTCGGTAGGACATTATCGCAATACTATACTCAGGAAAATGGAGTTCCTCAGGGTTCTGTGCTGAGTGTCACCTTGTTCGCGATTGCCATAAATGGCTTTGTTGCCGCCGCTGGGTCCGCGGTAGTTCCATCGCTGTATGTAGACGATTTAGCTCTGCATTACAGCTCTGGAACTATGGCAGTCGTGGAACGGCAATTGCAGCTAGCTATCAACCGGGTCGACAGGTGGGCTCACGACCGGGGTTTTCGTTTTTCAGCAGCGAAAACCTCCGTCGTCCATTTTTGTCGACTCTGGAGGCTACATTTACACCCTGAACTACATCTCAGGGATGCTGCGTTGTCGTTGGTTGACACTTATCGCTTCCTGGGGCTCCATTTTGATAGAAAATTAACGTGGCAGCCCATATACGGCAATTAAAAATGACATGTCTCAGGAAACTGAACATGATCAAGTTTCTTAGTGGCACTACGAGGGGGGCTGACCGTGCGGTGCTGCTACGGTTCTACCAAGCCCTCGTCCTGTCCCGGCTAGACTATGGTTCTGCGGCATACGGTTCAGCAAGGCCGGCAACCTTGAAAATGCTGGACAGTATCCACCATAGTGGCGTTAGGCTGGCTACCGGTGCCTTCCGGACCAGCCCGATACCCAGCCTACTCGCCGAATTGGGTGTTCCACCTTTAAATTATAGACGCCAACGTATGCTTTTAACATATGCTGCCAATGTGCGTCAAATGCCGCAACACCCGACCTATCAAGCTCTCTTCGGTACCCAAAACCACCAGGGGTACGCCAACCGGCCTCGTGCCACTCGGCCAGTTGGTATTAGACTTGATAGCTCGTGTACTGAAATAGGAGTGGCTGTAGGTCTACGCTACGGAGGCGACAGGGGGAACTTTCAACCTATTTATTACTCAATTGGAGTCTGGCTGCGTGGCTCAGGGGTAACGTTCTCGCTTGCTGAGCCCAAGGTTGCAGGTTCGAATCCTGGCGCAGTCAGCTGGCATTTGAGGGTGTGCAAATGCGAGGGAGCCGTGTCAGTAGATTTACTGGCACGTTAAATATCCCCTTCGGGGCAAAATTCCGGCACCCCGGCGTCTCTAAAAGCCAGTGTAGTTAAAAGGGACGTAAAACCAATAACATTATTATTATTACTCAATTGGTTGATCAATACGGAACCAAAATGAACCTTTTAAGTTCTAAAATAACTCGTGAGGAAAATCTGAGAAGATGTTGGTACCTCAGCTATTCTGGAAGTGGCTTTCCGTGGTTTCCCACTACTACCACTACTACTACTACTACTACTACTACTACAGGCAAATGCCGGGATTGTTCCTAATGTAAGACCACGGCCGCCTCCTTCTCAATACTCACCTGCAATACAAATATACAAATACACACACTACTACAGACACAGGTTATAAGCAGAGTCCAGCGCGGATGCGGATATCCGCAAAATTTTTCGTCATGCGGATATAGTTTGCATGGCTGTGCGGATAGCGGATAAGCTGCGGATAATGTTTGGAGTAAATTTGCGGTTAGTTTTTAGAATATAATCTGAACTTGTTGACGCGGATGTTTATGAAGTATCATATTTTTTTCATGACAAATATATGATGATAATGATGATAATAATAATGATTTATGCTAATCTCAATCAAATTAAGTCATTAAGCATAATTATCACTCCGAACTATAATAATATCGTATGGCCTCGGATGCCGGGTGCAAGCTTTGTTAATTGACACCCAGAGGGCGGCTTGCGTGTCGAATTTAATGCTCCTTGGAGCGCTATGAATGTCAAGGAGGTTAGATATCTAAGCTCCTTGATGCTATACCGCTTTCTAGTAGAGAAATGAGGAACTTGTGTTGGCGGAAAATCCCGAGATTAATGTTGCCATTATGAACACGGCCTACTGAATTCAAATGGGTTCTTTAACATGCCAACAACGTATGACATGAGTATCGTGATTTTTGTCGCCTTTCAAAAATCACTTAACATGGCCAGGAGCAAACCTGCAAGCTTGGGGTTGGTAGTCCGACACTATAACCACACACCCACCGTGGGAAGCACTCCGAACTGAGAAGGGTTGTAATTCTGGCTGTGTAACGTTCATTTTAAGCATAGCACATGACACATCGCCTATGGGGAACGACTTTGTCCTCAAATGTCTAAATTTGTTGCTTTAATAGGCCTACTTTATGTAATAAACTAGCAACCCGCCCTGGCTTCGCCCGGGAACAGTTATGAATGTACAAGAAATTCCTGTCAGACGTAATTTAAGAATGGCGAGGTGCATGTGAGACAAATCCCCCTTCCGTCCAAACTAAAAACACTTATAGTGGGCGTTGTATCGAAGATAGAGATATGCTCTCATGGACTTTTTTGTAGAATTTTTCATGCTGAACATTCTTACACTCATAATATATTGATATTTTTAACGTTTTGCCCAGCGTAAGCGCACGGACGCTAGGTTCTTTTTTCGACCCTTTCACTGAATTCGTTACTGCTTGGCTCCCTTTGATCATAAATAAATAATTTTCTACAGAAATCTTCCTCGAGATTAACTTTACAGAATGGTGAAACCGCATCAAAATCCATCCAGTGGTTCTCGAGATTACCCGTGACATCCAAGAATCGGGGACTTGGTTTTATACTAAGTAGAGATTAATAGTACATTGTGCAACGAGCCTATAATGGCAATAATTAAGACACGAGTATGTTTATAAAACGAGCGTATGCGAGTTTTATAATTTCCATACGAGTGTCTTAATTGCCATTATAGGCGAGTTGCATACGACTGTTTATGTTCGACGATAATTATTATAACTATTTTATGTTCGAACATAAATATTCATAAATATCTGTCGAGATTTCACCAGTTTTATGTACTGAACAGAGCGCATGGGACACACAGAATACCTTGTATTTGACCATGGCCTCCTCGATTGCCCCACTATGACACAAGGCCAGGCAGTGAAATTTAAATTAGAAGGCCTTGGAACTCAGCGCAGATGCGTTGCTATCCTCACCTAATTGATCAAACAACTGTTTCTTGAGCTCTGATTGGTGGGAGAAACTGCTTCATAATGAAACATAGTGTTATAATGACCATCATTATGATACAGTTTTCTGACATATAATAGTCAGGGTCGAACATAACATTATTATTGTAATGCCAGCGGATTTGGATAAAAGTCGTGCGGATGCGGGGCGGATGTGGATAAGGTTTTGCTTATCCGCGCAGCGCTCTAGTTATAAGACAACTTTGGACCCAAGAGGAGATGAGACAGACAGAAACAGCATCCAATCTTCTTGGAGAGCGTATATATGGTGTTAAATGCCGTGAAAGGATGGAATGATTTTGTGCTGGACCCAGGGTAACAAAACCACATGTCACGCCCATGAGACATCTCAGAGGCGCGGATGGGCGTATTTTGAGAAGAAATAAGTCCAACCGAATCCCCGAGACACTTACGTTAACCCTAGTTTCATCACGAAACCGGGAAGGTAGACTACACTACGAATATGAAGTCGAGGTTAATAAATGATGCTGTGAGGTTATCTCTACTCTTAGTATAAAACAAAGTCCCCGATTCTTGGAAGTCACGGGTAATCTCGAGAACCACTGGGTGGATCTTGATGCGGTTTTCACCATTCTGTAAAAGATATCTCGAGGAACGTTTCTGTAGAAAAAAATATTTATGATCAAAGGAAGCCAAGCAGTAACGATTTAAGTGAAAACCTGTCGTCCGTGCGCTTTTTAAGCTTACGCAGAGCAAACCGTTAAAAATATCAATATACTATGAGCGTAAGAATTGTTCAGTATGAAAAGTTCTACAAAAAAGTCCGCGAGAGCTTATCTCTATCTTCAATACATCACCCACTATAAGTGTTTTTAGATTGGACAAAAGAGGGATTTGTGTTTCATGCACCTCGCCATTCTTAAATTACAGTACGTCTGACAAGAATCCTTTGCACATACTTCTCCATGAAAAATTAATTGTCCAGTCAGCGATTTTAACCCATCATGCCGAAACTACAACGGTTATAGGACGTAGTTCATTGACATAAAAATGCGCTTATCACGTAATGCATTCATATCTGTTCCCGGGCGAAGCTGGGGTGGGTTGCTAGTATTGAAATAAAATATTCAATAAATACAATTCCGAGAAGAATGTGTACAAACTGAATATGAAGGTATTACTGCGTCATCAGACTAAGTACGCAGACAGGCGATGAAATAAAGTAGGCTACCTAAGTACGGTAATGACATGGGAAAAAATAGATTAAATGGAGCTTACTTACAGTCACAGGGAAAGACAAGACGCTCGCAAAGTATAGGCTAGAAGTCCGATGAAAAGTACTCCGAAAAGGCAAAGGTCAAGTTAAGATAATTAAGCATATTAAGTATCGCAGGCATTTCAGCTATGGACGTACAGAAGGATAATGAGGCTGAGTTGGAAAGATAAAGTCACCAACGATGAGGTGATGAGGCGGATGGGAAAGAGAAAGGAATTATTAAATACTGTCAAATTAGAAAACTGCAGTATCTGGATCATGTGAAGAGAGGAGAGAAATATCATCAGCTGCAGCTGGTCGTTCAAGGGAAGTTACAAGGCCATAAAAGACCAGGAAGAAGACGCATTTCTTGGATCGATAATCTGAAACCTTGGGTCAATTGTTCCACTATTGGGCTGTTTCGTTGTGTATCACCTAAAGCAAGAGTATCTATGATGGTTGCCAACCTCCTGAGAGGAGATGGAACATAAATAATAATAAGAAGAAGAAGTATCGTAGTGGAGTAGGGGTGGAGGAACTGTGATAAAATACTCAAAGATACAGTAGATAAAATAAACCGGAATCGAACTACCGAAATAGAATGAGGTAACAACAAAAGATACGGGGACAGTGTTCCAGACTTGCGTAATAATATACGGTATAACACGAACTAACACATAAGAAATAAGGTAATCTTGAGTAGTCTACCGTGGTGGCACTTATGTAAAATCGCCTTGCTGGTTCCAGAAATCGACAGGAAAGCACGAGTTCGAACCACGACCCACAACGTGAAATTGCCGTAGTAATAACACATGCCTGAAATGGTCACACATCACAGATACAGAACAAGGCAATAGCCACCGTCATAAATCATACGAGCGTCCGGGAAATGTTTGAATAGAGGCAGTGCGAAAGCACGCCATTCAGTCACACGCAGGACATACAGACCAATAAATTAAGGGAACCCAGACAAGCTAAGGTTGCCAGATATTGTAGGCCTACTAACACACGTAGAAAACTCAAGATGATGATGAGGAGGATAATTGTTGTTTTAAGGGGCCTAACATCTAGGTTATCGGCCCCTAATGGTTTGGGTGATCGTGAAGATGATAATGAAATGTAAACTATAACTAAAACTAACTACTAACTTATATACTAGAAGAAGAAATGGAAAACAAAAGGAGAATAAGGCAAATAAAGGACAGGAGGAAAATACATGCCCTCAACCCTCGAAGAAGGCGGATTGAGGGACTTGGAAGGAAGGAGAGCCATAAAAGGCAGATAGGAAAGGAAAAGAGGAGAGGGTCCGCCCCCACATGTGATGGATAAAAGGGGAAAAACCGGACCCAGCTCAGGAATCCCTCGGGGTCGCCAACTCCCGAAATCACCAGCCGTGAGCCCCTGAGGGTGTAGCAATATCTAGGGTGCGCCAGAAGTGGTGGGGCTACATACACCCTGCCTCCTTAAGGGCCTAGAGCACAAGGCAGGAGGTAAAAGGAAATGAAAAAGAAGGCTGACCCCTCGCATAAGGAGGGTATCAGAAAAGATGAGACAAGGGCCAATTAAGGCGGGAAAGGAAGAGGCTCCCTAGGTCTCGGATACCCTAATACCGTCGGGGTCGGAAGAGAACAAGAGTTGACCAAGTGAGGTCAACAGGAAAGAAGACGGAGAGGAGCCCGGCACAAGTAAGTGGAAGCAATGCCGGACTCAGCAGGGTCCCCGTGGTCGCCAACCCACGTCCCACTAGATATGAGCCCCTGGGGGGGGGGGGGGGAGGTGGGGGGGGGGAAAGAGGTTGGGAGGAAGTTAAGATAAGATAGACCACCAGACATGTCCTTTACGTGAATTTAAGGGAGGCAACTGTTCAGCTTGCTCTTTGATACTGTACCTGTATTCCTGGAATGACCCACCAAAATCCGCAGATGGAAAATGGATCGTAGAATCTTCAAGTCCCCGGCTAGAAAAATTGCATAGAGCTACTGACGAATACACTCTGGATAAAGGACAGGTGAATTAAACTGAATGTGCTATAAAAACTAACTACAAAACATAGGGTTCTAATCCACTACTCGGGAGTAAGAGAATCAAAAATCTCGGGCCTAAGGATAATGATCGGGTCAATGGAAATACAGGGTCTTTATTTTTGCTTGGCAAGGACATTCTCGCCCACGCGCTCCGCCAGTGACAGCTCAGTTCCCGGCTCCCGCGCGCGCGTATATACGGCAGAATACAGTGATTAAAATCAGTATCATGCATTTTTACTCACCATACTTACAGTAGATGCTGAAAATGTTCCCCAACCGCTGCCAAACATAACCGGCATCTCCTTATGAAGTTTCCGGAATGGTTAATTTAGCTTCAGCAAGGAAATAATGACATTTACGTCTATTTTTATGTTTACTGAACCTGTACGTTTGACTCTCTTAGCCAGTTGATTTATTGTCCGATTTATAGGAATGGGTCTCCCTGAAAATGTCATTCGAAACATTTGTCTTGTTCTAGCGCACGTTATGAACGGCATGTATTGTGCAGACCTTCGCTCGACCTTGGCCACCTCTCCCCGGCCAGGTTGGCGTGTGGACTCGACCCGTATTGCCCGGGTATTCCCTCGCTCTTCTATAGACGTGTGAGCTCTGAGCTAATTGGGTGTTTCAGTCTTGTGTTTATAAAGCTACTGTGTACCGGTACTGTATATCGTATTGTGCAGTGTTTTATTGTGATTGTGTGTAGTGATGTAATGCCTTGTGTAAAATATTCGTTACGCGAACGTGTATATCTGCACAATACGTACATAAAGTGCAGGAAATCGTGCGCTAGAACAAGACCAACGTTTCGAGTGAGATTTCCAGGGTGACCCATTCCTATAAATCGGACAATAAGACAACTGGCTAAGAGATTCAAACGTACAGGTTCAGTAAACAATAAAAATAGACGTGAAGATTTCCTTACTGAAGCTAAATTAACAGGTTGTAACCGGAAACTTCATAAGGAGATGCCGATTATGTTTGGCAGCGGATGGGGAACATTTTCAGCATCTACTGTAAGCATGGTGAGTAAAAATGCGTGATACTGACTTTCAGCACCGTATTCTGCCGTATATACGCGCGCGTGGCAGCCGGGAACTGAGCAGTCACTGGCGGAGCTCGTGAGCGAGAATGTCCTTGCCAAGCAAATATAAAGACCCTGTACCTCCACCCTATAGCACATTCCTCTACCAATGCTCTACAAAACAAAATGCCAAATTTCTAAAAAAAATTATCAGGGAAACATAAACACGTGACTGCTTATTTATTAAGACACGAATTACACGACGTAAATTTAAGTATGAATTCAAAATATTACGTAGATCTCTGCACATTAGTAAAATTAACTGAATAGTCTCCCTCGGAAACAATCAAAATAAAGATCGCTCAAACAAAATATAATCTTAATAGAACTCTGGCAAACAACTGCTGTGCCCTAACCAACGGGAGTTAACAACAAAAAATTTATGTCGTTAAATTAACCCGCAAAATAAATGAATTTACCCATGACGTAGGCCTCCACCATTACATTAACTATTTCTTAATCTACACACATCAAAAAAAGTTTTGCATCACCTCGGTTCCCAGATCTCCGGCATATAGACGTTGACTGTGTATATTGTATCCAAGATACAGTCCCTTTGACTGTTCATAGATGTCACTAAAACTGCTCAAAGATGTAAACAACCATGCATGAGCTGGGCCTATTAGACGGAGGGGGTACGACAGCCGATCAGTTCCAGTCATTCCACCAGGACGAAGGTACGCTGCTCATGTTGTCTGTAGTTCTACCATGCCTAGAAGGTCAATACCGCAGTTCGATCGCGTCCGCATTGTTACTTTGTGTCAAGAAGGGCTCTCAACAAGGGAAGTTTCCAGGCGTCTCAGAGTGAACCAAAGCGATGTTGTTCGGACATGGAGGAGGTACAGAGATACAGGAACTGTCGATGACAGGCCTCGCTCAGGCCGCCCAAGGGCTACTACTGTAGTGGATGACCGCTACTTACGGATTGCCGCTCGGAGGAACCCTGACAGCAATGCCACCATGTTGAATAATGCGTTTCGTTCAGCCACAGGACGTCGTGTTTCAACTCAAACTGTGCGCAATAGGCTGCATGATGCGCAACTTCACTCCCGACGTCCATGGCGAGGTCCAGCTTTGCAACCCCGACACCATGCAGCGCGGTACAGATGGGCCCAACAACATGCTGAATGGACCCCACGGAATTGGCATCACGTTCTCTTCACCGATGAGTGTCGCATATGCCTTCAACCAGACAATCGTCGGAGACGTGTTTGGAGGCACCCTGGTCAGGCTGAACGTCTTAGACACACTGTCCAGCGAGTGCCGCAAGGTGGTGGTTCCCTGATGTTTTGGGGTGGCATTATGTGGGGCCGACGTACGCCACTGGTGGTCATGGAAGGCTCCGAAACGGCTTTACGATACCTGAATGACATCCTCCGACCCATAGTGCAACCATATCGGCAGAATATTGGAGAGGCATTTGTCTTCATGGACGACAATTCTCGACCTCATCGTGCACATCTTGTGAATGCGTTCCTTCAAGATAACGACATCGCTCGACTACAGTGGCCAGCATGTTCGCCAGACATGAACCCTATCGAACATGCCTGGGATATGTTGAAAAGGGCTGTTTATGGACGTCTTGACCCACCAACCACTCTGAGAGATTTACGCCGAATTGTCGTTGAGGAGTGGGACAATTTGGACCAACAGTGTCTTGATGAACTTGTGGATAGTATGCCACGGCGAATACAGGCATGCATCAATGCAAGAGGACGTGCTACTGGGTATTAGAGGTAGTGGTGTGTACTGCAATCTGGACCACAAATGCTGAAAGTCTAGCTGTATGATGGTACAACATGCAATGTGTGGGTCTCATGAGCAATAAAACGAGCTGAAATGTTGTTTGTGTTGATCTCTATTCCCTTTGTATTTAACGGTTCCGGAACTCTTGGAACCGAGGTGATGCAAAATTTTTTTTGATGTGTGTATACAATTTTAACTCTCGTCTCCTACTATCGTAAAAATCTTCCTTAGAAGCGATACAATCAATCTGCTCTAAATAACGATAAATGATTATCATCATCATCATCATCATCATCATCATCATCATTTATTGCATTCAACAGGTCATTGAGCCCTACAGCAGAATAACAAAAGGAAAATATAAATATTACAAATATTACAAAATCCAAAAAATATTACAAAGGAAAAAATATTACAAAACACAAAAAAGATCCAATAAAAGGAAAATCAGTCAATCATGAGAGGAGGTATTTGCTGCAGATGGCACTCCATCTTTTCCGGTCTCTAGCATCATCCTCCACAGTTGTCGGTTCCACTTCTTGAAGGATCGTCGTCACTCGATCCTTCCATCGTGTTCTCGGGCGTCCTCTCGGGCGTTTTCCCGTGGGTTGAGATTGGAGGACTCTCTTGGGAAGAGATCCGTCCGCTCGTAAGATGTGTCCAAACCATTGTAGTCGCCTCTGTCCCAATATTCGTCCAATGTGTGGCTTTCCAAACCTCTGGTACAGGTCTTCTTTCTTTCTTCTCTCCCATTTACCTTCCATGTTATTGTAGACGGGTACCTTTCTTTCAAAAGCACATATTGAATCTTCTGTCGTTGCTGATGTCGCCCAAGTTTCACAACCGTATAAAAGTGTTGGTCTCACCAGTGTCGTGTACAGATGGACTTTGTTCTTCAGAGATATCAGACGAGATTTGAAGATATTGTTCAGACTAAAGAACACACGATTAGCACTTGTTATGCGTTGATGTACTTCTTTCGTCACTTCACTTTTGTTGGTTAATATTGAGCCCAGGTACTTGAACTCTTCAACTCGTTCGAAGGTATGTCCGTCTACAACAATGTAAGGGGGGAGATCGCGACGACGTGATACTCCCAGATATTTAGTTTTGTCCACGTTCACCTCCAGCCTAATTTTCTCTGCATTTTGGAGGAATCGGGAAGTATCAGCGCACATTTGCTCTAGAGCAGGTGTGTCCAACCCACGGCCCGGGGGTCGCTTGCGGCCCTCGTTCCCATCACTTGTGGCCCGCAGTGATATTTGCTCTATCACATCGCTTGCGGCCCGCAGTGATATTTGTAAGTTATAATATTATTTATGAAATAAGTAATTTTATTTGGTATAAGATAAACTTGAAAGAGTAAGATTTCTCCATTCACAACACATTAGTTCATCTTACTCAAAACATGGAGAAATATATCCATTTTAAGAAATTTCCAGCCCACAGTTTTGTAGTGGTAGTAGTTATTTTTTTTAACGTGACCGTTAATCTCGAGATCATGAGCCACGGGACCTCCTTTTTACGTGGAATCCGAACCACAGGACATGGCATTTCACTTCGAAAATCTCACATGCACTCACCGCCTTGGTGAGAGGCATACAGCTAGACCGCTGAGCCACCACGCCCCATAGCCCACAGTTTTATTTATGATCCTACCTACAGCGCATCGCTTTGAAATCTCCATGCATTGTTCACCGCGCGGTAACGTCACTACTTTCAAAGCCGAGTGTGTGCCAGATGTTTTATTGTCGTTACATTGTAGAACTTTCAAGTTAGTTTACTGTTTGCAGTTGTTCGCTCACATTGTAGTGAGTGGTTTGAAGAATGTAATTAATTCAGTGTTTCTTATGTGCTAGTGAGAGGTTTGAAAAACATAGTTATTTCTGTAATGTTAGATAAGTGATATTTTTGTCTTCTAAGTGTAGCGGCAAGAAAATAATAGTTTCAGACGAAGGTAGATCATTTCAACTAAAGTGGGCAAATAAGTACTTTTTTACTGAAGTAAACAAGAAAGCATTGTGTTTAGTTTGCAATGAAACAGTTTGTATTTAAGGAGTATAACTTAAAGCGACAATACGACACCAAACATACGTCTTCATATGATAAATTTGAGGGTCAATTTCGTAAAGACAAGGTATCTGAACTTAAAATTAAACTTTCGGGACAGCAGTTATTCATTATTAATGTGTCACTTAAAACTGAATCTCTGCTAAAAGCGAGTTACGCAGTAGCAGAAATTATTGCAAACAAATCTAAACCATTTTCAGATGGCGAGTTTTGTTAAAGAATGCATTGAGAGTGTTGCAGATATTATACATGTACTGTATGTGCTGACAAAAAAGTTCAGTTTGCAAAATTAAGCTTGTCACGACACACTGTAGCTCGCCGTATTAGCGACCATAAAATACCGAGCCACAAATTTCCAGTTCTATTCTCTGGCACTTGAGACCAGTGATGCGATACCGCCCAATTACCAATTTTCCTAAGGGGAGTTGATTACTATTTCAATATTACAGAAGAATTAGCTGCTCTTAAAGGCACCACTAAAATCAATGTTTTAATTAGAGGTGTAACTGAAACCTTGAACCGGCTTGGCTTCAAAATATACAAATCTATCTGGTGTAACATTCCTGCGTTTGCAGGAAAACGAGAAGGGGTAATTAAATTACTGCAAGCAGAGGCAGCTAAAGTAGGAATCATTTCTGTAATTCAATATCACTGCTTAAAACACCAAGAAAAACTTTGTGCTAAATCCCTAAATTTTGATAGTGTTTTGAAGGGCGTTGTAAAAGTAGTGAATTCCATTCGTTCACATGGTTTGCGACATAGAGAATTTCAAAATTTCGATTCAGAATTTGAAGATATTGTTTATTATACTGAAATAAGATTGCCGAGCCGTGGCAAAATGTTGAAGCGAGTGTTTAACCTAAAAACCGAAATACAAACATTTATGGAGGAGAAGGGCAAACTTATGGTTAGTTATTGTTGTTTTTTGTTGAATTTAAATACTCAGAATGGATGTGTGATTTTGCCTTTCTGGTAGATATAACAACACAACTGAACGAACTTAATTCACGTCTCCAAGGTAAGATCCTATATTGATCACTACTAGTCTATGTTTGATCACGTGAAGGCCTTTGAAACAAAATTGCGACTTTGGGAATCACAGATAAAAAACAACAACTTGGTGTATCTCCCAACCCTACAAAACTGTAATCATCGAAATTCTCGAAAGCACGCAGAAATCATATTAGAATAAAGAACCGAATTCCGCGTTGGATTTCAAGACTTCAAGGAGAATGTTATAAGTTTCAATATGTTTTCTTCCCCTTTCTCCAGTAACATAGACGAGGTTTCCGAGGATCTGCAAATGGGCTGTGTTGATTTTCAATGAGCGTCAGGCCTCAAGAATAAGTTTAACAATGTCCCCTTACTACAATTCTATCGCGACTACTTTCCCAGATTAAAATATCCGGGCATTAATAGACACGCACTTTCTTTTGCATCACTTTTCGATAGCACATACATATGCGAACAAGTGTTCTCCAGGATGAAACATGTGAAATGCGCAACGAGAACGCGAATCACCGTCGGTCATCTGGAGAGTGCACTTCGAGTTGCTACAACATCAGTCAAACCAGATATTGGATGCCTTGTTCGTGAGAAGCTGTGTCGCATCGACAGGTAAAATATTAATTCTATTATTGATGTGAAACATCTTTCCGTTCGGTTGCTGGATATTTTTTGTGGGAGTGACTTTGGAAAAGGGATGGAAGTGTGTTACAGGAAACAATGAGCGCGCGCGGTGGCGGAGATTGGTACCATGACGTACTGTCGGCCAACATAGTGTTGCCTCTCAGTTGCTGGACATTTTTTGTGGGAGTGATTTTGGAAAAGAGGCGGTAATGTGTAACAGGAAACCAGGGAAGCGCGCGCTATTTGATTTAACCAATGAGCGCGCGCGGTGGCGGAGAGATGGCTGTGAGATGGTGCCAACCCATTTTGCGTGAGGTGACGCCCCCTTCTTTTCCTATAGGCCCCTTAATTTAACCAAAGGACCCAAAACTAATATGTCATCGGCTTTTTAATATCTCGCGAACCAATAATGCTAGGGACTTGTATGAGGTGTCCTAGGACTCGGGGTGACGCCCCCTGGTTTTCTATAGCCCCCTTAATTTAACCATAGGACCCAAAAATAAGAGGTCATGGACTTTTTAATATCTCGCGAACCAATTGTGCTAGGGACTTGTATGATGTGTCCTAGGACTCGGGGTGACGCCCCTTTTTTTCATGACTTTGTGATTTGCAGAGATGGGTAAATCCAGAGCAGAATATATGCGGAATTATCGACAAAAGAAACGTGAGAAAAATTAAAAACTGGAGGAGTACAGCCGAAAAAAATTGACTTCATTAATATTTCATCTCAATTTCATAGTAGGATAACATGTCAGATGTTGCACATTATATGCGACTACTGTAAGGTTCGTTTTATTTTAATATAACATTTATATATATTTAATTTAATTTTAAAAATAACTTAACTAATATGTGATTAATATTTTAATTAAAATAACATATCAATATATTAGTTATTTTTTAAATGAATTGGTTTATCTTAGAATTTATATCCTATTTAATACGGTAGACAAAATCGAATCATGTTGCCCACAAACCAATTCACTTTAACGACAGTGGCCCTTTTCCAAAAAAGGTTGGACATGCCTGCTCTAGAGTGTCACCAAGGATCACAACATCGTCAGCAAATGCTAGAATTGTATCTGCTTCCATCATCTCCATTTCTCTGGTTCGGCAAGTGTCACGGCCTACTTTTTCCAAGGCCAAGTTGAATAATATTGGCGCCAATGGATCTCCTTGTCTCAATCTATTTTGGATAGTGAAAGGTGGTAACAGTTGATTGCCCAACCGTACTTTAGAAGATGAACAAGAAGCTGCGATTAGACGGATGTATTTCGATGGGATGCCAAGTTCCTCTAACGTTTCCCATAGTGCGACGCGGTCAATTCTATCATAAGCTTGCCGAAAATCGATGAAGATGAGGTGTACTTCCCGATCAAACTCATAGAATTTTTCTATCAGCTGCCTCAAAGTAAATATGTGGTCGATGGTAGACCGTCCAGGGACGAACCCACATTGATATGTGCCTACAATTCCTTCAGCCAGTGGTTTCATTCGGTTTAACAGCAGAGTTGTAAAGACTTTGTATCCAATTTCAAGAAGTGAAATTCCTCGGTGGTAGTATGATACTTTGGTAGCATCACCCTTCTTGAAGATTGGACATACAATTGCTCCCTTCCATTCTTCAGGAATTACTTCTGCTGCCCAGATGGTGGATATCAATCGTTTCAATGCATCCATCAGTGCTTGTCCTCCCAGGCGAAGCATCTCAGCTGTGATACCACTACCTCCTGGGGCGTTGTTCTTGAGTAATTTTAGGGCAACATTGATTTCTTCCTCAGGAACTTCTGCTCTCTCAAAAAAGGCTCCCGCCTGAGATGTCATCGTCAGTGGAAAGTCCCGATTCAATAGGTTCTCAAAATGTTCTTTATAAAGATAAATACATTTTTAAATATAATGCAAAACTCGTATACCTGTTAAACTCGTTCTATTTACAACACAAATATATATGACTTATATCGTCAAAGACTATCTCACACAGAGATTATTTACAATAGCAACTCTGTTAACTTCAAACTTTAAAATATTTTTACAACTCCTCCTAAATCATATTTATGCATGTTTTCCATAAAAACTCGTAAATCACTATTTCTCCATGTCATATCTTAATACTGTGACAATTCGGGATGCTATAATCCGTACAATGAAGTAAAGACATAGTTCATTCACAACTACTGGTCCATCAACTTAATAAACTTAATTAATAAAAATAACATTACTTCTCGTCGAATAATTACCATTACATCTCTATCTTCTCAGAACCATTTAATAGAGCTCAAATTTACTTCAGCTTAACAGAGATCCGTTCCTATAATTTCCATCTGATACAATTTCACAAAGATCAGCTGTCCTACTGTTTCAAGGATTTCAATCGTATGCATATATCAATAACTCTCTTAATCCTTCCTTCAATAATACCACTTACATTTCTGCTTACACTTCTCTCTTCATAAACCATATGAAAAATGAAAATCCACAGCCTGCATCCAGTCTCGGACCGGGTCAGGAATGGAATGAATGAAGCCCCCATCTAGCGGCGAGGATATGAACTGTGCCGGCTGCCGAGGCCTGACGCACTCCTCTGGGGCAATGATTAAATGAATGACAGATGAAATGAAATGATAGTGGAGAGTGTTGCTGGAATGAAATGTTGACAGGGAAAACCGGAGTACCCGGAGAAAAACCTGTCTGCCTCCGTTTTGTCCAGCACAGATCTCACATGGAGTGACCGGGATTTGAACCACGGACCCAGTGGTGAGAGGCGCCTGCTGCCGCCTAAGCCACGGAGGCTTCTCTTCATGAACCATATACATTTCGCAAATCTGTCCTCACAGATACTTCTTCATAAATACTGAAACAATGTCATCTTTTTTTTTATGTCATCTTGCCCATGGCCATAAATTCAATACAGTCATCCGTCAACACGGGAATACTTCCAATAGGCCTATCTTTCACAGGTATGTTCGCACTTCCCTCCTTACAAATACAACCTTTGTATTCTCCAAACACATAATACAACGTTGCGAAAATCCTTACTTACAGGTAATACAAGTTTCATAAAAATACTGTAATAAAATATTGGTTCCTTCGATGTCATATTATAACTGGTATTATAATGAATTAATATTCTCAATATAGCTCTTACTCTACTTAGCTGCTATACTCCACTCGAGTATTTATTTCAACTTCATATTCTTTTAAAATGACGACGTTAATACAGTTACCTCTGCTTATTTGACAATATTACAATGTTCCATTTCACTTATTCGTCTTCAATAAAATACATTCTTTCTTTCTTCTTCTCCTTCTCCAGCATGATTAATCCCACTTATGTGGGGTCGGTGATGCGGATGTTCCTCCTCCACGTTGTTCTATCCCGGACCATTTCCTCCACAAGCCCCCGCTGTTTCATGCTTTCTTGAATGCTGTCCATCCATCGCATTTTTGGTCGCCCTCGACTCCGCTTCCCTGGTGGAAGCATTTCCATCATCCTATTGCCCACTTAATCTTGATCTCTTCTCTTAACATGGCCATACCATCTGAGGCCAGCTTCTCTGACTTTCTCAGAAACTTGCACCACGCTAAGTCGTCTCCTAATCACTTCATTTCTCACTTTGTCCAACTTTGTATACGCATTTCTGACACGTCCAGATTTTCTGCCCATCTCCTTGTTACTACCAGGTTTCTGCCCCGTATATCATTTCTGGTCTCACCACGGCCTTGCATACCTTCCCTTTTAATTTTTCTGGTACCTTCTTGAGCACAGTACACTTGATGTTTTCCTCCAGTTGAACCACCCCGACCGTATCCTGCTCTTTATTTCTCCTCCAGTCCACCATCTTGTTGGATAACTGCACTCTCTACTCCAGCCAATTTTAAACCTGTTTCAGCACCCCTCATTCTCATTAGTGAATAATGTGAATAAATATTCACAACCAGATTTGAGAAAAAGTTATCCAAAATATAACTATACTCAGATCTTGAAATGGATCTTAAAATATCGCTGTTCCTCAACATTCTACTCTGACAATGTAACTCTTGGATTACACTTTCCAATCAGCGGCTTCGGTGGCGTAGTTGGTAGAATGCTGGGCTTCAATGTCCAAGATCGCCGGTTCAAACCCGGCCGAAGTCGTCGGATTTTTAAGAGCGTTAAAAATCACTCAGTATGCCTTCCTTCGAAGGGGAAGTAAATCCGGCGGTCCCATGTCATAGATTTATGGCATGTTAAAGAACCTTCCACTAATTACACCTGTGTGAAGCTAAATTAATTATAGGTTAAACAACGCTCTTAGGGTTCCTACGTTCGTCGCCAGGAGCTGACTGTGGTGGCGTCTAGAAGCCAAGTTCCGAACTAGTAGTTGTTGACGGTGGTGTTTGGCGGCAAAAGTAGGAACTACTTAAAATTCAATGTCTGCAGTCCTTACTTGAAGTAAAAACAGATAACACACACTAATACATACATCACAATTAACACCGGTTATCAGACAGATTCTACACACACCCAAAGTACACGGGACTACATGACCGCGTTGTCGCAGCCCCTATTAATTATATTATCATGGAGATAGCATGTGCAACAAATTCTTGTCAGACGTAATTTAAGAATGGTGAGGTGCATGAAACACAAATCCCTTTTCCGTCCAATCGTAACTTGACTGTGTATTTTGCGGAACGAAAAGTTCACAGGCGAAATGAAGAAAGGCCGAGTTGCACTTTCAGGGAAACTCCAAACACAACCACTCTTCTCTGAAGTCTTAACTCAACACAAGTCGACAGTTTTCTGCTGGCTGTATCTGGGGTAATAGGCTCGCCCACTAGCTAGGCTGTAACTGGTGTGATAGGTTCGCCCCTAGCTAGCTCGTAAACTGTCGCCTCAGTAATTGAATGGAGATTGTTAGAAGGAATGAAAACGTAAAAACACTTATAGTTTGTGATGTTTTTGCTGAAATGTTCGTGCTGAACAATTCTTACACTCATAGTATATAGATATTCTTAACGGTTTGCCCAGCGTAAGCTTATAAAACGCACAGACACCAGGAATTTTTTTCAAGTTTTTCTTTTTTCACTGAAATCATTACTGCTTGGCTTCCTTTGATCATAAATAATTTTCTACAGAACCCTTCCTCAAAATATTCTTTACAGAATTGTAAAAACTGCATCAAAATCCATTCAGTGGTTCTCGAGATTACCCGTGACATCCAAGAATCAGGGACTTTGTTTTATAGAAAGTAGAGATATGTATTCGTTACGTCCAACTATGGACCACGTTTGACAGTTTTTACATTCTTTTTTGTCTTCACTCTCTGCCAATAACTCTTCATCCTCTCTCCCACTACCATCTTCTGTTCCTCCTTGTAAGATCTTCCTTTCCTCACGGACAACTCCCCTGTCTCCTGGAAACCTGTCAACTCCATTACTAGTCGTCTAAATCGCACTCTGTCCATTATGTCTTCTTCGTTCACTCCCATCCGATCCAAGTCCAATCTCATTTCCCGATACCATTTCAGCTCCGTCTCCCTCTTACTAAAGAATTCAAAAATCCTCTTCGTCAATCTGTTCATCCTCACCAAGTGTTCATAAAACTGTATTCTCCATTTTCTCATTAATCTATTACAGTATTATTTATTTTGCGCATGCGCTTACATATTCTCAGCATTTGCTGGAAAGAAAACATTTACAATCCCAGATACCGTACATATCACAAGGAGCAAATTCTTGGTGACTGCATTGAGTAGTAGCTTCACATTTCCCTCACTGCTTCAGGCCTGATTGCCCAAGAACAGCCTTACTACGTGACACGTAGAAAGTATGACTGTTTTCTGCATCAGTTTGAAAAGGCCTAAGTCTAATTTCAACGCCGTGAGCGATTCCTTTAAGTTGTTGGGAATCACGCCAGTGCTGGAGATAATAGGAACTGTCCTGACATGTGCCATTGCTTCCTTATCAGTTCTGAAAGCTCGGTGTATTTTGACAGCTTTTCAACATGCTTTGTTAGTATGTTGCCACTGTTTGGGATCGCCTCATCTATGAAGGTGGTGTGCTTCATGCATTTGTCAACAAGAACTAAATCAGATCTGTTGTGCACAGCTGATTGGTCTGTCAATACAGTACGATCCCAGTACAACGTAAAGCTGTCATTTTCCAGTACACTTTCAGGAGCATATTTGTAGTACGGCACTTTCTCTTGGTTCAGCAGTTGAAGTTGTATAGCCAATTATTGATGTACTATCTTGGCAACAAAATCATGTCTCTTCCTATATTCTGTCCCTGCAAAATGGCGACAACCTGATATAATATGCTCAACAGTCTCAGATGTTGGGCAACCGTATCTGCAATGGTCATTTTGCACAGATGCATCCTTGATTATGAACTTTAGGTAGTTCCTCGTGGGGACAACCTGGTCCTGAATAGCCATCATAAACCCTTCTGTTTCAGGAAACATCTGCCCAGAAATCAACCAAAAGTTCGACGCTAGCTTGTCGACGTGGGTTTGGATGACTTCATTGGGATGTCTCCCGTGCTTGGACAACCAGGAATTGAATCTATCCAAATCACTGCGCACCTGAATTTGAGTCTCTTGCTGACTTAAGAGTAGTGGAGTTGAATCATCTGCTTCTGTGACAGCCTTGTGCAGTATCGAATGGTTCGATACAGAACAGAAGTATTTTCTTAGCTCATAGATCTGTCGAGCTACTTGATTGTTTATATCAACAATTCCTCTCCCACCCATATGTCTCGGTAACATGACTCGTTCGACAGATGTCCTGGGATGGTGTTTTCGTGATTTGGTCAGTGATGTTCTAATTTTCTGTTCTAAACTTGCAATGTCTGTTTTACTCCACTTGATGACCCCAAATGAGTAACTTAGGATAGGGACAGCATAAGCGTTGATTGCCTTAACCAAGTTTTTACTGTTGAGGCTGGTATTAGAAACAAGCATAATTCTTCTGACAGATTCCTTCGTCAGATCTTGTTTCACTACTGAGTGTTCTATGTGTCTGGCTTGCTTCATTCCCAGATACTTATAGGTCTCGCTAGTGAGCATTGTTGCAATCTGCTGGCCCTGAGCTGTTTCATATTATTATTATTATTATTATTATTATTATTATTATTATTATTATTATTATTATTGCAGGTGGTGCAATTGTTGGAGTGGGCCCGCGATTCCGGCCTTGAGGTGATCCCTTTGGTGCAGACGTTCGGCCACTTAGAATACGCACTCAAACTCCCCGAGTTCAAGCATCTGAGAGAACTGTCTTCGTTCCCTCAGGAGCTCTGTCCGTCACAACCTGCCTCACTCCAGTTCGTCAAGGAGCTAGTCCGGCAGGTCATGGTTTTCCATAAAGATGCACGATACATCCACATCGGCTGTGATGAGGTGTACCATCTGGACGCTTGTGGCCTCTGCAATCAGAGACGACTTGATTCCAGGTAAGGCACGTTTGAGGTTAGACTGCTTTGAAGACATTTTTCAGCCTTGCCTGATTAACAATTCAATGGCAACTTTCAATCGGTCAAAAAGAATGTATTCACATTTTGATTGGTTGGCTGGTTTCTCAGTTTAGGGGCTGCGGCAACGCGGTCATGTTGCCCCGTGTACTTTGGGTGTGTGTAGAATCTGTCTGATAACCGGTGTTAATTATGATGACTGTATTAGTGTGTGTTATCCGGTTTTTTATTTTATTCAAGTAGGGACTGCAGACTTTGAATTTTCAAATAGTTCCTACTTTTGCCGCCAAACGCCACCGTCAACGACTACTAGTTCGGAACTTAGCTACTAGACGCCACCGCAGTCGGCTCCTGGTAACGAACGTAGGAACCTAAGAGCATTGTTTACATTCTTAACCTATACAATTCAGCTTCATACAGGTGTAATTAGTGGAAGGTTCTTTAACATACCATAAATCTATGACATGGGACCGCCGGCTTTACTTCCGTTCCGAACGAAGGCATACTGAGGGATTATCCACATTATAACATGGGATATGTTTTAGAGCCTGTCTGTGATTAGCGTGGACACAAACCGATCCGGATATCCGGTGGTTACCATGGCAACAAGTGTTCGACATCCAGGCCTATGCATTCTAGTTCAGTAGAGACAACTATAGGGGCAGATGACCTCCTAGTTCCGCCCCTTAAAACAACAATAACTAACTAGAGACAACTATATTTCTATACAGTATGTATATAAATGAAATGTCTGTATTTTCAGAATTTCCACGAAAATTTGAGTTATTAACGCGTTTCAGACTGGTTTATGACGATTGCGCGCAAAAACAAAATTTTTGTCTGTCTGTCTGTGTACAACTTTGTACGCGCATCACTCGAGAACGGCTGAGTGGATCAAAGAAAAAATTTGGTACAGATGTCCATCAAAGGCACGCCTATAACTCATGTTCGGGTGCTTGGAGCATCGTAAAATTAGGTATTGTAACCATGAGTCAATACACCAATCATTTATAAAACTCTTCAGGGTACTTCTCATAGAAGGATGAGTTTAGGGAAAAAAAAATCAAAATACATGCTATAATAGGCGACACATATCCTAGAAAGACGACCAAAGCATATGTTGCGTTTCTCAATGTTTGGCACAAAACTAGGGAGTCTATAAAGGGTCTCCAAAAACCATATTTTAAGGCCCTTAAATTAACAGTGTCTGTGATACACCCAGAAAACTAACTTAGTTCTGATCAACTTATGAAGGAATGACAAGCCCCTAACCATTGCAACAGTAGCTCAATTGATAACGTCTGGTTATTAATACGGAAGACCGTTCGAAGAGCGGGTACTTCAGCTAGTGTTGCTATAAGAACATCTTACTCACCATTATTGTAAGCTAGTACAATAGCTATAATATATCTGGAAGTAGTAGAGCACTTCAAACATTTAGGAAGCGAATTGATGGAAAATGCAAGATTGGATATGGAGATCAGAAATAGAAGACAATGTGGGAGTGTTTTCCGTCATCAGGTTCGCAGTTTAATTTGGGATAAAGACATACCACTGAAGGCTAAATAAGTGATGTACAAGACCTATTCCTTACCAATAATGACGTATGGAGCAGAAACGTGGCCGATGGCGAGAAGAGATGAAAGTAGATTACAGGCAGCCGAAGTGAAATTCCTGAGGAGTATGGTACAGAAGACTGGGAGAGAGAGGGTGAAAAATGAAGACATTCGAAAGGATGTGAATGTACAAAAGCAGAATGATAAGCTGGAGCAGAACAGATTGAGAACGGCTTCGGTGGCGTAGTTGGTAGCATACTGAGCGTCATTGCCCAAGATCGCGGATTCAAACCCGGCCGAAGTCGTCTGATTTTAAGAGCGTTAAAAATCCCTCAGTATGCCTTCCTTCGGAGGGGAAGTAAAGCCGGCGGTCCCATGTCCTAGATTTATGGCATGTTAAAGAACCTTCCACTAATTACACCTGTGTGAAGCTAAATTATAGGTTAACATTTGAACAACGCTCTTAGGTTCCAACGTTCGTCGCCAGGAGCCGACTGCGGTGGTGTCTAGTAACCAAGTTCTGAACTAGTAGACTAGTCGTAGACGGTGGCGTTTGACGGCAAAAATAGGAACTACTTGAAAAATGCAATGTCTGCAGTCCTTACTTGAATTTAAAAAAGTCCTCTCGGCACGCCGGAAGGCGGAGGTAGATTTCACCGGGCATACTAGGGGATAGGCGAAAATAGGCAGAAGGATCGTAGAAGGATCAGACCTCATTGATTGGGAGTAAGTTTTTTATAATTGGAGCATAATTAACTTTCTTTTTCGTCATTTTATGCATATTTTAAACATTTTATTGTCTTATGGGCACGGTAACATTCTTGTCATTTGGGGTCCATTTTTATACTTGTGACACTGTCCTTTTGCAAGGTTTCGACACTGATTTGTAACTATGTAACTGTTTGTTACTTCTTCACGCAAAATTATATCTCCCGCAGAGAGTTTGGTTGGTTCCTCAGTTTAGGGGCTGCGACAACGCGGTCATGTAACACCGTGTACTTTGGGTGAGTGTAGAATCTGTCTGATAAACGGTGTGAATTGTGATGGCTGTATTAGTCTGTAATTCAGGTAAGGACTGCAGACGGTCAATTTCAAGCAGTAGTTCCTAATGTTGCTACCAGATACTACCGTCAACGACACCTAGCTGTGAACTTGGCTACTAGATGCCACCGCAACCAGCAACTCGCAGCGAACGTTGGAAATTCCCCTCCAAAGGAAAGCATACTGAGGGATGTTTAGCGCTCTTAGAAAATCCGACGACTTCGGCCGGCTTTGAACCCACGACTTTGGGCATAGAAGTTCAGCATGCTACCAGTTACGTCACCGAAGCCGCTTCACACTTAGTCAGATGGAAATCTGAGTCTGATCTCGTGCAAGTGCGTTGTCATGGCAACGTCTGATGGCTCATCAGTAGTGGAGTAGTGGTGCTTCTAGGCCGCTCCAGAACCCTCCTTGCCCCACTACTAAGCCTCAGTCATGTTAAATATTTCTCGAACGCATGGTCCGATTTTGACAAATGAGGTGTCATTGGACTCCGGCTGACGTCCTCTTTCCTATGGACGACTTGTTATATTTTTGAATTTTTTTGGAAAATTTTTGTTTTCGAAAATAGGCAATAGTTTGAAAACCAAACATGATAGATCGTTGTGCCATGGCTCAAACGAATGGTCTTTATGACTTTTATTTTCTATAATGAAACTTTTTTATTTTTTATGTTTTTTGAAAACACTCGAATTTTGAAATTCCTATATTTTGGAAACTAGGAACTCTACAAAAAAAATTGTTTGAAGTAAATGAAAGGTCCCTATGCCCTCTACCCCCAAAATAAATGTCAAGTCTCTAGAGAAAAAATTTGTGTTTTGTAAGTAGTGGGATGAGGAGAGAGCTGTCTACTAACTTATTTAACCCTCCTCGTATTTGCCCCGAAGCTGATATCTCGCTAACCAATGGTCGGATTTGAACATACAGGGTGTCCTAGCACTCGTAGTGATTCCCCCTACTTTCCTATAGGCTCTTTATTTAATTAAAAGACCAAAACTAAAAGGTCATTCGCTTTTAATATCTCGCGAACCAATCATGCTAGAGGCATGTACGACGGGTCCAAGGACTCGGGCTGACGTTCTCTTTGCTATGGACCACTCGTTATATTTTTTTAAAAAAATGTGGAAACTCGATTTTGGGATAAACACGTGTATTTTGTGATTTTTGCCGATATTTCACGAACCAATAACGCTATAGACGTGTACGAGGTGTCCTAGGACTCGGGCTAACGCCCCCTTTCAAATGTGGTAGATATTTTTTCCAAAAAGATAATTCACAAAGGGCCTAACGCCATACATGTTGAAATAACGTTTTCTTTTTCTTTACCTGTTTATAATGTCCATGAAGCGTGGTGGTTGAGAGAGACGATACGGCTGGGTGTGTGTGTGTGTTTCAACGAACCTGTCGCTAACCACAAGGACCATGCTTAATAGAACAATCGCTATTTCGGCGGGTCGATGTATGACAGAGCGAGGGTGCGTTTTTCTGATATTTTACCTTTGACGTGTAAACGGTGATGAGAACTTGGTTCTATGTTGGTCGAAGCGAGTACAGAAAACAAACTTGCCTAGGAGCAGGAGGTGAATGTCATTTGAGCTTATTGGAAGGCGTTGATCTGACTTGACAACAAGTGCAATGGAAAAATAACAATGACGCTTCAAGGTGAAATAATCTGACCATTGTGGTGGCAGGGAAGAGCGAAAGGCATGTGAACACATGTGTGAAACCACAGGCACGCTAAACCAGTGACATCCTGACTTGCTTCGTACGTGACAAAAAGCAAGTCCATGTGAAATTTGATCTTCCACAGGTGTTCGCTTGGGTATTAGCTGTCCACGTGCGCGATAACTGTTAACAAGTTACATCCTGTCTTGCTTCGTACGTGACAAAATGCAAGTTCAGGTGAAATTTGATCTGCCACAGGTGTTCACCTTGGACTTTAGCTGTCCACGTGCCTGATAAGAGAATGTTCAAAGCGTGGGAAAAAAGATTATACATGCAACGTATCATATATAAAGACATGTCGTTATCATTTCCACGCTCACTTAGGTGACTACCTTTGAACACATTGCGTTGCATGAAACGCCTGGTCTTGTTTAACAGTTTTGGTGTTGGTGGAAAATACTTAACATTGTTGTGGGGTAGGTATATATTTATTCATTTATATATTTATTGATTTTATATAAATACATGCAATTATTTATTGATTAGGTAATTAATGATTTTATTTATTTATTTGTTTGCAGATAACCGGTATAGCATACCTGTCGTGTGTCTGTGAGAACGATATTAAAGAAAGAGAGAAAAACGGACAACTAGAAAAGGAAATCATTTCCACACTAGCCCACGAGACGGGAATATAGCAAAGCATTACACGTGAAGGTGAGATTTTTTTAAAATATATAACCTGTTTGATTTTGTTTTATGAAATGCCTAAACTATATGGAATGGATATACTTATGGTGGTTTATTTTATTTCTTTTTAGAGTGTTGGAAAACGCTTGACCTCTGTTAATAACCAGGAACGTGTGTGTTTGAGACCATTGTCAAGCAGTCTACAGCTGAAAACTCAGGTGAGAGTGTTCTTTCTAAAATAATGTCATTTGCTACTGCTACCGATAGCCTAACTTGGGAACCTCTAAACAGTTGTTTCAAATCGCGTGTGTGCTCTGGCCGCGTGGTCAATGTTAGAAAAAGTTTGATTCCCAAAGAATTTTTAGAATCTTGTTTTGAAATTTTTAAAATTGAAATTTGTACAGCGCAAAGGTTGCATACGGCTTTAAAGGTGAATACAGAACTGGTGTGCGATTTCATATATAAAAAGAAGGACGTAGAGCATAAAGAGACATTTTATATTTGCAGTAAAATGCAAGAGCTATTCATAGCCCATAATTTGGAACAGTGGTATGAAACCCACGTGGTGGATGCCTTGCTATCAAAATTTGATAAACTGCAACAAGGACCGAGTGGTCTAGCCTTAGTCAAAATTCACCATCTACAAATCAACATTTGTCATTTCAACCCGTTAAATGCTGGGTCTAGCTATATTAAAACACCGCCAGTAATAGCTTCGAAAAAGGCAGTGGTGAATATTGAGAACCATGACAATGATTGCTTTCTGTGGTCTGTGGCTGCGTATTTGCAGCCAGTACAACAGCATTGTTACAGACCAGGAAAGTACAAGGCCAAGTTTGATGAATTGAAACAAACTTTAAATTTAACTCGAGTGACGTTCCCTATGGACTTAACCGAGATCCATAGGTTTTAACAAGACAACCAGGACTTTTCGTTCATGGTGTATGGCCTTGATGGTAATGAGATTGTGGGTCCTCTTTATGCCACAAAAGAACCGAAACGACACCACATTCATCTTTTATATTTATCTGTAGGAGAGGTGAATCACTACTGCCTCATTAAAAGCTTGAGTAGATTGCTAAGCAGACAAGTGTCTAAGCACGCTGGTGTAAAACATATTTGTGATCGATGCTTGCAATATTTTAAAACACCTACGCTTTTGGAACGTCATAGGGTAGATTGTGTTTCTCAGGAAGCGGTGAGACTGATATTGCCACAAGGGGACAAGGCTGTGTTAAAGTTTAAGGACATTCATAAGCGTGACACTGTTCCCTATGTGGTATATGCAGATTTCGAAGCACTCACCACACCCATGGCGGGATGTGAACCAGATCCCACCATCAGCTCAACCACACCCATTCAAAAACATGAACCCTTTGCCATTGGATTTAATGTGGTGTGTGCTTATGACCCCCACACAATCCGTTTACAAATACCTCGAGGGGCCAGATTGTGCCAAATGGTTCTTGGATGAACTTGTCAAGTTGGCTCATGATGTACAGGAATTACTGGACCACCCAGTACCCATGAGCCTATCTCCAGAACAGCAGCAGCAGTATGAGCATGCCACGACATGCCATATTTGCGAAAAGCCTATTTTAAATAGAGAGGAAAAAGTCAGAGACCACTCGCATTTTACAGGGGAGTTTCGTGGAGCTGCGCACAGAAAATGCAACTTAAACTTTCCAGCTCCTCGTTTCATCGGTGTCTTTTTCCACAATCTGGCGAATTATGACATTCAGTTTTTGATTCGTGAATTGGGCCATGTCAACAAGGGCTCGTTTACCATTATTCCCCAAAACCATGAGCGTTTTACGGCCCTGACATGGTGGTTGGGCGACTTTAGCATTCGATTTTTGGATTCCTTTAAGTTTATGGCATCCTCGCTAGACAGCCTTGTGAATGGCTTGAATGAGGAGGAATTAAAAAATACTAGAATGCATTTTAATGATCCTGAGCAATTTCAGTTGTGCATTCGGAAAGGTATATTCCCGTATGATTTCTGCAACAGCTGGGACGTGTTAAAGCAAAGAAAACTCCCACCACAAGAGAAATTTTACTCCAAACTAACACGCAGTACCGTTTCCGATGAAGACTATGCACATGCATGTCAAGTTTGGCGAGTGTTTGGCATGAACACGCTAAGTGAATATGCTATGCATTACCTAAAACTGGATGTATTGCTGCTCACTGATGTGTTTGAAAAATTCCGTAACTTGTGTCAACACATTTACGGTCTTGACCCAGCTTACTATTATACGAGTCCTGGGCTCTCATTCGATGCCGCTTTGAAATACACTCAAGTGGAATTGGATTTACTCACTGATGTAGACATGGTTCTATTTTTTGAAAAGGGCATTCGTGGCGGCTTTGTGTCGCTTAACCAACGCCATGCTGAAGCGAACAATGTCTACATTCCTGATTATTCACCAGACAAACCAGAATCGTACTTAATGTACTATGACGTGAATAATTTTTACGGTTACGCCATGAGTCAGCCTTTGCCCTATGGGAAGTTTGCTTGGCTGACAGACAAACAAGTGTCAGAATTTGATGTGATCAAGGCTAGCCAAGAAACAGGCCGTGGATATGTGCTAGAAGTGGATATTGAATATCCCTCATCCTTGTATGATGAACATGCCGATTTCCCATTCTGCCTTGAGCAAATGGTCCCCCCTGACAGTAAAGTGAAAATTGAAAAACTCATGGGCACACTTTACAACAAAAATCGGTATGTGCTACATATCCAAATGTTGGTGCAATGCCTCGCCCAAGGCTTGGTGTTGAAGAAAGTCCACAGGGGTATTTCTTTTGCTCAAAAAGCATGGCTTGAGCCATACATGCGACTCAACACAGAGCACCGACAAATGGCAACACAGCAGTTTGAAATTAATTTTTTTAAATTAATGAACAACTGCATCTATGGCAAGTCTATGGAGAATGTCCGCAAATACCGTGACATTAAATTGGTGAATGTCTGGGAGGGGCGGTGGGGTGCCCGGCGGTACATTGCCAAGCCAAATTTCAAATCGATCAAACTTATCGATGAGGATTTGGCTACTATTGAATTGAGTAAGACCAGCGTGACCATGGATAAACCCATTTACTTGGGTCAAGTCATTTTAGACTTTTCTAAATCGGTCATGTATCGATTTCACTATGAGTTTGCCAAACGCCATTTTGAGGACGTTTCTCTTTTGTATATGGATACGGACTCATTCATTTACCACATTCGCCACTGCAATCCCTATGACGTCATGAGGCAACATAGTGACTGGTTCGACACCTCTTGCTATAGTGCTGACAACGTGTTTCAGCTGCCCATAAAAAAACAAGAAGAAAATGGGCGTTTTAAAAGATGAATGCGGTGATTCCATTATGACGGAATTCGTAGGTTTGGCTTCAAAAATGTATGCTTATCGCACACTCGACTGTAAGGAAGCCAAAAGAGCAAAAGGTGTAGGTAGGGCAGTGGTAAAATCGCTACGTGTTGATGACTATCTAGCGGTTTTACGCACTGGCAAAGCTATGTCTCATACACAGTGCAGAATACAATCCAGCAACCATCATTTGTATCTTGTGGAACAGAGAAAACGCACCCTCGCCTCCATGGATAACAAGCGTGTGTGGGCTGATGACCTGCTCACTAGCCTGCCCTGGGGTTATGATCGCAAGGAGGAGGAGGTGTGATTTCATTGTTTAATCGTTTATGGGGCATAGCTTTATGTAACTTGTAGATTTATTATTTTGTAAATATTGTTTTTTTGTCATTGTAAATAGTAGATTTTGTAAATAGTGGCAAACCACTTGGACCTTTAGCTCTTTAAAAAAATTGTGTGCAATTTTATTTTTTTAAATTTTTTGATTGGTAAATAGTTTGATTCTTTTAACGCTGTACAAAGTTGAGTTTTTTGTAAATATGAAATAAGTAAGATTTTTAGTAACTTTAATAACTAGTATTTAATTATTTTTCATAATGTAAATGATAAACTAAAAAAAGTTCTTTTGGGATGAGTGTGCATGTCGAGAATGTGCTTTTGGGAATAAATAAAGTGGTTGTGTTTGTTCCCAAAGACAGGTGTGAATGTATGAGTGGAGAGAGAAAGCTGGTGTGTATGGTTGACCAGAGCAAACACGGTGAGGTAGGGTGGGGGTGTGGGAAATTGTCACTTTTATTCTCATTTTGTTATGTCATTAGTTTTGTTTTTCATTGAAATGTGGCAGACAATAGACATTATTTTTGTAAAAAACAGTCTTACCTGCAGTAGTCGTAGACCTCGACGTTTCTCCAAACACGCATCAGCACATTGCAGTATTATCAAGGTCAAGCACTTGCATCAACATCATTGTCAAATCTCAACTTTCGACATACACCAAATGGAAAAATGTGAAAACAGCAAAATGGAAAATCCATGTTTTCATATCACCAAAAACGCAAAACTTAAAACGGACATTTAAAAAAAACTGGAAATGGCCATGTGTAAAATTTGAAAATTCAAAAACTTCAAACGGTCATTGTTTAAAAAGTGTCATCAACAAACTGTAAAATCCATATCATCAAAACGCAAAACTTAAAACGAACGTTTTCAAAAACTGTAAATTGCAAATCGGCAAAATGACAATGTGTGAAATATGAAAATGAGAAATCAGCCATCAACATCATAATTTTTAAAAATAATAAAAACACAAAACCTTGTGCTCTGGCAAACCTTTGTTTTTATTTCATAGTCATAGTGAATTGACAAAAGAAATATAGAATACAAACACATCCCAATTCCTCACTCCTCAATGTTTATGTCCATGCATCATCAACTTTCCTTTCATAGCACTCATGACAATCAGGGCTGCCATCCTTTCACCCACTGAGGCATCACTGGATGTGAAACGTTGTTTAGCTTTCTTTAATAACAATTTATCTGCCACATGTCTTAAACCAGGATGACTATGGCGATAAGAAAGGTCATGTTCCTTGCATGCTTGATCCAAAAGATTAATGGGTACATCACCACGTTGTAAACGTTTTTCGAGACGAGTTCCAGGACCGCAAAAACTATAACCTGGAAGATGGATTTCGAAAGGTAAGTATTGAATCACTTTGTCAATGACGCCATTGCCAGTACAGGTCTGGCATATCCTTTTCCATTGGTGGTAAAAAGGTTTGGTCTTCCTCCTCCTCTGTGGACGATGTTTGTGTTTGTTGTTGTTGTTGTTGTTGTTGTTGTTGTTGTTGCTTTTTTTTGCCATGACACCCGTGGAATGATTCAATAAAGTCTTTACACGGACTTTTATGACCGTGATACAGTTTCACTAGCTGGCAAGTCGCACACTGACGCATAAACGGTATTTTTGCCATGGCCACTTGCTTATGGTGATCGTAATCCGTACAGGGTTGCAATTCACTCAACACAGGGTCTTGAGTCCATGATTTTGGTACATGTTGCCAGATTTCTTTCACTGCGTTGGCGGCCACATAATAAATGAACGACTTGGGCAGCGCCAAGAGTTCCTCTTTGGTAAAACTGTCTAGTTTCTTTTTGCACACAAAGAACTTGCCGATGGCTTTGTCCGTAGCATTGCCTTTCTCCATGGTATCACGTGCTGTAGATGTTTACACGTCGCTTGTAGAAATCTCACTGACGTCATTCACAGGTAAATCTTGAGTTATAATTTTGTTCAACAACTCCCAGCAGGCATGGGTGGTTAACCAATGAAAGAGATGCCACGCATGTGATAGGGCTGTATGGGTAATATTGCCACAGGAACAAGTATCCATGAGCGTTTGCAGGGAGGGGCAGCCCAACTCCATGAGGTCGATACATTGACAGTAAGACGCCAAAAATGGTTGCAACCATTGACGTTTTTCATTACCTTTCACAAATACCACATTGGCCGAGGACAAGTGTGCTTTCATGACCACGTCCAAATATTTATAGGAAATGGTTCCCTGATTCCAGTCTAGTTGCCTATGATTTTCAATCCACTGGGTTTGTTTACGGTCTTTTTCACACAACAAATCAAAAGCATGGGGTGGTTTAAATAGCAAATGCGTAGCTTGCGATATCCAAAACGTGGTACAATCGATCATGGCCACTTGTTTAAATATAAATGTGTTGTCACCAATTTTAAACCCTTGGCAATCCACAATGAGAGTGCGCAACATGTTGACGCTTGCCTGGACCAAGTTCAACTGACTGACTGACGATCAGGTGTGATCATGACATGGACTTACCTGCCATGCTAGTTTTAAATTGAGGTTAGGGTAGGACAGGGGGACATGCAAAAAATAAAATTTAAGAATTACATCATTTTATTACCATAACACGTCTTACAGGCTTTTCTCATTTTGGGATAAGGACGATAGCAACTGATACAACAATATAGTCTCTTGTGTTTGTAACGTCCATAACACCGATGATGTCCCAATGTCCCTAAACTAGGCGTTTTTGATGGTGAGCTGCTCACCGAAGCACCATGAACTCCATACGGTTCACACGTATCGTAACTTGTTTTTTTTTTCATCACCCAGAGACACAAGTGAGGGATAGCTTGAATGACAGGGTATATTTCCCACTTCCATTCTACACAGGTAGGGGCAGGTGGGTGACCAGCGCTGATGTTCCTGCATGGGTTCATCACCCTCCTGCCATTGGTCTATGATGATGGGACAAAAGGCACATTTCACTTCATCTCTTGTTTTTAAATAGTAGAATCCAGCGGCCGCCAAGGCTTGAGGGTTTATGAAAGGCACCGGCCACGTGGCAAAAGTCTTGAAACGTTGTTCCTCAGAGTTTAAATTCTTGGATGTGACGTCTCTTGAGGCTTTAAAGCAAGACATGACTGAGCGGCTTGACGTGGGTTGAGCTGTTATTTATACACTCGTCACTTGGTTGGACAGTGGATAATAGTTGACTTGTTTGTGATGAATAATCAAACAGTAGGCCGTCGTATTGGCTGGTACATTGTCATGCGTTTCAAAATCTAGTCGAATGTCGATATTGGATGGCTTGACAGACTCTTCCAGGTAAGAACAGTCAAAGACAATCAGTGGTGCTCTTGCCTTAAACGCTTGGGGTAGTAGCATGGGGCCGTTCTCTTTTTGATAATACGACCATCGAAATTTAGAAAACAAGTCGTACAGGGGGCCAATTTTTTTTTTTAAATCCAAATCCAGTCCTTCATAGGGAAACACAGCTCCGTTGAGGAAAAGACGTGCATTTCTCAATTGCAGGTGATCAAATTGCGAGGCATCTTTGGTTTGTTGATATTTGCGATTCGTTTGAAAACCCACGATCAGGTAGAGAGGTCTCTCTGTATAGCGAGCTGTTTTTACAGACCAACTGTGTGTGTTGGTGGTGGGCAATAGCGGATACTCATGGAGTGCCCAGCTTCTAAATTCCATGGGTAGAGGCATATCTCTCTTTACCATTTTGAGTATGTCCAGTTTTTTGCTATCTTCAAGGGTCACATGGGGCACTTTCCATAGCAAGCGTTGTAGTTGAATTTTTGAATCGATGGGGGCATTGTCGGCTCCCTTGAGTGCATTATTATCACTCCTGTCTCTCACTAGATAAAGCACTTGCCTTGCGTTAACCACAATGCGTTGGTGATCTTCAGCAAAGCCTAAAATCAGTTTAAGGGGTAAATATCCAGTAAAGGTCCCATCGGTGTGTACCATCCAGTCATTGGTCGAGTCAGAACACCAACCTGCCATGCAAAGTGTTTTACCTTCTTCCTCACTATAAGAGGGGTATAGTTTCATGACACTGGAAATGCCCACATTTCGAGTGCTATCCACCACGATATCGTTAATGACATACCGCACTTCAGAAAACAGAAAGGCCAAACCATGGTTGGCCAACTTGGATGTGGTGGGTGTAGAGCCATCGGCTTTGGTGAGCCGACCTTCAATCTGAATGACACTTTCATGCGGTAGGGTGTAAATATCTTGGTTGTTGATAACAAATTGAATTTCATCATTGTTATTGAGTCCAGGTGTTTGAGCTTGATAGGAATGGAGATCAATTCTTACCACTCCTGGTTGCTCCTCGATGCGGTTCGCTATCTCTAGGATAGAATTCATTATGAGGGTTGACGTGGTAACCCAAATGCTGTAAAATCTGTTTGTCTTGAGATGTTAACGTGTATTCACGTGGCAAACAACTAACACCATTCCTAGACGGTGTTGTTGCTTTATACACAAACTTCATAGTGGCTTTAGCACCAACTTGTAAGTCACTGGTGTGGTAGAATCTAGATCAATGAGTTGTTGATCTCTATTGATCAGTCTTAATGTTATATTACTAATACTATCGACAGCCACAGAATGAAAAAGCACCACTGGAGGGTTTTCTCGAATAATATATCCATTGGGCGATGTCACAATAAAGTCATAAAGCGAATGCGATGGTTCTTGATTGGTGTACACTTGGCTAATAATATTACACGTCACCGACACATGATGGTCCTCAATGAATTTCACTTCATGGTCCGAATCATGTTTTTGGTTGGGCTCCAACACACGTGGTTTAAATCCTAGTAATGGGCCAATGGAATCGGGGCGTGTTTTAAAGTCAATGTTGAAGGTAGAGAAAATACTGCAGCGATGAGTGTTGGCATTTCCTACAAGTTCAAACTTGTGCGTTCCATCGAGAAATGACTTTAAACCATATTGATTGATCAACACCACATAAATGTGTTCATAAATATCATCGATCGTGTATCCACCAGAGTTCAAGGTGAGCACAGAATCATCATAGTAAAACTTGTTGTTCACATTTTCACGTATGTTGTATATTCGATTGTACGTTTCAAGAGAAACAAGTCCTAAACCATAGGGTTTTTCACTCAATTCGATAGGCGGGTAAAAGTCTAGGCTGACTTCAGGTCCACGTCCATGCAGTGTAAACGTTTTACTTTCTGCCGACATACTGGTGGCGTTTTTGCTTATGCTGCGTCTTATATAAAAAAAATTAAACACAAACGTCCACACTGTTGGCTGTTAAACTTTTGCTCACGTTTCACATTATAATATATCTTGATCCAGTTTCCAAAATAGGTCACTAGTTCCATGGGCGGGGGCAAATTCCCAAAACTGTCAAAGTACCATACCATGGATCCCTCTTTGACATAAGCTACATAATGCGTTCCTGGTCCTCGGTGATCATCCAAATTGACAACAGCACATTACTGTTTCCAGGGTCGTGGGGGTAATTGGTTTCGCATAAACACACCTCGAAAATGAGAAAGCTTTAGTTGTTTAGCATAGCTTTCCACTTGTTGATGCGTCAGGGCATGTCTCGCTATGGCTGAGGTTAATTTTTTTTTTTTTAATATTTCGAAATGGTGAAATCCCAAATCCTTGTTGATAAAAGGCTGGCTTTAAATTGGCATTTCTAGCCCCCATGGCAATCGCTTCCATCGTTTCATTGTGTCGCTGACTTTCTTTGAGTTGTTGCTTGCCCTGCTTCGCGGCTTTAATGGTTTTCGCCACTGCACTGGCACAGCCCAAGAGTGAACCCAGAGCAGCCAAACCAGCAAATAATGCAGGTAAAAATCCCGCTCGTTTGGGGACGGGAATCACTCGCCCTTGGTTTGAAACCTGTCGCTGACGTTTTGGAATAACATGTCTCTGTGCTGCTCGAAAGGCTTTCCTTATGGTCAATACATTATTTTTTCTTTTTTTTTCTTTCGCAAGGGCTTGTCCACGAATGTCTTAAGCCCAGGCTTTGCCAAGGACAAAGTCCTTTTTTTAGTCTTTCTCACCGCATACCTTTGTTTCACCATGATAATGACCAACAACCTTTCACAAGAAAGTTTAAATCACAACTAACGTCAGATGGTTATTTCATGACTGTATATTCCAATTCCACATAAAGTGGGAAATCGTTTATGGTTTTTCCCGCTTGCTTTTCATCCCATGTCAACATGAGGTGAAAGGATAATTCGTCACCAGCATTGACCATTTCATGGTTATGGACCAACATCCTATGACCATTTATCTGTATTTGTAAATGGTTCTCATCAGGTATGGCATATTTAATGTGAATGGTTCCATCATAGTGTAATCGATAGTGGCTTAAACCCGAAGCAAGCACATAGGTCAAGTGCTGATCATGGACTAGCGGTAAATGGTTTCTGTCATTCACAGGTTTTTCATTTGTCAGATACACTAAAAATACAGATGGTATACATTTATAAAGCCTTTTCATTTCATGGGTCATGTAACGCTTGGTACAAACATCGTCTTCGTCTTGCGGGTCTTCCACGTGAATAATCCGATGGTGATTAGCGCTATAGCCATTCACCGTAAGCTGAGGCACTTTGTCATAAAACTCATACACTTTGTTATCCACATACTTTTTCGTAGTAACGTCTGTAGACACTTGAGGATGTTTTACATGGGTTAACCGCTTTCCCTTAAAGTCATAATCTCCCTGTTCTGTGCGTGGCACTAGTGACCTATCCACATAGTGTTTATTAGCAGGATCTGTTTCTTGTTTAGGATCAGGTATGGGGACAGACCTAGCTTTGGCCATCAACGCACGTCCAAAGACATCCATCGTCAACCTATAGTACCAGTCTACTGTTTCTATGACAAGGCTCGGTGTCCTGTATATAGACAGCCTGCTAGCCTGTCTAAGCCTTAGTTGAAGATTATTAAGCAGCAAGAGTCATTCCCCGTGGGAGACATGGTTTCCCATCTCTGTCCCACATCACGTGAACAACGCCATGGTTCACTGTTACCATCTTCCATTCGCTGCATCATTGTGGGGCCTTCCGGCTGTGGAAAGACTAATCTTTTGCTAACGCTCATCACAGCGTCCAATGGTCTGCGTTTTCAAAATATTTATATTTTTGCAAAATCTCTCTACCAACCCCTCTACGTGTTTCTGGATCAAGTCATGTCTGGATTACAAAAAGAGAATATGGGTTATTTTACATTTTCCATGCAAGAAAATGTGATTTCACCGGATGAAGTAAAGCCTGATTCACTCATGATTTTCGATGATGTATCCACTGAACGTCAAGGCATCATTCAAAGCTATTTCAGCATGGGTCGACACAAACATATCGATTGCTTCTATCTTGGACAAACGTATTCAAAAATGTCCAAACAGTTGATTCGTGACAATGCCAATGTCATTGTTTTATTTCGCCAGGACGAGAGGAACAGTCGTCACATTTATAATGAACATGTGAATCCGGATATGACCTTTCAAATGTTTACAGAATTGTGTGCCAAGTGCTGGAACACTCAACGTCATGCCTGTTTAGTGATTGACAAACAAAGTGAACTCAACCAAGGACGGTATCGCTTAGGGTTTGATCATTTTATTGCTATTTAAGGCCCTGTCTCATTCTCCATCAAGTCATTTGTCAAGCCACCATGGCGTTAGCAGAGAGTCAATTGAAAAAGCATATTATTAGAGCAAAAAATACTATTCGCCAAAAGTTTCGTCAATTGAAACAATCACGTGCCAATCATGCTTTGTTTATTCAGCAACATTTAGCACCTCCGCTAAAAGCCATGTTGAAACCCTTTTTCAAGCCATCTGAAACGCTACCCACCGTTTCACAAGCCACGCAGACGCTGCACGAGGACCCTGAGAAAGAGAAAGAGGAACAGAAAGATTTGACTAGTGTTAGTGAAGTTAAGGATGAGGAGGAACAAGTGTTTACGTCTCAAAAAAAAAGGCTGCACCCCTTGCAGAGTTTTTGAGAAAAAAGAAATCCTTGGCCATGGTCGATACACCTTGCCCTTCCAGGGCGTCTCCGTTTTCACAACTCTTGGCCACCCCTCAACATAAAGCACAACTGAAAACCATTTTAATAAAATATTATGGATCAACATTGGAACCCTATTTCACCGATCTATTTATTGGAAACACAGATACCACGTATGGTGTTCGCTATGAGGATGATAGTTTTAAAATTGGCGATTCATCCATTAAATTTGCTCGTACTAAAGCTGTCATTAAAAATATCAACTATAAATTAACGCCAGGACTGTTAAAGCTGCTCTTTTCTCGGACCCCCTCTCCCCATGATTATACGTCAGAAGATCTTGACAAATATAAATCCATTTTATTGGATACACATGCTCACAAAAGACAGTATGATCCCGCTCAACAAGTGAATGCCAATATATCTCAAAAATATAAAACCATCATTGCAAAAATGTTTCCCACCAGTCAAAGTACTCGTCGTAAAGCCTCCGCTTCGGGAGTGACATTTAAACCATTAAAACCCCTTGTGGATGTTACCTACTGGCACAATCCCAATAAGCTCGTCCAGCGGCTACAGTTGTTGCATGCTTCACGTCAAGCTGGCCATACCGGTCACGATTGGGAAATTCAAGATATTGAACAAGAACTTCGAAATGCCAAAATTATTGTTTAAGCTCTCACCCATTAAAATGGGTATTGCTCACGAGTTGCATCGCCCAGCTAGGCGTCACTATCCACGTCTCAAGGTGATTTCACGAGGTGTGGATGAACTTTGGCAGGCTGACTTGGTTGAAATGATACCCTATGCTAGCGTTAACGACGGTGTACGCTATATGTTAACCGTCATTGATGTCTATTCCAAAATGGCCTTTGTTGAACCTGTGCGTCGCAAGTCTGGCCCACTAGTTACCAAGGCCTTTCAACATATTATTCAACACTCCAATCGTCAACCTCAGCTGCTACAAACCGACCAGGGGAAAGAATTTTTCAACAAGGACTTCTCCAGTTTTCTCAAATCTAAGGATATTCACCATTACACCACGTATAGCAATCTCAAAGCCAGTGTGGTCGAGCGGTTCAACCGAACATTGAAAACCCATATGTGGAAAGCGTTTACCGCTCAGGGCACGTATCGCTGGTTGGACATGTTACCAGAGCTAGTATCACGTTACAATGACACCAAACATAGAACGATTGGGACCAAGCCACGCCTCGTGACCAAAAATATTCAGCGATTGGATAAACTGTTTAACCCCATAAAAACAGCCGATCCTAAACGTCACCGACTGAACATTGGGGATTTTGTTCGTGTGAGCAAATTTAAGTCTGCCTTCAATAAGGGCTACACGCCACAGTGGGGGACTGAACTATTTCGAATTCGTCGAGTCAACTTGGACACTCCAGTCACCTATTTACTCGAGGACCTCAACGACCATCCCATAAAAGGTAGATTTTATCTCCATGAACTTCAGAAAACATCATTTCCTCAGCATTATCTTGTGGAAAAAGTATTGAAACAAAAAGGAAATAAACTCTATGTCAAATTGTTAGGGTTTAACTCTACGTTTAATTCTTGGATCAATACATTACATGTTGTGTGAACCTGTGCAATTTTTAATTTATTTATTCACACATGTTGTACACCACCTATAGCTCTATGTGTACAGTCCTCAGCTCCACATATTTCTTTCTCTTTCCACCTGTGTTCTCTCATACATTACCCCTCCCCCTTTCCCTCCCTTCACCTCCCACCCCTGCTGTTCGCAGCTCTTGCCTATCTATTGGTTGTGACATCATTCCGACAAGTTGCATCATACTGTTTACTGATTCAGCGATTCCCACGCTTTGAACATTCTCTTATCAGGCACGTGGACAGCTAAAGTCCAAGGTGAACATCTGTGGCAGATCAAATTTCACCTGAACTTGCATTTTGTCACGTACGAAGCAAGACAGGATGTAACTTGTTAACAGTTATCGCGCACGTGGACAGCTAATACCCAAGCGAACACCTGTGGAAGATCAAATTTCACATGGGCTTGCATTTTGTCACGTACGAAGCAAGACAGGATGTCACTGGTTTAGCGTGCCTGTGGTTTCACACATGTGTTCACATGCCTTTCGCTCTTCCCTGCCACCACAATGGTCAGATTATTTCACCTTGAAGCGTCAATGTCATTTTTCCATTGCACTTGTTGTCAAGTCAGATCAACGCCTTCCAATAAGCTCAAATGACATTCACCTCCTGCTCCTAGGCAAGTTTGTTTTCTGTACTCGCTTCGACCAACATAGAACCAAGTTCTCATCACCGTTTACACGTCAAAGGTAAAATATCAGAAAAACGCACCCTTGCTCTGTCATACATCGACCCGCCGAAATAGCGATTGTTCTATTAAGCATGGTCCTTGTGGTTAGCGACAGGTTCGTTGAAACACACACACCCAGCCGTATCGTCTCTCTCAACCACCACGCTTCATGGACATTATAAACAGGTAAAGAAAAAGAAAACGTTATTTCAACATGTATGGCGTTAGGCCCTTTGTGAATTATCTTTTTGGAAAAAATATCTACCACATTTGGAAGGGGGCGTTAGCCCGAGTCCTAGGACACCTCGTACACGTCTATAGCGTTATTGGTTCGTGAAATATCGGCAAAAATCACAAAAAACACGTGTTTACCCCAAAATCGAGTTTCCAAATTTTTTTAAAAAATATAACGAGTGATCCATAGCAAAGAGAACGTCAGCCCGAGTCCTTGGACCCGTCGTACATGCCTCTAGCATGATTGGTTCGCGAGATATTAAAAGCGAATGACCTTTTAGTTTTGGTCTTTTAATTAAATAAAGAGCCTATAGGAAAGTAGGGGGCATCACTACGAGTGCTAGGACACCCTGTATGTTCAAATCCGACCATTGGTTAGCGAGATATCAGCTTCGGGGCAAATACGAGGAGGGTTCAATAAGTTAGTAGACAGCTCTCTCCTCATCCCACTACTTACAAAACACACAATTTTTCTCTAGAGACTTGACATTTATTTTGGGGGTAGAGGGCATAGGGACCTTTCATTTACTTCAAACAATTTTTTTTGTAGAGTTCCTAGTTTCCAAAATATAGGAATTTCAAAATTCGAGTGTTTTCAAAAAACATAAAAAAATAAAAAAGTTTCATTATAGAAAATAAAAGTCATAAAGACCATTCGTTTGAGCCATGGCACAACGATCTATCATTTTTGGTTTTCAAACTATTGCCTATTTTCGAAAACAAAAATTTTCCAAAAAAATTCAAAAATATAACAAGTCGTCCATAGGAAAGAGGACGTCAGCCGGAGTCCAATGACACCTCATTTGTCAAAATCGGACCATGCGTTCGAGAAATATTTAACATGACTGAGGCTTAGTAGTGGGGCAAGGAGGGTTCTGGAGCGGCCTAGAAGCACCACTACTCCACTACTCTCATCCCTCATCAATTTAGTAGTGTTGCCATGGCAACCTCTGATAGCTCTTGGCATTTTCTTATAATTCCGAAATCATTTTTCTCATCCCTTGGCGTAATGGTGGGTCATATCAAAAATTCTTTCAGACAAAAGTTTTAGGTAATTATTAGGGGAATATTGTCCATTTTGTACGGTTTTGATATTGTGCCTATTAAGAGAGATATGATTAATGTTTCCCGAAAAACCCACTTTTTCCCACCCCTTTGGTCAATAGTTGGTGCTATAAAAGAACTCTTCAAACATAAATTTTTGGGCTTTATCCGACACATAGTATGAACTTTGAACGGATTCGATATGTCACATATTAAGAGAGTTATAGCAATATTTCACTTTTTCGAAAAAAAAAGCCCCCCATTTTCACCCCCTTCGACCGATTTAGCCCAGTAACGAACTCGACCGATATTTTGTAGGTATACATATTCGGTAGAAAATTCAAAGTGATTGGTGCAAAATTACGGCAGTTATCGTGTCCACAAGAAACTGATATACATATATATACATAAATTATATATAAACTTTTGAACTGACGGTGGTTTTGGGGTCTGGGGGATGTGAAACGCGAAGATATGTCGAAATTTTCCGGAAGTCGAAACATGGGACCCATTGCAATAGTTAGGTTTCTAATGAAATCTACCTAACAGATAACACACACTAATACACCGGTTATCAGACAGATTGTACACACACCCAAAGTACACGGGGCTATATGACCACGTTGTCGCAGCCCCTAAACTGAGGAACCAATCAACCAGAACAGGTTGAGATAGTATGGACATGTGAAAAGGATGAATGATGAAAGAATGCCGAAACAAGTGATGGAGAGACGGATGACTGGAAAGAGAGGATGAGGAAGACATAGAATACGGTGGATGGATTTGGTGAAGGACAGTGTGAGAGAACGGAACCTGTAGTAGAGTTCAGTGGTTGAGGAAGGATGATAACCGTTGTTTTAAGGGGCCTAACATCTAGGTTATCGACCCCATGATTGTTTGGGTGATAGCGAAAGATGAGATGAGAATACAAAACTATAACTAATACCAACTACAAACTGACATACTAAAAGAAGAAAAATAAACCAATAAAGGATAAGGCAAATAAATGAAAGAAAGAAAAAAATGCACACAACCCTCGAAAAAAAGAGGATTGAGGGTCTTGGAAGGAAGGAGAGCCATGAAAGGCAGATAGGAAAGGGGAAAGATGAGGGGTCCCGGCCCAAGGTCAGAGGAAAAAGGGAACAAAACGGACCCACTCGCAGAAGGAGGGTATCAGGAAAGATGAGATAAGGGCCAATTAAGGCGGGAAAGGAAGAGACTCCCTGGGCCTCAGATACCCTAATACCGTCAGGGTCGGAAGAGAACAAGAGTTGATCAAGAGAGGTCGACAGGAAAGAAGACGGGTAGGAGCCCGACACAAGTAAGTGGAAGCAATGCCGGACTCAGCTGGGGTCCCGTGGTCGCCAACCCACGTCCCACTAGATGTGAGCCCCTGGGGTGTTGAGGAAGAATGATGGACAGACAGAGTTAACCTTTAAGTACACGCGCTAGTGTATAAAGTACACCAGGCGTATTAAAGATGGTATATTTTTTGATTAATTCTACAGAACAGGAGAACAAGCCTTTTGGTAACTTTCAACAAGGTATATTACTTAAAATATAGTATTTATGATTGACAAACCTTTCTCGGAGTTGTTGGGAGTCGTTTCACATTCTCAATTGCCGCTGCTGCACCGGAAATAATTACTTTTAACGTAAATAAAGCATTATTGTTAATTTGAACAAGGTCGGCCATTTTACAATCACACCGGACACTACGTCATACCCACGTGACACGTTGCCAGCATGTAAAATGAAATAAAAGGCAAAACCCTTGGCCTGGATAGAGATGATTGATGCTTGACTTCCCCCATTGTGCGTGACAAAAACCAGGGGTGTTATCCGCGGACTGCGCTATCAATCCTCCAATGGTCTGGACGAAAATATTGGTCTAGTCAAAACTATTGGTACCGAATGCGTTGGGTTGGCATTATGGACTCCTTCACAAACATTTACAAAGATGGCCGTCAGAGCAGCAATTTCAGCTATATAAGTCGTGCTCCTATTAGGGCGGGATGGTGGGTCTACGGCAGCGGAAGAGTGAACGTCTATTACTATATCATCTCCAGATACCATTACTACAGATATTTTGGCCAATTTAATTACTTACAATTTTTTAAACACGTGTTCTCCTAGTCTGTAGCGCCACCATTTTTGGTTGTTACAAATGGCGGCTGGTGGATAATTGTACTGGGTGCTGCACTATACTCATAAGGAGTGGGGGGGGGGAAGGTAAAGGACTACTTTATATCAGAGAAAACTATATTCAATTGCGCGGTAAAACGGATGTACCTCATTCATCACGAATGCCGCATTTCAGAGAACATCAAATTGTTATCGGATGAAATGGATTATAAATTACTGTAAGTTACCGTAGTCTACATGAAAACCTCCACGGGGCAACTGCTTCGGTGGCGTAGTTGGTAGCATGCTGAGCTTCTATGCCCAAGATTGCGGGTTCAAACCCGGCCGAAGTCGTCGGATTTTTTAAGAACGTTAAAAATCCCTCAGTATGTCTTCCTTCGGAGGCTAAGTAAAGCCGGCGGTCCCATGTCATAGATTTATGGCATGTTAAAGAACCTTCCACTAATTACACCTGTGTGAAGCTAAATTAATATAGGTTAAACATTTGACTAACATTCTTAGGTTCCTACGTTCGTCGTCAAGAGCCGACTAAGGTGGCATCTGGTTATTAATTTCTGAACTAGTTGGTCGTTGACGGTGGCGTTTGGCGGCAAAAGTAGGAACTAACTACTTGAAAATTGATCGTCTGCAGTCCTTACTTGAATTAAAACAGACACACACACTAATACAGTCATCACAATTAACACCGGTTATCAGACAGATTCTACACACACCCAAAGTACACGGGGCTACATGACCGGGTTGTCTCAGCCCCTAAACTGAGGAACCAATCAACCAAATCTCCAGGGACTATATACGGGGCGAAAAAGAACCGCGAGTGTCACAAGTACGCGCAAATTACATTGCAAGACATCGGATGTTGCCGGAGCATCAGGGATGTCCGCCCCTCGGCTCCCTTGTTGCAATCAGCGGGCAACGACTAGCCGAGTTAACTGTTGGGATATGACTTACTCGGTCTAGCATCTCTGCCATACCCTTCACTATTGAGATCTGATCGGTTCTTGGAGCTGGCAACGACCAAACGGACGAGCACTCCAGACAGTTGGCGCACTTCGCTTTCTCAGACAGTTCACAGTAATTAACTAGAAGATTTCCTGAATTATTAAAGAACAAAATTTTGTATTCCTTTACATATAAAAGAAATCCAACAAGATCTCAAAACAGTTGGACTCAAGATAACAGATGCCGAGGAGAAAAAAAAAATTAACACCATTCTTAAAACTCACAAATTTTCTGCAGAAATTACACATAGAAAGCCTATGGAGATTTCAGATGAGTTGAGAAAATCCCGATCTGAAAGAATGAAAAATGTACTGGAAAGAGCGCAGTGATTTCGTAGGGGAAGTAAAGCCGGCGGGCCCATGTCATAGATTTATGGCCTGTAAAAGAACCTTCCATCAACTACAATTGTGAAAAGCTAAATTTGTAGGTTAGATTTGGTTAACGCTGTATTAAGTCCCAACGTTCGCCTATAGGTGCCAGTTGCGGTGGCATCCAGTAGCCAAGTTCACTGCTAGGAAACGTTAGCAAAAGTAGGAACTACTTGAAATTGATCGTCTGCAGTCCTTCCCTGAATTACAGATAGCACACACTAATACAGCCATCACAATTAACACCTGTTATCAGACAGATTCTACACACACCCAAAGTACACGGGGCTACATGACCGCGTTTTTGCAGCCCTTAAACTCAGGAGGCAACCAACCAACTACTTACTTACTTACTTACTTATTTATTCATTTATTTATTTATTTATTTAATTATTAGCGCCTGTATTAAAAAAATATGATCTGTGAATTTACAGTTCTTTATTGCAGTCGTAGAGCGTGACTTGATGTGGTTGGCTATGTTGCTGGATATTTTGAAGGGAGAACGTCAACTGCTGCCATCTATGAATATGTTGAACCACAGTAGCGTAGGCTATATTAAAAAGCAATATTGTGTTTATTTTTATCTACGACTGAGTCGATTTCCATGACCCTTCCAATTACTGCTCTTAGTCCTAGTCACGTGGTTGTAACCAGTGATCGATTGTACATTTTATAATGTGACTCTCATCCATCATCCTGACAAAATAATATTATGGAGCAGAGACTTTACTTCTGAAAACCCACATATGAGCAGTAGAGCCATTCCAAACAATCACGACCATCTCGTGGTGTAGCAACTAGTATTCTTGGCTGTCACCCCAGAGATCCGGGTTCGATTCCCAGCTCTGCCAAGTAATTATAATTCTGGTGTGAGGGTTATAACGGGGTACACTCAGTCCCGTGAGAAAAAACTGAAAAGAGGAGGGTTTGATTCCTACCTCAGCTATCCTGGAAGTAGTTTTCCGTGGTTTCCTTCTTCTACTCCAGGCAAATGCCTGGATGGTACCTAGCTTAAGGCCACGGCCGCTTCTGACCAAAATCCTACCTCAATTACAAATAGCCTACACACACCACTACAAACATCACAGTGACACAGGTTATCAGACAAAGTCTACATACTCACAAGTACACAGGACTACGTGATCTCGATGTCGCAAAGCCCCTAAAATAACCAACAACAAATCGAACCTCCGATGTCCAGACTTGTTGCAGCTCCCCGTCACAGTCGTGATATGTGCTTTAACGAGCACGCCTATACCGCAGGGTGCATTCGTAAGCACATCTGACCCCCAAACTGATCCAATGTATTAATCCCGTTTCCAACGGGGTCGTGGATGAGATGCGATGAAATTATATGTGGCGGATGGTTTCTACGGCCGGATGCCCTTCCTGACGCCAACCTCATTAGAGGAGTTAATGAGAGATGAAATGAATGAAGATGAATGAAACTGGACAAGTTCAATTTCAAATAGTTCCAACTTTGGATACCAGACGCCACTGACACCCAGCGGCGAACGTTGCAACTTGATAGAGCGTTTCTAACCAAAGAACCTGCAAATTTAGCTACACACTGCCAATTATAGTGGTAGGTTCTTCTTCATCCCATAAATCTATGACAAGGGCCCGCCGGCTTTATCTGCCCTTCGAAGGTAGGCATACTGAAGGATTTTAACGCTCTTAAAAATCCGACGACTTCGGCCGGGTTTGAAACCGCAATCTTGGGCATAGCAGTTCAGCATGCTACTGACTACGCCACCGAAGCCGCTTTCCCAGACTGATCAAATAATAATAATAATAATAATAATAATAATCCGACATTACAATACGGTAATTAAGCCCGAAAGTCTCTATGCTTCAGAATGTATGTTTTCCATTAAAAAGGCGAAATAGAAGAGCTCGAGAAAAAGGAAAGAAGGATACTTAGAAAAATATTGGGACCATTAAAAGCAGAAAGTGGAGAGTTCAGATACAGAAAAAATGACGACCTCTACAAAAATAAGGAAATTGAAAAAATCCACGATACGATCAGGAAAATGAGGGTTAATTTATTTGGACACGTAAGAAGGATGAATAACAGCAGACTCACAAAGCAAATTTTCAGTCATGTATACAAAACCAAGAATGGTAATCAATGGGTACAAAGTATAAAAGGGGATATGGAAGAGATGGAAGTAACAATAGATATTATTCAGGACAGACCACTTTTCAGAAATATTATCAAAAATTTCAAGGATTTCCAGGAGAAGGAAAAGAAGAAGTGGGTTAACATCTGGACGGAAGAGGGAAGAAGGAGACAAAGTGAAGTAATGAAGAACTACTGGAAGGCAAGAAAGGACAAAGGAAATAAGAGACAGTGAATGCAATGGGCGTGGTCCAAAGATGGTCAGGATCGAGGAAAGAATAATAATAATAATAATAATAATTTAAAAAAGCGTACGATCCACATCTCTGGCAAAGAAAGGGAAGCAAGATTCAAAGGATGAGGCAATACTGGGCCAAAAGGAAAGCTCAAAACAATAAAAAGTGATTGATTTCATGTACCCCAAAGTTGGGTGAAACAAATAAATAATAATAATAATAATATCATATGGCCTAGGGTGCTGGGTGCAAGCCTTGTTATTTGACACCCAGGGGGCAGCTTGCATGTCGAATTTTGTTGTTCCTTGAAGCACTGTGAAAGTCAAGGAGGTTAGATATCTACGCTCCTTGACACTATAGCGCTTTCTAGTAGAGAAATGAGGAACTTTGTGTTGGCGGAAAATCCCGAGATTAATTTTGCCAGTATGAACACGGCCTACTGAATTCAAATGGGTTCTTTGACAATCCAACATCGTATGACATGCGTTTCGTAATTTTTGCCGCCTTTCGAAAATCACTTACCATGGCCAGGAGTGAACCTGCAAGCTTGGGGTTAGTAATCCGGCACGATAATCACTCACCCACCGTGGCAAGCTATCCTAGATAATTAAGTATGGTAAGAACCTACCAGTGACATGGTCAGGGTGTGAACGGGTAATGAAGTGACGCCAGGGTCCTTCACTTAACCTCTTGAGCTAGTAATGCAGCTCTCATTACGCCACTGTAGTGACGTAGTAGCAAGTGGCCGGACTAATTAGAAGTATGGTACTGAAGTTCAAAGGCCAGGAGTGATGTACATTTTCAGCTACATACAGTATTCGAAGCTTATGACAAGGTTTCCTCCATTAATAATAATTAATTTATTATTTATGTTCGACCATGGCGAAATGTAAATATTATATGTCAGAAAACTGTATCATAATAAGGCTCATTATAGTACAAGTTTTCATTATAATACAGTTTCTCCCACCAATCAGAGCTCAAGAAACAGTCGTGTGACCAATTAAGTAAGGATAGCATCGCACATGCGCTGACTTCCACGGCCTCCTATTTTAAATTTCACTGCGTGGTCTAGTGTCATAGTGGCGTAATCGAGGAGGCCATGATCGAATACAAGGTATTCTCTGCGTACCATGCGCTCTGTTCAGTACATAAAACTGGCAAAATATAGGTCTATTTATGTTCGAACATAAAATAGTTATAATTATCGTCAAACATAAACAGTCGTATGCAACTCGCCTATAATGGTAATTAAGACACTCGTATGGAAATTATATTTACGTCAGAGGAACTATACAAGATTTTTTTTATTTTTATTTTTTTGCGTAGCACTTTAAAATACCCTTAAAATTGAAACTTGTATGGTGCACCATAAAGAGAGATTGAAACATTTTACGCCTAATATGAGTGATGTCAAGAGTCTTATGAAATAGACCTATAAACACTTCAGAGAAACGATACATATCGGCTGATGGAGGGGTCAAAACTATTAATCAGGCCTCGAAACATGTCCCATTAATGACCACACAGTGATCTTAATTAATAAAAGTATTGATCAGGCAAAACTTTTAACCTGTTTATAGTCTACTAATTAGTTTATCAATACGGAACAAGAATGAACCTTTTAAGTTCTAAAATAGGATTTCATCCTCTCAGATGTTAACTTCTTGTCTGCAGCCTTTATTTTTTAATTAATTTTCGTTGGCAGTCTAATAATGTTAGTCTTGTAAAATTTTGATTCTGACCAGTTTTATTCTTCAGGTGGTCGAGAGTTATTTGGAGTTCTTTAATATCATATTTAATTTCTGTGATCCATTTAATCCTGGTATTGATATTCCATAGTTTTTCTACTAATTCTAGTTTCCGGTGTTCGAAGAAGATGTTCAAAAATGAGATCCGTTTCTTTCTAATTGTACTCAATACTGGTTCAATATCCTTATAAACTTTATTATTTGATGCTATTCTCCAATGACCATTAACTTTATATTGCTTATTTATGCATGTCCTAATTATTAGCCTACTTACGATTTTTGCAAAAAATGAAAGTAGACTTATGAGATCAACACAGGGCGAAAAATTGTGTGTCTGTGAGTGTGTATGTGTGTGTACTCGGCATGTCTGTCCCCACTTATCAATTCAAACATGGTGAAACCGAATTGAACGAAATTTGGTACAGACGTAGCACTAGCAAAGGACACCTCAGTGTCATGTTTTATATCGCCGCCATCTTGACGGAAAAGTAATGGCTGCCACCCAAAATGTTCAAAGCTTAAATCAAATTACGACTAACCTGATCATCTGATCTCTACCAAATTTTGCAACAATATAACTACGTGTGGGAAGCGTCTTTTGACCATACTAAATAGTTTGCAGATGGCGGTCGTGTATGTATGCAGACCGATCCCCCCTATCAATTCAAACACAACGAAACCCAAATCGAACCTCCTTTGGTACAGAGGTAGTACTAGCAAAGGGACAACTCAGTATCATGTTGTATATCGCCGCCATCATAACAAAAAAGAAATGGCGCCCACCCAAATGTGCTGTGCTTAAATCAAATTACGACTAACCTAATCATCCGATCTCTACCAAATTTTGCAACAATATGCCTTAATGTGGGATGCGTCTATTGCCCAAAGTACAAGGTCAACAGCCAAATAGTTTTAAGATGGTGGATGTGAGGTGCCTAGAATCAAAACCCTCCAAATCCATTCCTTCACTTTTTTGGCAAAGTGGCAAAAACTGTCACAAACGAACCAATACCCAAAAAGAAATACTTTTTTCACTAAAAAATAATTAATTATTTTTAAAAACAGTGACGAAGTACGAAGTACGAAGCTGATCCCCGAAATAGTTAAAAATGTATGTAGAAAAATATAAAGCAATAATTCGGATTTGTCGGGGTTTGTTACTATGATTTGGATTTGGCAGGTTCTGATACCAAAGAGCCCTAATACATTTGAAGTTGCGAAGAGATTGTAGAAACTGCTTAAGCTTTATTAAGAAATTAATATTTTGAATGAAAGTTAACTAAATATAAGTTATAAAATTTTAAAAATCGTATAATTTTTGTGTTTTGTTGATGTTATTGTTGTTTTAAGGGGCGGTTTTTGTGTTTCATTAAAATAAACAGAAAAAGAATAAAACTAATATTACCCATTCAAGATTTGATTGCCGCTGAGCGTGGCTGTGCCAGCGTTTATGTTTATTGTAGCATCAGCTCTGCGGGGCGAAGCGGAGGACACAGCGATGATAGAGTGCAATCTGCACATAGGCCACGCTGCATTGCGTCAGATAAGCGTCACAGGAGCTCATGTCACCATGGACAGTTAAATGATGACTGGGGGTACTGAAGCTGAGTCATATCCTACACGCGCAACTATACCTGTCAACGAAGCAGGCTGACGTGTAACACAAGTACATAAACAGTAGCTCCCAGCTCCACCGCCGGCAATCGATTCGTGAAAGGGTAATAATGCTGTACAGTAAATAACCCCTGGCACTACAGCCCGTTAAGGGCCTAATTCCCAGCCATTTAGCCTGCAGATATTGGGGTGACGCATGACCAGCGCATCGGGTCCCCTCGGCCGTTAATCTTGGTGTTCGTGATCGGGGCGCTGCCTCACTGTCAGTTACTAAATTCTCCTCCCGAGGCTGAGTTCACCCCGTTCCAGCCCTCATGTCAGTTTCCAAAATTCCTGACGGAGCCGGGAATCGAACCCAGGGCCTCCGGGTGAGAGGCAGGCGCTCTACCCCAACACCACGGGGCCGGCAATACTGTAGCCTACATTTTTTTTCCCCTCCAGGTTGGTGGAACCCACGGACTCAGCGAGGGAACTCACCACTACCGCCTCTACGGGCAGTGTCCTAGAGCTGGGAACATCGAATCGGAAAGGATACAACTGGTGAGGTGGGATTGGCACCTCGCCCAGGTGGCCTCACCTGCAAAGCGAACAGGGGCCTCATGAGGGAAGGTAAGGGATGGTTAGGATGGATAGGCAAGGACGAGGGAAGGAGGCAGCCGTGGCCTTGAAGGAGGTACCATCCCGGAATTTGCCCGAAGACGAAGTGGGAAACCACGGAAAACCACTTCGAGGATGACTGAGGGGGAATCGAACCCCCTCTACTCATTTGGGCCACCCGAGGCTGAGTAGACCCCGTTCCAGTCCCCATACCACTTTTCAAATTTTGTGGCAGAGCCGGGAATCGAACCCAGGACCTCCGGGGCGGCAGCTAACCATGCTGACCGCTACGCTACGGAGGTGACTTAGCCTACAGTACTGAACAATAATAATAAGGAAAAACGTCAAATTAAATTCAAATTCAATTACTATGGTCCAGGCCCTTAGAGACAAACTGTCATTCAACTATTAAATCACATTCTTTACTGGAAGTTATAGCCACACAATTTCTGTTTCTACCTCATCCTCAATAGTAGTTTCTCAATCATCGTCATTCTCTTCGTGTTCTCCACGACTTTCCAGATTGCAATAAAACTGCAGCTCTTCATTTTCCCTCCATCTTTCTCCAAAATGCTTCGAAAGCAGTCTCGAACTATCTTTCACTTCTTGTGCCTGAAGGACAATCCCTCTGTTTATGTCTTCTGGCTTTACGTAAGTCTTATCAAAATCAGGTTTCGTGACACGTTTATGTTCGCAAATGTCAGTTCTGTGGAAAACATCACCCAGACCAAAATGTTATTTTTCTTCTTGTCCTTTGTCAAAATTATCCAAAACAAATTATTATTATCAGAAAGTATAACAACATAAACCATTCTAATCACGTCAGGCAGAGGTACATTCACTGACTAATGCACGTAAGTAAAGAGTAAACACTTCGCAAAGCATCATGGAAGGTAAGATGGCGAAACTGGGTGCTCCTATTGGCTGATGTGGATGTGGCGGGTTTTGTGACCTAAAATGGCGAAACTGTCGTTGGACTTGGCGGATATTGCAACTAAGCCTCAACTTTGACTTCGTTTTACAGTAGGATGTAGCGGGTTTTGTAACAAAATAATAGTTTTAATGAAATCAGCGCAGCAAAAGCTATATGAAACAATGCTTATCTCAATTTTCATATAATATGGATTTGGCGGGTTTTGATTCTAGGCGCCTCATGTATGAATAATGCAAGTATTATAGCCTAACCGTGACTTACCAGTTGTTTACCAAGCGTTATCGTAGCGCATCCGTAGCGTAATGGTAGCGACCTGGGATCATAGTCTGGGGGTTCATGGTTCAAATCCCTGCAGGTTCAATTTTTTTACTTCGTTTTTTTTGGTATTTATTGATTTATAATTACTTGAACGTTATAATATTAAGCATATATAGAGTAGTGTGTATTTGCAATAGAAAATATTATATATATATATATATATATATATATATATATATATATATATCAAATTCGTTGACCTTGATTCGCGGTAGAATCTATTGTTGTTGTTGTTGGTTTTCTTGTTGATTCTTTAGGGGTTTATTGGCATCATGGTCTTGTTGTCCCGTTTACTTTGGTGTGTGTAGAAGGCTTGTGAAAACCTGTGTCACTGTGATGTCTGTAGGCTTACTATTGTGTGTACTTTTGTACGAGGAAGGATTTGGGTAAGAAGCTGTTGTTGTTTCATTTGAGATGCATGGACATCATGGTTATTTAGCCCCATGTAGGCTACTTGGGTGAGTGTTGAATTTTATCTGATAACCTGTGTTATTGTAATGGCTGTATTAGCGTGTGTATATATAATTCGGGTGGGTATTCAATCAATAAACGTTTAATATCCGTATAGCACGTTGTATTTCAACACGCTACTACAACCAGCATTCAATTATACTCCTTGAAAAGGACAAAGAGTTAGAACTAGCCTATACCCAAGTATTTAGGAGAAAGTAGGCTATATGTTCTTTACTGAACATCTTGTTTTTCGTTCTGTTTTAAATATTATATCTATTTCAGCTGTATTAGTAGTTGTTTTTTTTAGTTTTACTAGCGTAAGTCACCTCTGGCTGTTTAACTGTTTTATAATGTCTTAATTTTGCTGCAATCGATAGTTTTTATTTTGTTTTGTTGTATGTATTTTTGGTTATAATTGGCATAATTGCGCAATATTAAGCAAACATCGATTTGATGCTCCATTTTCTGAAGGTTGTTGCCTAATAATGCAAGGTCATCTGCAAATCCCAAACAATTTAAACTAATTTTTTTGGTTAGAACTTCCAATTTTTATATTTTTTGGATTCTCTAAATACCATCTTAAGCCAGTTTTAATCATGAATGAGTCAGAATATCACCTCTAAACTTAACGTTTGATTTAGCATCAGTTAAAGTAAGCTCTATAAGTGTAATTAGTTTTGGATGGAGTCCAAATTTTCTTAAAATTTTTAAAAGTGAAGGTCTATGTATAGAATCATATGCCTTCTTAAAATCTATAAATGTTATTGCTAGAGGCTTATTTCGTTTCTTGTAATAAGCCATAACAAATATAAGAGCAATGATCTGCTCAGCAAAACGTCTCCATGGTCTAAAACCTCCTTGGTACTCTTCTAGTTCTTCTCCTAATTGTTCTTTAATTCTACTATCTAAGATGCAGGAAAGAATCTCGTATGTGTATTTTAGGAGAGATAAGCCTCTATAATTATCTGGATTAGTCTTGTAACCCTTTTTGTGAAGGGGCCGTATTATAGCTGTCGTCCAGTGGTCAGGAAATTTTTCTGTGATCCAAATTTTAGTTAAAGCCATGTGTAAGGAAATCCGAACTGTATTCATTAATAATTATAATAATAATAATAATAAACCAGTCAAAAGACTGAAGATTTAAACGACAATAACAACAATCGCTTGTACAACAAGCTCGGCTTTACCCACGGACTCGGCGGGGGATCATTTGTAAAGCACTGCGCGGATGCGGATGCGGATATCCGCAACATTTTTCGCCATGCGGATATATTATAGTTTGCATGGCTCTGCGGATAGCGGATAAGCTGCGGATAATGTTTCGAGTAAATTAGCGGTAAATTTTAGAATACAATTCGAACTTGTTGAATTTCATTACTAGGACCCGGATGTTTATTAGATGACATATCATATTTTTTCCGTTATGTTTTTATTTTTTTCGACAAATGTAAGATGATTGTGTAAGCAAATCTCATTCAAATTACGTCATTAAGCATAATTAACACTCCGAACTGAAAACGGTTGCAATTCAGGCTGTATTACATTCATTTTAAACATAGCACTTGACATACAAAGCCTAAAGGAACGACTTTCTCCTCAAATGTGTAAATGTGTTGCTTTAATGCGTTATGCTTTATCTAATTAAAAATATTATAGTAATGGCAGTAGATTCGGAAAACAAACGTGCGGATGCGGGACGGATGCGGCGCGGGTGACCGCTAACTTGGGTCTAATTACAAAAGGAACAGGGAAGGGATTGATGATCGCTTGAAGATCGAAACTTGTCATCTAAGTGCATTTATTTAACTCGTGTATTTATTTTTATTTTTTTTCAAGTTTACGTAAACACCCATTACAGTGGGTACAATCGTGTTGACTGACTGAAAAACATTAAATTTCGATGAATAATTAGAATACCATTCAGGAGCTGCGTGGCGCAGTCGGTAGAGGCGCTGAACTTCTAACGGAAAGTTAGTGGGTTCAATCCCCACCCAGGTAGTGGATTTTAGAAACTAAACTACCACTTTCGGAAACACAAATAGCCCTGGGGTTCACTCAGCCTAGGGGCAGATGACCTCGTAGTTCCGCCCCTTAAAACAACAATAACTAACTAAAAACTCACTCAGCCTACACCAGAAATGAGTACCAGGGTAATTCCTGGGAGCAAGGACTGGCTTGTGTGGAGCTGACAACTCGATTCCATCTAGTGCCGATGTCACAAAAAGTGGAAGCCTCTACTTTCGACTACTCCCAGGGCCTCCATGGCCTGTACGAAGTTGACGAAAAAAGAAAAGAATTAGAATACTATTTGGTGTAGGCTAGATGTTAATTTCTAAGCCTAGAGTTAGCTGTCACAATTTCAGAAAATTCTATTCAGAAATTAGGAAGTTTAAAAGAAAACGCAGTGCCAATGCTTCTTAATCTAGCCTTAACAAGCGCAACCACGGTTGTCAATGAAGTGGACCAAGGAGATAGGACACTTAAAATGTGTCTTCCGTCCAATACAAAAAAGAAAACATCAAATGGCAAAGCCCACGCTAACATAAAGCAGTGCCTGGCGCGGCTAATCAAAGAGAGCCGTATGATTAATGGGCCCCGTGAGGTCGCCAAAGGCAGCACAAAAACCGCCTGTTTATATTTCCCAGCCTGTTTCATCGTTAACGCAACTCGTTGGAAAACAACAACAACAACAATAGTCGTAAACCTATCAATTCTCTCGTTCCAACACTTGAATTTTGGTTGGTTGGTTGGTCCCTCAAGTTAGGGGCTGCGAAAACGCTGCCATGTAGCCCCGTGTACTTTGGGCGTGTGTATAATCTGTCTGATAACCGGTGTTAATTGTAATGGCTGTATTAGTGTGTGTTATATAATAATAATATCGTATGGCCTCGGGTGCCGGGTGCAAGCTTTGTTATTTGACACCCAGAGGGTAGCTTGCTTGTCGAATTTCGATGTTCCTTATCTATGAAAGTCAAGGAGGTTAGATGTTAGATATCTAAGCTCCTAGAACACTATAGCGCTTTCTAGTAGAGAAATGAGGAACTTTGTGTTGGCGGAAACTCCCGAGATTAATTTTGCCATTATGAACTCGGCCTACTGAATTCAAATGGGTTCTTTGACATGCCAATATCGTATGGCATGCGTATCGTATTTTTGCCGCCTTTCAAAAATCACTTACCACGGCCAGGAGCGAACCTGCAATCTTGGGGTTAGTAGACCGACACGCTATCCACTCACCCACCGTGGAAAGTGTGTGTTATCTGTTTGTAATTCAAGTAAGGACTGCAAACTAGTTCTGAACTTTGTTACTAGATGCCACTGCAGTCAGCTCCTGGTGACGAACGTTGGAACCTAAGAGCATTAGTCAAAAAATAATAATATAATTTGGCTTCACACAGGTGTAATTAGTGGAAGGTTCTTTTATCATGCCATATATCTATGCCATGGGACCGCCGGCTTTACTCCCCTCCGAAGGATGGCATACTGAGGGATTTTTAACGCTCTTAAAAAATTCGATGACTTCGGCTGGGTTTGAACCCGCGATATTGGGCATAGAAGCTCAGCATGCTACCAACTATGTCACCGAAGACACTGTTCTTAAGGACAATGGTTCAGAAAACTAAGAGAGACAGGATTAGAAATGAAGAGATTCAACATCAAGTAGACATCAACCAATCACTCTGTAAATCCGTAACCAACGCCAGGCTACTATGGTTTAGATACCTGAAGAGGATGGACAATCAGAGATTAGCCCGCAGGTGGTTGGATAAGGAGATCAAAGGCAAGGGACCAAGGAAGAAGTGGATCACTAAGGGTCAACAAGATCTGGAAGGCCAAGAATTGGACTGGCAATGAATCCTCGATGAAGAAATCTACCTGAGGCAGAGCGATGGTTAGTATATTATGCAACGAGCCTATAATGGCAATAATATTAAGGCATGAGAATGTATATAAAACGAGTGAAGCGAGTTTTATAATTTCCAAACGAGTGTCTTAATTACCATTATAGGCGAGTTGCATACGACTGCTTATGTTCGACGATAATTATAACTATTTTATGTTGGAAAATAAATGTTCATAAATATCTGTCGAGATTTCGCCAGTTTTATGTACTGAACAGAGCGCATGGGACGCAGAGAATACCTTGTATTTGACCATGACCTCCTCAAATACTCCACTATGACACTAGCCACGCAGTGAAATTTAAAATAGGAGGCCGTGGAAGTCAGCGCAGATGTGATGCTATCCTTACCTAATTGATCATACAGCTGTTCCTTGAGCTCTCACTGGTGGGAGAAACTGTTTCATAATGAAAAATAGTGTTATAATGACCCTCATTATGATACAGTTTTCTGACATATAATATTTACATTTCGACATCGCTGAACATAATTGTACATTACCGGGTGAGTTAGCCGTGGTCGTTACGGCATGACTGATGGCAGTCACTCACATCCGGGAGGCGAGGAGGTTCGAATCCCCCCGCCGGCAACCTTGAAGATGGTCTTCTGTGGTTTCCCATCTTCCTTCCAGGCAAATGCCGGGGTTGGTCCCTAACTATAGGCCACAGCCGCTACCTTCCAACTCCTCGTCCTTACCTTCCAACTTTCCTTCCTAACGGTACTTGTAGCTCATCCATTGGGTGTCCGTCTCGAAGCAGCTACAAAACTGGCGAGCCGAACATGTCCTCGGACACTCCCGGCACAAAAAGCCATACGTTAAAAAGTATATTATGCAACAAGCCTATCATGGCAATAATATAGACACGAGTATGTTTATAAAACGAGCGTAGCGAGTTTTATAATTTCCATGCGAGTGTCTTAATTATCATTATAGGCGAGTTGCATACGACTGTTTATGTTCGATAATTATAATTATTTGCTGTTGGAACATAAATGTTCATAAATATCTGTCGAGATTTCGCCATTTTTATGTACTGAACAGAGCGCATGGGACGCAAAGAATACCTTGGCCTCCTCGAATACCCCACTATGACACGAGCCACAGGAGGCCGTGGAAGTCAGCGCAGGTGCGGTGCTATCCTTACCTAATTGGTCACACAACTGTTTATTGAGCTCTGATTGGTGGGAGAAACTGTATCATAATGAAAACTTGTACTATAATGAGCCTCATTATAGTACAGTTTTCTGACATATAATATTTACATTTCGACATCGTCGAACATAAAAGCTCATATACCGCACCCGGCTAGCTGGAGACGGTAACGGATGATGATGATGATGATGACAGACTATATAGAAAAACAATTTAAAATTATAGGAAACACATGGAAACTTCGTCAGTGAAAACGCCCAAATTTGAGCAAATGTCTGATACAAGCTTACTTACTTCCCGAGGCTGATTTGGAAGCCAAAATGGTGGATCTTTTAGACTCGTGTTCGGCGGCTTCGGTGGCGTAGTTGTTAGCATGCTGAGCTTCTATGCCCAAGATTGCGGGTTCAAACCCGGCCAAAATCGTCGGATTTTTAAGAGCGTTAAAAATCCCTCAGTATGCCTTCCTTTGGAGGGGAAGTAAAGCCGGCGGTCCCATGTCAAAGATTTATGGCATGTTCAAGAACCTTCCACTAATTGCACCTGTTTGAAGCTAAATTGTAGGTTAAACATTATTGACCAATGCTCTTAGGTTCTGACGTTCGTCGCCATGAGCTGACTGCGGTGGCATCTGGCAACCAAGTTCTGAACTGGTAGTTGTTGACGGTGGCGTTTGGCGGCAAAAGTAGGAACTACTTGAAAAAATTGAATGTTTGCAGTCCTTACTTGAATTGAAAACAGATAACACACACTAATACAGTCATCAAAATTAACACCGGTTATCAGACAGATTCTACACGCACCCAAAGTACACGAGGCTACATAACCGCGTTGTCGCAGCCCCTGAACTGAGGAACCAACCAACCAGACTCGTGTAAATCCAACATCATTCCTATAATTCATTTGGTTTGAAACTGCAGAACTTGGATGAAGCACACTCAGCAGCTATTTGTGACGTTGATTAGGTGGTGAAAGATGACTGTTTGTGACATTCTTCAAGGCCGTTATAAGGCTATAATGGTACAGCACTCAACAATTAAATATATAACTTTCTTTTAGAGAAAATATAGTGGAACATATCGAAAAATCAGAGCCTTGAGTTATAAACCTGATTTTATATTGCAGTTTGAACTTTAACATTTCTCTGATGAAATTTTGCTGTTTTTGAGTTACGGCCTTATTACTCTAGGTGTGCCAAGTACCGGCATTTTTAGCCTAGTTTCATTAATGAAACAATAGGCTTATGTGATCACCTTCTGTCCGTGTGTGTGTGTGTGTGTGTGTGTGTGTGTGTGTGTGTGTGTGTGTGTGTGTGTCCCTAATAACTTCTAAACGGCTGGAGCTATTTCAATAAAACTCGTTAAGGTCATAGTACTATTTCGACCGACCCTGACCGTGCCCTTCAAATTGTATTGTCTCACCAATCCAACATGGCGGCTGTGCGAAATATTTCACCGGCATTCTATATCTCCGAAACTATTACTCATATCACCCTGAACTTTTGTACGGTGATAAAGGGCACTACTGGACGTTCACCTATGTGTCTTTAAGAGACCTGTTAACTACAAAACGAACTTGGTGGCCAAGTGAAGTTGAAACATTTAAATAGACGCAGTGAAACTTGATACAGCAAATGACTGTACAAATTGCAATGCACTGACATATCATTTACTTCAATTGTTTAAATAACCTCAAGATGGCGGCTGTGCGAAATTTTAAAATTAAGTTCTTATTTCTTGTGTTCTAATCATGCGATCGAAATCAACGTTTGAATAATGAACATTCACAAGAATCCTCATCTAATAGTACATAACTCTATGGCCTACATATATTAAAATCTAACATGGAGACCATCCGAAATATTTAGACGGTTCTCAATAAATTTTAATCTATGACAGAAATCAAACTGAAAATTTGTATGTTGATAGAGGCAATTAATATAAGTAGGATATATGAAACTAGGCTATTTAGTTCTTCACGGAACTATTGACATCGCGGCAGGAGATGGCAGTTGAATACGCTGTGACGGGGTGCGAGGGGTCTTGCAGTACGCATGCGCGGCCCACCTATTCCAAACTTAAATATATCGGCTTCCCGCATTCCAGACGACAGGCCGCCAGTGAAAGAAGGAATGTGCTGAGTGAAGCAAGTAGTAACCAACTGAATGTTTTTGGAATGCGTCATACGCAGTGAGCGGGAAGACATCTGCAGTTCAAACCCAACTGCCAACTCCTGGCGCGATATCAGTACTTGTTGGTGCAGATGACCTCGTAGTTCCGCCTCTTAAAACAACAATAACTAACTACTTGTTGGTGATATCGAATAATCACCGAGTAAGGTTGTAGAAACTTTATTAGTCCGCTGGGTATCGTTATGTATCTGTAGAAAGATATGTCAGATATCCCATCATCCTCATCATCTTCATTTCCCCTTTTTCAGCTGACACTGGGTGGGGGCAAATATGGTTCCTCTCCACTTTGTTCTGTCGTTCCGCCATTCCTCTTCCGACACGGTATTCCAATCCAGGTTCCGTTTTCTAATGATATACTTCACCGAGTCCATCCAACGCATTCTTGGTCTCTTGTCCTCTCTTCCCTGTCATCCATCGTTCCAGTGCTCGTCTTGGTAGCCTTACTTCATTCATCCGTTTGACATGTCCAAACCATCTCAATCTGTTTTGCTCCAGTTTGTCATTTAGTTTCTGTACTCCCAGTTCTTTCCGTATATCTTCAATTCTCACTCTGTCTCTCCTCGTTTTCTGGACCATACTTCTCAGGAATCTCATCTCAGCTGCCTGTGCTCTGCTCTCATCCCTCTTAGTCATTGTCCAAGTTTCTGCTGCTTATGTCATTATAGGAACATAATATGCTTTGTACATAACTTCTTTAGCCTTAATTGGTATATCCTTGTTCCACACTAGTCCCCGTACCTGTTGGTAGAAAGCACTCCCGAGTTGTATTCTTCTGCTAATTTCCAAATCCAGTCTTCCATCTTCAGTCAGTTCACTTCCCAAGTATTTAAAGTGTTTCACCACTTCCGATTCCTTAACTCCGACTTTGATTACTCCTTTTCCTTCTTTCTTACCTCTACTCATCACCACTATTTTACTCTTCTCCACATTTATCTTCAATCCCATTGCTCAATCTTTTCCCATATTCTATTTAAACACTAATTATATCAACATTTGCGGCATCACACAGAGTAGGAAACCAAGAGATGTCAACATTATTAACTTGGACAGCGAGATTGTGGGATCTCTCGGTTATAAAATTAAATAATTACTTTTCGGTCCAACGTTACATAGAGTAGGGTACCCTAGGTTGGTGGCATTCAACAAATTTTGTTTTCGTTGATCCGGGTATTGTACAGTGGAGCTTCAGTTTAGGGGCTGCGATAACGCGGTCATGTAGCTCCGTGTACTTTGGGTGTGTAAGGTAACCAGGCAAACAAGTGCTCACATAGAGATATTTTGTTTCAAAGTTAAAGGCCGACCGCAGCCTGCAAATTATGGGTAATATTATTTCAATAATCGTGGTATTGATAATTGGAGCTCATGACGTACCACAGTCTTAGAGCCTTTCCCCAAACATATTGATGTGTTTATGAGAAGACTGAAATTTTGTGTAAATACTACGATATAATTACTATAGTTCCTAAATTGCTACTTGTGTACATTAAGTGTGTTTTATATTATTGATGGTAATTTTCTGTAATTGTACAATTTGCCACTGGGGAATTACCCACAATTGTAGATAATGTAAATGTATGAAAAAATTAATAAACCGCGTTTTGTAAAACGTTTCCTAGCGATTTCTTTTATAAAGCGACAAATCTTATTTTAACAAATTATTTGCTAATTAAAAGATTCCGTAGCCTAAATTATTTTTTATACCAGATTTCGTTTAAAGTTCAGTGACATCGGCCAAGAGCGAAAGCTTTCAAAGATAATCGCCACTGGAGTGGAAAAATCAGGTTTTTTTTCCTAAGAGGGTGGGCTCAGATACTGCCCGTATCCAATTGTTGCCTCTGCCATCTTCGACTTGGTCTTCCAACTGATATCTTGCCTGAGAGTCTTTCTTCCATATATGCACTTGTTAATCTTGTGCTAATCATCCACTTAACATGTCCAAACCATTTAAGTCTAGCTAACCTAAGTCATTTAAACCTATGTTTGAACAGACCTCTTCATTCCTTATGTGGTCCAGTCGTGTTTTTTGGAAGGCAGTTATAAGAAACTTCAATTTACAGGCTTGTACTTGCTAATGTTAACGTGCTTGTTTCCCGAGAATATGTAAGGATAGGAATGAGATATGACTGGTACAGTGTGGTTTTGGTTCTTTTAGGGACTTTCTCATCCCTTAGTAAGTGCCGTAAAATACTGTAAAAGTTTGACCCTTTGCTTACTCTGTTCATTATCTCTGATTCCACCCTGCAATTATTAGACATCTTGTATAGTTGAGGGATTAAGAAATAGTTGTTTTTCTTTTATAAATGTGTGAGGGAAGATCTATTCTATACGCTGGCATATGTTTGCACCTTCCGGGTCTCTAAATGCCTCTACCTGGGCATTTCATTATTGTGCTCAACTGACAGACAGGTATGTGTCAGAAACTCATGTCTTTGGTTTTTTGTAATTTACCGTAACTTGACATTCAGATACACTATTTTCAGAAACTGCCGAACATATTGTCATGAAATTTTTATGAGAAATGCATGGGGTCATTATAAACACAATAGGTGAAATATAACTGTAAATAAACTGATATCAAGCCGTACAAAATATTTTAGCGGCTTCGGTGGCGTAGTTGGTAGCATGCTGAGCTTCTATGCCCAAGATTGCGGGTTCAAAGTCGTCGGATTTTTAAGAGCGTTAAAAATCCCTCAGTATGCCTTCCTTCGGAGGGGAGGTAAAGCCGGAGGGCCGATGTCATAGATTTATGGCATAGAAAAGAACCTTCCACTGACTACACTTGTGGAAGTTAAAATGTGTAGGCTAGTTTGATAACGCTATATTAGTTCCAATTTTCTCTGCCAAGTGCTGACTGCGATGGCATCTAGTAGCCAAGTTCGCTGCTAGGTGTCGTGGACGGTAGCATTTGGTAGCAAAAGTAGGAACTACTTGAAAAATACATCGTCTGCAGCCCTTCTTCCTGAATCACAGATAACACACACTAATACAGCCATCACAATTAACACCGGTTATCAGACAAATTCTACGCACACCCAAAGTAGACGGGGCTACATGACCGCGTTATCGCTGCCCCTAAACTAAGGAGGAACCAACCAACCAAAATATTAGACTATATATAACAAAACAATTACCAAATTTTGGTACATCAAATATACTTTTTTAATTGGCCAAATAATAATATAATTAATACAAATATTTCACCTAATGTGTAAATCTAAGCCTATAAAACATATGTGGTTAGTTTAGTTGCTCTCTTTCTGCTATTTTCTGAGAAAAGTGCACGTAAAGAGATTAAAACATTATCAAAAAATATTTTTCAGGTTAAATTTAAAATTCATTATATACTGTATAAACTGGGCATTTGAATCATACCAATATTATTTCCCAGGGTTGAGAAGCTATCAGTAAATGCATGTGTGAAAGTTTCAAAGCTTTGAAATTAATGGTATAGGAGTAAGACGGCCTCAAAGTTTATTGTAATGTATTGTGCTCAGTTCCAAGGTGTATTCTATCATGTCTGGCTGCGTGGCTCAGGGGCAACTTTCTCGCTTACTGAGCCCAAGGTTGCAGGTTCGAAACCTGGCGCAGTCAGTTGGCATTTGAGGGTGTGCAAATGCGAGGGAGCCGTGTCAGTACATTTACTGGCACGTTAAAGATCCCCTTCGGGGCAAAATTCCGGCACCCCGGCGTCTCTAAAAGCCAGTGTAGTTAAAAGGGACGTAAAACCAATAACATTGAATTGTATTCTACCAGATGTCCTTAAGCTCCTCAGGTATCTGAATTGTTCAACAACTTCAATCTGATGGACTTGTTGCAGCCTGAATTATTTCTGCTGGTTTTTAATGCTACCGTTTTTGTTGGGTTCGATTTCATTCCGCTCTCTTCAAACGTATTGTTCCACATAGTTTTGATTTGTACTCCTTCCTCGGATTCATACCATATTGCCACTTCGTCCGCAAACACCATAGCCTGGAGATCTTCCAATTGCCTGTTCCCTTTAGTACCTTTGAAATAGTATCCATAACGGCTATGAATAGAAGATAGGATAGGGTACTTCCTTGTTGCACGGTACTCCTTTGATTGTGCTAAACCACTACCAAAATACCTGATCCAAATATTCTGAAGAATGTGGCTACAATCCTTGGACAAAGGGTAATAATAGAAGGTGAATGACGCAATTCTTCGGTCTCAAAGACGTATCAGTGAGGGAACCCGCCAAAATCTAACATGTGACTGCCAACAAATTAAAAATGTCGTGCAACAGCTGAACATTACAAATACGTAGTAATTCCAGTCACCGGTCCAAGGCTTTATAAATATATACTGCCTTAGGTTTGCGGGGTCTGATCAAAGTACGATATCACCCCTATTGGTGGTGAAGCTCTTCTAAGAGGCGAAACATCAAGGATAACTGCCTTTCATTCAATAAGTAAGATTCAAAAATGAACTCTCCTTTTCCATGGTTTCTTTTTAAATAGGCCAGTCTAGGGCGGCAGAAATCTTGGTCTGCACGGTATGCTCAGTGTCGTATTAACCGATGACGCGGTGTCTGCTGATCGCGTCATCCACCTTAAAGGAGAGAGTGGGTTAGGGCCCACAGTGTTACTCTTTAAGTATTAAGTAACTTAAAGAACTTGGGTTTTTAAAATTTGAAATTGTATGTATGTATCATTCTTAATGCGTATTTGTTATTCAAAACATTTCTGTTTGTTATTAGAATGATTCATTTTATTTATTTGTTTAACTGTTTATTTATTTAATTATATACTAGGGGCAAATGACCTCGTTGTTCCGCCCCTTATATAAAAATAACTTACTTATTTAATTCTTCATTGTGAGCCTCCGTGGCTTAGGCGGCAGCACGCCGGCCTCTCACCGCTGGGTCCGTGGTTCAAATCCCGGTCTCTCCATGTGAGATCTGTGCTGGACAAAACGGAGGCAGACAGGTTTTTCTCCGGGTACTCCGGTTTTCCCTGTCAAAATTTCATTCCAGCAACACTCTCCACTATCATTTCATTTCATCTGTCATTCATTTAATCATTGCCCCAGAGGAGTGCGTCAGGCCTCGGCAGCCGGCACAGTTCATATCCTCGCCGCTAGATGGGGGCTTCATTCATTCCATTCCTGACCCGGTCGGAGACTGGAAGCAGGCTGTGGATTTTCATTTTCATTTAATTCTTCATTAATTTTTTCATGTACTGTGTGTATGAGTTCGTTCGATTTCTTTATTTATTTATTTATTTACTTATTTATTTCTTTATTTATCTCTCAATATGTTTCTTCTTTCTATCTTTCTTGCTTTCGTTCGATCTTCATTTATTTATTTATTTATTTATTTATTTATCTATTTATTTATTTAATTATATACCTCATAGTTCCGCCCCTTATAACAAAAATAACTTACATATTGATGACTTATTTAATTATTCATTAATTTATTCATGTGTATGTACTGTCATCGCGGCAGGAGATGGCAGTTGAACACGCTGTGACGGGGTGCGGGGGGTCTCGCATTACGCATGCGCGGCCCACCTATTCCAGATCTGAATATATCGGCTCCCTGCATGCCAATCGTTGTCATCGCAGCACACAACACGCAGCCAGAGAGAGAAGGAATGTGCTGAGTGAATGCAGCAAGTAATGACTAACTTAATGTTTTTGGAATGCGCGATAAGCAGTGAGCGGGAACACATCTGCAGTTCAAACCCAACTGCCAACTCCTGGCGCGATATCAGTACGTATGCGTTCGTTCGAAATATTTATTTATTTATTTAATTTATTTGTTTATTTATTTATTTATTTATTCATTTATTTATTTATTTATTTATTTATCCGTCAAAACAATAATTCTAAATCAAAATTTGTATCTCATCTGTGTTACAAGTGGCAGATTACAAATCCCTAGAGGGCTCACAACTAGTAGGGTGTGGGTTGGCGACCCCTGTTACTTGTGCCGGACTTCTCTCTACCATTTTTCCTGTCGACCTCCCTTGATCATCTCGAGTTCTCTTCTGATACCGGACTTAATTGTTTTGTTCTTTCTTGATAACTACATTCTTCGAAAATTCAAACCTGTCTCTTTTTAGCCTATTTTCATTTTATGAAAAAATAGGCTTATGAGGATCACCTTTTGTCCGTGTGTGTGTATTTGTTCCGTATGTGTGTGTGTCCCCCTCTAATAACTTCTAAACGACTGGAGCAATTTCAATGAAGGTCATTTTGGCCGGCCCCGACCGAGCCCTTCAAATTTTATTACGTCTCACCAATCCAATCATGGCGACTGTGTGAAATATTTCACCAGCATTCAATATCTCCGAAACTATTACCGATATCGCCCTGGAATTTTGTACGGTGATAAAGGACCCTACTAAAAGTTCACCTATGAGACTTTCCAAATCCTGGTAACTGCAAAACCAACATGGCGGCCAAGCGAAGTTGAAACTTTTAAATAGACTTTTCTCGCGATTTAACCATCCAAACGCAATGAAACTTGGTACAACAAATGTCTATACACATTGTAATGCACTGGCATCTAATTTAGTTCAATTGTTCACATAACCTCAAGATGGTGGCTGTGCAAAATATTTCACTGGCATTCTAAACTATTACTGATATCACCCTGAATTGTGTACGGTGATAAAGGGCACTGCTACAATTTTATCTATGTAACTTTCAAAAACCTGTCAAGTACAAAACAAACATGGCGGCCAAGCAAAGTTGAAACATTTAAATAGACTATCCTCGCGATTTAACCATCCAAGGGCAGTGAAACCTGGTACAGCAAATGTTTATACACATTGTATTGCACTGACATCTAATTTGTTTACATAATCCTATGATGGCGGCTGTGGGAAATTTGAAAATTTAGTTTTCATTTCTTGTGTCCTAATCATGCAATCGAAGTGAACGTTTGAATAATGAACCTACGCAATAATCATCATCTAATAGTGCATAACTCTATGGCCTACATATATAAAAACCCAATATGGCAACCATCCAAAATATTTAGACGGTTCTCAATATCTACTAATCTATGACAGCAATCAAACTGAAACTTTGTATGTTCATAGAGGCTATGAACTTAAGTTCACCTATGGGACTTACAATAACCTGGTGAGCACAAATCCAACATGGCGGTGACGCAAAATATAAATATTTAAATGGACGTCTCTCGCCATTTAACCATCTGAGCGCAGTGAAACTTGGTACGGTAAATGCTTATACAAATTTCAATCCACTGACATCTAAATTATTTCATTTGTTTTTATTACCACAATATAGCAGCTGTGTGAAATTTTAAAATCTCGTTTGTATTTCGTGTGTCCTAATCATGCGATTGAAGTTCGAATAATATATTCATGTAATAGTACATAACTCTATGGCCTACAAATATAAAAATGCAACATGGCGACCATCCGAAATATTTAGACAGTTCTCAATACCTACGAATCGATTACAGCAAACAAACTGAAATTTTAAATGTTGATAGAGGCAATTAACATAAGTAGGATATATGAAAATAGGCTATTTAGTTCTTCACGGAACTACTTGATTTTCTTCTAGCATATACGTTGGATGAATGCCAGTAGTTAGTGGGAGTTCCCCTTTCAAATTAATTTTTGTCATCAGCCATATCGCTTGCCACGGTGGGTGAGTGGTTATTGTGTCGGTCTACCAACTCCAAGCTTGCAGGTTCGCTCCTGGCCATGGTAAGTGATAATTTTCTTTGCGACAAAAATCACTACATGATGTCATACGTTGTTGGCATGTTAAAGAACCCATTTGAATTCATTAGACCGTGTTCAAACGCCAAAATGAATCTCTGGATTTTAGCCAACATAATGTTCCTCCATTCTCTACTAGAAAGCGCTATAGCATCAAGGAGCTTAGATATCTAACCTCATTGACTTGCAAGGTGTTCCAAGAAACGTCGAAATTCAACAAGCAAGCTGCCCTCTGGGCGCCAAATAACAAAGCTTGCACCCGGCATCCAAGGCCATACAATATTATTACTCAGCTGCGTAGAGGATTGATGGTCTGATTACTGTATTACTTAGGTATAGTGTCTTAGTTTAAAATATTATTCTAATCTTCTGAATTATTTTTGTTACAGACGCATCTTCAGTGACTATGTGGTTCAGGTGGCGACGCACGTGCGTGAGACGTACCCTGGAATAACTCCCCTTGTCTGGGACGATATGTTCCGACAGTGGACGCCAATAGAAATGGAAGACTCCGGCCTGGGTTCATTAGTAGAACCTGTCATCTGGGTCTACATTGAAGACGTCTTGCGCCTTGTCCCTCACTACGCCTGGTACGTGTACGGCCGCACCTTTAAAAACGTTTGGGCCGCAAGCGCTTTCAAAGGAGCCTTCGGTGAAACCATGGTGACCCCCATTTTGGATCGCCATCTCAAGAACCACGTATCTTGGTTGGAAGTGATAGCGGAAAAAACTAAAGGGGAAACACCGTCCTCAACAGGTGTGATACAGAACTTCCGTGGTATTATACTGACAGGATGGTCTCGCTATGACCATTTCGCTGTTCTTTGTGAATTGTTGCCCGTAGCATTACCATCGTTGCTTCTCAATCTTCAGTATGTATCCTCCAGAGCTAGAGCAGAGTCATTATATAGGAAGGTGGACAATGCAGATTTTATTGATTTGTTTCAAGGGTGGTTGCAAACTTTATCGTGTCCCGAAACATTTCCAGCTATTACCTTACGTTACCTGGAGGATAATCCATACCTCACGGAGCTAGAAAAGTGTAAATTTCCTGGTAGTAATTTATATACTGCCATAATGATTTACAATACGATCAAATTTCGAGTGGATACTATGTATGAGGACATCACTCAGAAAAAAGGTTGGGTGACAGAGTATAATATAAACCATAACTACACAAGTCCCTATCGAGTGTTGGCAGCTTTGGAAGACGGTGGCCATTCGTTAGCAGGTGCAGTTCGCGATTTAAGGAACTCGACGCAACGTGTGTTATCTCTGTATTATGATGAGTATACAGTGGATGAGTGGCTGGAACAAAAAATCGATCCTTTAGAGAAGAAGATCGACTTCTTCATGAATGCGATGAACAAATTAATGACCATTGATGTGTGGCCAAGAAGACCTCTCACTTACAAGCATGGAATTCCCTGAGAACCTATTTTTCAATGCTATTTCCGTTCCAGGAGAAGTTTATAACGCAGTGGCTATAGGCTACAGGGTGCGTCTGAAAGAAAGTTCGGTGAATGATACCACAGAAAAAACAGAAGTTATTAGCCGACCTGTCCTGCTAGGTATAGCGCCAATAGTATCGAACATGACGTCATCACCGAGAAAAACTGAAGAAATAAACATCTAGTATGCGAACCTAAAACCATCGTCATTATGGAGAATCGTAATTTGTTTTATACCGGGTTATTATATGTGTGCGCGCCAGTAAACACGGCAAGCTAAGCCGGCTGTGTCTAGCGCAGATCGCGGCCGCGCGCGTCCGGTTCAGCCGGCGGTCGGCGCGCACTTTCACACTTTTACCAAACATGTTCAATAATGTGTACTTACAGTGCTCATAGGCGATGCTGAAAATGTCCTCCCTCTCTTGTAACACACACCTGACATCTTCTGATGAAAGAATGCATGTCAACTCTTTTATTATTTACGGAGCCTGTTTCCTAGAAACGTTTAGCGAGCTTCCTAATTGTACTGGCATTAGGCACAGGTCTTCCTGGAAACTCGATTCAAAATTTTCGTCTCGTTTCAGAACAAGATTTTCTGCTTTTCATATACGAATTATGGATATACAAACGTTCGTGCATTGTGAATTGGTGTCTAGGTATGACCAACAATCACAGTAATCACAATACTCACTAAATGTGCAACACTAACGTCTAAGCTTTGCAAATACACCCCCATATGAATGACAAAACACGTGTGAACGAACGATATGAGTCAGCGGAGCGCGCCATCGCCGGTTGAACTGCGCTAGTCACAGCCGGCTTAGCTTGCCGTGTTTACTGACGCGCACACACATAATGACCCTGTATTACAAAATTTCTGTAAATAGTCTATATAGTAAATGTCTTACGTGCAGAATTTCAGTATAATAGTTTTCTCAATATTGGAACGCCTTTCCATCATCATCATAATCAGTTTGTTGCTCCTGTGAATCGCGTACAATTTGTGAACCTCTTCCACTTTTGTCTATGGCCTTGACTTCACCCCTCCTCCCGATGTATTATTTTATTACATCTAACCACCTTCTTCTGGTCTTCCTCTCGATCTTCTAGAAACTTCTACCTCCATCCACTTTCTCGTCACTCTTCCAAACCATTTCATCCTCGATCAATCCTGAGGATTTAATGGGAAGACCGCATCACCAATATTGCTGTTCTTGAAAAAGGCTAAAAACAACAGCATAGAATCATCCATAATAGGTCACCAATTTAGATGGATTGGTCATGTGCATTCGGATGGATGATATGAGATTCCCTCGTCAAATGCTATATGGTGAGCTATGCTATGGCACCAGACCTCATGGTGGTCCTAAGAGGCACTACAAGGACCAATTTAAGCAGACCCTGAAATTGGCAGGTCTTGATCCAGAAACCTGGGACATGCTGGCTGAAGACCGCTCAACTTGGTGCCGTACTATCTCGGATACTGGAAAAACGTTTGAAAGGGATCGACGCACACATGAAGAGGCCAAGCGTCAGGCTAGGAAACTTCAAGCAGCCCAACCACGTCCTCCTCCAGCAATACTATGTGACTTGTGTGGACTCTTGTTTCATGCCAGGATTTGACTCTTTAGTCACCGTAAACACATCCAGAAACTGGACTGAAGGAAGAAGATTTATACTCGGATTTGAGTTAAAGCCGATGATGATGATGGCAATTGTTTCACAGTGGTGGAAGAAGAATGGTGGCAGGACAGACGGCTATGGAAGGGGCTTGTTTATTCCCACACCCGGCCTGCTGGAGTGGAGAATCGACGATGATGATGATGATGTAGGGTTCTTCTATTTCAGCCTGACTTCTCATTATTTCATTCCTTAATTTATCTCCTTTTGTCTTCTTTACCATACTTCGAAGAAACTTCATTTCCGTAGCTTGAAAACGGGTTTCTTCTCTCCTGAATATTGCACATATTTCGAGGTTCTAAGTGGTTATTGGGACATAATTGCTGTTACAGGTTTTTTTTTCGTATTCCCAGCGAATAATACACATCCATATTGTCCAGTCTAATCTTATTTGCTGGCGGTTTGCCCTTTTTACGAAGTGACTTAATTTTGCTCGTTCCACGTTCTTGAAGTTGACCCTCCTTTCGTATCTTACATAGCCTATTGTTTTCTTACTATATCCGGTACAGGCAATAACACGTTCAGTAGCATTTGTAACAGGCATTTTCATATCTTATATCCTCTTATATATCTAATTAGGAAGGACAACTCGAAACTCTAAGCAGCAGTTCTAATATTTAGTTTCTGTTTTCTATATTAAAAAAATGAATGTTTTCATTTTTCTTTTTACTGTGCTGGAAAAAATAATTAAAATAGTTTTCGTGCAAAGTGAATGTTTATTTAATTATTGCCTTTTGTGAATAATAATCGAAATATACAACAAAAAGAACCTCTCCCTTAATGCCAAACTACAATGCTGTGGTAAAACCGGTGATCTTATATGGGGTGGAGACGGCAAATTTGATGAACCTGGAAAAGCTTCTGAAGATTGAAAGGAAGATATTGAGGAGGATTTACGGCGCAAAAGAGGTACAGGGAACCTACAGACTAAGATCAAAGAAGGAGATATATGAAAGGGTGGAAGACCTGGAAACAACAATTAGGAAAAGACGTTTACGTTTCTATGGACTTATGGTTAGAACGGATCCAACAAGAATAAATAAACAAATTATTTATAAAATAGGCCTATATAATCTGAAGAGCCAAGGGGGTTACACCAAACAGATGAAGGAAGAACTCCGGAGGCTAGGAATTACAGATGACGATTGTCGAGACAGAACACAATTCAGGGAAATACTTTCGAACATAAAGGTTCTTGTGGGAGAAAAGAGAGAACGCAGGGGAGGAAGATGGACAGCAGAGAGAAAGGTGCAACACTCTGAAAGAATGAAGGAAGTGTGGAGGAAGAGAAAGGAAGAAAGAACTACGAGAAGGAAATTAAATTTTATTTACGTGGTCCTTAGTTTTGGCCGGTTCGCATAATATAATGTAATCGAAATATCATTTTAATTATTTGTCGCCTCCGTAGCGTAGCGGTCAGCATGGTTAGCTGCCGTCCCGGAGGTCCTGGGTTCGATTCCCGGCTCTGCCACGAAATTTGAAAAGTGGTATGAGGACTGGAACGGGGTCTACTCAGCCTCGGGTGGTCCAAATGAGTAGAGGGGGTTCGATTCCCACCTCAGCCATCCTCGAAGTGGTTTTCCGTGGTTTCCCACTTCGTCTTCGGGAAAATGCCGGGATGGTACCTCCTGTAAGGCCACGGATGCCTCCTTCCCTCTTCCTAGCTTATCCATCTCAATCTTCCATCCCTTCCCATCCCTCATGAGGCCCCTTTCGCTTTGCAGGTGAGGCCGCCTGGGCGAAGTGCTGATCACACCTCCCCAGTTGTATCCATCCCGACCAGATGTTCCAAGCTCCAGGACACTGCCCATAGAGGCGATTGTGGTGAGTTCCCTCGCTGAGTCCGTGGGAACCACCAACCTAGAGGGTAAATTGACTAAATAAAAACAATATATTAAAAAAAGATAATTATTTACGGTAGTTGTGTACATTATTAAAATGATATTTCGATTATTATTCACAAAAAGCAATAATTAAATAAACATTATCTTTGCATGAAAATTATTTATGAATGAACTCCCCCCGCAGAAAATCCTGCGTACGCCACTAGCTGACAGACTTATCATGTTGGAAAATGACTCAAACTAGTCCATTATTCTGTTGATACCATGCACCTGAAGAAAGTATTAGTTTCAGTGATGTTAACAATATTCCATATCAATGATGTTTTCAACAGTAGAGTTGTTGAGCAATAAAGATGTTCAGTATTACCTACTATGCCTCGTTGTGTTTTACTACCAATGTTCCGCTCCTATTTTAGGTCACGTTCCTCGCCGGCAATGTTGTCAATTTTTTGTGAAGGAAAATTCCAGTGTAGTGGAGTAACGCCATTACGTTTATTGTAATTAGGGTGTAACGGAGTTACTAATTACCTTAAGTAAGCGTAACGAACTAACAGCCCCTGTACAAATACTGAAAGGAGTGAGACAAGGCGGTCTGCTGTCGCCATTCCTGTTTAATGTCTTTGCTGGGAAAATCATCGATGAATCCATAACAAAAACCAAGCTTGGGGTGAAAAGGAGGAAGACTAGTGCAGACCATAAAATGTGCCGATGGTTGGAGGTTGGTTCTTAAGTTTTGGGGCTGCGACAACGCGGGCATGTAGCCCCGTGTACTTTGGGTGTGTGTAGAATCTGTCTGATAACCGGTGTCAAATTGATGACTGTATTAGTGTAAGTAGGCCTATCTGTTTTAATTCAAGTAAGGACTGCAGACGATCAATTTTCAAGTAGTTCCTACTTATGCGCCCAACGCCACCGTCAACGACTGCTAGTTCAGCTACCAGACGTCACCGCAGTCGGTTCTTGGCAACGAATGTAGGAACCCAAGAGCGTTGTTTACATTCTTAACCTATACAATTTAGCTTCACACAGGTGTAATTAGTGGAAGGTTCTTTAACATGCCATAAATCTATGACATGGGACCACCGGCTTTACTTCCCCTCCGAAGGAAGGCATACTGAGGAATTTTTAATGCTCTTAAAAAATCCGACGACTTAGGCCGGATTTGAACCCGCGATCTTGGGCATAGAAGCTCAGCATGCTACCGACTACGCCACCGAAGCCGCCGATGATCAAGCTATAGTTGCGGGTAGTCCAACAACTTTATCCAAAATGTTGTTAAAGCTGAATGAAAAAGCTAAGGAATTTGGTATGAAAATAAATATCAATAAAACAAAAGTCATGATGTTTAGTCAAAACCCACGCCAATTGCACGTGATGATCAGTGGTGACCCTCTACAACAAGTAGCACAGTTCAAATATCTTGGACAGATCATAGCAGAAAATCGTCAGTGTCACACTGAAATAAAAACACGAATATCAATAGCAAAGCAAGCCTTCAGAGATAAACAATCCCTTCTATATCAGAAAACAATGTCCCTCAGCTTACGTAAAAGAATAATGAAATCTTATGTTTGGTCTATAGCGTTGTATTGTGCTGACACCTGGACGTTAACCAAGAGTGATATTAGGAGGCAGTCGCCTCCGTAGCGTAGCGGTCAGCATGGTTAGCTGCCGTCCCGGAGGTCCTGGGTTCGATTCCCGGCTCTGCCACGAAATTTGAAATGTGGTATGAGGACTGGAACGGGGTCTACTCAGCCTCGGGTGGTCCAAATGAGTAGAGGGGGTTCGATTCCCACCTCAGCCATCCTCGAAGTGGTTTTCCGTGGTTTCCCACTTCGTCTTCGGGCAAATGCCGGGATGGTACCTTCTTCAAGGCCACGGCCGCCTCCTTCCCTCTTCCTTGCCTATCCATCCTGACCATCCATTACCTTCCCTCATGAGGCCCCTGTTCGCTTTGCAGGTGAGGCCGCCTGGGCGAGGTGCCAATCACACCTCACCAGTTGTATCCACTTCGATTAGATGTTCCCAGCTCTAGGACACTGCCCTCGCTGAGTCCGTGGGTTCTACCAACCTGGAGGGTAAACGACTAAGAAAGAAGAAAGAGAGGAGAAGAGATATTAGGAGGCTAGAAGCAGTTGAGATGTGGTGTTGGCGTCGGCTACAATGGATAAGTTGGGTGGAGAAGAAGACTAACCCTGAGGTATTGAACATTGTTGAAGAAAAGAGACAGCTGATGATTCAGATTAGGAAGAGACAACTTTTGTGGATGGGACATAGGCTTCGACATAGGAATGTGTTGTCGGAAATATTGGAAGGTAAAATACAGTGGAACGTGGCTAATTCGAACTTCTATAATTCGAAATCTTCTTTAATTCGAATTTTTCTTTTGGTCCCTAGCATTTTATATACAATCAATGCTAAAATATCGTGGTTAATTCGAATTATATTTTGGATAATTCGAAGTTTCTACGTGTAAAAAGCCAATTGGACGAAAATGTCGCAGTTTGTGGTAAGCTGACCGACGCACAAATCATCGCCGATGTACTAAACTCCGAAAAACAATATGGTGACGACGCATCTGGCGATGAACTCGTGGAGGAAGTTCCCGAAAAAAAACTGTTCCGATTGCAACCTAAGCAACAAACCACATCACAGAACTTAGGCGTTTTCTTTTTGAAAGTAGAAATGATGTAAGCGATTCTGTTTTCCGCTCCTTAAATTTGTTAGATTCTTTTGTGATGGTTAAGCCTCCGTGGCTTAGGCGGCAGCACGCCGGCCTCTCATCGCTGGCTCCGTGGTTCAAATCCCGGTCACTCCATGTAAGATCTGTGCTGGACAGAACGGAGGCAGACAGGTTTTTCTCCGGGTACTCCGATTTTCCCTGTCAACATTTCATTCCAGCACCACTCTCCACTATCATTTCATCTGTCATTCATTTAATCATTGCCCCAGAGGAGTGCGTCAGGCCTCGGCAGCCGGCACAGTTCATATCCTCGCCGCTAGATGGGGGCTTCATTCATTCCATTCCTGACCCGGTCGGAGACTGGAAGCAGGCTGTGGATTTTCTTTTGTGATGGTCGAGATACTTAATTGTAGGAAACAGGCAAAAATCTCAAACTCTTTTGAAAAACAGTAGATTTTTCTAAAACTCAACTAGATTGCTGGATTACTACTTTCATTAAATAGGTGAATAGTACATTTTGGTTTTATTTTATCATTTGTAACATTTGAAGTTAATCACGATACAGTCATTATACAGTACCGTTGTCTGTTAATCTGCTTTGTTGAACGTAAATCAATATCTAAACGTAATACAATACATTTTCTTCACCCTTTTCAAAGAACGTTCTTAATTCGAATTTTTGGATAATTCGAAATTTTTTACTGGTCCCTTGAGGTTCGAATTATCCCAGTTCCACTGTACTAGGAAAACGCTCTCGTGGAATACCAAGAAAGACATTCATGATGATAGTTCTTGTGAACTTAGGATGCAGGAGCTATGCAGACGCCAAACGTACAGCACAGGATCGACCCAGTTGGAGAATACTCGTCGTAGGGGCAAACCAGTCACCAGACTGAATTACTCTAAGAAAATCTGTAACGCCGCTACAAAATAACGTAAATGGCCGTTACTCTCCGGGTTCGATTCCCGGCTCTGCCATGAAATTTTAATTCTGGTGTGAGGGCTGGAATACGGGGTATAACTTACTCAGCCCCATGAGTGAGGCAAAACTGAGACGAGGAGGGTTCGATGACCTCGTAGTTCCGCCCCTTAATACAACAATAACTAACTAGGGTTCGATTACCTCCTCAAAGCCATCTTGGAAGTAGTTTACCGTGATTTCCTTACTTCTCTATTTCTACCCCTTATTATTTCGTTTCCAACGCTGTCAGGGATGAGATTCGATTAAATTCTATATGGCGGATGATTTTTACGGCCGGATACCCTTCCTGACGCCAACTTCATGAGAATAATAATAATAATGTTATTGGTTTTACGCCCTTTTTAACTACTGTGGTTTTTAGAGACGCCGGGGTGGCGGAATTTTGCCCCGAAGGTGATCTTTAACGTGCCAGCAAATCTACTGACACGGCTCCCTCACATTTGCGCACCCTCAAATGCCAGCTGACTGTGCCAGGATTCGATTCTGCAACCTTGGGCCCAGCAAGCGAGAACGTTATAGCACTGAGTCACGCAGCCAGTCAAACCTCATGAGAGGGCTCCCTGATAATTACATAGGTAATTTAGTAGCATATTACCTTAATAGTTGTAGTGGAAGGAAGACAGGAATATTGGTGCCCACTCCCTTCAACAAGAAATTTACTTAGAAGAAATATTATTTACCTGAAAAAAAAAGGTCCTGAAATACAAACAACAACAAACGCAGATGTTCATGCAATTTCATATTGCTTCTGCATGTCAAATTTAACCCAAGTTAGCCTATTTCCTATATAAAGCAATTCCGTGTAGTTAATCACGATATCTGATAAGATTGTATCTGTGTGTGTCTCATGCCCTTGGCCTCCTATCCCGCCCAAAGCTGTCTACAGACCAAACAAATGACTGGCGGAGCGCGTGCCAGACTGACATGACGTCACTAGACTTGGCAAAATGCAATGGTACGGTATCCTAGGCTATTCTTACATAGGCAAGACACTCAGACGGTCAAAACATTCGGCAAACACTCTCCGCTTATCATTCCCGTTTTCCTTTTTAGCCTACTTTCGATTTTTGCAAAGAATGAAAGCAGACTTATGAAATCAACACAGGGCCAAAAAATTGTGTGACTGGGAGTGTTTATGTGTGTGTACTCACATGTCTGTACCCCCCCACTGTCAATTCAAACACGGTGAAACCGAATTGAACGAAATTTGGGACAGACGTAGCACTAGTTAAGGGCACCTCAGTGTCACGTTTTATATCACCACCATCTTGACGGAAACGTAATGGCGGCCACCCAAATGTTCAAAGCTTAAATCAAATTACGACTAACGTAATCATCTGATCTCTACCAAATTTTGCGACGACATACCTTCATGTAGGTCCAAATTACAAGGTCATCTGCCCAATAGTTTGAAGATGGCGGCCGTGTATGTGTGCAAATCGATCCCCCCTATCAATTCAAACACAACGAAACCAAATCGAACCACCTTTGATACAGAGGTAGTTCAGTACTAGCAAGGGACAACTCAGTGTCATGTTGTATATTGCCGCCATCATAATAAAAAAGAAATGGTGCCCAACCCAATGTTCTGAGCTTAAATCAAATTACGACTAATGTAATCATCCGATCTCTACCAAATTTTGCAACAATATACCTTAATGTGGGAAGCGTCTTTTGCCCAAACTACAAGGTCATCAGCCAAATAGTTTCAATATGGGGGATGTATGAATCATGCAAGTATTATAGCCAAACCGTAACTTACGATTCAACAAGGCCTGGCCTTACCAAATACACTCAGCATACATAGGGAGGTTTAAACTGTCCTCAAGGAGGTAACCGGTAGGATATTAGCATTTTAAAATAGAATATTATTCCGCAGTAGTGACTGATCGCCTCCGTAGCGTAGCGGTCAGCATGGTTAGCTGCCGCCGCGGAGGTCCTGGGTTCGGTTCCCGGTTCTGCTACGAAATTTGACAAGTTGTCTGAGGACTGGAACGGGGTCTACTCAGCCTCGGGTAGTCCAAATGAGTAGAGGGGGTTCGATTCCCACCTCAGCCATCCTCGAAGTGGTTTTCTGTGCCACATCGTCTTCGGGCAAATGCCGGGATGGTACCTCTTGTAAGGCCACGGCCGTCTCCTTCCCTCTTCCTAGCCTATCCATCCCAATCTTCCCTTCGCATCCCTCATGAGGCCCCTGTTCGCTTTGCAGGTGAGGCCGCCTGGGCTAAGTGCTGATCACACCTCCCCAGTTGTATCCACCCTACTAGATGTTCCAAGCTTCAGGACACTGCCCGTAGAGGCGGTAGTGGTGAGTTCCCTCGTTGAGTCCGTGGGAACCACCAACCTAGAGGGTAAATCGACTAAAAAAAAGTTATGACTAATAGTTCAGTCTGGTCGTGCCGTATAGTGCTTTTCCATGCCGTCCCGTTGTCAAAATGGCGGCTATGTTTTGCTCGCAAATCTATATATTTCCGTAAGTTCGTAAGTTTATGTCCTTTAGGAATGTATTGAACAAAATAATGCATATTTAGTATCAAATGGTTTATAAGAGCTGCAAAACACGCCAATGAAGTCGTGCATTGCTAGACAAAATATTCTAGGCACTTATACTAAACCTGTTATTAACGCAATGTTAGCAATGAGCTATTTTAGCTCAATGGTAGCGTCTCTGACTCGTAACCTGGAGGTTCCTGGTTCAAATCCCAACAGGTTCAATTTTTTTCTTGTTTTTTTAATTATTTATAACTAATCACGGTGTTATAATGTTATTTATTTATTTATTTATTTACTTATTTATTTAACGTATGGCTTTTAGTGCCGGGAGTGTCCGAGGACATGTTCGGCTCGCCTGAGTCTGTAGCTGCTTCCAGCGGACACTCTTAGGATGAGCTACAAGTTCCGTTCAATTCCAAGTAGTTCCAACTTTCGCTACCAGATATCAATGATGCATAGTGGTGAACGTTAGAACTTTGATAGAGCGTTCCGACGAAATCTAACCTAACAATTTAGCTTCACACATGTTCAGTCTGTGGAAGGATCTTTTACATGCCATAAATCTATGACATGGGACCGCCGGCTTTACTTCCCCTCCGAAGGAAGACATACTGAAGGATTTTTAACGCTCTTAAAAAATCCGACCACTTCGGCCGGGTTTGAACCCGCTATCTTGGGCACAGCAGTTCAGCATGCTACCAACTACGCCACCGAAGCCGCTATAATGTTATATATAGTCTGTATTTGCAATCGAAAATATTATAGGCTACAATAAATTATACTTATAACACCACATACAGTATTTCAACACTCGACTATACCGATTAGAATTATTTGTCCTCGATCCGCGGTAGAGTCTATTGTTGTTAATTCTTTAGGGATTTTCCGGTATCATGGTCTTGTAGCCCCGTGTACTTCGGTGTGTGTAGACATTGTCTGATAACCTTTGTCACTATGATGTATGTAGGCTTACTATTGTGTGTACATTTATACGAGGAAGGATTTTGGTAGGCAGCTGTTGTTGTTGTTGTTTCATTTGAGATGCATGGACATGATGATCATTTAGCCCCGTGTACATGGGTGAGTGTTGAATCTTGTATGATAACCTGTGTTATTGTGATGGCTGTATCAGAGTGAGTGAGTGTGTGTGTGTGTGTGTGTTTGTATATATAATAATTCAGGTGAGGATTCAATCAACGTATAATATCCGTATAGCACGTTGTATTTCAACAAGCTACTACAACCAACTTTACATTCAATTATACTCCTTGAAAAGGACAAAGAATCATATCTATACCCGTGCATTTAGGAGAAATTAGGCTATATGTTCTTAACTGAACATCATGTTTTATTATTGCAGAGATATGTATCTTCGCCCGCCTGTATGGCGTCTGCCGAGTCCGAGTGAAATCAATGTAAGTATATCACGCCTCTCGAGTAAAACTGGGCTGCGCAACTACATTCATGAAACTTAAACGAAGGCTGGGGAGGATTTAAGATTACTGCCGCTTGGACTATCCTATCTCTACCACTTTCCTTCACTCCGACTATTTTAGCTCATGAATTAGTAGACAATCCGGTATAGGAATATCTTGAATTTCAGCCAATCACATCTGAATATCGTCTCAATTTTAATGGCTTTTCTTTTATCATTTTCATATCATCGCGTCTACGTGCTCTAAAAATGTAAATCATCGGAACAGAGCACTGAAATATCTTCATAGTTTCTTTGGCCTGAACGTCAATGGGCACCAGCACAGCTAACTCAATCAGCAACATTGCTCCTTTCTCTACAGCCTTGACGATTGATCAACATACATGTGTTAAAGCACAGCCGACTCGATCCACAACTTAGTTCTTTTCTATACAGCCTTAACAATCGCTCAACAGACTTGTATTAAAGCACAGACGACTCGATCTACAACTTTGTTCTTTTCTATACAGCCTTAATAATCGCTCAACAGACTTGTATTAAAGCACAGAAGACTCCATCTACAACTTTGTTCTTTTCTATACAGCCTTAACAATCGCTCAACAGACATGTGTTAAAGCACAGACGACTTGATCCGCCGCTTTACTCTTTTCCATATCACCTTAACAATCGCTCAACCAAGACCGACTACAATATCTTCGCGTTCAGCGACACCGGTTGGATATTGCTCGTTATCTAAATAACTCAATTCATACAAGCCAGCGAGAAACAGGTTGTTATTGATAAGTGACGAAGATTTACCCGTAAATGAACTGTTAAACTGTTTACCCAACAGCTAACTACTTTGCTATGCACATATTTGTCGATACACTTATTCACGAATTGTGTTGTGAGGGGACTGTAGTGTATTTTTCCTCTATCGGAGGACGTGTAAGACCTCGACAGTATTGTTTATTTGTTTGTTCAACAAGGTTGCTTATTAGGCTTCGTTAGTCACAGTTAAAGATGTAATGTGGACTTAAGCCATTTGTATACTCTGCATTAGCCCGTTCCATCTCGTGGTGCAGTGGCTTTCATTCTTAGCTGTCACTCCCATGGGCTCCCGCAGGGGGTGGCATGGAGGGACCGTGTTCCCCCGACCCTGGAATCCCGAGAATATTTCAATTTTTCATTGTCACGCCAGTTTAGATGTAGGGATAATTCCAAAGTTTTATTTAACTTGGTAATTTGGGATTAGGGTTTATTTGATTATTTGAAAAAATTTCCAGTTATTTAGAAAATCGGCGATCTGGATGAACATTACTATTTTAATGAACTGCTTGATTTTTATTATTGTCGATACGTGGCGATACAACTACTTTACCTGTTTTTATGAAATAAACATTATGACAATGATTCACAAAGAAAAGCCAACTTCTGTGCACAAAAACTAAGAAACCTATTCTTCCCGTTCATGCCATAAAGATAATTTACCCAACGGTTTTAGAGCAGCCAAATAATGATTAGCACGAAACAAGTAAGAAATGAAACGAAAATTGCGGGGGAGGGGGCTAGGTAATGAACTGACAAATATTACTTGCCCCCGCCCCCACTGGAAAAAATCCTGCGGGCTTTCCATGGCATCCCACATCTACCCCAGGTAAATGCCGGGATGGTTCCTAACTTACAGCCACGGCCGCATTCTACCGAATTCTCACCTAAATTACAAATACACACACTACTACAGAGATCCCAATAACACAGGTTATCATACTCTCACATCCAGCTACACTGGGCCGAATGACCACAATGTCCAAGAAATAGGAAGCTTTTAATTTTACATGACCGTTAATCTCGAGATCATAAGCCACGGGACCTCCTATTTACGTGGAATCCGAACCACAGGGCATGGCATTTCACTTTGAAAATCTCACATGCTTTTACTGGGAATCGAACCCGGTCCACCTTGGTGAGAGGCCAACAGCTTGACCGCTGCGCCACCACGTCCCCTAGGCGTTCTCTGTTCAAGCGGCTCAGGTGGCATAGTTGGTAGCATGCCGAGCTTATATGCCCAAGATTGCGGGTACAAACCCGGCCGAAATCACCGGATTTTTAAGAGCGTTAAAATTCCTCAGTATGCCTTCCTTTGGAGGGGAAGTAAAGATGGAGGGCCCATATCATAGATTTATGGCATGCAAAAGAACCTTCCACTAACTACAATTGTGTGAAGCTAAATTTGTAGGTTAGATTTGATTAACGCTCTATTAAGTTCCAACGTTCACCGCCAGGTGCAGGTTGTGGTGGCATCTAGTAGCCAAGTTCACAGCTAGGTGTCGTCGACGGTAGCATTTGGTAGCAAAGGTAGGAACTATATGAAATTGATCGTCTGCAGTCCTTACCTGAATTACAAATAAAACACACTAATACAGCCATCACAATTAACACTGTTTATCAGACGGATTCTACACACACCCAAAGTACACGAGGCTAGATGACCGCGTAGTCACAGCCCCTAAACTGAGGAACCAACCAGACAGATGTAAAGCTGAATGAGATCTGATGAGCTGGCGTTGTCATGGTAACGTTTGACTCTTCCTTCATCATTTGGCTCTTCCTTCTGAAAACATTTTGCTCATCCCTTGGCGTAAGGGTGGGCCATATCAAAAATTCTACAGAGAAACGTTTTAGGTAATTTTTAGAGGAATATTGGCCATTTTAAACGGTTTTGATATTGTGCCTTTTTTTTAGCGTATGGCTTTTAGTGCCGGGAGTGTCCGAGGACATGTTCGGCTCGCCAGTTTTGTAGCTGCTTCGAGACGGACACCCAATGGGTGAGCTACAAGTACCGTTGGGGAGGAAAGTTGGAAGGGAGGGTCGAGGAGTTGGAAGGTAGCGGCTGTGGCCTATAGTTAAGGACCAACCCCGGCATTTGCCTGGAAGGAAGATGGGAAACCACAGAAGACCATCTTCAAGGTTGCCGGCGGGGGGATTCGAACCTCCTCGCCTCCCGGATGTGAGCGACTGCCAACAGTCATGCCGCAACGACCTCGGCTAACTCACCCGGTGATATTGTGCCTATTAAGGGAGGTATGATTGTGGGTTGTTTTTTTTTTCCTTCTTCTCCTCAAAACTCCATTTTTTCATTCCTTTGGCCAATGGTTGGTGCTATCAAGAAGCGTTACTGAGATTTTTTTGGCCCTTATCCGAAGAATAGTACGAACTTTGAATGGAGGCGGCTTCGGTAGCGTAGTTGGTAACATGCTGAGCTTCTGTTCCCAAGGTCGCGGGTTCGAACCCGGCCGAAGTCATCGGATTTTTTAAGAGCGTTAGAAATCCCTCAGTATGCCTTCCTTCGGAGGGGAAGTAAAGCCGGTGGTCCCATGTCATAGATTTATGGCATGATAAAGAACCTTCCACTAATTTCACTTGTGTGAAGAAAAATTATAGGTTATATTAGACTAACGCTCTTAGGTTCCAACGTTCGCCAGGAACCGACTGCGGTGGCATCTTGTAACCAAGTTCAGAACTAGTTGGTCGTTGACGGTGGCGTTTGGTAGAAAAGTTGGAACTAATTGAAAATAGAATGTCTGCAGTCCTTACTTGAATTAAAAACAGATAACACACACTAATACAGCCATCACAATTAACACCAGTTATCAGACAGATTCTACACACACCCAAAGTATACGAGCGGCTTCGGTGGCGTAGTCGGTAGCATGCTGAGATTCTATGCCCAAGATAGTGGGTTCAAACCCGGCCGAAGCCGTCGGATTTTTTAAGAGAGTTAAAAATCCCTCAGTATGCCTTCCTTCGGAGGGGAAGTAAAGTCGGCGGTCCCATGTCTTAGATTTATGGCGTGTTAAAGAACCTTCCACTAATTACACCTGTGTGAAGCTAAATTGGATAGGTTAAGAATGTAAACAACGCTCTTAGGTTTCTACGTTCGTTGCCAAGAGCCGACTGCGGTGGCGTCTAGTAGCTAAGTTCTGAACTTGGCCTAGTTGACGGTGGCGCTTGGCGGCAAAAGTAGGAACTACTTGGAAAAATTGAATGTCTGCAGTCCTATTTGTATTAAAACAGATACACACACTAATACAGTCATCACAATTAACACCGGTTATCAGACAGATTCTACACACACCCAAAGTACACGGGGCTACATGACTGCGTTGTCGCAGCCCCTAAACTTAAGAACGAACCTACCAACCAAAGTATACGGGGCTACATGACCGAGATGTCGCAGCCCCTAAACTGAGTAAACAACCAACCAACCAACTTTTAATGGATTTGATTTTTCATAAAATACGGTACTAAGAAAGTTATGGCGATATTTCACTTTTTCGAAAAAGACCCTCCATTTTCTCCCCCTTGGTTCGATTTTGCCCATTTACGAACGCGACCGAGATTTTGAATGGTTGTATTTTATGTATATTTTGAAATAGATTGGTGCAAAATGACGGTAGTTATCCTGTACACTAGAAAGTGATACTTAAACAATTGAATCGGTCAGAGTTGTAAAGTATTAAGTCAGTTTTCAGGAGACATAAAACGTCATTGACAGAAAAGAACTTAACGAACACACTATATTAGTCGTCTATGTTGTGAAGCAACTATTCTGGTTATATTTGTGTTAGCGGAATATCAATTTTAATTTAACAAATATATTTTCCTAATCAATTTTGCAAACGTGACTTAATGTCTTTCAGCTCCGTGGTCAGTTTTGTGCGGCATTAAGCCATCCAGAATGAATATTTTACATGATATTTTATTTTAAAATGGATTTGTAACATTAAAACCACCTAAACCTTGTACAAATGTGATTTACAATAGCACTGCAACACGCGGGAATCTTGCAGTTTGGCCAATATTAAGTACGGAAAACGGCGCTGAAAGGCAGCAAGTCGTTGACTGAATGCTTTTCTCCTCTGATCGCATTACATGTAGCAGTGGTTTCTGGCTTAAACCCACAAAACAAATTGCTTTGTGATGGTTTTTTCCTGGCCAGTGAGCTTCCGTGCTGTTTCTCCTGATGAAAATGATTTGTGTGTTGCTTGAACAAAAGGCTGACTTAATTCTTTCCTATGCCGTTCCAAGGCCCTTGGGTCAATACTTCAGAATACTAATTCTTTAAAAAATGACCATTTTTGACTAAATGCTTTTCAGCTCCAACCGATTCAATTATACGGTTTATAAACATTTGAACTGACGGTGGCTTAGGGATCTGGGGATGTGAAACGCGAAGATATGTTGAAATTTTCCGGAAGGCGCAATATGGTACCCATTGCAATAGGCACTTTTCTAATGAAATCTACCTAAAACCAGTACCGTACTGCATTAAGGTAAGTATTTTTGAGACAAAGGTTTCTTAATTAGAGGTTAGTTTTTAACCAGTTCTTGTTAATTAAGGCATAATGTCTAGCGGAAAGAGAACAACACTCGTACCTTCAAATTAACTCATCGCTCATTCCACATTTCAGTGATTTTCTGCGATGTGATATTTCTGGACATTCTCAATGGATGCTCCAACCGTCATCATATGCGTACCCATCGTCCATGGTACCATTCTTTCAAACCATGGCCCTATTTTCTGTATTAATAAATTATTACAAAATTAACCATAGCTAAACAAAACTACAGTTGCTAAAACAAAGTAGACAGCAGTTTGGGAATCAGCAGTGCAGATGTACCTAGAAAGAGTTTTAAAATTCCAGACACCACCCAAAATAAATGTCTTTGTTTCCCAGTGTAATTAAGAGACAATCGGTTTATTTTGGTGGTGATCGTGATCTTTTAGAGGCGAAATATCTAGGTCATCTGACCCTAATGATACGAGTGATTGTGAAAATGAAATTCAGAAACTACTAACTTACTAAATTATATCTAACTACCTGCCAGAAGGAGAAATGGACCCAAAAGAAATAGGAGTAAATGGACAGAAGAAGAGGAGAAGGCACACAGTGAACGGATGAAAGGTTTTGGGTAGATAAAAGAAGAAAAGAGCCACCACCAAAAGCTAGATTTTTGTGTTTTTAGCGCTCTCCTTAAAGGGGAATGTACGCAAATTATTATTATTATTATTTATTATTTATCGTATGATGATACAGAGTTAAAAGTTCATACACTACATATAAAGTTATATATACCACACCCAGACTACTCACGTGATTTCTGCATTGAGGAACTTGATAAAGCCTTGAGTATGCTAAAGGTAAACAAAGCCGCTGGCTTTGATGGCATATATCCAGAGTTTCTTAAAACCATCGGACCAAAAACAAAGTTGTGGCTTATTGAATTGTTCAATGAGATTCTGAAAACTGGAAAATTACCAAAGCTGTTCAAACAGGCTAAGATAATTGCTATCCTGAAACCGGGAAAAGACGGATCTGATGCTTCCCACTATCGACCGATATCACTACTCAGCATGACCTATAAGCTACTAGAAAGGCTTATTCTAAATCGCATTCAAGAGGCCGTTGATCAAATCATCCCCATCGAACAAGGTGGCTTTAGGAAACAACGGAGTTGCTGCGACCAGGTCCTAACATTGACAACTATAGTAGAAGCTGGATTTCAACGAGGTCTAAAATCAGCTGCGGTTTTTGTGGATCTCACAGCAGCTTACGACACTGTGTGGAGGGAGGGCTTGATGTCCAAGTTTATTGAAATCATCCCATGTCAAAAGTTGGCACTTTTAATGAACAACATGCTCTCTGATAGGCGTTTTAGGGTGTTCCTGAATGGGAAAACTAGCAGGTGGAGGACATTAAACAATGACCTACCTCAAGGATCAGTTTTGGCCCCCATTTTGATTAATCTATATATTCATGACATGCCTCACACAGATTCCTTGAAAATCCAGTATGCAGACGACCTAGCATTAATTATCCAAAATAAAGACCTTATGAACTGTGAGAATACCCTAACTAGTGATCTGACGAAACTGAGTGATTACTTCCATAAATGGAGACTTCAACCCAACCCGAACAAGACTGAGGTTACTGCATTCCATCTAAATAATAAAGAAGCCCAAAGGAAGCTGCATGTTACTTTTGACGGAATCGAAGTACCCCATAACTACAATCCAATATATCTTGGAATCACTCTGGATCGGTCCTTGGCATTCAAACAACAGTGCATCAAGTTATCGAAGAAACTTGGCTCGAGAGTGAATCTACTTCGCAAGATTGCCGGAAGCAGCTGGGGTGCAGACGCTAATACTCTACGTTCTGCTGCACTCGCTCTCGTGTATTCTGCTGGTGAATACTGTGCCCCTGTATGGGAAAACAGTGCTCATACCACCAAGATTGATGTGCAACTCAATGAGGCCATGAGAGTCATCACTGGTACTGTTAGATCTACTCCCACACAATGGCTACCAGTCCTAGCTAATATCGCTCCGCAAGATCTAAGGAGGAAAGCAACTAAGGTAAGCTTGCTCAAGAAGACCACTTCTGATAAGAACTCTCTGTTGTATGTTGCCCTGCAAGATCCACCAACAACACGTCTGAAATCACGCAAGCCACCCTGGGTTGATTTAGAAGGTATCAATTCTTTCAACATGACCTCCAAGTGGCAACAACGTTGGAACGAGCATCCACCCAACAATGCTCACCTGGTTAAAGATCCTACAAAGAAGGTTGAGGGATTCCAACTTCCACGCCAAACCTGGTCGAAGCTGAACCGCATTAGAACAGGTCAAGGAAGGTGTGGTCACACTTTGAAGAAATGGGGTTTCCGTACATCTGCTGCCTGTGACTGTGGAGTGGAGGACCAAACTATAAAACACATTGTTCAGGAGTGCCCACTCCGTGCATTTGATGGTGGTCTGAAGACTCTACACCAAGTGACACCAAGTGCTCTGGAATGGTTGTCAAATTTGGACATTTCAATTTAAATAATTGTAAACTTTTGTGTACTTGTACAACCATACGATATATATATATATATATATATATATATATATATATATATATATATACATAGTCATAAACACACGTTCTTGGTTTAAACTTCTAAATCCAGGCCATCAATCCACTGAAGTGCCTCATAAGATGCCTGATGAATGTCACCTACTGATCCTTGGAACGCTCGTTGCGGACATTCACCAACAATATGTTCGATGGTTTGCAGGGTAGCTCCACAATCGCAGTTAGCAGAATTAACCCAACCCCATTTGTGAAGCAGGAATCCACATTTGCCTTGTCCTGTGCGGATCCGGTTAATGATTCTCCATTGGCGTTTGGGGAGTTTGAAACCTTCTATCCGGTTGGAAGGGTTTTCAATCAGATGTGCATTGAATACTGATGATTCTTCCCAAATAGTTTTCCATGCTTCTGAGATGTTAAATGAAGAGTCTTCAAGAAGTACTGCCTTGACTTCAACCGTTGATTACCTGCTTTTGCTACATCTGTATGTATGGGTAGCTGGGGGTTCTTCTGAATGGTTTTCCAGATCTTCAGGAGAGCCTCTGATCTTCGAAGAGCTGGAGGTTGGATGTTACTTAGAACAGGTAACCATGTAGTGGGTGCGCTACGTATGCAGCCCGTAATCAGTCGCATTGTCTGGTTAAGTTGCACATCTATCTTCTTGGAGTGGACACTGTTTAGCCAAGATGAGCAGCAGTATTCAGCAACGGAGTATGACAGTGCCATAGCAGTTGATCGTAAAGTTTGAGCGCTGGAACCCCAGGAGGTACCAACAAGCTTCTGAATGATGCTATTACGGGTCTTCACCTTTGCGGCCACGTTCGTGAGATGTTGTTTGAAGGTCAAGGGCCTATCAAGTGTTATCCCAAGGTACTTAGGCATGCTGCAGAACTGCAAAGTTTGTCCTCTAAATTTAACTTCTGGTTTGTAATTAGAGAACCTATTGCGTAAGTGAAATGCGGATACAACCGTTTTCTGATAATTTAGGCGGAGGCACCATTTCTTGAAATATGTGTCCAAGACTTCCAAGTCGGCAGTTAGTGTATGTTCAGCATCGGTGAAGTTGAAGTTCTGGGTTACCAAACAGATGTCATCAGCATATATGAATTTCCTTGAAGAAGTTTCTTGCAGGTCGTATATGTACAAGCTGAAAAGGAGAGGAGCCAGGACAGATCCTTGGGGTAATCCATCATTTAATTTGAAGAACTTACTTCTATCATTGCCAGAGTAAACCTGGAAAAGTCTATTGCACAACATGCTGTTAATTAGGTTTGTGAGTTTGAGACACGGAATGATGCTAACAAATTTCAGAAGGAGGCCTTCTCGCCATACTGTATCATAAGCGGCAGATAGATCCAGGAAAGCAGCTAGGCTTACAGATTTCTTCTCGTACCCATTTTCAATATGAGTTGTTAATGCAAACACTTGATCATTACAGCTTCTGCCAGGCCTGAATCCAGCTTGTTCAACGGGGATGTGGTTGTTAATAGTATCAAAAATTATGTTGTAGATGAGTCGCTCAAATAGTTTGTAAGTGACACTTAGTAGAGCTATGGGGCGATAACTTTCGACTTTTGTCGGATCTTTGTTCGGTTTGAGGATCGCTAATATTTTTGTTTTCTTGAATAATACAGGGAGATTTCCAGTATTAAGGATATCTGAAAAGAAGTTAGTAAGCCATTTAATTGTAGCTGGTCCACAGTGAGCGAGGAATTCAGGATAGATTCCGTCGAATCCAGCTGCTTTCCCAAGTTTCATGTTTGTGATGGCGTCTCTGACTTCCTCTACAGTGAATAGAGTGGAAAGTTTTGAAGAATTTTGGACTGCTCTTTTCTTGATTTTCAGCTGAGATTTGATTTCCCTTCTTATCTGCTTTTCTTTTGGGCTCATGGAATTTGAGATTAGATGATTAGCAAAGTCATTTAGCTTAATGGCAGTTTTCGATCTAATTGGTGTTGAATTTGTTGGGTCTAGTTTTCTGATAACAGACCAAGCTTTCCGACTCGAGTGTGTGTGGTCGAATGATTCCACGGTTTCATGCCAGATCTTTTTTCTATTCTCATCTAGTGAATGTAGGAGGCCAGTAGCATTATCAGCAGATGGATTTGCTTCATATTTTTCCAGTAAGCTTTCACTATCCTCACTTCAACCGGGTGTGTATTCTTTACGATAACCTCTAGGAATACATCGTCTGGCTGCTCCTTTAATTATGCCGATAAATCGTGTGCAATTACTACATGTTGGCTTGATCCCTCTGATGTTGGAGTCTGTTTGCTTTGCCAATTCAGACCAGTTTGCCTTCTTAAAGTTCCACCTTGGTTTTGGGTGGGACTGTACAATTGGTACACATATCCCAGTCTCTAAAATACTAGGTCTGTGCTGACTATGGGGGAAATCATTAAGTACCGAACGGCGTAACTGGCTATAGGAGTTTTGAAACTGAGTTGTGAAACACAGATCAGGAGTATATCCTTTGTTCCAGCGACCTGAATGAAAAGTGGGTAAACTTTTACCATCAAAAATTAATTTTAGGTTTTCAGTTTCCATCCAATCACAGAGAGCTTCGCCATTACTGTCACTCTCGCAGTATCCCCAGAGATTATGATGGCTATTGAAATCACCCAGGAATAGAGTTGGGTGTTGCTGAGATGAGACCGAACTGCCTGAAAAGGCCTCCCGGTCAACAAATACAGAGTAAACAGTCAATAAGACCTTCTCAGGACGCACAAGTTCGTAGGGTTGGACCATCTCTCCGCATATGTCAACTGAACATTGAAGGAATAAGTAGAGCTAAATGTGACTATCTATCCAGACTATTAAAGAAACATGCTATCGATGTCATTGCACTCCAAGAAACGCATACAGCAGATGATCAACAGTTACGAAGTAGAGGGAAAATACCAGGATAATAATAATAACAAATATCAATAAAGAAAATGAGGGCTGATGATGAAAATTAATTATTATACCGTATTTAAGTTGCAACCAATGGCCATAGCAGGGCATTTCAATTGAACGCCCGTATGCTACCTAACAAGTTCAATTTCAGGTAATTCCAACTTTGGCTACCTTTGGAACTTGATAGAGCGTTTCTAACCAAATAACCTACAAATTTTATAGTGGTAGGTTCTTTTGCATGCCATAAATCTATGACATGGGCCCGCCGGCTTTACTTCCCCTCCGAAGGAAGGCATGCAGGAGGATTTTAACGCTCTTAAAAATCCGACGACATCGGCCGGGTTTGAACCCGTGATCATGGGCATAGCAGTTCAGCATGCTTGAGACTATGCCACCGAAGCCGTTTTGAGGATGAACATTAAGATAATATGGGATAAACGTACGCAGGAGTCAATAAATAAGCTTGAAATAATCCAAAAAAGAGCCATTAACATTATGTATAGTTACGATTTTCCGAAACCAACAGTAGAAGTACTTCAGGAACCTGCATTACCGTTAATAAGCCAACTCAAATACCGGTACTCTGAAGTTTGATTTTTGTTCAAGTATAAATACCGAACTATAATACAGGAAAGAGAATCTTATCCATAATACAAGATCAGCAAATCAGTTATACTGTACACGGAGTCCACAAACACTACTAGATGAGGTGTTAAAAGCATTTCCTAATCAGCCAACACATTTTATAACAATCTACCTTTTAGCGAGTATTTATTCACTGGTGTAAGGGTGCAGTGATCATCACATCTTCAGTCATCAGCCCCGTGTACTTGAAATAAGGTACTATCCTGACATTTGCCTGGAGGAAAAATCACACTCAATTTAGCCGCTGTCAACGCAGGAATTCTAAACCCCGTTCTCGGGATTTACTGCAACGCGCGAGGCAACACCGCGGGGTACAATAGTCTACACGTCCAAGCACACGGGGCCGATACCAAGATGTCCCAAGCCCCTAAAATGAATTAAAATCAGATTTCCGAACCCCCGTGGCGTAGCTGTGTTCGTTAAACCGTGCACCACGGCCGCGAGGGCACCTACAGCAGGTCCGGAGATCGTAGGTTCGAATCCCGGCGCTGATAGCGACTATCCTGAGTGTGGTTTTTCCCCGGGGTTTTCCATGCTCCCTCCAGGCAAATGCAGTGACGGTAACTTGTTTAAAGTCCCGGGGCGCCTACCCCATCTCTGTCTCTGATATACAGTAGTTACACACAGCAATAGGCCTACAGGTTATCAGACAAGTTCACCACACACACCCAACTACACGGTGCTGATGGCCAATATGTCCCAAGCCCCTCAAATGAATTATCAACAAGATTTTTGAACCACTTTACTCCAAGCTGAATCCATAGCGAGATTACTGCGGATAATTTTTTTCACGTACGGTTTGACAATAATTACTGAAGTATGACTATACTGTACGCCAAGTGGAAGGAAGAAAGGCGTGGTGTTGGCAGCACGCTGAAAGCAAGCAGGGTCGGATCTATAAACTGCAAAACCCCGCAAAGCAACGCGAGGGTGGGGAGTCCCATGCGTAACTACGGTATTTCATAAACGCCAGCATTTCATTATCACTAGGGTCCGGTTTTTAGATTTTTATAATTACCATTTTAGGATTTCAAAAACCTAACATAGTTTTTAAGGTTTTTAATCGGTGGAATATGTTTTTATGTTTTAAGTGTAGCAAAAGTTGATATAAACTGCCCAAATCTTAAAATTATGTGTTACCGTAGTAGAAAATTTGATTGCGACGAGAGTGTAAATAGTTTACATAATGATACGTCATCAAATTATCACCGAGAACTTCACATTTTTAGGAAATATTTGCTCTCATTAAATATGTTAATAAATCAAAGCCAATGAAACCAAGGATGTCAGATGTGATTTTCATACTCTAAGCCCGTTTAATTAACTTTGTTTATATAGAATATAGGGAGCTTGGAAACAATAAGAGATTTATCCCCACTTTCCTGACAGTAGGCTAAATAACCAAACAATAAGATATAGGCTGAAAAGGCTGAAAATATTTAAATTTTCCCGCAGGTAGGATTTCTCTCAATCAACTAGAGCTAGGAAAACACTATCTTTAGGTTTACTTTTTTAAAATTATGGACTAAAGATTGAAATATACTACAATAAATGGAACAAAACTGCAATTAGGTATTAGGTACTAGCATATAATTTAGGTTTTATAGGTACTACAGAATTCATGAATATGGTTCTTTTGAGTGTGATTCGTACAAGTATTGTATTTAGAAATTCAGACACTAAAATTAATTATTTGGGTTCAATAGAAGCTGGGGGAACAAGTTCATCTGAAATTGAGAAAAGAGCAAGTGAAGCTAGGAGAACAATTGGAGCATTAAATTCCGTTTTATGGAGCAGAAATATTTTAAACAACACTAAGAAAGTTATTTACAGTTCATTAGTACAAAGTATTTTGCTATATGGAACAGAAACTTGGACGTTAAACAGACAGCAAGCAAACAAATTATTAGTAACAGAGATGGATTATTGGAGGAGGGAGGCAAGAAAATCAAGATTGGATAACATTAGAAATACGAGAATCAGAGAAATTATGCTGGTAAAAAAAATGTACTAGAAGTGGTTGAAGAAAGAAGATTATAATAGTAAGGACATGTGAAAAGGATGTAGAATAGTAGAATTCCAAATTTAATGTTACATTGGCAAGCTGAAGGCAACTGGAAACGGGGTAAACCAAGAGAACAATGGATGGATGGTGTAGAGAGAAGCATGGCTACCAGAGGCTTAACCGAGGAAGATGCTGAAGACCGAAATTTGGAGAGGAGTAGAGTATTTTTGGGTTGAAGGAAACCTACTGTATTGTAGGATACTTCTAATAAAGATGAAGTATTTAGAAGTAAGGAAAAAATAGGTAAAACCCTAAGAATCCGGTCCATAATTATGACATCCAGCAGCGTAACTGTTAGCATTTAGTCACCAATCTCGATTACAATGAGCAGCTGCAGTTCGAGGTTTGAATCGATCCCCTGTATTACGTAATAACAAAGCAATGCCTAGTACAGTATTTCTGATTTCGTCACGATTTATCCTTATAAATAAATGAAACAAAAAACACAATGTCAGAGACTCGGGAACATCAATTACTGTAAAAGAAATATAACGCTACAGTTTCCTGAGGAACTTCGCGAACAACAACAACAGAACAAGAAATGTGCGAACAATTGACGAACGTCCTATTTTATTTTTCCAAAAAAAAAAATTGAACCTCTTTATGGTACCAAGCTGACTCATCAGCGGGCTCTTGATGTCCCCGCCTAGACCCCCACAGGAGTAGCGAACTGCGCGCTACCTCCCTTTCTATGAAGCGCACCTGCGCCTCTTTTCTGCGAGAATTAAAAGCTCAAGTAGCCATAACCTCCCTATGAAGGCTTCCAAAAAGATAGTATATTGTCGTTCACGGCCAGTGAATTAAAACTCAGCAATGTTTCTAGGTTTGTGCCGTGTCTTGTGAGGGGTTTCGCCTAGGACACCAAGCTGGCTCATCAGCGGGCTCTTTGTGTCCCCACCCGGACCCCCACAGGAGTAGCGGACTGCGCGCTACCTCCCTTTTTATGAAGCGCACCTGCGCCTCTTTTCTGCGAGAACTAAAAGCTCAAGCAGCCATAACCTCCCTATGAAGGCTTCCGAAAAGATGGTATATTGTCTTTCACGGTCAGTGAATTAAAACTCACACAAGACACGGCACAAACCTAGAAAAATTGCTGTTTTAATTCACTGGCCGTGCATCACTTTATGGTAGTATGGGAAAGGTAACAGAGTCGAGATGTAGAAAAGTCAATGCAGTGAGTTCTCAGTTGCGATTTACATTATTTTGCAAAAAGTTACTGTAACCACTAAACTCTTCCTACATCGCTCAGTATTTAGACCGACTTTGCTGTATGGAAGTGAGAGCTGGGTCGATTCAGGATATCTGATACATAAGCTAGAGGTAACTGATTATGAGGGTAGCACAAATGGTTGCTGGGATAAATAGGTGGGAGTAATGGCAGGAAGGTACTCTTAATAAAGAGATAAAGGCTAAGTTAGAAATGAGCACGCTAGATGAAGCTGTTCGTATAAGCCGACTAAGATGATGGGGTCATGTGAAGGGAATGGGGGAGGAAGGATAACCTAAGAGGTTGATGAGTTCGGCTGAAGAGGGTAAGAGAAGCAGAGGTAGGCCTAGGAGGCGATGGTTAGATTCAGTGTTGAACGATTTCAGAGTGAGAGGTGTAGAAGCAGAGGAGGCTGCAGTGCTGGCAGCTGTCTGTCTGTTAGATAGTCAGCCCGAAGGCTGGTTGGATCCTCAAAAAGTACTGCCGTTAGGTTATGTGGATAGATACCCACAAAAACCCAAGGCAGCGCTATATTGAGGCGTACTAGGCAAGAAGAGGAGTGAGGTAGTTTGCCATTGCTTTCATCACTGAATCAGAATAGCAGTACTAACCCTATGAGTAGAACCTTTCACAGCATCCACAGACACTGACTGTGCCCTGAATGGCATTACTAAGCACCACCCATACCTCAGTAGCTTCCATATAATCACAGCCATGAGTGAGACTGAGACATCGGTGAAAAGCCACATTTTACTCTAGCCTGTGCCAACAGACAAATGCAAATATACTGCATGCATCAATAGATGGCAAATGGGAGCTAAGAGGTGATAATGGAGGCGACTTGTTCGCAAACAGAGGCTTGCAGACTAGACTGGACGCTGAAAGGCAAAACAGTCTCAAATGAAAATGTATGAATGATGTGTGATCTAAAATAGCAAAGCCAACTCCGTACAGACCATGGAGGCCCTGGAAGTAGTGGAAGGTAGAGGCTTCCACCCTTTGTGACATCGGCACTAGATGGGATGGAGTTGTCAGCTCCACGCCCGGCCGTCTTTATAATAATTGTATTAATGCAGCCAATGGTCATGTACTTTTCTTTTCAGGACCGGTCAGGGAAGGGATATTGGAAGGAAATCGGCCGCTCCCAGGAATTGCCCTGGTACTCATGTCTGGTGTAGGCTGACCGAACCCCAGGGCCATTTGCGTTTCTGAAAGGGGTAGTCATGTTTCTAAAATCCACTACCTGTGTGGGGATCGAACCCACTCCCTTGATGTATGATCTGAATAGAAGTATTATTTGGCTTCCCTCGCGCCTTCCGTCAGTGAGGCAGGAAAGCCGAAAGAGGGTAAAATGAGTTGAATTTTTGTTATTTCTTAAATAATAACCCACCTGTACCAACAACGTTGTGAAATGACTCATATTTTCTTCATTTTTTTACTACGTAATCAATAATTAAATGTTACAAAACTTGTACACTATTCAATCCTCAATAGGATCTTCTTCAGCCACAAATGATTAAATTTAATTACTAAATTACTACTACTATAAGCCAAGGTTATAAATCTAATTGTTGAAACGAATACTAATATTAAAACTTAGGTAATATGAAAGGAAGATAAGAAACGAGGAAATCACAAAACAAAATTATAAACAATGAAACGGTTGAAAGGTATTGGATAAGTAAGTGTGTAGGCTAAGTTGTAAAATACCACATTTAAATTTGAATAATATAAATTCGATGAAAAGAAATAATAAATGTTGCTGTAACTTATGAAAGGTGGATCGTGAAAATTATTGTATGGACTAATTTTAAGAATTAATTTATTTATCTATCTATTTATTTAATAAGATTTTGTGGAGATTTAATGTTTTAAAAATTTAAAAAAAAAAGACGGAAATGTGGGCAATTGTGCTAAAATTGTGCGAGTATATAGTCAAAATCTGATTTTACTTTTATTTTTTATTAAGAACTATTTGTATCATCAATAATTGTTGTTCATCTCATTCCACAGAGTGCAGATGCCACAATTGTTCTCCAACTTATATTGGCCAGATTTTACCTTTGAGAGGTTTCGTGGTTTTTATGGCAAAAAAAGAAAGCTCTCACCAACCGTACCCTACTTTGTAACAGCGAACACATGCATATAACAATAACATGCCTATTGTCCGTCTACGTAAATCAGCCAATACTGTTTTTTGGCCATTCTACAATATAAATCCACCTTTTTGGGCTACGTATTGTAAAATTGGAAAATGTAATCGCGGGCCTTAAAGAACAGTTCGATGGGACACATGCAGACCGCCGGCAGTGGTTTGAAAACCCCTGATCTAATATTTTCATATAAAAATACTTTGACAAAAAGAAAGAGGAAAAAGTCCTTCATTTTTTGAAAAAATATTTCGCAACGCAGACCAATAGGAACCATAAAAGAGAGAGGATCCTGCCAAATTTATTTAAATAAAAAAGGCCTTATTCCCTGATAAAGTTGTATCATATCTTGCGGTACAACGGCAAGATTCACTCCTCAACTCTTTCATTTTGGTCGTATAAAGTAGTGAACTGTCGTCTCCACTAACCGTTCAATATCTACATGCAGCACATAACGTTTACAAGAATTTCCCCCAGTAGTTTTCATCTTTCCTGGATGCTATTTGAAACAATCAAATTCAACAACATGACAAATTGAAACTTTGAGATTATATGAAATTCACGTAAATATGATAGATAATATTTGTTTGGCTTACAAAGAAATACTTTTAAAAAAATACAGTGCTAGTTTATAGTGAACATTCCTTACAAATTGGGGAATACTGTAAAATAGTTGGAATAATAGTCATGTTGGTATGCTTGACAAGGACCAAAGAGTTTCAAAGTTAACGATTAGGACGAACAAATGCAATCATTCGAGCAGGCGTAGACAGCGTAGAGCTGGAATTGTATCAAGTGCACGCTTTGCAGAGGATTGTGCTGGGTCTATAATCTCTTGCCCTGTTTTCAAAGTTCTCCGATCATTAGTTTTAAGGCAGAGACACCACATTAACGTGCAGAATATCCTCGTATACTTATGGTCTCTAAGTATGTGTGTTTGAACAATTTTCCGATGTGGAAACATACCTGAAATGGCTTGATGGTGGCTTTACATATCATATTAATACGTCATAACCTTTTGTGTTGCAGTATTGGTTCAAGGTAGCACACTACAGAATGTCTGAATTTGTTTCCGGTTCGGCTGCTGAAGAGCCATCTTCTGAAGTTGAACTTACTATTTCGTGCAGGTAGTTTTTTCTGTGTACTCTTTTCTATTGCATTGCCTGTCATGAAGCGACATAACCTATTCGGTACACATTCAAAACCGGTATTACCTCGGAGTTTCATATCGAATATCCAGCACACTAAGTTTTTATGAAGGCATGCGCTATTTGATAACGTAATTCCTCTAGTGTATTCATTTAAATACAACTATCATTATCGAAGTGCAGTAATGTTTGACGTACCGGTAAGTTGCAACAGCTTTGCATTCTTATTTTTTTAAATTAATTATTCTGCTCTTGATGAATATAGTGGAACTAAAATCTTAGTAAGCCTAATATTATCATTCTTGTGCTCTTTCACGAATAGTGCACGATATTGCTGAGAAATTGCATGTTTCTATATTTTAGCATGCTGACTTAAGTAGGTAGGCTACAGTATCTTAAAATGATGTTTAGCGGATTCGTTTAAACTCGGCGATGAAGTGAACGTAATTTATAAATAGGATAGGATTTATTATTAACCATCCACAATAATTACAGTGGATATGGTAAAGGTGCACCCAAATAGGCATTAAGTACTGGTACGTATTCAACACATAACTTTTTGCTCTTACTTTCCTCTGAGATAGACTTTGTTCTGTTGACACACTTCATTAGGCTATGTGATAGCCTGCCTTTCGCTCTTTCTCAGACAGTTCACATATACAGCGTTCATAAGGCTCGTGGTTTTGCTCGTTCTTGCAGAAAACGTTATGGAAACCATGGGTCGCTATTTTATAATGTGTTTCTGGGGTTGATTTTTTATTTAGACCAGGATCTGCCCCTTAAAACATCAATAACTGTAGAATTGTTCAGGAATCTCTCTACTCTTTACCTCTCTTCAGCTATTTTAATGTAGGTGGTAGACTGTAGCAGATATGTCAGCCGAATGTCCTGCAAGAAAAGGTCTCTGGCAAGTGCATATAATAGCAGGGTTTGGTGTTTTGTCCTAGCCTATAGGCTCCGTGCATTGGAGAGAGAAATGCATCGCCACACTACAAATGGCCAAACTTATAATCTCGTGAATGTTATCATGGCTGAGGTGGAGCAATGTTTAGGCAAATTCTGAAAATGAGCATGAATCAACAAGGGATTTCCAGACATCCTAGAAACATGAAACTTAGTAGGCCTACTAGTGAAGCTGATACTCACAAGATCGGTATAAGAGTCTAAAATACTCTACATTTTTCAAGGGGACTGAGTTGGAGGATTTGAAATGGCGAAGGAGAAGAACGGTGTAAGTAAGCCTTTTCTTAAACCGTAGATTAACCCTTTTTCTAAAGCGATGACCTACTAGTTTTTATGGACTCAAAAAAAGTTTCCTAAATGTTTTAACATCAAACCCTGAAAAAGTGTTGAGGAAAATTTTAGAGATATTAAGGAGGTAATATCATGGTGAAATGATGTATGATAAAGACAATAATGAAAATAGACGTGAATTAATGCAACACTTTCGGGTATCCTAGAAACTAAGTACTGTACCAGAGAAGCTGATGTCCCAAGATCCCTGGGAAAAGCTAAATATCTAAAAGTTTTGCAAGGGGGTCTAGCTGGTGAGCATTTCAATTGGGTTTCAGAAGCAGTTTAGCGTAAGTACCCAAGCATTTTCACCCATATGGTAACTTGCTTTCCAAGGCGATGACCTAGGCCTATAGTTTTCATGAAAATCCAAACTAACTTTTAACATCAACAAACCTAGTTAGAGATAGACTAATTAAATCTCAAATACACAATTTAAACTTACCGTGTTTTCAAATCAATATTGTGAGTTCGTGAAGGGAAACTATGTAGAACATATGTGTTACCATATCTATTATTGCAACCAACAATACTACACTATGTTTTACCATATAAAAGAATAGAATAAATGCTCACATTTTTTCAATGTACTCAATACTCAGCTGATCACGACATGTAACAGCTTCAAGATTAATTGGAGGATTATCCATTTCACAAGGTCCGTATTGACGTGTACAATAACGATTCTAATGGGTTGAGGGGGGTCTCCACCCAATCAATACAATTTATGTAACAGCTTCTCGTAACGTCCACTTACATCAGCACTTCAGTATATGCACAGAGCCTATAGAATAGGATCAAACCCTGAAGAAGTTTATGAACTCTCCCTCGATTGTTAAAATCAAGGTTTGGCTTCTAATGTGTCTAAAAGTATAAAATAGGCTATTGAAGGAAAGCTTAGTCTTTATACCACGAAAGACCTCTAGATGAGGGAGGAACTGAGGCCTTCTGTCTCGGGTGCCATATCTGATTTAGTGCTGGCCTTCAAAATCAAAGACTGAGGGTTTTGATCCTGCATAGTCCCATGACATTCAGGCTAAGAGCATTTAAATGTGATAACTTCATGCTGGTAGATTTACTGACACATTAGCCAAAAGGTTCCCACATGGAGAACATTTCTAAAGCAGCTGTCAAAGGACACTATAGGCCTATGTATCATTAAAAATATAATTCATTTTATGGTACAGTAGAACCTCATCAATCCAAACTAATTGGGTCTCTAGGTTGTCCGAATTAAACAAAGTAACCTATGAAATGAGCCAAGGCACCGGTACATATTTAAGCACTTAGTTCAGTAAAAAGTACAGTACTTTTACAGTATTTTTAAATTTAAGGAAACCCGTACGAAGGTTATTTAGTTTACAGTATTAGGCCCTACATAATACAGAATACGGCTGATTGAGACTGATGAGAGGCAGTGCAAGTGAAAGTTGTCACGTACGCACGCTCTTCAATACAGTGGTCTTGGGAACGAATAGAGGGTGCAGGTCAACAACCTGCCATTAGCTGCAGCACAAACTGCGTAGTTGACAACATTGCGCTCGTAACTTAGCTTTATACTGTAATTGTATCAAGTTAATGCATTACCGTACATGTTATTAAACGGCTGTCCGGAGTAAGCAAAGTCCGGACGATGTTGCACTGTATTCAGATTTCTCCGAAGAAAATTACAAGCTGTCTTGAAATTCAAGTAAACATACCTTTCCTCACCGGAAATAACTATAGCTCTATGGCCAAGTTATTGACTGAATTAAAATTCATAAAAATGGTATTCTTGTATTTAATTTTCTTGTCTTTTTCTGGCTTCAGCAAGTAAACATCTGCATTTGACAGGACTCCAGTAAGTGTGTCTGTGCTTATTTTGAGAACTTAATGAATATAATTATGTACTGAAGCTGTGTTTGAAGTCAAGCCTAAATAGGCCTTTGAAATTCCTTTATTTAATAAAGTTATGTTTATTTTTGAATATGTTTGGTTTCTTTATTTTTGACCATTTTTATTCCCCCTCCCTGTGTCAACTTTGCTTCCATTAGGTATATATATTGTTTGGTAGTAGCCTCCTAAGAATTCATTGTTCAGTGACTACATATGGTGCTTGCATGGAATTAGGAATTTTCTTTTCTGATCTAATTTAAGAAACTCGACGGCATTACTGTATAGTTGACTGTGTGTAATATGACTATGAGATAATCGATGTTACCAGTCATCTGGTTTGCTTCACCTTTCAGTCCATTGCTCTGTGGGTTTGATATGGACTGTACTCACTTAGAGCTGAAAAGACAGAGAAAATGTAGCTTTATATCAAAATATTACTAATAGAAAATGTTTAACCCTATTGACAGGACTGAGCCACCCAAACATTTCTTTATTATATTTAAGATATAAAATTTTAGCTTGTTAACGTCGATATGGAACCGTGAAATACATGGCAAACCATGATGAACTAACGCTTTTGTCAATAAAGTTCATATACACTAGAATATTTGGTGTAGCATGTCATGTCCTTTCACTTACTGATTATTAGACTTCACTAATAGTTGCATACCATTGCAACAGTTCTGTCAGGCAATTGATTACAACTGAGCTTGATGATGTATTGGGTTTGTCTCACGGCAACATTGTCTAGAGATGTCCTTACTGGTGCAATAGGGCCACATGTTGCATCAGCAAGTGATTTAAGTCCTTGTGATCTTAAAATAGGTCACCAAATATCACTTTTTATTGATAACCATCATCCCTGTTCAGCAGGAGGGCACTGTAAATTGACGGCTTCAGGTAAAAGGCGTGGCATACGAGGCCTGTCTAATTAATATCCGGGGCTGATTACCTAGATGTTTGGCCCCTTAAAACAACAATTATCATCAAAATTAATATCCGACCTTTGGCCGTGAAATATTATTATTTACCCGACGGGATAGGCCCCTTGCGCGTTCACAAACTTAGCCTACCACTCCTTCCACGTCAGAAAACCTTTCTGGAAGGCTTTTTTTGGTATGGTGTTCAACTCCGCCGTCACATTCCTTGTTATCTTTTCTCTGCTCTCAAAACGGGACCCTTTCAATGGCGTCTCCAGTTTCAGAAACAACCAGAAGTCGCAAGGAGCCATGTCTGAGAGAGTTGGGAGGTTGGTGAACAACTGGAATTGCATGTTTCATCAAGAAAGTCCAGACCAATTGTGATGAATGTGCTGGGGCATTGTCATGATGGAACTGCCAATTTTGCAGCCACTCTGTGCATGTTCAAATTATCACTCAAAATTGCATGTGCGGAATCCTTACTGATCCCAACTACTTCGGCAATCTCTCGTAGGGTCGAAAACGTCTTATCTTCCATTATCAGATTTCTCACTCTTTCAACAACAGTTGCATTGAGCGGTTTGTGGCCTCCCAGAACGCTGATCACTCTCCACCGATGTGTGGCCATTTTTGAATCGGTTGAACCACTCTTTAATTTGTGTTACCTCCATAGCATTGTGTCCAAACACCCGCTGAATTTTACGAATTGTTTCACTTTGAGAATCGCCTAGCTTTTCACAAAATTTGATGCAGTATCTTTGCTCAATTTGTTTGGTCATCTTGCGAGAAACTTCAATCCGACCAACACTTGTAACAGTACCTCACTTGGCGGCCATTAGCATGTGCAGTAAGGTTTCTCCCTCCACTGTTGTGAGTGGTACCGCCTTCGCATCACTATGTTGCGGGGGAGAATTCAAGGTCCGAAAAATTAGACAGGCCTCGTATAACCAGATTCAGTTGGCATTGTTAAGGTGATATAATGCTCTGCTAAACACTACAGAGGTCCTTCATTTGTTACGCACCTAACAAGTTCAGTTAAGTGATGTTTAACAGTCCTGCCTTAGAGAAATTTCACCTGAAAAAATATCTCGGTTATGCCAGAGAAAAAGCAAGCTGCTTCAACTGTGGTTTTGCCATATGAGCATAGTTTCATGATTTTACGCACATGCTGAAAAAGCAGAATGATGGGATGTGGGTTATCACTTAAGTGACATTTGGTAACAAATTTTAAGACCAGAATCACCTAACTCTCACACCTGTGCAACATGCAGGGTACACCAGCAGAGGACATATTAGCAAAATTGCGACATGTCATGTCTGCCACCATGGGACGAAGCCAGTGCATCGCCGAGCTCAGTCGTAAACACTCGGCTGGCGAAGCTGCCAAGCAGTAGCAAAACAAGTTGTAAAGCCTACAGCATTGTGACTTCCTGAACCGAATATTTGCTTTTACATTATTAGTGATGAGAAATATGGTCGCTAAGAAAAAAATATATGCACTACCGAAAAACTTGCAAAATATCAGTACAGTACAACCCTTGTAATCCGTCAACTTTTGAACTGAGGTTATGGTCGGATTATAAGAAAGTGCAGAAAAAAATACGGTTTTATATTAAAATAAACAATTTCTGAACCCAAAAAATGACTACTGTACGTATCTATCGTCACTGAACATGAAACCAATGTCTTTCCAATTCCTTCTCCAATCTCTTATTGTCGTAACGCCTACATTGAGTTCCTTGACAAGTTTTTGGAGTAATTCCCCTTTGTCCAGTCTTCGTTGCACTGCTAATTTTTCATTAATGAAAGAGTAACGTGTTTATGTTTCACTCCTGATGCGTTGAAAATACGCACACAACTGTATAGTACACAAAATGCACATAAAACAAATTACTGTACAGTACTGTAACGAACACAGAAGAACAATGTCGTAAAACCAAGGAATAGTAAGCACTAAAAACTTCACAGTACTGTACAAAACACAGGCAACGACGGAAACAATACGAGAGATGACGGAGCACTAAAACGGTCAAGCGATAACAAGTACCTGTAAACAACAATGGCACGACGGGTAATGAGTCGCTGCTACGTGCTGGGGCAAGTTCGGCTCAAGCACGGATGGATCGACCGGAGCGATGGTCCAGCTGAGGGCGGACGAGAGGGATTCTACTGTAATATAAAAATTATATACGCCACCAAAATCAAAAAATTACTATCAATGTACCGGTACACTATTGAAAAAATGATATATATATTTTGAAGAAAGTGGGGTTGCTTTAGCCCACTTTAATTTTTTTTTTTTTTTTTTTTTTTTTTTTTTTTTACTGATTTCTTATGGAATTTTTAAACAACTTTTAAATTCTGTAACTTAGTCCAATAGCCTAACTGTTACAGAAACTAAGTATTTCGATTGCAATCACGACTTACAGTGAGAACAAGCAACATTATCAACACAATTCAACACTTCTCTCTTAACTTAACAGCCCTGGGGCTGGTTTACAGCAACTCGCCAATCTTTTCTATTCTCCGCCATCCTCTTCAATTTGTGATATGATTTTGTGTTTGGGTCTGTCATTATCGGTGTGATGTATGCAAGTGGTGGTCTTCCTCTTGTGTTTTTCCCTTCTAACATCCCTTCGATGACTCTTGCTAGCAGGCTATTATGTCTGAGAATATGTCCCAACATATTCGCTAGTCTTGCTTTCAGACTCTTCATAAAGCTTCTACTTTCTCCTGCTCTTCTGAATACCTCTTCACTTGTCATATGTTGTATCCAACTGATCTTAAGCATTCTTCTCCAGTACCAAGCCTCAAAAGCCATCAACTTCTTCTGTTCTCACTTCCCTATTGTCCAGGTCTCGCTACCATACAAAGCCACACTCCACACGTACGTCTTCAACAGTCTTTTCCTTATTTTTAGGTCTATACTTCAGGATGTGAAGAGATTCTTCTATATATATAAAGCTCAATGTTTGTCTGTCTGACTGTTTGTCTGTTATGTATACAAATCCACATCGTTTCACCGATCTGAACCAAAATTTGTATACTTACCCTTCGGAACCCTGCGGTTAACCCTGTCCACTTGAAATTTCCGACAGACCACCCCATTCCCTGCATTTAGGCCCTTTGACCCAAATCTACACAGTTTCACAGATCTCAACCAAAATTTGTTATTTACCGTCTGGAACCCTGCGAGTAACACTGTCTGCTTGAAATTTCGGACAAACCACTCCATTCCCTGCATTTAGGCCCCTTGGCTCAAATCTACACCGTTTCACCGATCTGAACCAAAATGTGTATACTTACCCTTTGTAACCCTGTGAATATCACTGTCCACCTAAAATTTCGGACAGACCACCCCATTTCCTGTATTTAGGCCCTTTGCCAAAAATCTATATCGTTTCACCGATCCGGACCAAAATTTGTATACTAACCCTTTCGAACCCTGCGGGTAACCCTGCCCACTTGAAATTGCGGACAGATCACCCCATTCCCTGCATTTAGGCCCTTTGGCACAAATCTACACCGTTTCACCGATCAGAACCAAAATTTGTATACTTACCCTTTGGTATCCTGCGAGTAACACTGTCTGCTTGAAATTGCGGACAGACCACTCCATTCCCGGAAAGAGGACAGGGTCCGTCCCAAAGGCAATGGAAAAAAAGGGGTAAAACCGGACCCAGCTCAGGAAACCTTCAGGGTTGCCAGCTCCCGAATTCACCAGCCATGAGCCCTTGAGGATGTAGCACTATCCAGGGTGCACCAGAAGTGGTGGGGCTACACACACCCTGCCTCCTTGAAGGTCTTTAGCAGAAGACATGAGATATTAAGAAAAGAAAAAGAAGGCTGACACCTCGAAGAATGAGGCTATCAGGAATGATTAGACAAGGGCCAATTAAGGCCTGAAAGTGAAAGAGTCGCTAGGCCTCGGATACCCTGATACCATCGGGGTCGGAAGAGAACAAGAGTTTGACCAAGGGAGGCTGACAGGAAAGAGAACTGAAAGGAGCCTGGTACCAGTAAATAGAAGCAATGCTGGACTCAGCTGGGGTCCCGTGGTCGCAAACCCACGTCCCACAAGTTGTGAGACCCTGGTGGGAGGAGGGGGCAGGTGTGAGAATAGCTTGCTGATTCATCGCGAGGTGACATGAGAGAAATGTCCAGACCCTGCCGTGTTACCTGGTATTGCTGACTATGCTGATGTTCATACAGGGTCTTTGCTCAAACCACTGTAGTGTTACGAAAGAATGAGTGATTCACCGGTCAATGTGAATAGGACCGGGAACCCCCTTGAACGTCTGTCATCATATATCGTCATCATCTGCGATATTCTCAGGTTCGTGCAGCTTGGAGCCGAGCAGTACTTGATAAGCTCTTTCACTACACGCATCGAGTATTGGCCCTAAGCCAGAAAATAACGTTCAGACTTTGGAAGACATCGAAGGTAGAAATCTGAATTACCTATATCAGATTTAAAATTACACCATGTTCGTTTAGTTGTCATTTTTCATTACCTTATTATTATCATAAGGGCAAATGACATAGATGTTACGCCCATTATACCACTAATCACCACACATAATAAGTCTTCATCGCCTGTGAATTTTGAAATATTTCTTTCTATCACGGTAGTTTGTAAGTTTGTCGTGTCAATTCAACAGTAGTTTTCATTACCATCCTGATCAAAAGGGCAAATGACCTAGATGTTACATCCATTATACTACTAAGTAACACCACAGTCTTCATCGCCTGTGATTTTTAAAATGTGTATTTCCATTAGTTTGTAAGTATACCCGTTCAGTAGTAGTCGTCTTCATTATTATACTGATCAAAGGGGCAAATGACCTAGATGTTACGTCCATTATACTACTCAGCAACACCAGAGTCTACCTAGCCTGTGATTTTAAAAATATGTATTTCCATTAGTTTGTAAGTTTGATATACCCGTTCAGTAGTAGTCGTCTTCATTATCATCCTCATCAAAAGGGCAAATGACCTAGATGTTACGTCCATTATACAGTACTACTAAGCAACACCACAGTCTTTATCGCCTGTGATTTATTACTTTGCGTGTCATCTGTCTAGGATACTATTTAATCTACTGTCACTGTATTCATTTATGTCAATGATCTGGTTCTCTTCTTCAGAACCTGTACCGAAACATGTAAGCCGGTCACGTAGAAAATTCACAGCGAGTGTTATGGTATATCGTACATCTCTTTTCTGTTTTATTCCTCTCATTCCTTTAAAGTATCAATTTTTCCCATTCGTTGATAAGTTACATGTGCCAGTAGTCGCTTCTATGTTCATCATCACTATGTAAAAGATGTTTTGCGTCAGAAGAAAAGACAACTGGATGCCCAGGAACGTTAACGATATATCGACTGCGAAATCTGGAAGTTTCTCTTGGAGGAATTGCTTCAGACATTTATCGTACAGTTCAAACCTTAACAAGACGAAACTTTTAACCAGATAGTGATCTAAGTGGGGGCTCTTTGGCAAAAAATAATCAAGTCTTTCCCGAAATGTGAGTCCTAAAAATAAATTTTTCTATTATTTTTTCATTTCATATGTTAGTTATGTAGTAATTTTCAATATCATCCTGATCAGTAGGGCAAATTACCTAGATGTTACGCCCTCAACGTCATTGGGGGCAAATGACCTAGATATTAAGTCCATTATATTTCTAATCACCACATAAAGTCTTCTACGACTGAGATGTCACGAATTCTGGGACCGCTAACTACATATCTCGACTCGGACTGAAGACAAATATCACGAGAATGATCATTATTTTACAGAGCCTTCCCATAGTGACTCAAGTTTAAACATTGTCACTGGGTTTGATAATGTAAGAAATGAATACATAAATAAATATAATTTATGACGTTGAGTGTTAAGGAGACTGAAATATAATCATCATTCCGCCGGGTACTACTGCTAGTCTTTCTATAAAAGACGTTCTTTGCCTGAATAATTCTACTCCGAATCTCTAATTTGCTGGTTCCATTATACACTGAAGGGCCAAAAATATGTTTCATCAATAAACACTTAAAGACTATTTATTTAAGATTAACTTTTACAGAAGACGACCAATACTATAAGGAATTCACAACAAGACTAAATTAAATTTAACACGTCATGAATCCAGAACAACAGAACGGAGGCAGACAGGTTTTTCTCCGGGTACTCCGGTTTTCCCTGTCAAAATTTCACTCCAGCAACACTCTCCACTATCATTTCATTTCATCAGTCATTCATTTAATCATTGCCCCAGAGGAGTGCGTCAGGCCTCGGCAGCCGGCACAGTCCATATCCTCGCCGCTAGATGGGGCTTCATTCATTCCATTCCTGACCCGGTCGGAGACTGGAAGCAGGCTGTGGATTTTCATTTCATGAATCCAGAACAATAAAGATGAGTAAATTAAATAAATCAACAACTTCAAATCGAATATAAGACATCGCTAGTAACCATTCCGAAGACTTTAAATGGGCCTCTACACAATCCAATTCATTAGAGAGTACTTGGAAATCAAGATACTAAATTTATATACAGTATTGAATAACATCTTTATACAGTACATTTTGCTTTCTGGATTTGAATACCTGAAATATCTTTCCTAATTAAAATTGTAAGGACGTCCATTTCAAAGTAATGTTACTTTATGAACCGGCTACAGTTTCCCGGGTGCGGTGAATGAGCTTTCTCCAGTTTTCTCCATAATTTGCTGTAAATCCAGACCTCTCCCTGCAAGATCATTTCTAACCAAGTCGAGCCATCTCTTCCTTGGTCGACCTCTTGGTCTCTTGTCTTTCAGTTCTTTCTCAAACCACACTCTAGCTGTTCTTTGTGTCCATTCTTTTGAGATGACCGAACCATTTCAGCCTGACTTTAACACAGATATTAAGAGATTGTTCTACTTGGACAAGATGGCGTATCTTATCATTCATTTTATCTTACTTCCGAGGCTCGTTTTATTGTTGAAAGCAATTTGACAATTTTACTCCTCAAGCTGGTTTGTAGTGTTAAGCTAATCGGACTGAAAGGCCAAAAATATGTTTCAACAATAAAGAAGATAACATTTTGAGTATTAACAGGTGTCAAAGCAATTTAATTAGTTAATGAAGTTAATACCTAGAATACACTAGAATATTTGATGCAGCATGTCTTGTTGTTTCACTTACGGATGTATTAGACTTCACTACTAGTTTCATGCCATGCAACAGTTCTGTCCGGCAATATTGATTACAACTGAGCTTAATGTTTTTGCCTCATTGTGTCATGCTGCCCAACTACTTGGTTGACAGGTACAGTTGCATGGGTAGGATATAACTCAGCTCCAGCAGTCTCACTCTCCATGGTGACATGAACTCTTGTTACCCTTAGCTGTGCTGTTGCAAAACAATTGGGAACAAACCTTTCTTAATTCACCAATTACACAGGTCTACAAAATAAAATTTTTGTAGATCTTTTTTGGATTCAATAACTAAGTTTGTATATTGAAAGTGTATGAATTATGGAAATGTCTTCTATGTTCCTGTATCACATCACGTTTTAAAAAAACTACATATTAAATAAATTATTACACGATGCGTAATCGTGAAAATCAGCTTTGTATTGTTTCTTTATAGCAGTCAGAGTTTAGTACATTAAAATACTGTAATAAACACATTAACTTAAGGGGTTAGGTACAGCTTATGGACCTTCAAAAAATCAATTTTTCAAAATATTTTTTATTTTATGCTCCTATCCTTGAGGAACATTTTGGTGAAAGAAATATGTCTTTATGCACCATAGTTTTTGAGTTATGACTTAAAAGGCAAAACCCCTAATGGTATGTAAGATTTATGCACAAATGTTTATTGCTCATTTTCTCAGAATTGTGTTTTTGACACAGTTTTAATGATAACTCAAAAACTAATTGACATACACTAATGAAACTTTTTGTGTGTATTTCTGCGTACTGTATCTACAAAATGATGTAAATTCATGTCTCTCTCTAAAATAGTTTCTTTAAAAAAAATATTGTAAAATTTTGACATTTTCTTCTCAATACAAAAGTAAAAATATTTGTTGTTAAGATACGTTGCTGGAAGTACTTGCATTTCTAGAGGAATATCTTTGCAATAAAATAAAATTAACAGAACCTAAAAACGTTGAACATTACAGGAGTTATCACTAAAACGCTGCAGCCTTGTATGATGAACAACCACCATTTTGAATGTTGAATAAATGAAAGTCCAATGTTGTTTTTCATATAGAATAATGCCAGTGTTTCATGTGCACAAAATTTCATTGCTGTGACTGTTGTGGTTTTGAAGGAAAGAAAAAAAAAAGATACCGTTCTTGTTAAAATTTTACAATGGTAACCTGTACCTAACCTCTTAAGACATATTGCAACAAATTCATATCAAAGAAAAAAAAACAGTTTGTGTTCACTTGTATGATTAAGTCAATGGAACCATTGCCGCTTGGATGCAAATCTTTTCATACTGCTTTTTCTCTTGTTCACTCTAGTAGGATCATCACGTTTTATTAGCCAACAGTAGAGATATTGTGAAATTTTGCAATATCTTGTTAATCAAAATTAATGCAATTATAAAAAATTGGTAGGCCTATGTGATGGGACAAAAGTAATGGCACTTCTGAATTCAGATGAACAATGTACATGTAAAATAAGAGTCAAAACCAAGAAAGGAAAAATCGTGTAGACCTGTGTCATTATTCATTTTCCGTTCACGTACAGTAACTTCTAACACAAGTAAAGTGTGTAATGCTGCTTGACTTATGTGACACTGCACTCCAGGGGGCAGATGACCTAGCTGTTTTATCCCATAAAACTCCAATAAATAACTAAGACTGCACTCCGTCTCTACTGTGTCCCCCCTCATCGTCCCGCAAGATTCCTGCTGCGCTAAACAACAAACGCTGGTGCAGCCAAGTTTAGCGGCACCTATATCTTGAAAGGCTAATCTAATTGTGGTAACTACTTATAAATACTAAGCCAATCAATACAAATTATGAAACAACTACCGGTATTCAATTGCTGTGCATGTTTCGATATCCAATGATATCTTCTTCAGCATTTAACATTACTAAAATAAAATTGATATCCTTACAATAATTTCATTAAATTAATACATGACCAACATCGAAACAATGGATAGCAGTAGAGGGAGAAAGGATCAAAAAAGTGGAGAAATTTAAGTACTTGGGAGAATGGATAGAGAACAACCTGCCAGAAAAAGAGGCAATGAAATCGAGAATTAGCAAGTTAAACTTGGCATACAAATTAACCTGGAACACTTACAACAAGAAGACCATCTCCATCAACACAAAACTGAGACACTACCAGACAGTGATTCGTCCGGAAGTCATATATGCAGCTGAATGTTTGTGTCTGACAAAGAAAGGAATGAACAAAAAGTTGGATCTAATAGAGAGAAAGATTCTTAGGAAGATACTTGGACCCTAAAGAACAGAAGATGGGTCGTATAGAAAAAAAGGGAACCAAGAATTATACCTCAGATTGGATAAAATCTCAGACACCATCCGGAAAAGAAGGGCCATGTTCTTTGGACATATATACAGAATGGACCCGGGTAGATTAACTAACCGGATAATGACATTCTTTGCGACCAAGAAAACCACAGCTCGCTAGTATTTGGAGATAAAGAAGGATCTAGAAGAAATGGTAACATCTGAAGCTGAAATCAGCAACAGGGATGCATACTGATATCGCGCCAGGAGATGGCAGTTGGGTTTGAACTGCAGAGGTCTTTCCGCTCACTGCGTATCGTGCATTCCAAAAACATTCAGTTTGTGACTACTTGCTTCACTCACTCAGCACATTCCTTCTTTCACTGGCTGAGAGTCGTCTGCTGCAATAATAACCATTGGCATGCGGGTAGCCGACATATTTAAGTTTGGAATAGGTGGACCGCGCATGCCTACTGCAAGACCCTCCGCACCCCGTCACAACGTGTTCAACTGCCATCTCCTGCCGCGATGACAGTACAAAGCCAAAATTAAGAATTCCACGGGTTTTAAGAGTCATCCTACATCACGGATCCAGGCACCAGGCACTGAAGATAGGAGGAGAATGCAGAGCGATAGAATGAAGGAGTATTGACCAAAATAAAGATCCAGAAGCTGAAATCAAATTAACGTGGTCCACAGTCGGCCTAAACGGCAGAAGAAGAATTTGATGAAATACAAGTTCCAAATACTTAAACATAATTTTATCAAAATCGCTATGAAGATGATGTTTATAAAATGTAATTGGAGTTGCGATGAATTGTGGTGAAATTGTGAACATTCATATCCATCGCAACTCCATTTATACAGTTTAGAAACATCTTATAAGTGATTACGTATATATAAACAATTGTTACCGCTCAGTCAATTGCTTATATTATACGTAATCACAATTGTCAATACGGAACCATGTATGACTCTCCGAGCTCAATATATCTTGTGTTTTTGAAAAAATTATATATAAGTATTTGGAACTTTTATTTAATCAAATTATCGTAAGGATATCCATTTTATTTTAGTAATGTTTAACACTGAAGAAGATATAGGTAAATGATTATCGAAACATGTACAACAATTGAATATTGAAGTTTCATAATTTGCATTGATAGGCTTAGTATTTTTAAGTAGTTATCTATGAATCCATACAGTAAATATCTTACATTTTCCTAGCATGGTGAATGTTATTGCTTCTTAATTCTGGTAAATCTACAGCAATACAAACTACAAGCAAATTTAAATCTATATATTTCATCTACCCACTATCTATCATTACTTGCTGGAAAGATATATGCACACGCACGCATTGCCTGAAGTATCTCCGTTCCTAAGAAGTGAAGTTTAAATGGCCGGTAAGTATCTGTAGAAACTTATTTACAGTCTGTTTGCCTGCATACTCAAAGTCAAGGTATTTGTTAGTCTCTTTCTTTTCTCGTTACGCATTCAAAGGCTCATTGTGCATGTTCATAAATAAATGAAATGTTTCTCGTAGCCAGAGGTAAGTAGGAGGCAAATATTCTATATTCTTACTTCTTATTGCCTTAGCATAATACATTTGATGAGTTTGTGACAAAGGAGATAGCATATAAACAAACGAAATTCAGCCATAGTCAAGTTTGTTAACATTCATCAGAATCAATCACCTACAGTGAAGTCCTTCTCTAAATGACGGAACCTCGCAGAGGCTGTGCAGCGGATGGATCGTGATGAGTCACTGCCAAATAACTGGCAAAACAGTGAGTCAGGAAGCCCCAGATGCTGTCATAGCATTGATTACAGATGCAACTGACAAGATACCTTAGTTGAGATAATTAAGACTTGTGGTGGAGTACTGTAGCCTGTCTTGTATCCCATGAACATGGTTAGGTATAGAACAAAACAACAAATTTTCCTGGTGGAAAGAAGAAGTCTTACAGTAAATGGGTTCACATTATTTGTGGGGTAACCTCAAAGAAAAGGTATAAAATAATCTGCTTACTCTGGAGGCTCTCGAGAACAAAATAACTGCACTGATTCGAAATATCAGTGAGAATGAATTACAGCGAGGGTACCAAAACTTCCTACGTTGGTGCAATGTGAGTTTAAAAAATGAAGGATAGCATTTCCAGCAACTACTCTGAAATGACAGTAAGTACTGATGATTAGTAAATACGTTAAAAAGTGTAAATGTGTTCAACTTGTTGGGCGCTATGCTGCTGCTAACAGCACTGCTTTGCTTGACACCCGGCTACATCAGTGGCCCATCTGTCACGCGGCCTCTGCAAGGTTCCGTTATTTAGAGAAGGACTTTACTATAGCATGCTTTCAGTCAGTCATATATTCAAGACTTAATTGATTGATGACATCAGTCAACATAATGTTAAGCCCAATTATAATTATAATAGCCAGGAAGTAAGAGGTTCGCCTGAAAAATAAATACTGTAGATAGGTCCCCTTTGTGTTTTGCTCATAAGTCATAACCCTAGGACGTAATGTTTTTACAACACACTCATCTGATACAGGAAGTATACGGTGCATTGGTATTATTGCGTACAAAGATGCAGAGAGTTCTGCATTCTTTATCGACCAGATAATCCGGTTCGAGTCTCACGCCAACCCACTGAATTGGACGAGAAGAAGAGACAAATTTACAGTCCAACAATTCCTTACTACCTTCATAGATATAAGCTCAAGATGATTGAAGTTATTACACTGACCGGCAAAAAAAGTGGAACACTTCAATTTTTTATGTAATTTCTTAATTTACTCCACTAAAATGTATCGGTTTTCCAATATTTGCATTATTCATGTAAATGTTAGATGGTTGGCTACAGAAAATACTGAAACATGTTTTACAACACGCTTTAACTCACAAATTTCGTTACATATTGTAACGTGTTTTTCGAGGGGTTTTATGCAACTGGCATAAGTCAGTAGGAAGCCATTCTATATTTATTTACGCGGCAAATTGTTCAGCCAAGAGAATTTTTCATGGTAATTTATTATTATTATTAATTTATTATAATTATTATTAAGGTATTTTCGGAGCATTTTATAAAAATTATTAGCATTCAGATAGGTTTTCTATGTCTTAGAAAACGCTATCCAGCAAATTATTACGAACGACGATATCATAGAAAATTATCTGATTACGGAATTTTACGGAGTTTTTGTCAGTTAGGGTATTTGAGAGAGATGACTCACTGGGATTTCAAGTACACGCTTAATCTTGTCGAGAAGCATGACGCAATCTTGGGTCGCAAGGTCTAGAAAAGACGAATTGTTGGAACGGAACCCTCCCGCCGAGTGTAATGACCCGGAGGAGGAGAAGATCGCGTGGTGGGTCAGCCAATCAGGGGAGACGACGTAAGCTAGTTGGGACTGAAGAGTGGGGAGCCGGCGTGTGGTTATATCGTTCGACGCGCCGTGAAACAAGGACAATCTGTGTAGTTCTTGCCGAGTATGGTTATACGCGGGGTTCGCTCCGATGTTCCGTGGAAAGAAGGACTATCTGTGAAATACTTGACGAGTATGGATGCGCGTGCGAGTGGCTCCGATGTTCGGTGGAGTTAAGGACAATCTGTGTAGAACTTGCAGTGTACGGTCGCAAGTGCGTGTCGCTCCGATGTTCAGTGGAGTTAGCGACGAACTTTTGTAAAACGTAACCAGTGCGGTTTTACGAGAGTTTGGGTCCGATGTACGGACCATAGAATTATCTAATCTACCAGAATATCATCAAATTTCGACGGAGATGACGACGTCCAGGAGACTGTGGGAAGCACACAGCATCATCAAGAACGAGGGAAATGCTTTGGCAATTTCCAGGGGTAAGCGCTAATGACGCAGAAATACGCAATCTCTCATTTTTCTTTGTTTTATATTTCATAATTCAGTAACTTCATAGCTTGGAAATAAGAGTAAAATCAATTTATCAGACTCCGTTTTCACGTAATTTTCTATCGGTAATATTAAAATCACAACGCTCCAATTTAAATTTTATAGTTATTATTATTATTAATTTTGCTATACTTGTTTTATATAATAAATTCATTTCTTTTACAATGCAATCTTTGCTTTCAGTAGGTAGCATTAGATATAGACCAATTCCTTCTCCTGATACAATTGTTTGTTGGGTTAATGATCAAATCATACCACGATCTGAGTGAATAGAGTCTTGAATGTGTTCTGCCAGAGCTAGACGTTGTTAAATACAAATTTAGATTTCAACATTGCATTGAGGTCTTGGCGCCCATTAAAACAACATAGCTTAGGCAAAGGTAAACAGTTACATTTGTCGCTACCAACATGGGGCACTAATAACCATTACATTTGGCGCCCAACGTGGGGCTGAAAACCTAATAACATTTGTGGAAGGAGAAGGGTATATATTTCTGTGCCTGTATTTTGGGGGTTATTTGTCTTTATCAGTGTATATCATTATGGGGGATGAGAAAGAAAGACAGATGAGGTTACGTAGTGGTCATCAACTGGAGAATGATGATACGAGCAGTATGTCGAGTGATGGTAGTACCGGGGTAGCGGAGGTAAATCCCGATACTGAAACAGGGAGTGTAGGCGGCCAACCAGAATTAAAAACTTTACTTCTCGAGTTCATGTATCAGAACAAAGTTAGTAGTGATGCTTTAAATGCAAAATTAGAACAGAATAATGCAAAATTAGAACAAAACAGTAGGGAAAATAAAGAAAGTACAGAAGCTTTAAATGCAAAATTAGAACAGAATAATGCAAAATTAGAACAAAACAGTAGGGAAAATAAGGAAAGTACAGATGCTTTAAACGCAAAACTGGAACAAAACAACGCTAAATTAGAACAAAACAGTAGGGAAAATAGAGAGAGTACTGAAACTTTAAATGCTAAATTAGAACAAAACAGTAGGGAAATGAGTGACAAATTCGAACTGATTAGAGGTGAGATCAGGGGGGTGATGGAAGAAAAGGCTAAAGAGATTATTGCAGATGTAGACAGAAAATTAGGAAAAGTACAGGAGGAGTTGGAAATTAGAATCAGTACACAGGCTGAAAATTTAAAAGAACTAGTGCAACTGGAAACACAGCAGGTCAAAAAGCAATTGGGGGGAGAAATTGACAAAATTCAGGTAGCTACTAAAGAGGTTAAGGAACAGCTGGGGGGTAGAATTGAGAAAGTCCACTCACAAGTAGTTGCAGAAGTAAATGATTTAAGAGAGAGTAATAGAGAGAGCATTAGCAAGATTGAGGAGAAACAAGCAAAGCTATATGATAAAGTAGAAGAATCAGAAGGAAACATTAAATTAACAGTAAACAGTATTGAGAGGAAGGCTGAGGAGAAAATCGCAGAATTAGAGTTAAAATTAAAAGCTAGGATCAGGCAAGAAAATAGTCAGAATAGGCCAGTTTTTGTGAATAGCACACACAGGGAGGTAGAACTGGGTAAGTTCAGCAATCGACAGGGGTGCCCAATGGAGTTCATGAACACTATAGAAAATAAATTCGGGGAAAGGTTGGAAAATGGTAGTATTGAGTGGTGCCAGGTAGTTGAAATTTTAGAACAAGTGTTTGTGGGGGAAACGAGGCATTGGTTTGCTGTCTACAGAGACAAGTTTACTGATATCAATGATTTTAAAATGAAATTCTGTGAAAAGTTCTGGAATGAGGTTATTCAGTCGCAGCATCGTGAGGGAGTAGTGTGTGGTAAATATAACCCTAAAGGAAGCTCCACCATGACCGAATACTTTTTAGGGCAGGTATTAGTGTGTAAATATCTGGATGGCTTGAAGGAGGAAAGTGATGTGGTGAGGTTGCTACTTAGGCACTTTCCCTACAGGATCAAGGAGGCTGCTTGTATCCAGAATGTAAAGACAATATCACAAGTAGAAAATTTGTTAAGCACATTTGATGCACTAGGGAGAGGGGGTTATGAGGACAATTTCAATAGGAACCAGGGTAATAATAATAATAGACCTAACGAAGCCAGGCATCAGGAAGTTCAAGGGAACGGTGGCGAAGGGGCCAACGCTCAAAATAGAAATAATAGTAATCAGCTAAATCAGAACAGAGGAAATGGCTATGGTAATCAGTATCAAGGGAGGAATAATGATTTCAGGGGAAATCAAGGGAGGAACAATGATTACAGGGGAAATCAAGGGAGAAACAATGATTTCAGGGGAAATCAAGGGAGAAATTATAATGACAATAATTACAACCAGAATAGGGGTCAAGGAAGAGGACAGCCTAGTGGTAGTAATATACAGCCAAACAATGACAACACAGCCCAGAACAACCAGACCAGTTTAGTAGTTAGTAGTACTACGGCCAGCTGTAGCGGTTCTTTAAACGCGAACCAGGCTGCGAAGTAAGGTCAGAATCTCAGTCTGTAGCATGCCCTGTCCATACAATTATACAGGATCCCTATGACCTAAATGTAAGAAATGAATTATTACATGAACTAAATGATGAAGGTATTATTCAGGAAGTGGTTAGTAAGAGCCCCATAGTTAAATTTAACGTGTCCGAGGCGTACACAGATGTTTTAATTGATAGTGGTTGTATGAAGAGTTGCATAAGTAGTGCATTTTATGATAAAATGAAAGGAACTGGAGTAAATTTTGAGGAGATGCCAATTAAAAGCACTTTTGTTATCACAGCTGTTGGGAAGAGGTCTAAAGTAATTTCTAAGCAAGTTTTAGTAGACATTAAAATTAATAATCATGTAGAGAAGCAGATTTGTCTTGTAATTCCAAATTTAGTATTCAGTGTTATCTTGGGTTCAGAGTGGCTAAGTAGAGTGTCTGGTAACTTATGTTATGATGTAGGGAGTTTGAAATTTAAATGGGGAGATTCTGAAGTAGAAGTAGCGTTCAATGACCAAATTCAGAGAAGTAGTATTGTAGGTGTGATTTGTACTTTAAATGAGATATCGCCAGCCGTAGAGCGGGGTTCTCCATGTTTTGTGGGCAGTGTGATTACGAACGGAAGTCTAGAGGACTCGTTACGTGAGGCTGCATTTCAGGGAAATATAGAGGATGAACAGTGTGTTCGGCTCTATGATGTGTTATGGTGTAATAGGAGAGTTTTTGAGGATCGCATTGGTATGGCCAATTGCTATACACATTCATTGAACGTTATTGATAGGTCAGTATTCACAGGACATAGATATCCTGTACCTTTCGCTTATCAGAGTGCAGTTGAGGCACAAATTAATCAGATGCTTGAAGATGGGATTATTGAGCACTCGAACAGTCCATATGTTAATTCTTTGATCACGGTACCCAAGACCGACGGCACTGTTCGTATTTGTTTAGACGCTCGTTTGGTTAACAGTAGAATTAGTTCAGATCAGCTGAAATCTATGTCAATAGAGGAATTAATGCAAACATTTGAGGGGAAGAAGTATTTCACTTGTGTAGATTTGAGTTCCAGTTTTTGGCAAGTGCCACTTATGTACGAAGATAGACCATTTACAGCTTTTAGTCATAAATATAACCTTTATCAATTTTGTAGAACACCTTATGGGTTAAAGAGTAGTTCAGCAGCTTTAATTAGGGCTTTAAACATCGCATTAGGGGATGACACAGGAGAGTTTGTAACCATTTACATAGATGATATGGTAATTAGTTCACTCAGTTTTGAGGAGCATCTACGTCATTTAGATATAGTTTTTCAGAAGTTAGATCAGGCAGGGTTCACTTTGAAGCTGTCTAAGTCGTCATTCTGTCAGTCAGAGGTGACATTTTTAGGTCATAGAGTGTCGAGTAGAGGTGTGACACCATAGGAAGGTAGGGTTAGCATGTGTGGACAGTAGCAACAGGGCATCGTTACAGACACTGAGTAATATGCTAGTAGAGCAACGTGATGACGTTCATTTAAGGGAGCCACTTGCAAGGTTGGAAGCAGGTGACGCAGTAACATTTATAGTTTCCAAACGTATTGGGAAAACAGCATATGTGCTGGAGAATAGTGAGGGAAACAGATTATACGGGACGTATAATATTCATAGTCTACGAAAATATGTGTCATAAAGTGAGTGTGTTTAGCTGGCGAGCCAGCCTATCAAATGAGCAAGTGTGGTATTTGGTGCGTGGGAGGAGATGGTCTTCCAGGCAGGCGTATCAGAAGTCACACAGGGGGGTAGTATGTAAGCAAATGAGAGTTTTTAAGGTACAGGGAAATATGACGGGATTGTCGGATGCTGTTTAGCACTAAATTGTCTCGATGCACCAAGGCCATTTTGGCAGCGCTGATGGGTTCCCATTTATCTCCAAGAGATGGGGGAGCGCTTGAATAGGGCTTGTTAGCTTAAGGCGTCCACGAGATAAAAGATGGGCCATCAGAATGCGAGACAGTCCTTCATGAAACTCATACATATCAGCACACGTGATTTCTGTTTACGGCCTCGCCATGTAAGATTTGTAAGTGTGTAATTTAAGATAATCTGTACAATGGTATTATTTGTGTGAGGAGAAATGGTCTGTGTTGAGAGCTAGTATTAAGTAGAATATGGGTAACGGGAACTTAACAAGACAGGGCGCTTACGGCACAGAAATATTTGGTGTTATATGTAATGCGCATTTACTGTTTTTTTTTTCAGAAGTCAATATTAATTTAATCTACTTCAAAGAGAGATTAAGTATTATGGTCACGAGGCGCTGCCACAATAGTGTGATCGTGTGCTCAGTGATAAGTGGAATTAAATGTCACCATAAGGAGGGGACCTCCAGTGAAATTAGGAAGTTCTAGGGTGATATAAATATATCAGAACACCTTCAATGCGTGTGATATGACATCATAAATACAAAGTGCTCACACATTAATTATGTCTATTTCTCCAACATAGAGAAATTTGAGAGGCGGAAATATCCGTGGAACACTATTCCATATGTAAAACATTGGACTGGTTGCAAAGTGCAATCCATTGTGACAACAAACTTTGACGCAAAGTGCGTGAAGAAAAATTATGAGTGTATATATCTGTAATTTAGGGTGATTTCATTTATGTAATATGTATTTTGGATGGGGATTATTAACGTGTCTGGGATAATCGGATAATGGACCGTCGTCACGGTAAATCATCCGATGATCCGAGGCGAATATGTAACGTGTTTTTCGAGGGGTTTTATGCAACTGGCATAAGTCAGTAGGAAGCCATTCTATATTTATTTACGCGGCAAATTGTTCAGCCAAGAGAATTTTTCATGGTAATTTATTATTATTATTAATTTATTATAATTATTATTAAGGTATTTTCGGAGCATTTTATAAAAATTATTAGCATTCAGATAGGTTTTCTATGTCTTAGAAAACGCTATCCAGCAAATTATTACGAACGACGATATCATAGAAAATTATCTGATTACGGAATTTTACGGAGTTTTTGTCAGTTAGGGTATTTGAGAGAGATGACTCACTGGGATTTCAAGTACACGCTTAATCTTGTCGAGAAGCATGACGCAATCTTGGGTCGCAAGGTCTAGAAAAGACGAATTGTTGGAACGGAACCCTCCCGCCGAGTGTAATGACCCGGAGGAGGAGAAGATCGCGTGGTGGGTCAGCCAATCAGGGGAGACGACGTAAGCTAGTTGGGACTGAAGAGTGGGGAGCCGGCGTGTGGTTATATCGTTCGACGCGCCGTGAAACAAGGACAATCTGTGTAGTTCTTGCCGAGTATGGTTATACGCGGGGTTCGCTCCGATGTTCCGTGGAAAGAAGGACTATCTGTGAAATACTTGACGAGTATGGATGCGCGTGCGAGTGGCTCCGATGTTCGGTGGAGTTAAGGACAATCTGTGTAGAACTTGCAGTGTACGGTCGCAAGTGCGTGTCGCTCCGATGTTCAGTGGAGTTAGCGACGAACTTTTGTAAAACGTAACCAGTGCGGTTTTACGAGAGTTTGGGTCCGATGTACGGACCATAGAATTATCTAATCTACCAGAATATCATCAAATTTCGACGGAGATGACGACGTCCAGGAGACTGTGGGAAGCACACAGCATCATCAAGAACGAGGGAAATGCTTTGGCAATTTCCAGGGGTAAGCGCTAATGACGCAGAAATACGCAATTTCTCATTTTTCTTTGTTTTATATTTCATAATTCAGTAACTTCATAGCTTGGAAATAAGAGTAAAATCAATTTATCAGACTCCGTTTTCACGTAATTTTCTATCGGTAATATTAAAATCACAACGCTCCAATTTAAATTTTATAGTTATTATTATTATTAATTTTGCTATACTTGTTTTATATAATAAATTCATTTCTTTTACAATGCAATCTTTGCTTTCAGTAGGTAGCATTAGATATAGACCAATTCCTTCTCCTGATACAATTGTTTGTTGGGTTAATGATCAAATCATACCACGATCTGAGTGAATAGAGTCTTGAATGTGTTCTGCCAGAGCTAGACGTTGTTAAATACAAATTTAGATTTCAACATTGCATTGAGGTCTTGGCGCCCATTAAAACAACATAGCTTAGGCAAAGGTAAACAGTTACATTTGTCGCTACCAACATGGGGCACTAATAACCATTACAATATCACAAATCTAACAATTTTCTATTTTTTACTAATGTTCTTTTGGGCTGTCTTTTTGCCAAACAAAACAGTGTTAATTTTTGCACGGGAACACTGGTCACTAAAAACGAGTGTTTCCACCCTTTGCGTCCATGACAGCTTGTTAGGCTCATCGAAGTTTGGGGGTAATTTGTGGTATTAAACCACCCTAAGAAATGTCAATTTCTATTCACGGATGTTTCAGATGTGTGTCCTAATGCGTGAAAAGCTTTTAAAATGTGATTACATCTTTTCATGGCTAATTTTATACTTTTTAAATTACTGTTTTAACTGTTCCACTTTTTTTGCCGGTCAGTGTAGTCTCATGGTTGGCACAAGGGGTACTAGAACATGCCATTTCAAAAGCACCATTCAGAGGTTGCGAATACCTACCAGTATCATGAAGAATGTAGTCCTTGCTCTTAAGGATGTACAGTAGAGGAATTCTTCGACATCATCTGCACCAACAATAACTTCCTTTTTTATATCATGCTGAAAGACACATTAAACTGTATTGGTGGCAATAAATATGGCAGTCATGTTGAATGGACTGAATTTTGTGTGTGTAATTAAATTGAATCGGTCGGAGCTGAAAAGCGTCAAGTTAGTTTTCACTATTTTTCAGGAGACAGATAAAACGTCATTGATAGAACAGAACTTAATGAACACACTATATTAGTCGTCTATGTTGTGAAGCAACTATTCAGGTTATATTTGTGTTAGCGGGATATCAATTTTAATTTGATAAACATAGTTTTCTAATCAATTTTGCGAACATGACTTAATGCCTTTCAGCTCCGTGGTCAGTTGAGTGCGGCATAAAGACATCCAGAACGAATATTTCACATGATATTTTATTTTAAAATGGATTTGTAACATAAAAACCACCTAAACCCTGCACAAATGTAATTTACAATAGCACTGTAACGCGCGGGAATCTTGCAGTGCGGCCAATATTAAGTACGGAAAACGGCGCTGAAAGGCAGCAAGTTGTTGACTGAATGCTTTTCTCCTCTGATTGCACTACATGTAGCAGTGGTTACTGGCTTAAACCCACAAAACAAATGCCCTTGGGTCAATACTTCAGAATACTAATTCTTTAAAAAATTACCATTTTTGACTTGATTATTTTCAGCTCCGAACGATTAAATTGTATACACTTAGTGGCCAAAAGTTATAGGAAGGCACGGGATATGATGTTGATAATGAGTTGCTCCTCCGTGAGTCCTCAAAACGGCAGCAATAAGGCAAGAAATTGACTCAACAAGAAATGGGTTCCTGACTCCTAACATTCAACTGGGCGGTGATCCGACTCACAGTAGCCCTTCGATCGCCCCGTATGGTTCTGCTGAGGTGACGTGATGTCCGTTCGTTAAACACCTGTGGTCGTCCCGTGCGGCGGTTTAAGCGGTTGGTAACATTATCTCTGCAATATTGAAGATCCACCCTCGACACTTTTGACCTCGTAAACCTGAATTGAAATGTTACGACCCATGCGTCGTGAGCCGATGATCATCCCAAGTTGAAAGTCGGTTAACTCACAACATGTTGCCAACATCACTACACTAGTGTCCGTGACGGAATGCTCTGCTCTGCTCTGCTCTGCTCAGGAGTCATACACTGCACATTTTATCATGGGACTACCCTTCCCGTGACTTTTGGTCACTCAGTGTATATTACACTTTGTCCAGGGTGGCAACCCTTAATTGTGGGAAGTCTTTAATTAAATAATGGAAGTAGCGAGACAAAAGTTTGAACAATATTGTACGGTGAAAATAATGGCACAGTTTCTTGTACTCCCCCCAGGGGCTCACATTGTAACGTGTTTTTCGAGGGGTTTTTATGCAACTGGCATAAGTCAGTAGGAAGCCATTCTATATTTATTTACGCGGCAAATTGTTCAGCCAAGAGAATTTTTCATGTTAATTTATTATTATTATTAATTTATTATAATTATTATTAAGATATTTTCGGAGCATTTTATAAAAATTATAAGTATACAGATAGGTTTTCTATGTCTTAGAAAACGCTATCAAGCAAATTATTACGAACGACGATATCATAGAAAACTATCTGATTACAGAATTTCACGGAGTTTTGTCAGTTAGGGTATTTGAGAGAGATGAGTCACGGGGAATTCAAGTACACGCTTAATCTTGTCGGAAAGCATGACGCAATCCTGGGTCGCAGCGTCAAGGAAAGGCGAATTGTTGGAACGGAATCCTCCCGCCGAGTGTAATGACCCAGAGAAGGGGAGTATAGCGCGTGGGGTGCAGCCAATCAGTGGAGACCACGCAAGCTAGAAGTCGGATGAAGAGGGGGAATGCGAGAGGTGCATATATCGTTCGACGCGGCGTCGAACAAGGACAATCTGTGAAATACTTGACGAGTATGGGTGCGCGTGCGTGTGGCTCCGATGTTCGGTGGAGTTAGCAACAATCGGTATAGAATTTAACGAGTACGGTTGTACGCGGGAATCGCTCCGATGTTCCGTGGATTGGAGGACTAACTTTTGTAAAACTTAACCAGTGCGGTTGTACGAGTGTTTGGGTCCGAGGTACGGACCATAGAATTATCTAATCTACCAGAATCTCATCAAACATCGACGAAGATGACGACATCCAGGAGACTGTGGGAAGCTCACAGCATCATCCAGTACGAGGGAAAGGCTTCGGGCATTTCCAGTGGTAAGCGCTAATGACGCAGAAATACGCAATCTCTCATTTCTCTTGGTTTTATATTTCATATTTCAGTAACTTCATAGCTTGGGAATAAGAGTAAAATCAATAATTTATCAGACTCCGTTTTCACGTAATTTTCTATCGGTAATATTAAAATCGCAACGCTCCAATGTAAATTTTAAACTTATTATTATTATTAATTTTGCTATACTTGTTTTATATAATAAATTCATTTCTTTTACAATGCAATCTTTGCTTTCAGTAGGTAGCATTAGATATAGACCAATTCCTTCTCCTGATACAATTGTTTGTTGGGTTAATGATCAAATCATACCACGATCTGAGTGAATAGAGTCTTGAATGTGTTCTGCCAGAGCTAGACGTTGTTAAATTCAAATTTAGATTTCAACATTGCGTTGAGGTCTTGGCGCCCATTAAAACAACATAGCTTAGGCAAAGGTAAACAGTTACATTTCTCACCCAACAGTTAGGGGCTAGCAAAACGTTTCAACATCTAGTGGGACGTGGGTTGGCGACCACGGGACCCCAGCTGAGTCCGGCATTGCGCCGGGTTCCTCTCAGTCTTCTTTCCTGTCGACCTCCCTTGGTCAACTCTTGTTCTTTTCCGACCACGACGGTATTAGGGTATCCGAGGCCTAGGGAGTCTTTCACTTTCCCGCCCTAATTGGCCCTTGTCTCATCTTTCCTGATCCCTCCTTCTTTGAGGGGTCAGACCTCTTGTTTTCTTTTCATTATATTTCCTTTTCTCTTTAAGATCCCGCACTGTTTTTTGTTAATTGGCTCCCCATCTATCTAAATTCCATTTAGCAATCTTTTTGCATCTACACTCCATTTTGTAGATGTTTTTAGTCTTTGTTGCATTTTGTAAGTCTTTTCGATCTACAGTAAATTGCATTTTGTGGGTGTTTTCAACCTCAATTGCATTTTGTAAGGATAGACAATCTAAATTGCTTTTTAGTAAGTCTTTCAATATAGGTGATGGGACTTTTGTGAGTATTTTGAATTTCAATTGCATTTTGTATTTTCAACCTAAACCGCTTTTTGCAAGTATTTTCAATCTTAATTGCATTTTGTAGGGTGCGCATTTTGCAAGTAATTTGATTCCCAATTGCATTTTGTGGGTATTTTGAATCTAAATTACATTTTGTAAGTATTTTCAATCTAAATTGCATTTTGTAGGTATTGTCTATCCAATTGAGTAGTTTGAATCTACCATACATTTTGTAAGCATTTTCAATTTCAATTGCATTTTGTAATATTTTGAATACCAATTGCACTTTGTGATTATTTGGAATCTGAAATGTGCATTTTTCAATCTAAATTACATTGTGTAGTTTCAATTTCAATTACATTTGTGAGTATTTTGAACCTCAATTGCATTTTGTACGTATTTTCAATCTCCTTTGCATTTTGTAAGTATTTTGAATTTCACTTGTATTTTGTAAGTATTTCGACTGTACATTGCATTTTGTACGTATTTTGAACTTAACCTACATTTTGTGCATATTTTTCAATCTATTCCTTTTGTGAGTATTTTCGTTCTAAATTCCCTTTTGTAAGTATTACCGCTCTGCATTTTGTGAGTAGTTTCAAACTGAGTTCCTTTATTAAATTTTTTCCTTCTCACTTAATTTTCGTTCTAGTTTCCGCTTCATTGTCATTTTCGCTATCACCCAGACCATTAGGGGCATTTATGTCAACTTTTGCTACACTTTAAACATAGAAACCATTTTAAAAACCGATTCTACCTATTAAAATGCCTAAAAGAAACTATTTTATGTGACAATTTTTAAATTTAAAAACCTAAAAATCCAGTCACTACTGATCACAATCGATACAAATCCAAAATGCCAATCTTATTTCACAGCTAAAGAACATACGGTATGTCTCGTCTTTCCTTCAACATCAATAATTTAGTGGAGTCCGTAGGCCTATGTAGCACCAGGATGAATTTTTTTTAAATTTAATTATTTTTGCATTGGTATAATGAGAAAGAAATTCATGCTGTACTACCTCCCTAGATATTCTGAATATATTTCATCAAGACATAGCTTACATAAACTGTAAGTTCTTCTCCTTTTACTACTACATCCCCTGGACCACAGAACATAAGATGAAAGCCTAGGAAATTTAAACACAGCTGTTTTTAGAGAATCAATCAAGACCAAAAAATAAAGCAAGATTTGCAGACATTATTTCAAGTGATTCTTTCATTTGAACAAACGTGATGTGTATAGATCACTCAAACAAAGAGTGAGCACATCCTTGGGAACTGTATGTTAGGTTAATTTAACATGGAGACAACTGTGGTAAAACCTAGTGGGTTGAACTGTAAGGTTACTAGGTTTTTACCAGTTGGGCATGCTCCTTGCCAGTGTTTATTTCAGTATGGTAAGTAGCTCTGATCAGGTTATGAAACTGGAAACTGCTTTAAATGTCCCCTATAGTAACATCTCAAGCAATATATAATCAATATTGTATATAATGTGGTTACCTTGTGCAAGTGCCACAATTTTATTCAGTACAATATCTGCTTGCCATTGAAATAATGTTGACAAGGATAATATGAGATTGTCGTCAATGACATTTTATTTACGAAAGACATGTGCAACAATAGTTTGATATACTGGTAATCCATTGTATGGTTTATCTAGCTTGTAAATAGCTTGCCACGGTGGGTGTGCGGTTATAGTGTCGGACTACCAACCCCAAGCTTGCAGGTTCGCTCCTGGCCATGGTAAGTGATTTTTGAAAGGCGACAAAAATCACGATACTCATGTCTAACCTCCTTTTCATTCATAGCGCTCCAAGGAGCATTAAATTCGACATGCAAGCTGCCCTCTGGGTGTCGATTAACAAAGCTTGCACCTGGCACCAGAGGATATACGATATTATTAGCTTGTAAATAATCTTTAAATGTCTGTTCAATGAAACAAAATGTGATTTGTATGATATGAAAATACAGTATAGAACAATACACTTGACTACAAGAAACTGAAAAGTGACCAACCAAGTTTTGACATTAAGTGACAAACAATCTTCAGTTTTAATAATTAATTACTGTATATCCCAAAAATGGCCTGTTTGCCATCTCTTGATGAATGCACAACATATGCATTTGTCTGTTGGCACAGGCTAGAGTAAAATGTGGCTTTTCACCGATGTCTCAGTCTCACTCATGGCTGTGATTATATGGAAGCTAGTGACGTATGGATGGTGCTTAGTAATGACATTCATCAGGGCACAGTCTGTGCCTGTGGATGCTGTGAAAGGTTCTACTCATAGTGTTAGTACTGCTGTTCTGACTCAGTGAGGAAAGCAATGGCAAACTATCTCACTCCTCATCTTGCCTAGTAAGCCTCAATATAGCGCTGCCTTGGGTTTTTGTGGGTATCTACCCACATAACCTAATGGCGGTACTTATTGAGGATCCAACCAGCCTTCGGGCTGACTACCTAACAGACATCCCAACAGAAATCACAGCATATACTGTAATGTAAGTTGTCTCCATGTTAAATTCACAGAGTTCCCTATATTGGTACTACAGTTGAGACTGGCTTGTGTATAGTTGAAGGGGATAAGATCTATGTATAATGGTGTATTAGTCACAAACCAGATCTAATTCTTAAGAGTATCATTTAATAGAAATTTGTAAGCACAAATAAAATTTATAATAGCACTGCTACAGGGTAAACTACTGTGTCCCATTTTTTTATTTTCATTTTCATTTCTTTCATCATCAAATTCCAGCTCTAGTCGCCCGGGTGCTGTTAACGAACCCTCGTCACCTTTTCCTGTCCATGAATAGTTGGTCTTCATGAGTCCTTCTCCAGTCTAGCACTTTGTCTTTAAGATCATCCATGATTTGGAGAAGAGCTACTCTCTTTCTGTGTACGAAATTCCATGGTCATCAAGAAGGTTCCAAAAGAGAGAGAGCCATAAAATATCTCGGTACAGTTGGGATAGAAGATGGAAATCTCTGATTGATTATGTCATAACAAATGATGTAACAAGTAGCATGGTAACGGACATAAACGCTATACCTAGCAAAAATATGGATGGTGATTACTACTTACTTACTTACTTACTTACTTTATGCGATCAGGCCCAGGGGATCGCGCGCTGCTACAAGGGTTCTCCTCTACTGGATTCTGTTTGCTGCTCTCTGTTGCCAGGCATCCTCTATTCCAATCTGTCGCAGGTTTACACGGATTCCGTCCTTCCATCTTTTCCTTGGCCTACCCAGTGGTCTTCTTCCATGAGGAACAAAATTGAGCAGTTCCAGAGGCCATCGGCATGTGTCCATCCTAGTGACATGGCCTGCCCATGCCAGACGTTTGCTTCTCATTAGTCCTACGATTCTTGGGGTCTTATACATGGCATCCAGCTCTCATTTGTACCGTATATGTCATTCACCAGTGTCCTCATCTTGAACGGGACCAAAGATCTTCCTCAAAACTTTCCACTCAATAACAAGGAGATTATTCAAATCATTTTTCCTAGTACTCCAGGTCTCGCTTCCATACGACACTACAGGCTGAATTAGTGTCTTGTATAGTTGGAGTTCAAACTTTCTCGATAGGCTGTGGGACTTAAGAAGTAGGAGCGGTTTCCAGTTAAGATCCTCGCATTAATATCTGCCTGATATGATGCATCCTCTTCAAAAATAACGCCTAGGTACTTAAAATCATGAACACTCTGGTAGGATTTTGTCCCTACTATCAATGGCTACCGTGGTTCCCTTGAATTTTGGCTTATCACCAGGTGATCTGTTTTCGACTCATTTACCTGCAGACCTATCTTGCTTGCTGCAGCCTCCATGACTTGAGTCATCTGTGTCAGTTCTTCCTTTGATCTGGATAAGAGGGCCACGTCATCGGCGTATGCAAGATGTGTAATCTTCTCGCTTTCTACTTGGATTCCTTCAAAGTTGTCATAGATGGTGATTACAGCTTGATAATGGCAACCTTGTCAAACATCATAGTTGGCAAGGTGCAGTTGCAAAAGCAACAGAAGGGAACTAGGAAAGCTGGAAAATCAGACTTTCTATATACAAGTAATAAGAGATAAACTACCTACAAGTACAACAAGAAGTGGTGATGTGGAATGGGAAGAGTTTCGGGATGCATTTTTTGGTGAAGCAATAAAGATTTGTGGGAAGACAAGTAACAGAGTTCGAGAGCGTGAAACATCATGGTGGAATAAACGGGTCAAGGATAAAATACATCTAAGGAACCAAAGCAAGAACCGTTTGGATAAAGAGAGACAAAAAACAGTTGACTCCCGAAATGAAGATGTCATCACTTTATTGAACCAAGAATACAGGCAACGTAAGTTGTCTCTCAAAAGAGTAGTATTTGAGGAGAAAACTAAATGTTGGGAGAAATTTACGGATGAACTGAAAGAAGACTGTAATGGCAATAAAAAAACTCCTTTACAGGGTAATAAAGAATAAGAGGAAGGAGCACGACACCATAAGAGTTATTGAAGGAAAAAATGGAAGCCTTGTTAGAAGTATGTCGAATATGCAATCAGAAAGGGGAAATTACTTCAATGAATTTTTGAATGGTGACTTGAACGACAGCCTGAGTGTTAATGTCTTGCCATTTATGTGCCATGAGAAGAATGCAAGAGACAAAGTAAAACCACCAATCAGTTAGCTGGAAGTGGAGGAAGCTGTGTCAAGTATGCTTAAAGGAAAATCTAGTGGAGCAGATGAGTTAAATGTAGACATGATTAAGGCAGTAGGTATGTACGGAGTCCATTGGCTGTGTAGAACGTTGAATGCAATCTGGAGAGAGAACAAAATCCTTGATGATTAGACAAAGGGTGTAATAACACCATTGTTCAAAAAAGCTAACAGGAAACAATGTTAAAACTATAGAGGGATAACACTGCTCTCACATGGATTAAAAATCTTGGAGAAGATTATAAAGTGAGATTCTTTTTCTGGAGTGGGGCCGGCGACTGGCTGACGAGCATGCCTTCCGCCAACCAACCAAGCTCGGGCCGCGGATAGCGCACAGGCGAGATAACCAGGGACATTAAAGTCATTAAGTCACTAAACTTTCATCAACGAGGGTGTGAAGTGTCAGCGCACAGATAAGAATGTAACATAAACAACAGCTTCTTGCAAGATTTAATTAAAGAAGCACACATTTTTTTAATTTCCTGGGAATCTGGATGACCTCACGTCACCAGTGAGGTCACCTTTTCACAGAAGATGCTGAAAATGTTCTCCTTCAGCTCACAGACAGTAACTTTGGAAGCTACATTGTTACATTATGTAGCTACTCCTGTTCTCCCCTGCGTGTTTACTGTGATTTATCGAAGCACAGACCTAAGCCCGCTTTATGTTAAATTGTGGGGTAATTTAAAATACAAAGTGTACAGATTAATTACCCGTACTCTAGTGGAGTTGGAGAACAATGTACGGCAGCAGATATGCCTCACAACAGAAGGGAATTACAACGTGTAAACGTTAATTTACTTACACGGTACAACGCCTGTCTGCCAGCCGAAGGAGAACATTTTCAGCATCTTCTGTTAAAAGGTAAGTTCTTTAATCATGATTTGTTGGTGAATTTACCATTAATTAATGTACTTTGTTACGGTTTCCACCTGCGCGCTATCCGGCGCCCGAGCTCTGTTGGCAGTCGGTCGCCGGTCCCACTCCAGCAAAAGAATCTCCCTGTATATACGAGATTAAGAAAAATCATTGAACAAGAGCAGTACGGGTTTAGGATAAACAGGAGTACAGTAGAGTCTTGCAAACTCAGCCTAATGTGGACCGAAGGGTGGCCGAGTTAGCAAAAAAAGGCCGGGTTATCGGGAAATGTGTTAAAAAGAAGAAATAAGCTGTTTGTTTTTGTTTAAAAGTAATGCAATGCAGTACATTTATTTGTTTTAACAGAAACACAAGTTTTAAAACGATTAAGCCACTACAATTGAATGAAAATCCACAGCCTGCTTCCAGTCTCCGACCGGGTCAGGAATGGAATGAATGAAGCCCCCATCTAGCGGCGAGGATATGGACTGCCGGCTGCCGAGGCCTGACGCACTCCTCTGGGGCAATGATTAAATGAATGACAAATGAAATGATAGTGGAGAGTGTTGCTGGAATGAAATTTTTGACAGGGAAAACCGGAGTACCCGGAGAAAAACCTGTCTGCCTCCATTTTGTCCAGCACAGATCTCACATGGAGTGACCGGGATTTGAACCACGGACCCAGCGGTGAGAGGCCGGCGTGCTGCCGCCTAAGCCACGGAGGCTTCCCCACTACAATTACAGTACTTGAATATATAGTTCAGTACTGTACTACTGTACTGCATAAAAATCAAGGGAAACAATTAAATTATAAAAGAAAACTTAGAATAAACTAGGCCTACAAATTATTTTTATAATATGTACACTGTACAGTATATATACAAAACAATTCCTGTATGCAAATAGTTTTTTCACTTAATGAAAATTACCATTTACTTTTTTGCAAAAAAGTAAGTAATGTTCTTTTGCTTTCCGCTTTGAAACCTGTTTCTTGAAGCCTCGTCACAAAGAATGCGAAGAAACAGAATGTCCATAGCGGAGAAGACTAAAGAAAACATAATAACGGTCTGTGCGGAAACACAAAAACAAACAAAAATCATGATTTTTTTTCTCCTGTCAGGGTGGCCGAGAAATCCGGAGTGCCAGGTTACCGAGTGCCGAGTTTGCGAGACTCTACTGTACAATTGATTTGATCTTTGCAACGAGAACTTGCTTGAAAAACATCTGGAGGGAGAAGGATAAAAGTGTCACATTGGCCTTTCTAGACATAGAAAAAGCATATGACAGCCCGCCAAGAGCAAAAATCTGGGAATGCCTTGAGAGGAGAAATGTGCCCAGAACCCTGATTGAGAAAGTTGAGATGTTATATCGGAGGAGTATCAGCTGTGTTCGCGTAAGCTATGGAGAGAGTGAATGGTTCGAGACTAAACGAGGGGTTCAACAGGGGAGTGTCTTGTCTCCCTTGCTCTTCATCATTGTGATGGACGATATCTTGAAGAAGTTAAAGGAACAACTTGGACTGCAATGGTCTTCGCCGATGATGTAATGATCTGGGGAGATGAAAAGAAAGTGTAAGAAAAACTGATTATATGGAACTACTACTTTGAAGAGTTTTGTCTCAAAGTCAGTGAATCTAAGACTGTAGCCATGAAAGTCATCAGACGTGGAGGGAATACAGATTTACAACTGAATGGAGGATCTCTGGAGAATATTCTACAATTCCAGTATCTGGGCAGTATGACCGACTGTAAAAATTCAACTCCAAGTGAAGTCCTGAACCGTATGCAAAAAGCTGCCCAATTCTACAACCAAATAAGATATCTCCTATGGGATAATCAAGTCAGTTTCTCATGGTGCTGGATCTTATCATGAAGAAAGCAATGAATCGCCGAATAGGTATCCAGTGGGGACTAACAGACAGGTTGGAGGACCTGGATTTTGCAGACGACCTGTGCTTGCTAGCCAGCAGTTACAAAGATATGGAAGCAAAGCTGAATGATTTAAGAACTGAAGCATCTGAGGTGGGATTGAAGATCAATGGAAGGAAACCCCAGGAGATGCACCATAATAACCGAAATAAGGCACCATTATTTCTAGGGAATCAAGAGATTGATCAAGTCAAACAGTTTTGCTACCTGGGAAGTATCGTCACCACTGAGGGAGGTACTATGGAGGATATAGGAAATAGAATAAATAAGGCTAAAGGAGCATTCGCAATGTTGAGACCAATTTGGAAAGCAAGGGAACTTAACATCTATACCAAACTTCGCATCTTCAATTCAAATGTCAAGTCAATATTGCTCTGTGGGTGTGAAACTTGGAAGACCAACAAACAACTGATTAACAGACTCCAAATATTTGTGAATAGATGTTGGAGGAATATCCTGCGGATATGGTGGCCACAAGTTATCTCCAATGAAGAGCTATGGAGAAGAACACAGCAAACACCCATTTATGTTGAGATGTGTCGTAGGAAATGGAAATGGATTGGGCATACATTATGACGAGATGGAGACAACATAGCAAGACAAGCCCTGGAATGGAATCTGCAAGGTAGTAGGCGAAGAGGCAGACCAAGGAACACCTGGAGGAGGAGTGTAATAACAGAAGGAATGGAGAAAGGAGGGAAGACCTGGAACGAGATTAGGAGGAAAGCGCAGAACAGAGTCCGATGGCGGAAATTCATCGATGCCCTATGCTCCACTTAGGAGATAAAGGAAATAAGCCTATGAGATAATCAAGTACCCCATAAGGCAAAACATACTTCATTCCAATCTTGATCTATGCATTAGAGAAGTGTGCCTTGACAGAGCAAGAAAACAATCAAATTCAAGCTGCTGAAATAAAGTTTGTTCGATCTATGCTATGATGAACAAAAAGGACAGATAAGGAATGAAACTAATAGAATGAAAGCAGGTTTAAAATTTAGTGTGTTGGAAAAATTACGGCAAAGTAGGTTAAGTTGGTATGGAAGGAAGGGACAAGAATTGCTAAAAAGCACACCGAAATGGCTGTGATTGGGAAAAGACCTGTTGAAAAACCAACGAGGAGATGGATTGATGTGGTTAAGAAGGACATCTCCATAAATGGTCATCAGTGGGATAGAATCCCAAGAGGAGGAGCTGCATAAGTAGGCTTGCCATATTTTTGTTGAGTGAAACCGGGACACATTAATATGGGATGGCCTACCAGGCGGTTTTAAGCCCTTTTTTTAAGCCTCGCAAGTGACGGGAGGGGGGAATCTGGCATCCTAAATCGTTAGTTCTACACATCTTTTAAAAATAAAAATGGAATTTTTGCTACGGTACATAAAAATATATAATTTTTCCTTTTTAATGATTTTTTCTGGTCTACCATCTAGAGAGAAGTGTTAATAAAATACAATTTAAAATACTTACAATTTACCAAGTCTTATTATTTAAAAAAAAAACTACAACTTTTTGTCTAACTACAAAAACAATTACAAATAACTTTCTATGTCAAACTAAAAAAAATAATTAATGAGTTAACAATGCTAATGCTTGCTTTCAAACCACTCATATTTTTGACTTGAATGTACTTTTTTTCAAAATGTATTTCTTAAGCTTGACCTTTTCATAAAAATCATAGCAAGAAAGGCCAAAGTTGATTTTACATACAATCAATGCTCTTTCAGTGGACTCGCTCATTAATGAAGAGTAACCGATTCATAAAAGATTCTTAAACACATAAATTCATTACTTTTTACATCTTACAGCCGTTTTCCGGGACATTGATAAAACCGGGCGGGACATCGGGACAAGAGCAAAATACCGGGACTGTCCCGGTCAAACCGGGACGTATGGCAAGCCTATGCATAAGGATAGAGGAAGGTGGAAAAGGTTCATCACCAGCACCCAGGTAACTGGACATGGACGCCCGCAGGATTTTTTCCAGGGGGGGGGGGGGGGGAGAGAGCAAGTAATATTTTTCATTTCATTACCTACCTGTTACTAGGTGATGATGAGACGTACCCCTCCCCGCAATTTTCGTTTCATTTCTTACTTGCTTCGTGATATCATTTGGCTGCACTGAAACCGTTGGGTACATTATCTTTATGGCATGAATGGGAGGAATAGTTTTTCCATCGCTTTTCTTTATGAATCATCTTCATAATGATCATTTCTTAAAAACAGATAAAAAGTATCAACAAAAATAACAAGAAGTTCCGTGACGAACTAAAGAGCCTACTTTTCTTAAAACTTAAGATTCATGCCAATCTATATAGACCTATCTAGAATAATGACGAAATTAAGTTGGTAATATCAAAAATTCAAATTAGTTCGAAATATACCTGGCGTAATGTAGCCTATTAGAGCACTACAGTTGGCAGCCCTGGCGACTGAATATATTGTTAATTCCATCTCTTAAGGTACAGAATACAAAATTTGGTTGAAGTTCAATGAATAGCATGGACGTTACATGCAGTTAGACATTGGATCTATCAGTATGCGTAAAATCATGTTGGCAACAATGTCATGCATGTGTTGGTCAGAAATAATCTGAAATATTATGATCTCTTGTTGTGCCAATTTTGGATGAAATCCATTTGTTAGTATAGAAGTTACATGCATTTTAAAATAGGACCTATCAGCAGGCTTAGAATCATGTTGGTAGCACTGACATACATAAGTTACTCCAAATTAATCTAGAATGTCAGGTACTATACGTGTGCATAGTTTAAAGCTGTCGACTTGCATACTTTCTGATATATTGGTATTTGGATAAGAAAATAGAGAGAGAGCATTTATTAACAGTTGGCAGCCCTGGTGGCTTTTATGAATACGCTCAGTCATATCTGTTTATGTACACATAGTACATACGGAATTTGGTTGAAATCCAATTGATAGTGTAGAAGTTATATGCATTTAAAAAGGGACCTATCAGCAGGCTTAGAATCATTTTGGCAACTCTGTCATGCATGGTCTCCTGGAAATTAAACTGAAATATTATTATCTATATGTGTGCCAAATTTGGAATAGCTCCCATGCATACCTTCTAAGATATTCGACATGGAGCTCAAATTTCAATTGCGGTTTTTCAGCAGTTGGTAGCACTGACATCATTTTCAAATATGGCCGTGAGATATTCAGGTATAGATCTTTACTCCTACCAAATTTGGATTCAATTGCTACAACCGTTTAGGAGTTGATAGAGGGGGAACACACACACACAGCCAGACAGAAGGACAGACACACAGACAGACATTTGCCCGGATTGATCTCATAAGTCTACTTTTTCCTCATTTTTGCAAAATGTGAAAAGTAGGCTAAAAATCAAGCAGTTCATTAAAATGGTAATGTTAATCGAGTTTGCCTATTTTCTAAAATGAAGATATTTTCAAATAATCCCAAACTACTAAGTTAAATAAAACTGTGGAATTATCCCCACATCTAAATCAGTTAACTATCAGTAACTTCAATTTATGAAATAAACTGGTGTGACAATGAACAATCGTAATATATACTTGGGATTCCAGGGGGGACCACGACCCCTCCTTACAGCCCCCCTACCCCATTGTAGGTGCCCATGAAACTGGAGCTGTTACTTGATGATGATATTTAAATCTGATGATGCTCCCTTGATGAGCGAAGAGTGTGCCGTACCAAGCTATCAAATCTTACATCCAAGGCAATCTGTTTAACATATTCTAACCTTGGCCTACCATACAGTTCTTGTCCTCAACCTTCCCTTCCGTAGTTTGCTAATCCTGGATTGTCAAAGTTTCAATCATTGTGTTTGGGAAAGAGTACCAAAAACAGTGTCTGTAGGGTACAATATGATAAAGGTTGGTGTCTTTGATGCAGTCATAACATTTATGATGGTGCCATTAGTAGATTAAGTGTTATAAAGGAAATGGGTCTTAAGAGTGGAATGATCACTGCAAAAGCATTACGTCGTATCGACATGGCACGTGTAATGTTTGGTCAAAAGGCAGCTGCATCAGCCTCCAAAGAAGCCAGGACCAAAAGGGGAATCAGAAGAAGCAAAATGTGACACAGGATGTAGGTGATGGGGATTATGCTACTGGAATGTACTGAAGTAAGTCACACAATTAAGATAAATTTTCAAATGCATTTTTCTCAAAAGTATTTTATTTTTATTTTTTAGTACAAATGTTCCTTTTTCTCAGGACATATGAGATGTAGGAAGCTGAAACTTGACACACCTACTTAACATGATTAGAGACAGTTTGTGTAGAAGAATTATAGAAATATCTTCCATAGTTTAACTTTTCATAGCCATTTTATCTGCAAAATAAGGCTGAAAAAATAAACACATTTTTAATAATTCCTAGAAACCTGCACATTAGTCCTAGACAACTAATTCTGCCTACCAGCCTAACTACATGCAATTTCAATGTGGAAAAGAAATTTGAGGTGGATAGCATGTTTAGTTTCTGAGAAAAGGGAACATAAACATTCAATTTTTTCAGTTATTTTTCAATAAATATTGCTCATTTATTGATCTTTTATTCTAAAACTATAGTATATGCTTTTGTAAACTTTTGAATATACTATGCCCATACCTGCCAACTTTTGAAAAGGGCTATCAGTAAAACTCACGCGCGACAAAAAAAATCTAACGATTTTCGACATACCCCGGCTTGACGAAAATAATAATACTTCTGGGCTACAAAATACAATAATTCATGCTTTAAACAGGATACTTCAATGAAATCATATCTACTTACATGATTTGTAGATGAACATAACAATCAAGAAGAAATCCATGTTAATCAGCAGCAGGCGTGGTGAATATCGGTTTGGAGCAGACATAACAGGACTTCCTTGATAGATTAAGCTGATATACGATAATTGAAAAAGGCTTTAAACAATAAAACTTGTTTAACGTAACACAGGCAAGAAATAATATAATACACACTGCAAATCACATGCTAGTTCGACTTTTAAGTCATGGTTGTGGCCTTTTTAGCTTCCTGCAAACAGTCTTGAGAAAATGTTTTGTCATAACAGGGACCAGAACTCCTGGTCTTCAAAATAGAAATAGACTCCAGAGATTCATTGGACATGGATGACCTGAACTGTGTTCTATTTTTCTTCACAAAGCTAAAAAAAAAACATTCACATTCTGCATAGCTATGGGGTATGGTGAGAATAGAGAGCAATACTCTAAAAATTCGGTTATACTTAAGAAGTCCATCGGCTCCACGAATTCTTGATATTTGTGCCCAACTGGAATCACTTGCAGCATCTTGATGTGCAGCCAAAGAGTCATCTACCTGAAGAGCTGTGAACTGCCTCTGAAGCACATTCACCACCTCATCTGTAGTTTCATTCTCTTCCTTGCATAACATGATAGGAAACTTTTCCAAGAAAAAACGAATGGAAGATAAGTGTGAATCTTCAATTTTGTCTAACCTAGCAACTTGAGCATTCTTTAACACTTCATCCTTGAGTGGAAACTTGTTGATGATGTAGTCACAGGCAGTATAAAAGTAGTTTCTCACTGATGAAAAGAAAAGGAATTTATCTGTATCCGGTCCGTTCTGAAGGCACTTAACAACTTCAGATGATGCATTTTTTGCCATTTTATTTACAATACATGTCGTTTTCGTGCGACCACAACTATATTTCTTTGCAACTTCTGATGTGGGAAACATCTTCTTAAATAAAGCTCCAGCATGATCAGCCGCACTTAAGGGCACATTGTATTCCTCCAAAAAGGAAGTAAACAGACACTCGGCCCTAATTACGTCACTGTAAACGTTTCCAGACTTAGCAAAAAAGGTGTTGATTTTCTTGCTATCTTCTTCGATTTAACATAACTAATGTGTTTACCGCACTTCACATGATTACTTAAATCGTTTTTTCCACCATATGCAATATTAATATCACACCCACATACCGTGCAAAAGGCAAATTTTTATCTCTTTCTTGATTTTAGTATGCACGGAAAATCAACCGAGTATGATTCTTTAAATGTCTGGAAGTACTGTTTCTTGTTGGATTTGTTCATTCTCGATATCTACTAAAACATCGAAAGGAACCTGGATCACTGAACGTCACATAAAATTATAACATAAAACAATTAAGACAGCCAACACTTCATTAAAACATGTCAAAACACACCAACCATTAAATGAACACGACGCCAACCTCGTGAAGATAGAATATGCACATGGTAGAAAAAAATAAACACACACACACGTGGAACGAATGTAATTAGTCCAAGGAATACAGGAAACTGCGAAGCACGAAGTTATAGCCAAAAACTCGAACGCTTCATTAAAATATGCCATAACCTTAAAAGACGAAAACATTCAAGGAACGCCAACTTCGCGAACAATGAACAACTAACGTGGTCAAAGAATATGGTTTAAATCGCAACGAGCGAACGGAGCGGAACAAAGAATATGCGAAGCAGAGCCTGTCAACACCTAAGATTCACATGCAAGAACGGTTATCCCGGCTTCAAATTCAATTACGATGACGACACAGCCATCACACGGTTAAAAGTACGAATCATATCAAAGAACGAGTTATCGACTATCGTGGACTTGCCTTCGACCCACGCAAACAATCGATTGTACGGAAGTGGGCGGTATTATCGAATGTAAATTATCGTTTCAAATTTTTGTCCGCGAAATCGTAAAATGACACCGTTCGTCCGTAAAACCGTAAAATGCTGCAATTTCCGTAAATTTTACGGATAAACCGTAAAAGTTGGCAGGTATGTATGCCCAATGTCCTGTGCTTATGAGGCTGAAGTTTGAAAGAGATTGATTCAGTAGTTCTTGAACAATTAACGATTTTCTGTCCTGAAGTATTTGAAAGCTAAAAGCACACTTGTATCCATAAATGACTCGATAACAATAACTAAAAATTAAGACTGCCAAGAGCGTACTTTACCTCTTGGACAAAGAGATATTAATTACTTTCAGAACTCATTTTTCAGTTTACATTTTGATTGCTACATTTTCATGCAGACGAAAACCCCATGCAAGTTTGAAACATGTACAATAATTTAGGCAAATCATTTAACTAATAAGAATTTTTCTCACTCCCACAAGAGTCATCAACAAACTAGCTCGCGTCCCCCTCATTGCGTAGTGGCTAACATTCTTGGCTCTCACCGTGGAGGCCCGGGTTCAATTCCTGGCTCTAGGCTCTATCAAAGAAATGTAATTCTGGTCTGAGGGCTGTATTACAACTACACACACTAATACAACCATCACAAAAACACAGGTTATTAGACAAATTCCACTCACACCCAAGTACATGGGGCTACATGACTACGATGTCGCAAAGCCTCTAAATGAAACAACTAACTATCGAAATTTGATGTTTATCAGTCGGTCAAGGAAAGCCTTTCTACAGAAAAGGAATCTGTTGACATCGAATATAGATTCTATGATTTAAATCACTCATAATGATTCCGTATTGATGTACTTATACAGTTTTTAGAAAAGTTTATATTTCCGCCTGAATCAATACTTTAATGAAAAATTATTAACAAAGTTATTCTTGGAAATGGTACATGTTTCAGGGACTAATGAACAATTTTTGTCCTCTTCTGTACAGATCTGTACTCAATTAATTCAACAACCTATGGTGCACCATATCAGGTTAAGTGACCATTGATAGTTCAGTGCTATGCTTTATAATCTTATCTGAAAGGAGAGTCAATTAATTAGAAATGTCGTATCGGTTGACGAAGAACACTTACAACAAGAAGTGCTTATCTCGTAACTTGAAACATTATAAGTCAGTCATGAGGCCAGAAGCCTTATATGCCATGGAGTGTATATCTTTAAACAGAAGAGGTCTGTTGGAGGTGATGGAAATTAGAGAGAGGAGAATTCTCCGGAAGATCCTCGGTCCTGTAAACGTAAATGAAGAATTTCATAGGCGACATAACTCCAAGCTCTACGAACATATAGAGAAAGTATCTGATTGTGCGAGAAAAAAGAGAATAGCCTTTTATGGCCATATCGCGAGATTACCTTCCACAAGATTGACCAATCTTTTGCTCAGTTTCTGGCACAATAAGAAGGTTCGAAACACGTGGTTGACAGAAACTGAGAAGGATATTAAGAAACTGGAAATATCAGATCTGCATGACAGACAGGCTGTGAGGTGTGCTTTGAAGGAAGTCTATGGTTCCTCGGAGGAAAGGTACCCCCTGGACTACTGAAAGAAAGGAGTTACACCGGCAGAAATTGCGTCAATACTGGGCGAAGATCAAGACCCTCCAGTTAAATAAGCGTGGTACTAAGTAGGCCAATTCAAGAGAAGAAGAAATACACTTGGATTAATTATTACTCTCATGTAAATTCTTTTCAGGAAAAACATTAAATGACGATTATTACACAACAGTAAACAATCTACACCTGGGTGAACTGAACTGAAAGCAGAGCACTATGCAGTCAGCACTACCAACTAAGTGGACCCTCATCCTTCTAGCTCACATAAACTGGCACTCTCATCTTTCTTGCCTGAACCACTTATGTTCTTAGTATTATATCTCTTGACGTTCATCCTTTCGTCATTTCTGGAGTAATCTACAATGTTCTGTTGAGGCTACGCTATATAAATTCACCGTAAACTCAATATTGATAAAATGTGGACCATCATCCTTTACTTCTTAAGGTCAAATACACACAATAGCACAGACATCACAGTGACACAGGTTATCAGACAAATTCTACACACACACAAGTACACAGGGCTACATGACCAGGATGTCACAAAGCCCCTTAAGCATCAACAACAACATCAAAACTGGCCTGACTTTGCTCTCACAGTGTGGTTTACTGGCTTGTTTCATTTTGTGTTTCAGAAACCTGCTGGACACAGATGTGTTCTCCAAGTCAGACGCCATGTGCGTCACCTACCTCAAGACATATCAGCTCACAGAGTGGCAGGAGATCAGCCGTACAGAGGTCATCAGTAACAACCTCAATCCAGATTTCGTTAAGAAGGTACGGACAGTTCAACAGTCGGAAATTACTATGCAATTATATTTCAGTCTTAAGAATACTATGCCTATTAACCTTTTCACTCCCAAGTATCTTTCCTGCTTATGCATGCCCTATCCCGGGTTGGAGGTTGGGGTTTCTAGGCAGCAAAGCAAGTGGTGAGTCCCTGAGGATTAGGATGATGTGGTGATAATTGGGGGGTCTAACTACACTTATGTTGATATTTCCTGAACCCATGGTCAAATTTTCACATGTGACATGCGACTCGGGGGTGACGCCCCCTTTCCTATGGATGACCTATTTCCACCCTAAAATAAGAACTACCCTTACCCGGGGGTGAAATAGTGATTTTTTGTATGCATGCGCAATTGGGGATTTTGTAAGAGGGCGGGCTTTTTAAATGATTATTTATAGATGAGTTATTTTTAAAAAATAAACCCAAAAATAATAGGTCATCGGATTTTTAGTATCTCGCTAACCAATAATTGGATTTAAACATATGGGGTGTCGTAGGTCTCGGGGAGAACCCTCTTTTTCTATGGACGACTTATTTCCACCCCAAAATAAAAACTACCCTTAAAGGGGGATGAAATAGTGACTAAACTCGGGACCGGGACGAGCGGGGCATTTTAAATACGAGTTAACTCGTGGTTGGGACAGCGGGAAATACTCGGATGTCTGAGTTAACTCGGGCTTCGGAGTGAAAAGGTTAATACCAATCATAAATTATATATGAATTGCAGCCAATGGCCATAATGGGGTAATTTAATTGAATGCCCGTGGGCTCCCAGCAAGTGCAATTTCTAGTAGTCCCAACTTTGGCTACTAGTGCCACTGTCACCTAGTGGCGAATGTTGGAATTTGATAGAGCATTTCTAAAACCGACCAATTATAACCTACAAATTTGGATAGTTTTGTGGGAGTGATTTTGGAAATTGGGGACGGAAGTGAATCGGGCGGAAGTGGATCGAACGGAAGTGGATCGGACGGAAGTGAAGACGCACTGCCAGAAAAATGGGACGGAAGTGAATCGGGCGGAAGTGGATCGAACGGAAGTGGATCGGACGGAAGTGAAGACGCACTGCCAGCTGGATGTACAATTGAAAATGTGTGTATTGGAAACAAGGCAGTGTGTGCTCTGTAGCGTGAGAATGTTATGGCAATACAGTAGGCAGTGCATTTAGCAGGCACTGGTTTGACGAGCACAGTGGCAAATGTTTCACCGACTTTCATTTGTCATTGAGCAGTTTATGAATCTTCACGTTCAAGGTTGAATATCACATGGGGTAAGATAAAGACGACAAATGGCATTTAAGTAAGCGGCATTATTGTCAAACTGTGGGTGAGTAGTCAAATATTAAATGCATAGCAAAATGTTGTTATATGAGTGGAATAAAAGCTGTATTTTCATCATATGTGAGACTAGGTCATTTCATGATTGTAGGAAGCCATGTTTTGATTGTTTACGACGAACTGTATGAGAGCCTTGAGAATAATGAATGTTATAGTTACTGAGGAACGTGCTCACAGTATTTGAGAGTACTGTCGACGTTGTGTGTCACTTTGCTATTATGAATTATTAATGTAAAAGGAAGGAATTGCCTTTTTTTGTCATATCTCACGCCTGCCGGATACCAGACAATTAAAAGTATTATTTAATTATTTTTTCAAAAGTAAAACAAAGAACTCTTGGTTTATGGAAATTCAAAATGATCTGGATGAACTCGGCTTGACAATGTCCCAAATTGCTAACAAAGATGAGAAGAATATCTTGAAAAACAAGAACATCCGACTTCCCTTAAAAACTTTTACCCGCAAAACCTACACTATAAGCGATGCAGAGAGAGCGGCAAGGTCAACTAGAATGAAAATGTTTTGGGAAAAGAAGAAAAATAAGAAGCTGAATCTCTAATATTGTTTTTGAGATATGTATATACTTGTTTTGGTTAAGTGCTCCAATGCGGGCGTAACATATGTAAAAAAAAAAAAGGAAGGAAGGAAGCTTGTAGTTTTGCGTGTCCGTTAATCTCACGATCATGATCCATGGTACCTCCCTTTTAAGTGGAATGCGAACCACAGGACATGGCATTTCAATTTGAAAATCTCACATGTATTGACCGGGAATCAAACCCGGTCTACCTTGGTGATAGACTAACAGCTTGACCGCTGCGCCACAAATGTGACAGTAGCATATCTCCAATTCAATCTATACATTCATCATAGTACCAGTATGAAAATGGAGTGTAAATTAACATTTTAAGAATGTCCAAGCTGTGTAGTATACGAGTAGGATAACATGTCAGATGTTACACATCACATGCGACTACTGTAAGGCTCGTATTTTTTTTTTCTCTTACTTTCTTCTCCAGTTCAGCTGATTGGATTGATGGTGTGAGTGCTCACCTTCAGGTCCGGCTGTGGAGATTCTTCCTCCTTTTTGTGTGTTTTTCCCTTTTTTTTCCCTCTACCCACATCTGCCTGTCATTCGGTCATTGTGTTTGTCCTTTTTATTTACTACTAGCAAACCGCCCTAGCTTCGTCCAGTACCTTTTAACGGTTTAACCAGCGTGAGCTTAGAAGGCGCACGGACATCAGGTCCCAGACGCATTGCAGAAAATCTAAGGGGAAGAGCGAAACTGCAAACACATATACTCTTTTCTGAAGTCTTATCTCGACACGACTCGACAGTTTGATGCTGGCTGAAGCAGGGGTGATAGACGTGCTCACTATCTCATGAACTCGCTCCGAAGCTACCAATTTAAATTTCCACTGAATGAAGATTGTTGGAAGAAATGAAAACATAAAAACACTTTTAGTGGACAATGTATTGAAGATAGACATATGCTATCATGGACGTTATTGTAGAACTTTTCATGCTGAACAATTCTTACACTCATAGTAAGTAGATATTTTTAACGGTTTGCCCAGCGTAAGCTTAAAAGGTGCACGGACAGCAGGTTTTTCTGTGACTCGATTCACTGAAATCGTTACTGCTCGGCTTCCTTTGGTCATAAATGAATGTTTTTCTACTAAAACCTTCCTCTAGAAATCCTTTATAGAATGGTGAAAACCGCATCAAAATCCATCCAGTAGTTCTCGAGATTACCCGTTACATACTTTGTTTTATTCTATGTGTTTCTATCCTTCTGTTCATGTCTGAACATTGATTGTATGTAAAAAATGTAACAGGTTTCATTACATATATGCCTGATGTTACTTTTCAGATCCATATGACCTACCGGTTTGAAGAACAACAGTTGCTCAAGTTTGTTATTTACGACATTGACTCTGCCAATCCTCGTCTTGAAGAACAAGATTTCCTGGGTTCATGTGAGTGCACCCTGGGACAAGTAAGTTATTTGGAGTTACTTAAACTAGACGTTAAGGGAAATTATAAAGTCAAATGGAGTAAGGCTTCGATAATTTGAGGTGGATGGGTCCAAAATTCCTTAAGAAATTCAAAATGATTTGAAGGAATGACAGACTAACATAACACGCATGGAATGCTTCAAGAACTTGGCTAGAGATGATGATGATAATGATGATGATGATGATTATTATTATTATTTCACCTTATCAGTGGGTGCAAATCAACATATTTTCAACTTGTTTGGAAAACTGTATGGCAACTTATTTTCTTCTTCTTCTTTATGTGCCGTCTCCTTGTCGAAGATTGGCGATTATCATTGCAATCCTTTCTCTCGAGGTTGCCGTTCGAAACAGAAATGCTGAGTCAAGTTCAAACCACTCCCGCAAATTCTTGAGCCAGGAGATCCTCCTCCTCCCTGGTCTGTGCCGTCCTTCAATCTTGCCTTCCATGATTAGCTGCTGGAGTCGGTATTTGTTATTTCGAATCACATGGCACAATGAGAAATGAGCAAACTATGGAACAGGTCTGCAAGTTAATTTCTCTCTACATGATTTTTTTTTAATACATGTATCGTATGGCCTCGAGTGCCAGATGCAAGCTTTGTTATTTGACACCCACAGGGCAGTTTGCATGTCGAATTTTGTTGTTCCTTGTAACGCTATGAAAGTCATGGAGGTTAGATATCTAATCTCCTTGACACTATAGTGCTTTCTAGTAGAGAAAGGAGGAACTTTTTTGTGTTGGCGGAAAATCCCAAGATTAATTTTGCCATTTTGAACATGGCCTACTGAATTCAAATGGGTTCTTTAACATGCCAACAATGTATGACATGCATGCCGTGATTTGTGACGCCTTTCAAAAATCACTTACCACGGCCAGGAGGAAACCTGCAAGCTTGGGCTTGGAAGTCCAACACGATAACCACTCACCCACCATGGCAAGATTTCTACATGATAATATGTAGGGACCAGATTCTTAGGTTTCTACCTATTCTTTCCCCTTACCTCTAAATACAAAAATACATTAATACTTCACCAAATCCCAGTCAAAAGAGCCATATTCATGAATTCTGCAGTACCTAAAAAACCAAAATGATATGCAAGTACCTGAAAATACCTAATATTGTAGTTTTGTTCCATTCATTATAGTAAATTTGAATTTTTAGTCCATAATTTTTAAAAGTAAATCTGAAGATAGTGTTTATTCTTAGCTCTAGATGATTGAAAGAAATCCTACCTGCCAGAAAATTCAAATATTTTCAGTACTTTTCTGCTTATATCTTATTGTTTGGTTATTTACTGTCGGAAGAGTGGGAATAAATCTCTTATTATTTCCAAGAATCCTATATTTTAAACAACAGGCTAGAGTGTGAAAATCACATCTGAAAACCTCGGTTTTATTGTATTTAAATAATTTAAGGAGAGCAAATATTGCCTTATAGTGTGAAGTTCTCGATGATAATTTGATGACGTGTAAAATATTTACACTCTCGTTGCAATCAGATTTTCTACTAACAATTAGGCATTAACTTTAAGCTTTGCACAGTTTATGTCAACTTTTGCTGCACTTTAAACATAAAAACCTATCTCTCTGTGGTTAATAGCCATGAGGCTGGTTGGCAGCAGCTCGCCATTCTTCCCGTCTCTCCGCCTTCCTCTTCAGTTCACAGTACAAGCCACAACTCATATCTTCCAGTATTTGACTCATGTACTCCAGTCTGGGTCTTCCTCTGTAATTCTTGCTGTCTATTGTTCCCTCGATTATAAGCTTAATCAGTCCATTGTGTTGCAGTATGTGGCCCATGAGGTGATTCCGTCTTCTTTTTAAATATTTAAGGAAGCATCTTCTCTCTTCCACTCTTCCAAAGACTTCCTCATTTGTGACCATTTCTTTCCAGATGATTTTCATAAGCCTTCTATAGCACGAGGTTTCAAATGCTAGTAGTCTTTTCCTCTCTCTCTCTGTCTCCTATTGTCCAAGATTCACTGCCATATAGCGCGACGCTCTATACATAGGTCTTCAACATTTGTTTCCTCACATCAAGACTTATGTTCTTTGCAGTAAATAGGTTCTTCTTTTTATAGAAAGCGTTCTTGGCTTGGGCAATCCTACTTAATTTCTCTCTATTCTACCTATTAAGAACCTAAAAAAAAACTACGGTATTTTATGTTTTCGAAAACCTAAAATGGCAATTTTTATAAACCTAAAAATCTGGTCCCTAGTAATATGTAGACTGGGATGTATTCTCAATGTTTACAGATTGCTAGCTAATGATTTAGGAATGATGCCAGTATAAGTGTTGACTATGGGCAGCACCACTACACTTTCCTGTCTCCACATTTGCTGTATTTTCTCTGCCAAGGGCAGATACTTGGGAATTTTCCCACAGCAGGTTTGTTGAATATTATAGGAATTGGGCACTGCGATATTTGTGCGAAAGGTTCTCAAGAACAATATCTCTCCGGTTTGCTGGTAATAACTGATCTGTCCCATAAGTGACAGGAACAGAAAGGCAGTTTTCATATAACAACTACTTTTGTCCAAGGTGTCAGTGAATTATTTTGGCTACATGGTTGTGCCTTTTAATAAAATCAGTATTGGAGAGTGCTTGGCAACCTCCTGTGATTTATTGGATGGTTTCTGGTTCTAGTTGGCATTTACCATTTATCATCCTGTATATTTGCCTTAACATAGTGTTTGGTAGCTACAACTTGATCCTGGATTACAACCATGAATCCTTCAAACTCGGTGAATAGATCAGCAAGAGTCTATTCGAGTTAGTTATTAGTTATTAGGGTTTTAAGGGGAGGAACAGCGAGGTCATCTGCCCATACCGCAAGAGTCTATTCGGCACATCAATGTTAACATTATTATAATCATCATCATTATATGAAAGCCTCTTGTATAGTTTGGATTTTTTTAAATAATAAGTTGAACTGAAAATGTGTGACTATCCTTAGTTTTATTCAGGAATAACATTTTGTGTTTTTCCAGCTTCAGTTTCTTGTTCCTAGAGTACTTGGCAAAGTCTCTAATCTAAAGTTCTGTTGATGTTTCTTCTTTGATGTTTGCTCATTTCAGAATTACTGTATTTTCTGTCAGGCAGACCACAGAAGGTGAAGAATTCAATTTCAGTGTACAATACATCAAGTATGTATAAGAATGTAGAAAATCTGGGGTAGGAAGTTACGGTAGTGTGGCCATTTATATTTAGAGATCTTCTTCTCATCTATTAGGTACTTATCTACATTTCCTTTCGCTAGTTTAATATTGATATATGCTATAACAGTTGCCTCTATTGCCCAGATACTTTCAGGATAAAATGAAGATAAGGTGTGAGGATAGGAATTGAGAGATTATTATTGTTGCCGTATTTAGGGGCTTGTCTAATAACCTGTATAATTATTTTGTCTGTAGTAGTATGAACGGTTCCAGGATACCTCGTCAAATTCTTTGAAGGGATTTGAGGACCAGCTGAAGCAAATCATGAGGCATCAGGAATAAACCCACAAATTGTGGTGGATACTGCTATAGGTGGAATGATTTGGCGCAATACCATCTCTGCTGCTACTGATCATTAAAAAGAAAAACGTTGGAGACATGAGGAGGCTAAACATCAAGCTAGGAAGTTCTGTCAAACACAACCATGCCATCAGAGTAATAAGTGCGGTTTCATGCGAAGATCGGTCTAGCTAGACATCAGAGACACATTCGTCGACTGTAGTCAGCTTGAAGATTACTAGCAGGAAAATATGTGTATTCTCAGATGTGAGCAACAGCCGCCACTGCTGATGAGTAGTGTGTATATTTGTAATTGGGATTAGGTTGAAAAAGAGGCAGTTAGGAACCATCCTGGCATTTGCCTGAAGTAGAGGTGGGAAACCTTGGAAAAGCTCATCTAACATGTGAATTGAACCCACTTCAGTTTTACATCATGAGGCTGAGTGTACCCCGTTTTTGCCTTCAGACAGGAACTAAATTTCTTGTCAGAGGTGAGAAAGAAACCTGAAACTCAGGGCTGACAGCCAAGAATGCTAGCCACTACACTTCAAGATGGTTGAGAAAAAAGAAGAAGAAGATTGGAATGTAAAAATCACCTCCTGAGAAAGACCTACAGTACAAAAGATCAGCGATGTTGTTATTTGGGCAACCATTCTGGAGTAATATGCACTACACGGAGAAATTATGAGTTGTCACTGCCCTGCAGTAGTTGCTCATTTACTTAAAGTGTTAACCTTAAACAAACATCATTCAAGTATCTGGGCAATGAAGACTACTAGTTAGATTGTAATATTGCTTATTTATTGACATTATTTAACTATCAAAATGAGAGTAGAATTATATAGGCTAGTCTGTTGGTACACAAAACTATATAGTATATTATAGAGTCCTCCATTATCTTCAATGAGAAAATATTAGTGTAAGGGCATAGGCAGACAGTTCCTAGGTATGTGGTAAAGCGCTACTGCTTCGATCTGAAGTACAATTACTGTATTTCGTTGCATATTTCCTTCTACTAATTGTTATTTAAAGAGTTGATAGGATGCATCAAAACAAGACAAGCAAAAAACATCCCTCTTGGCACGCCGGAAGGTGAAACTAGATTTCAACAGGAAAAGAAATCTGTTTTGAATTCACAAAATTTGCCAATTGTTGTACACCTACAAAAGTTCCACATATTTAGCATACAAGAAGCCCGAATACATGCTCATCCCTTGGCGTAATGGTGGGTCATATCAAAAATTCTTTCAGACAAATGTTTTAAGTAATTTTAGAGGACTGTTTTGATATTGTACCTATTACGGGAGGCATGACTTTTTTTTCTCTCAAAATCCCATTTTTCTCACCCCTTTGGTATATATAAAACGTGTTCTGCCCTTAGGCAGGTCTTTACACAGCAGCTCTCCATGCATTCCTGTCTTCAACCGTTCTCTTTGTTTGGTGGTAATTTCCTGCTATCTTGACACTGTCCACCAGCTGGTACCTGCCCTGTCCTCTTCCTCTCTTTCCGTTTACTGATCCTTCAAGGGCATCCCTCAGCAAACACTCACTTCGCAGCCAGTGCCCAAGCCAGTTCCTCTGTCTTGTATGGATGATATATGACAGCCTCCTATTTTCTCCAACTCGCTCCAATACCTCCTCATTCCGGACCCTTTCCACCCAGGATATCCTTTCCATCCTGCTCCATAACCACATTTCAAACGCTTCTAGTCTTCTTTCATCATCCTTCCTTAGCGTCCAGGTCTTGGCTCCGTATAGTGCCACACTCCAAACAAAGCATTTTGCCAGCCTCTTCCTCAACCTCAAGTCCAAGCGACTTTCTGTTGAAGGCTTCTTTAGCAATGGCAATGCGATTTCTTACCTTTAGTATGCTTCCTAGATATTTAAAAACTGACACTTGTTCAATATCGTCCTGGCCTATCCTGATGTTTATTACTTTGTTCCCTCTTGTGCTTATCACCATACTCTTTTCTTGCTCTTATTAATGCGCAGTCCATATTACCCATAGGTTGCATTCAGATCTGCTATCATTCCATTCTCTGCTAGCAACACCATGTCATCTGCAAATCGAATACACTCTATTCTTCCATCCAGACATTTCCCAACGATATCTTTGGTGCTATCAAAAAACTTTACTGTGATAACTTTTTGGCCCTTATCTACAGAATAGTATGAACTTTGAATGGATATGATTTTTCACATATGAAGAGAGTTATAGCGATATTTCACTTTTTCGAAAAATGCCCCCCTCCCATTCCCATCCCCTTGGTCCGATTTTATCCATTAATGAACTCGACCAATATTTTGAATGCTTATATTTTATATATAAGATATGAAAGATGTGGTCCAAAACGTCATAAATAGGATAAGAGAAGAGATTCAAGTTGGAATAAATATACATGCGGAAAAGATTGACGTGCTCCGATTCGTAGATGCCATTGCTTTAACAACAGATAATGAAGATGATCTTTAACAGATACTTAATGTATTGAATAACAACCTTAACAAGTAGTTCCGTGAAGAACTAAAGCCTATTTTCATATATCCTACTTACAATAATTGCCACTATCAACATACAAAATTTCAGTTTGATTGCTGTAATAGATTCGTAGATATTGAGAACCGACTGATATTTCAGATGGTCACCATGTTGGATTTTTTTTATGTAGGTCTTAGAGTTATGAACTGTTACATGAAGATTATTTTGTACATGTAGTATTCAAATTTCAATCGCATGATTAGGACACAAGAAGTAAAAACGAGATTTTAAAATTTCGCACAGATGCCATCTTGTGGTTATGGAAACAATTGAAAAAATTAGATGCCAGTGGATTAACATTTGTATAAAGATTTACTGTACCAAGTTTCACTGCACTCGGATGGTTAAATTGCGAGAAACGTCCATGTGAATATTTATACTTCGCGTCTCTGCCATGTTGGATTTGTGATCACCAAGTTATTGAAAGTCCTGTAGGTGAACTTATGTTCATAGCCCCTATGAACATACAAAAATTCAGTTTGATTGCTGCAATAGATTCGTAGATATTGAGAACCGTCTAAATATTTTGGATGGTCGCCATGTTGGATTGTTATATGTATAGGCCATAGAGTCATGTACCATTAAAGGAAAATTATTGTGTAGGTTCATTATTCAAACTTTCACCTCGATCGCATGATTACAACACAAGAAATAAAAACTTGATTTTAAAATTCGCACAGCCGCCATATTGAGGTTATTTAAACAATTGAACAAATTAAATACCAGGGAAGGCACCGGGTGTGGATGAGTTGAGTGTGGAGATGGTGAGTGCAGCAGGAGAGGTGGGGATACAGTGGTTGTACCGAGTGATGAGGACAGCATGGAAGGAAAGGAAGACCCCAGCGGACTGGAAAAAAGGAATAATTGTCCCGATCTTCAAGAAAGGTAGTAGAACTGAATGCAGAAACTATCGGGGAATAACACTGATGAGTCATTGTGCAAAGATCTTCGAGAAAGTTTTGGAAAAGAGAATTAGGACAAGGATAGAAGGAGGGATGAGGGAAGAACAACATGGCTTCAGAGCAGGAAGGTCCACAGTGGATTTGATTTTTGCTGTAAGGCAGTTACAAGAACAGCACTATGAGTATGGAACAGATCTACTGATGGCCTTCCTGGACATTGAGAAAACATATGACAGTGTATGCAGAAACAAAGTATGGAAGTCCCTGGAGGATAGAGGAGTAGAGAAATGGACTATAAAGAGGATAAATGAGATGTACAAGGGAAGCGTGAGCTGTGTGAAAGTGGGAGGAGATCAGACTGGTTGGAACAGAGAAACGGCCTGAAACAAGGAAGTGCACTGTCACCGTTACTTTTCATTGTGGTGATGGATGACATAATGACCCGAGTGGCACAAGTAATTGGGGAAGGAAAGATGAAAGCAATGGTGTTTGCAGATGATTTGGGGAAACAAGGAGGAGGAGGTACAGGAACAGTTGGACGTGTGGGAAGGAATAATACAAGGATATGGGATGAAATTTAGCATGAATGAGATGGTGATCACAACAAGGAAGAAGGAAAGAACCATAACGGGAATAACAATTGATGGGGAACAGCTGAAGAAAGTGGAGAGTTTCAAGTATCTGGAAAGCCTGATACAAGATAATGGAAGAAACGATAGAGAAATAAATGAGCAGGGGAGACAGGCAGAAGCATTTCGGAGGAGTGTGAGAAGCATGTTATGGAGCAAGGATGTCCCTCAGAACAGCAAAAAGATCATATATCGGACGTACTATGTCCCTATCCTGACGTATGCCTCAGAGACCTGGGTTATGAAAGGAAGGGAGAAGAGCAAAAAACAGGCCAGTGAGATGAGGTTCTTGAGAAGCAGTATTGGAGCTACAAAGATGGGACAGGATAAGAAATGAGAGGACCAGAGAATTAATGAAGGAGGAACCATTACAGGATGCTATAGAGAAATCTAGACTTAGATGGTATGGACATGTAAAACGAATGGAGGAGAAGAGGATACCCAGGAGAGTACACGAGACGAAGTGGGAAGGAAAGAGACCGAGAGGAAGACCGAGAGACAGGTAGCTGAAGGGGGTGGAAGAAAGCGTGAAGAAGAGAGGAGAAGACTGGACAAGGGTGGAGGCTGAGAGATGGTGGGAAGACAGAAGACGTTGGAGAGGCTTGTGTTCCAAACAGACCCGGCCAGTGGCTGGAAACTGTGCAAGATGAAGAAGAAATACCAGTGCATTACAATGTGTATAAACATTTGCTGTACCAAGTTTTATTGCGTTTGGATCATTAAATCCTGAGTAAAGTCTATTTAAAACTTTCAAATTCGCATGGCCGCCATGTTCGTTTTGTAGTTAACCGGTTTCTGAAAGTCTCATAGATGAAACTCCAGTAGTGCCCTTTATCTCCGTACAAAATTTCAGGGTGATACCGGTATTAGTGTCAGAGATATAGAATGCCGGTGAAATATTTCGTATAGCTGCCATCTTGAGGTTATGTAAACAATTGATCGAAGTTAGATGTCGGTGAATTACAACGTGTATAAACATATACTGTACCAAGTTTCATTGCGTTTGGTTGGTTAAATCGCAAGAAACGTCTATTTAAATGTCACAACTTCGCTTGGCCGCCATGTTAGTTTTGTAGTTACCAGGTTTTCAAAAGGCACATAGATGAACTTCTAGTAGTTCCCTTTATCACTGTATAAAATTCCAGGTTGATATCGGTAATAGTTTCGGATATTTAATGCTGGTGATATATTTCGCACAGCCGCCATGTTGGATTGGTGAGACGTAACAAAATTTGAAGGGCACGGTCGGGGTTGTCCGGAATAGTGCTATGAACTTACTGAGTTTCATTGAAATCGCTCCAGTCGTTTAGATTTCATTAGGGGGGGACACTCATACACAGACAAACGGACAAAAGGTGATCTCATAAGCGTTTTTTTTTTTTTTTTGATAAATGAAAATAGGCTAAAAATTAATTTAACATGAAGATGAATAAAGATGAATAAAAATAAAACAACCTTTGGGTGTGGCGAACCCATCGTACAAATAGCCTAAATATGATAGTGTGTGAGACGAGGCCTCGGATGGAGGTCCTTGATACACGCCCCGATCTAGATCACTGGAACCGGGAAATGAAGAAGAAGAAGAAAGTAAAATAAAATAAAAATACTCGTATGCAGTCAGAACCAGGAAGATCATAGAAGAGCACCAGCAATTTATATTGAGAATGATAGAACACAACATGTGAAGGAATATAAGTATCTGGGAAGCTTGATAACGTATGATGGAACCAGCAAACGTGAAATTCAGAGTAGAATTATTCAGGCAAAGAACGCCTTTCATAGAAAGAAGAATATCTTCACATCCAGAAGTATAGACCTAAAAATAAGGAAAAGACTGTTGAAGACGTATGTGTGGAGTGTGGCTTTGTATGGTAGTGAGTCCTGGACTATAGGGAAGTCAGAAGAGAAGAGGTTGATGGCTTTGGAGGCTTGGTGGTGGAGAAGAATGCATATGATCAGTTGGATAGTACATATGACAAATGAAGAGGTGTTCAGAAGAGCAGGAGAAAGTAGAAGCTTTATGAAGAGTCTGAAAACAAGAAAAGCGAATATGTTGGTACATATTCTCAGACAATTTTCGGTGAAACGTCGGGAGCAAACATCCTGACTGGACCACAGCCTACAAGCCTGGACAATTTGTACATACAGTAGTTGTGAACGCCGTCAATTAAAGCCCAGGACCCACGTTCATTAGACATTTTATTCATGTTTTGATGCATACTTTCACCTCCTAAAATATTGGATACTGTATATTCTCTCTAGCTCTTGTGCATGTATACTCTGAAGGTAAGGGTAGTACGAGGCACGTCCAGAAAGTAAGTTTCCCTATCTTTTTTTTTTCTTGTAAAGTAAATATATTTAGGTGGGACATTTGCTTGCTGACTTCAGGGTCTAGTGTATAAGATGTCTATAATATGAAATCACTCTTGTTACAGATTGTCTCCAATGGCAAGCTGACGCTCCCACTTCAAGGTAATGCCTATAACAGAGGTGAGCTCATAGTGAGTGTGGAGGAGTTGGCAGCTGTAAAGGATGAGGTTACCCTGCAATTCTGTGGTCGCGGACTCGACAGAAAGGATTGGTTCGGCCTGTAAGTTGTACACATTGATATGAAATTCATCATATCTAAGAGAAAATAATCCATATTGACGTATAAATTAAAATGCCTATAACTAGGCTAAAGGTTTCTATTTCAACTTAGTCAATACTCAAATTGAAACTAAATTATATTGATACTAATAGTTTTGATTAACTTGTAATCAACTTCAGCTAATGATGTTAGTATTTAAATTGAATTGAAAATACAATAATACTATGAGCATTAATCTAAAAATAAAACTACAGTGGAATCTCGTTAGCACGTTCTCGGTTACGACGTTTTCCTGTTTAGCGCGATGATTTTCTCAAGTCCCAGTCCCAATTCTACAAAATACATGTTGATATATCCCCTTAATACGTTCTCTATTCCCACTTACAACGATCAAATTTCCGTTGACTATTTGTTAGTGAACCGTATTTTATTCTTATTTCATTATAAAATTCGGCTTCTGGAAAACACGACGCGATATTGCCTCATATTCTCTGCTAGTTATTGACAGTGTAGATGATTTCATTGTGTTTGACGGCGTAGAAGCGGCTATAGCTATGACGCAACACAGGTGATGTGTCTCTCTCCCGCTGCCCTTTCTCAAGTCCCTATCCTACTAAATTCATGTTGATATATCCCCTTAATACGTTCTCTATTCCCGCTTACAACGATCAAATTTCCGTTGAACTATTTGTTAGTGAACCGTATTTTATTCTTATTTCATTAAAAAATTCAGCTTCTGGGAAACACGACGCGATATTGCCGCATATTCTCTGATAGTTATTGACAGTGTAGATGATTTTATTGTGTTTGATGGCGTAGAAGTGGCTATAGCTATGACGCAACACGGGTGACGTGTCTCTCTCCCGCTGCCCTCCACCCCTTTCCCTTTGTTTATTTCTCACGTAGGCGCATTATTGTCTTCGTGTTCCGCACTATTGTCTTCTAGTTCTTAGTGTTCACGTCCAGTTATGACCTATTTTATTGCGTGTTTCATAATGGATAAGAAGAAAGTACGGCAGATAACTAATGATGAGAAGATGAAATACATTCGAGACATGGAATGCAATCCTCACATGAAGCCTGTGGATATAGCGCGAAAGTGGAACATTCCTCCGTCTACACTGAACACGATTCTCGGCAAAAGGAAGGAAATCGAACGTGCATTTGAAGAAGGAATGAGCGGCAAAAGGAAACGAGTGCGAGAGGGACAGTTTCCTCAACTAGAAAGCGCTTTATTGAAGTGGTTCAAGCAAGCCCGTGCTTCAAACATATGCGTGCGCGGTCGCCGGTAACTGAGCCGTCACTGGCGGAGTGCGAGAGCGAGAATGTCCTTGCTAAGCAGAAATAAAGACCCTGTATTATACTGTAGTGTAGAGGTACAGTAATTCATTTTTATGTTATTTATTCCGTGTAAGTTACTGATAACCTATGTTTATGTCGTGACTGAAGTAGTGCATACAATCACTTACTAAGGTCGGCGATTTGACGTCCATATATACACCGCGTTTTTTCTTATACGTTGTAAATGCAGTATGGCGTTTTTCGGTAGTACGTTTTCCCGCATATGACGTCCAAATTTTTCAGTCCCTTAAAAAACGTACTAACGAGATTCCACTGTATACACAAAATAATATGTAGATACACTGAAGAAAATGGAAATTGCAACACCCAGAAGGAGTGGTGCTACATTGCTGCAATTGAACATGCAGGGCGAGTGTTCGGTTGTGATTCGATGATTACACTTTCAGGTCCCTCTGACCGCAAGTTTGGATAACAATCAATACAGGAGCTGCAATACATTGATGAATTCGGCGAGGCATGGGGTCAATAAGGCCCTGGATCGCTTCCTGAGGAATTGTGGCCCATGCTTGCTGCACTGCACGGGTCAGTTGTTCCAGAGTAGTGGGTGGCTGAGGACGGTTGGCCAGTTGTCGACCCATCATGTCCCACACATGCTCAATAGGACTGAGGTCCGGGGATCTGGCGGGCCATTCTAAGGTTGTGATGTCGTGGAGAGCTTCTCGGGAGATGCGTGCAGTGTGAACCCGGGCATTGTCCTGCTGAAACATCCCATTAGCAATGTTCGCAATCATAGGGACAACCACTGGATTGAGTACCCTATCAACGTACTGTCGAGCAGTAATAGTGCCCTCAACAAGCATCAATTGTGATTTCACATTAAAGCCAATAGCTCCCCAGACCATAATGCTTGGTGTTGGCCCTGTGTGTCTCTCGACAATAAGGTCTGGGTGGCCCCTCTCCCCGGTACGTCGGCGCACACAATTCCGGCGATCACTGTGGGCAAGACAGAAGCGCGATTCATCACTAAAGACTACCCTATGCCATTCTTTGACTCACGTCGATCGTTCTCGACACTAGGCCAGCCTTACACGTCGCTGTTGTGGGGTCAATGGAACACCTTCTGCAGGGACACGGGATCGTAAGCCAGCTGCACGCAGGCGATTATCAACTGTTTGTTGTGTAACGTGGGGTGCCACAGCTGCTCGAATTTGCGCTGCTGTTGCATGGGGTTCAATCCGGGCCATCCGAATAATGCAGCGATCCTCTCTCACAGTTGTCTGTCGCGCTGGGCCTGTGCCAGGTCTACGAGTGTGGGTACCTTCATTTGACCACTGCTGCCATACACGTTGTACCGTAGATGCCTGTCGGCCAACACGTGCAGCGACAGTCCTTAGCGATAATCCAGCCATACACAGCCCAATTATCCGAGCCCTCTCAAACGGCGACAGTTGTTGATAGCGTGCTCTTCTCTGTCGTCGAGGCATGTTTGACGGGGAACACTTCACTGCGCAGACTGCAAGTCAACTACGCTACATCCGAGTCTGTATACTGGAGTTGATTCCTCCGCGACCAATCACATGGGGAGACCTATAGCAACAGCCCAATGGGTCTGAAACTTTGATCGTTTACATACCTACATGGCATCGTTCCATATCTTGAAAATCAACACAAACGACCAGTGCCTTCATGGTGTTGCAATTTCCATTTTCTTCGGTGTATTTGAAGCCATTCTTTTTCAATGTTGCCTATACAAAATGTCTTTTGTAGCTGTTCAGTCGGTCAACACGATTAAGCCCAATGAATGGGCGGGGTACAAGTTATAAATATGTAAATACACTCCTGGAAAAAATTACATGCTTTAGTATTAGTAGCGGTATGAAGGACAATAAGTCAACATCACAGTGAGGAGAACAACAGCAAGTTAAGTGAACACTTAGGTTATACAGGCCTGCATGATTTTGCGGTGAATTATAAAGTAGGCAATTCTGATGGAGATGAATGTTCGGACTTCAAGACTGGCATGGTATGGACACGTAAAGAGAATACATAACACAAGAACACCACTTGCATACCTAGAAAGATGGGTTGTTGGAAGAAGACCCATGGAATGCCCTGAGAAGAATGGCTGCACCAGCTGAGAGAAGATATGGAGAGAAGAGGAGGAAACTGGGAGTGCATTGTGAGGGAAGAGACATTCCTGGATAGACAACAATGGCGAAGACTCATTCTACACCACCCTCCCCGGCACACTGGAAGGGTTTCATGGTGATGATGATTAATGTTCGGAATCTGAAAATGGTGTCAGTTTTGTAATATCACATCTTGTTTTGGCTCGATTCCATTTTTATTCTATTATTATTATGTGTGAATGGACCCAGATGGATCACGCAGTACTGTTATGATTCGACCCAGATGGATCACGCAGTACTTTTATGATTCGCCTTTCTGATCTTCCATATGGCGCTCATTCTCTTTCCGTGGGCCATCTTCCTTTCCTCAGTCCACTCGGTTCCTGGTCTCTTTGGAGCATCATTCTCTGGTGTTACATTCCATCCATTTACCCTACATCGGAAATAGGTTCCTGTCAAAGACTTCCACTGTTCTTACTTGGGCCTTCTCCAAATCCTGTTTGACTTGCTGAATCCACGGTATATTCTTCAGTTTTTCTGCGTAGGTCATGATCTTGTGTGTAAGCCTAGTCGGTGGAAGTCTTTGAACAAGTCCATAAAACTTCAATCTTCATTTTTTGATGTCCACCGCAAGATTAGATAATTTCTCAGTTGCTTTACGAGATTTCAACCTGTATCCATATTCTGTTCTTTCTGGGCCAAGAATTTTCCTCAAGATCTTTCTTATAATAAAAATAACATTTTTCACTGTTGCCAATTAACCAGATGTGACAGGGAAAACCGGAAAGCATTTTCAAATTTAGTACAGCAAACTTAATCAAACACACCTATTTTCGTTTCTACTGCAGAAATTTTCTTTTTTGCATGCCTTCAGTTTTATTTTATTTTTACTTCAATTTAAATATCAACATCATTAGCTGAAGATGATTACAAGTTAATCGAAACTGGTGCTATCAAGATAATGTAGTTTCAAATTCAGTATTGACTAAGTTGAAATAGAAACATTTTAATTTGGTTAGTCATTTGAATTTTAATATGGTACTGCAAGTTGTACATGTTTTGTGCAGTGCATCAAATACACTTTGTATCCACCAGATGGACTGATTGATTTCTGCCCATCTGGTCTTTTGAATATGATATTAATATCTTGAAATGCAACAGTTTGTATCTTAGATTAGACCCCTTCCTGGAGCTGCACAAAGTGGGTGAGGATGGATCGTACGTGCTGGTCCACCGCACCGAAGTCATCAAGTGGACCTTGAACCCTAACTGGATGCCCTTCTCAGTGCCGATACGCTCGTTGTGTGGGGGTGACATGCAGCGCTCCATTAAGTGCATGGCATACGACTGGCACCGCACCGGGAACCACACGCTCATCGGGGAGTTCTTTGTGACACTAGAACAGCTGAGCACAGGGCCTGGTCCCAGTACACTCTTCCAGTGTATTCACCCAGAGAAGAAACAGGTGAGGATTCTGATGATGATGATGATGATAATTGTTGTTTTAAGGGTCCTAACATCTAGGTTATCAGCTCCTAATGGTTTGAGTGATCGTGAAGATGATAATGAAATGTAAACTATAACTAAAACTAACTACTAACTTATATACTAGTTGAAGAAATGGAAAACAAAAGGAGAATAAGGCAAATAAAGGACAGGAGGAAAAGAAATGCCCTCAACCCTCGAAGAATGAGGATTAAGGGACTTGGAGGGAAGGAGAGCCATGAAAGGCAGATAGGAAAGAGAGAGAGGAGAGGGTCCGCCCCAGAGGCAATGGAAGAAGGGGGGGAAACCAGACCCAGCTCAGTAAACCCTTGGGGTTGCCAACTCCCGAACTCACCAGCTCACTCCTTTTTTTCCATGTACAGCATTTTGACAGTAAGTATAGAATTCAAAATGTCCACCTCGTGGCACCATAGCTAACATTATTGACTGTAATCCCTGAGGCCCGGGTTCGAATTTCGGCTCTGCCAAGAAATTTAATTTTGTTCAGAGGGCTGGAACGGGGTACGCTCAGCCTCGTGAGGCAAAACTGAGGAGAGTAGAGTTCAGTTCCCATCTCAGCCATCCTGGAAGTGGTTTGCTGTGATTTCCCCCTTCTACTCCAGGAAAATTCTGGGATGATTCCTAGCTTAAAGCCGCGGCCGCGGCCCCTCCTTCCCAATCCTCACCTGAATTACAAATACCCACACTATTGTTACAGACAACACAATAACACAGGTTATCGGACAAAATAAACTCTCTCTCTCTCTCAATATATATATATACACAGTGCTTTTTTCCTAAACAAAATTTAAGGGGTACTCTCATTTGTAGTCAACAAAATTGCAATTTTCGGCAATTTGCAGAGTCCGGTTATTACTTTATGGGCTGACATGTTAAATGGAAGGTTGAATTGGGTTAATTTATTGACTCATTAATTCATTAACTTGCAGCTTTATCGATGCCTGGGTGGATGTAAAATAGTTCATTATTTTCTTCATCCTTCAAAACTAACCACACGCACAAACTAACAACCTGCCCCACCTCCAAACACAAGCCTGCGTGCTTATAAGAACAGAACTTCCTTTCCACGATTATTAGAGTATGTCACTTATTTTTGCCTAAACAAGTAAATTTCTTGGAATAAGGCAGCAATCACACAAAGCTTTTGTCGAGCAGAAAATAATATGGCCCATTGTTTCGATTATGCTGCTGAGTGCCGAGTCGCCAACCAAAAGAAACTGATTCGATAGATCGATTTAAATCGAGGATTACTCTAAATCTCCTCCAGCTGTTGTGAACAGCCCGTTGACATTGAACTTTCAAGTCGGAAGTTATATTTGCCGGACTAGATACAAATGTACCAATATATTTTCTTTAACACTTTTCAAATGTTTAAAGGGTACAAATCCCCCCGCGTTCCTCCTGAAAAAATGCCCTGTATATATATAAATATACACACATGCACAACTACACAGGGCTAAATGACCATGATGTTCAAGCCCCTCAAATCAAACAACAGGAGGATCCAAAAAGAAAGTTATACCTAATTATAACAGGTCAATTCACTTGTGTGAGTGCTCAGATACACCTCACAGTCTCTGTAAACAACAGTCTGAACGTTATACCAATGTTTCAATTCCCTGAAAATAGAAATCCACTCCTTGGTCTTGGAGTCATTGAAGAAACACTGTTTGAACTTATTCCCCATTGGATAAAATCTATTCTGATTTTCTTTCAGCCTGCTCAACAAATTGAAAGTGTTGGTGTATTGCATTTCCTTGTGTACAGTAGGTTTTGTTCTTCTTCTTCTTCCGTCGTTTAGGCCGACTGTGGACCACGTTAATTTGATTTCAGCTTCTGGATCTTTATTTTTGCTCAATACTCCTTCATTCTACGATAGGCCTAGCAAGACAGTAGTGGATATCATATTTGCTTTCAAAACAGGAACAGGCCTCGGAAAGGATGGATGCAAACGACGACGACCCGGATATGCTAATGGACTACGAGTTGGGACATTAAACATACAGACACTGACAGGAAAGGTGGAGGAGATTGTAGAGGTGATGGAGAGAAGAAAACTGGATGTACTGGGCTTGGCAGAAACAAGATGGAAAGGAGAAGGTCGCAGAGAACTGAGGAAAGGGTACCGGTTGTACTGGAGTGGGAACAGTGAAGGAAGGAGCAGCGGAGTAGGAGTAGTTGTGAGAGATGGAATGAAGAAAGAGGTAAAGGGAATAAGTGACAGGATAATGAAGATCAGAGTAACTGTAAAGGGAAGAAGCCTGGAGATAGCCCAGGTATATGCCCCTCAAGTTGGATGTACAGCTCAAGAGAAGGAAGACTTTGAGGAGGAGCTACAACAGCAGTTGAATGGGCAGAGCATCATTGTCATGGGAGATTTGAATGCACATGTAGGAAGTGAAAGGCAAGGATATGAAAATGTATTGGGAGCAGAAGGATGGGGTAGCAGGAATGAAGAAGGGAGAAAGTTGCTGGATTTTTGCAAAGAGAAACTGTTTAGTGGTAGGCAACTCCTGGTTCCGGAAGAAAGAAAGCCACAAGGTAACGTGGTACAGCAGTGATTTAACAAAGAAATCTTTGGTAGATTACATGCTGTACGACTGGGAAATGAAGAGAAGTGTCAGAGATATAAAGGTAATACCATCAGAGGCCTTAGATAGCGACCACAGAATACTTGTAATGAACCTGGGAGTTGTTAAGGATAGCAAGAGGACAGAGTACCAGGAAAGGAGAATCAAAGTATGGAAACTCAAGGAAAAGGAAGTCAAGGAAGAATTCCAGAAGATAATAAGGGAAAGGATGCCAACAGACAATCATAAAACAGGGAAAGAGGAATGGAAGCAATTCAAGAACACAATGGTGGAAGCTGCAGTGGCAGTATGTGGAAGAACAAGCAACAGAAAGCGGTGTAAAGAGACACCATGGTGGAATGAGAGAGTAAAAGAAGCTATGGGAAGGAAGAACAAGGTTTTCAGAGTGTGGTTCCAGGAAAGAACTGATCTGGCAAGGGAAGATTATAAGATAAAGAAGAAAGAAGCAAACAAGATTGTCGCAGAGGAGACGAAGAAGTGGATGGTAAAGTGGACAGAGATGATGGAGGAAGACAGCAGAGGAAATAAGAAAGTACTTTATGGGATGGTCAAAAGTAAGAGAAGAGGTCTGCGAGAGGATGTGGTAATGATGGACAGAAATGGAAATGAGGTACACAACAAAGAGACACTCAAGACAGTGTGGAAAGAGTACTTTGAGGATTTGCTGAATCCAAATGGTCATAGGGAGGTAGACAATGCATTGGAAGATGGAGAAGACAACACAGGAATGGAAAAGGACCTGACTTGGAGAGAACTGGAGATGGCTATAGACAAGATGAAAGGAGGAAGGGCACCGGGTGTGGATGAAGTGAGTGTTGAAATGGTGAAGGCAGCAGGGGAGGTTGGGAAACAGTGGCTGTACCGTGTGATGAGGGTGATATGGAAGGAGAAAAAGACCCCAGAAGATTGGAAGAAAGGATTAATTGTCCCAATATTTAAGAAAGGAAGCAGAAAGGAGTGCAGAAATTACAGGGGAGTCACACTCATACCTCACTGTGCCATGATATATGAAAAGATATTAGAAAGTAGAATACGAGCCAAAGTGGAGAGAAAATTGAGAGAGGAGCAGTATGGATTCAGACCTGGGAGATCAACAGTGGATCTCATATTTTCAGTGAGACAGCTCCAGGAACACCACTACGAATTTGGAGAGGATCTGTTGATGGCCTTCCTGGACATCGAAAAGGCCTATGATAGTGTGTGTAGGGAGAAGGTTTGGAAAGCAATGGAAAACATGGGAGTGGGAAAAGGGACTGTAGGCAGAGTGAAGGAGATGTATTGTGGAAGTGTGAGTTGTGTGAAAGTTGGAGGGGAAAGTACAGACTGGTTCAGACAAATGAGTGGCCTGAAACAGGGTAGTGCGCTGTCACCCCTTCTCTTTATTGTGATTATGGACGAGGTAATGACACGCATAGCAGGAAAGATAGGAGAAGATAAGATGAAAGCAATGGTGTTTGCAGATGATATCATGGTCTGGGGAAACAAGGAGGAGGAAATTCAGGAGCAACTGAAGGCTTGGGAAGAAACAGTGGGAGAGTACGGATGGAAGTTCAACATCAGTAAATGTGAGATCCTGTTAACGACCAGGAAAAAGGACAGACCAATGAATGGGATAACACTTGGAGGTGGACAGCTGAAGAAGGTGGAAAGTCTCAAGTACTTGGGAAGTATAGTGGAAGAAAATGGGACAAATGACAAAGAGATTACGGAACGTGGCAGACAGGCAGAAGCATTTCTGAGAAGCATTAGGAGCTTAGTGTGGAATAAAGATGTCCCACAAAAAAGCAAGGAAGTGTTATACAGAAGCTACTATATCCCGATACCTATGCTTCAGAAACGTGGACAATGAAGAAAAGAGACATAAGCAGAATACAGGCAGGTGAAATGAAGTTCCTGCGAAGTAGTATCGGAGTAACAAGAAGAGACAGGTTGAGGAATGAAAAGGTCAGGGAAATGGTGAAAGAGGAGCCCTTGCAAGGTAGGATTGAGACATCAAGACTGAGGTGGTATGGACACCTAAAGAGAATGGATGAGAAGAGGATTCCCAAGAGGATACATGAGATGCAGATGCAGAAGAAACGACCAAGGGGAAGACCAAGAGATAGATGGCTGAAAGGAGTGGAGGAATGTGTCAAGAAGAGAGGCGAAGACTGGACCAGAGTGACAGCGGAGAGGTGGTGGGAAGAAAGGACTAAGTGGCGAGGCTTATGTTCCAAACAGACCCAGCCTGGGGCTGGAAACTGTACAAGATGATGATGATGACTCCTTCATTCTATCGCTCTGCATTCTCCTCCTTTCTTCGGTGCCTGGTGCCTGGATCCGTGATGTAGGATGACTCTTTAAACCCATGAAATTCTTAATTTTGGCTTTGTATGTTTCCCTGTTGCTGATTTCAGCTTCAGATGTTGCCATATCTTCTAGGTCCTTCTTCACCTCCTGACACCAGCGAGGTGTGGTTTTCCTGGTCGCAAAGAATTTCATTATCCGGTTGGTTAATCTACATGGGTCCATTCTGTATATATGTCCAAAGAACAAGGCCCTTCTTTTCCAGATGGTGTCTGAGATTTTATCCAATCTGAGGTATAATTCTTGGTTCCCTTTTTTTCTATACGACCCATCTTCTGTTCTTGTAAGTCCAAGTATCTTCCTAAGAATCTTTCTCTCTATTAGCTCCAACTTTTTGATCATTACTTTATTTGTCAGACAAACATCCAGTTGCATATATGGCTTCCAGACGAATCACTGTCTGGTAGTGTCTCAGTTTTGTGTTGATGGAGATGGCCTTCTTGTTGTAAGTGTTCCAGGTTAATTTGTACGCCAAGTTTAACTTGCTAATTCTCGCTTGCATTGCCTCTTTTTCTGACAGGTTGTTCTCTGTCCAATCTCCCAAGTACTTACATTTCTCCTCTTTTTTGATACGTTCTCCCTCTACTGCCATCCATTTGGGTGCTGTTTCGATATTGGTCACGTATTGTGGTTTTTCAAAGGAGATCCGTAGACTACAGTAGTTTTACTTCCTTGTTCTTGCAACTGAACATTATTTCATGTGTGTTTTTCTTTTTTTTCCAGAGTGACCCAACGTATACACATTCTGGCGAAGTTCGTCTTGTACGTTATGAGTACAAGAAGGTGTACTCTTTCCTCGACTATATCATGGGTGGCACCTCCCTCAACTGCACCATAGGCATAGATTTTACAGGTTAGTGTCTCCTGTTATGAATAGGCAGCATGAATAATATCTTTGCATAATGCTCAGTTGGCAGTCAAAGTGAAAGGACGTTTTTTCCCGAGCTCGCAGGTGTTTTGAAATGGGTTGTTCTCTGAAAGCTTATCGCACGAGGATCGGACTGTGGTATGCAAAGGGAAGTCGAGATCTCCCATGTTTGTGTGTGCGTACAGGGCCCAGTAACTTGTGGTTTATAGCCCTAGTGATAGCTGCTTTGTTAGTTATTGGTGGAGTGGAAGTGAATCCAGGCCATGATACTCCAAACCCAACATGGTGGAGACACTAAATTAAAATATTTATATGGATTTTTCTCATAACCTAATTATATGAGAGCAGAGACACTTAGCACGGTAAATATTCATGCTAGGCTTAATATACTAGCGTCTATTTAATTCAATTTCTATGAGAACTTCAAAATGGCGGCTGTTCTACATTTTTTTAAATTTACAGTATATAGGCCTATTTCTCGTGTCCTAAACAAGCGGCGATAGAAATGTAGGTTGGTATAATTAGCCACGATTATAATATTCATCTGCTAGCGTATAATTCTATACCATAAAAAACAATCCAACATGGCTCTCATGTGTATGTTGTGAGAGGCCTTGTGTCTGAATCTTGTATCATGGTAGTATATTATTTTACTATTATTAGACTATTATATATATGTTATTATTATTTTCTCAACTCACAGTTGGTAAAATGACTCAAATCGATACATCAAGTACTGTACAAGAAATTGAGTATAAGATTTTGGAGAGCCTATAACATACATTTTCAAATTATATAACATGAAGGTTTGACAGTGAAATTATCTCCTGGAATGTCATCTCCTTATCACTAGAGGGTCCAAGGAAATCCTAGTACGTATTCAAAAATCCTCTAACGTTGCTGCAGGTCTTCAGAAGTAGCCTTTAGTGGAATAGTGTGGTTGTATATTGGAAGATTTAGTGTGGCTAGATTTACTGAAAAAGATTAAGGTGTCAGGCCAGTAGGAGAAAGAATGGTTGGTTCCTTAGTTTAGGAAAAGGAAGCTTGTAGTTTAACGTGACCGTTAATCTCGCGATCATAAGCCACGGGACCTCCGTTTTACGTGGAATCCGAACCACAGGACATGGCATTTCACATCAAAAATCTCACATGCATTGACCAGGAATCGAACCCGGTCCGCCTTGGTGAGAGGCACACAGCTCCTTAGTTTAGGGGCTGCGACAATGCGGTCATGTAGCCCCGTGTACTTTGGATGTGTGTAGAATCTGTCTGATAACCGGTGTTAATTGTGATGACTGTATTAGTGTGTGTATCTGTTTTAATTCAAATAGGACTGCAGACATTCAGTTTTTCCAAGTAGTTCCTACTTTTGCCGCCAAATGCCACCGTCAACGACAAACTAGTTCATAACTTAGTTACCAGATGCCACCGCAGTCGGCTCTTGACGTTCTTAAAAAATCCGACGACTTCGGCCGGGTTTGAACCCGCGATCTTGGGCATAGAACCTCATCATGCTACCAACTACGCCACCGAAGCCGCTGTTGGAGAAAGGAGGAAGGGAAGGATTGTCACTTCTTTTGCCTCCAGATTCTTGCAACCTCCATAGTTAGTTGAGTATATATTCAATGTTCTCCCTGTATTACTGTACATAATTTGTATAGCCTAGTTAATATCACACAGTTGCCACTTCAATTCTAGTATTAAAGTTTTCCTAGTATTTAAGTTTTGAAGGTTAGGAATAAAATTTACCGTATATGAGTATTCATATAAGTTGCATTGTGTGTGGTTAAGTGTAAGAGAGGGCCTAGAGCCCTAACTTCGCCACAATAAAGGCACCAATAAATAAATAAATAAATATTTATGGCAGATATTATGATCGTTCGGGATAGCGACGTCCAGTGCTTCTTTTCAGGGGGAACGCGGGGGTACGCGTACCCTTTAAAAATTTGAAAACTGTTTAACCTCTCAGGCCGATTTTACGTATGCATGTAGCCGTGTACGCGCGGAAGTAGTTACGCTCTGGCGGTTTGCCTTACAGGTATAGACTACGCTTCGCACAGCACTGTGCTAGAACTGCATTTATATGCTATCTGTTGAGCTCAAATGTAAACTGTTTATAGTAATGTATTTTAGAAGCCTTGACCTTGTTAACCACGTAATCTTACAACAAATAGTTCATAGGTTTCCCGTTTTTTTTTTTTTTGAGGGGAAGGGGAACATTGAAATGAGAATCATCGTGCCATCTATTGAGGCAAAATAGAAACAGACGACACGGTGACAATCGCTGTGTTCTTGACTGCCATCTGTGGTAGGAATTTCAACCTTTTATAATTGATATGCGTGGATGCGGAATATTGCCCGGGGAAGTCCCTCACAATTCCGGGAGAAATGACCTTCGCGGCGGGGTCTGAAATAGAAGTAGTTTTGCTATTGATTCCGATCAGAAACTCGGCAACTCCGTTCTTATAAGCATGCAGGCTTCATCAAGTTGTTATTTTGGTGTGTGTGCTTAGTTTTGAAGGATGAAGAAAATAACAAACTATTTCACATCCACCCAGGCATCGAATAAGCTGAAAGTAAATACTTCGAACATAAACAATGACGGAGAAACGCCAACAGTTGTCGTGTGGTGATGCAAAAGAAGATCACAATAAAGAGCTTTCAACCGCATGTAACAGTGGGACGGAAGACATTCCCGAATTCTGGGATTTGGAGAAAATGCAGGAATTTTGCAGTAAGTACGAATGGTTGGTGGTAAGAAATAAAAAACTTGGCTGCAAAATTTGTAAAGAAGTTGGTGACTTAGGAACTGAAAGCACATCATGAGGGATGAACATTTCACAGCAGTGGGTTTCAGTTTCTATTTGTGCAAGTGGTGAAAATGAAAATAAATCTCAGGAGATGCTTTCTCTGCGCAAGAAAATATTTAAACATAAAGAGAGTTCAGCTCATCAGGCTGCAGTTAAAATACTAAAAACCGCACAACAGAAAACTTTGGAAACGGCATGCCCTAAGGCCTTCGAAAAAGAGAAGGAAATAACTGCCAATGTATTTCGAACAGCATATAAAGTAGTTAAGAAAAATCAGGCCTTCCACGATTTTGAAACTGAAATTGACGTGTAGGAGTTGAATGGTGTTAATATGGGCCGCATTCTCCATTCCACAAACGCATGCATAAATATTGTTTCTCATATCGCGACAGAAATGAGAAAGAAGGTAGCAAACATGATAGTGCATGGGAATTGTAAAATTGCCCTCCTTATGGATGAAAGTACTGAAGCCTCCGTGGCTTAGGCGGCAGCACGCCGGCCTCTCACCACTGGGTCCGTGGTTCAAATCCCGGTCACTCCATGAGAGATCTGTGCTGGACAAAACGGAGGCAGACAGGTTTTTCTCCGGGTACTCTGGTTTTCCCTGTCAAAATTTCATTCCAGCAACACTCTCCACTATCATTTCATTTCATCTGTCATTAATTTAATCATTGCCCCAGAGGAGTGCGTCAGGCCTCGGCAGCCGGCACAGTTCATATCCTCGCCGCTAGATGGGGGCTTCATTCATTCCATTCCTGACCCGGTCGGAGACTGGAAGCAGGCTGTGGATTTTCATTTTCATGGATGAAAGTACTACACTCAGTCAGCTCTCATCATTGATAGTATACCTGAGGATAACAAACACTTCCAGAAATGGATCAGCCAGCTAACATTTTTTGGGAATCATTGAATTGCAAGATTCATGCAGAGTAACCTGAAATCGTACTCCTTAAAATTGGAAGGATTCTAGATACAAGATAGGTTGCTTCTAGCTTTAGAGCAGTCTCAGGTGTGTGGAAAAGTTTCGAAGTTTTAGTGGCACATTTCAAAAGTGCCAAAGATGATCCCAAAAGAGACAAAACTGACCAAGTCATGTATAGATGACTCCTTAACCGGATAACCAGTGTCAACTTTATATTAGACCTTGTATTGATGTGTGATGCTCTTCAGGAGTTGGCAGAACTTAGTGTTGACTTGCAAGCTCGTGACATAACAATTTAAGAAGACGTTTGTGGAATAGAGAATGTGGCCCATATTAACACCATTCAACTCCTACACGTCAAGAAGATATGCCAGAAAATTAAGGTGTTTTCTGAAAGAAAGACAAAACATGGCCCATACTACACTGAAGCAATGGAAGCAGAAGCACTGTTAATGTTTAAAGGTGTGAATCTCAAAAATGGAGCAAGAAATAAAAGGAATCATATAGATGCTGTTAAGTTAAGTTCTATGAGTGCCTGGGCAGTCGTATGGAAAACCGCCTTTTAACATCAGAAGACTTTGAAATCCCAGAATTGGCTACAGTTTTGGACACTACCACTTGGCCGGAAAATCCTGATGTAACTTATGGAGAAGCAGAAATAAGAACCTTGTGTAAACGTTTTAAGCTCCATGAAAGACAAATCTTAAGAGGTTTCCGTGAATATCTTACTGAGACCAAATGCCCATTGTCTCTCCTGCCCCTTATTAACATTATGAACAGCATCCCAATTTCAACAAGTGATGGCAATTTTCTAGGTTTATGCCGTTATAATAATAATAATATCGTATGCCCTCGGGTGCCTGGTGCAAGCTTTGTTAATTGACACCCAGAGGGTAGCTTGCATGTCGAATTTCGTCGTTCCTTTGAATGCTATGAAAGTCAAGGAGGTTAGATATCTAAACTCCTTGACACTACAGCGCTTTCAAGTAGAGAATGGAGGAACTTTGTGATGGCGGAAAATCCCGAGATTAATTTTGCCATTGAACACGGCCAACTGAATTCAAATGGGTTCTTTAACATGCCAACAACGTATGACATGAGTGTCGTGATTTTTGTCGCCTTTCAAAAATCACTTACCATGGCCAGGGGCGAACCTGCAATCTTGGGGTTGGTAGTCCGATACTATAACCACTCACCCACCGTGGCAAGCTTTTATGCCGTTTATGCCTAGGAACCCCACACAAGACACGGCATAAACCTAGAAAAATTGCTGAGTTTTAATTCATGGGCCGTGAAGCCAATATACCTTCTTTTTGGAAGCCTTTATAGGGAGGTGAAAGGCTGCTGGAGCTACGCAGTTAAGAGGTGCACGTGCGCTTCATAAAAGGGAGGTAGTGCACAGTTCCCTACTCCTGTGGGGGTCCGGGCGGGGACACCAAGAGCCCTCTGATGAGCCAGCTTGGTGTACCTAGGCGAAACCCCACACAAGAAACTGCATAAACCTAGAAAAATTGCTGAGTTTTAAATCATGGGCCAATATACTAAATTAATTTTTTCTTTGGTTTGCAGCTTCCAATGGTGAACCAGCCTCCCCTGAATCATTGCACTACTTTGGCTCAACAGTACCTAACCAGTACGAACAGGCTCTGAGTGCTGTCGGCGAGATCATCGAAGATTACGACAGCGATAAACTGTTCCCTGTTCTTGGCTTTGGAGCTCGTCTTCCTCCCGACGGCCGTGTATCCCATGAATTCTATGTCAACATGAACCCAGAGAACCCATACTGTAATGGTGTGGAAGGTAAAATGCATCTATCTCGAATTGCTTTATAGGTGGTCAACACTTTGGGCGGGGAGTAACGCGTATTTAATCACATCCAATAACCTGAAAAATATTATTGTAAATAATTATATTCATAAGTCATCGCAACTATTTTTTATTTACCGACTATGTTTTTTTGAAAATTGAAAATAGACTTAATTCCGTTTAGTCAATACTTAGTGTTTTTGTTATTTATATACTAGTACACATTTCATAGAAAATTTGCCCCTTCATCAGCTAGTATGATAATGGCCAGTCATTATGAACATTAAAAAATAATGAAAAATCATTGATGTGGATGAAATGTGATAGAAACATATGAGATAGTTGTACAAACGTTAAAAAACCCTTACAAATTTTTACACTCGTTAAAAAAACTTACAAATTTTTACAAATAAAACTCAAAAATGTTTGTTTTACTTGCATTAAAAGTTGTTCTTAAAATACGACACTGATGAATAAAATACTAGTTTATATTTTCATGTCCATTTCACTTATTCTTGCTTGAAAACAAGACGCCGCCCTTTCGGCCCGCCGTCGCATTTAAAAAATTTTCTTCGGCTTTTCCCAATGAATTGGGGTCGCCGGAGCCAACCAGGCTCATTGTGGTTTTGGCCGGAGATTTAAGGCCGGATGCCCTTCCTGACGCCAAGTGATTTTTCAGGTGAAAATTCCACCCTGCTGCCACCGGGATTCGAACCCTGGCCGTCCAGGTGAAAGACGAGCAGCTAAGCCATCACGCTCCCCAAGCCCGCTGTCACATTTGACGGTTTATATTGGACTATTGATTGTTTAAATTATGGTCCAATGTTATTGTTATGGGTATTGGCTGTAGAAATTGCTGACGATTGCTTGTTTAATTTGTTTCGGTGATCGGAATTAGTGTATTCTTCTTTTATTGGACCGATTCATGAAAAATGTTTTCTGGAAAATATAAAATATCAGAAAACTATATTATTTGAATTATGTTCTAACACACAAAATTACAGTAACTACAGTCTATACAGTGGAAAGTATCCTACATGACCTCCATAATGTTGCCACCCGGTAGGGTCCGAGTGCACTGGTATGGACATGGGCACGATCCCGTTATCAGTTGTATATTGACAGCAGTGCGTAATGGAAGTAACTAAAGATGAACAGTGTGCGTACATCAAGATAGCCTTGCAGTTGATGGTTTTGTCCATCTTCCCCATTGATGGCAACGAAGGATATTATGTATCACTTTCAACCCTCGTCAACAAATGCTGTGGAACACGTCACATTGTACGATAATAAAACAGTGATTTGAAATTGTTCTATTTGAACATGTCCTCTTCCACAGATTCCTGCACCCATACTCCACGAGGTGGCAGCATTACGAAGATCGTGTAACTTATGTGTTGGCAGAATGTCAGGAAGTAAAAAGTTTTTGCCAGGACTTATGAATTACCCCTCATATGCAGTGCCTCGTGCTGGGAAAGCCTTGGCTCCGGGCAGCAATGGAATGTTAACATATCCACCCAGCTAGATTTCAATGGCGAGTCATACGTTAACGAGGAAAGTGAGGGAACTATAATTACAGGCTGGCCGTTTGTTTTAGACGAATGAAAAACCTTAATGGAAGCCTGGAGGCGAATTACTACAGTACCTGTGTTGTTGTCAGTTGCCCCATGCGGTCAGATGATGGACAAAACTATCTCACGCTACTGCTTGAGTACAGTCGCTGGCAAATATAATGGCGTTCTGTTCATAACTATGTAACGTGTACTTCAGCGTCACACAATACTTTGACGTGGACTGTACTGTTCTGCATGGTGGTGTCGTCACATGCTCGAGTCTGGAATTCCATTACATCAGACCGGTGGTGACAACTCTGAACTGAGAGGGCGAGAGAGTGACTGTGTACAGGCTCACCCGCAAGCTTCAAGGTCAAGGGCAATTGTCTAAAACAAACGTCCGGCTTGTAAAAAAAATATTTATGCCAAGTCTAATAAATTAGCAAGGCACCGTCAGTTCCTAACAAGGTAATAGAATATTGTGCCGCTTTATGTGTTCAATTTACAACATTTCTGCTAGAGATGTTATTAATAACGACCACATCAAAGGAATTTTATAATTTCTGTGACAGGTGTTCTGGAAGCTTACAAGATGTGCATCCGGCAGATCCAGATGTATGGTCCCACCAACTTCAGCCCCATCATCAACCATGTTGCTAAGTTTGCTGAAACCTACCAAGATGGTTCTCAGTACTTCATCTTGCTCATCGTCACCGATGGGGTCATCACAGACATGACTGAAACGAAGCAGGTAAGGCTTCCGGTTGCTTCACAGTAGGGGTGGAAGTTCAAATCAAAGAGTCACTTTTCAGCCGGTCTACAGAGGAATGTGCCCAATTAAATTGGGTGGGAATTAAACATTATTTATCGCACTTACTAACCTGGAAAAGATATGTCGCCTCCGTAGCGTAGCGGTCGGCATGGTTAGCTGCCGCCCCGAGGGTCTGGGTTCGAATCCCGGCTCTGCAACGAAATTTGAAAAGTGGTATGAGGACTGGAACGGGGTCTACTCAGGCTCAGGTGGCCCAAATGAGTAGAGGGGGTTCGATTCCCACCTCAGCCATCCTCGAAGTGGTTTTCCGTGGTTTCCCACTTCGTCTTCGGGCAAATGCCGGGATGGTGCCTACTGTAAGGCCACGGCCGCCTCCCTCCCGCTTCCTTGCCTATCTATCCCAATCTTCCCCTCCCTTCCCATCCCTGAAAAGGCCCCTGTTCGCTTTGCAGATGAGGCCGCCTGGACGAAGTGCTGATCACACCTCCTCAGTTGTATCCACTCCGACCAGATGTTCCCAGCTTTAGGACACTGACCGCAGAGGCGGTAGTGGTGAGTTCCCTTGCTGAGTCCGTGGGTTCCACCAACCTGGAGGGTAAAATCGATTTTAAAAAAAAAACCAACCTGGAAAAGATTACATGAATTAATTACACACTTCCATGCTGCGATACACTTATCTAACTAACGGTTAAGGGACTCTGGGATGTCCTATATTGCCCATGTTCATTTTCAACGTCTTTTTCTCAGAAACATTTCATCATCATCATCACTTTCCGTTTTCCAGGATGGGCCGGAATGGAACAAATATGACACCCCTCCACTTTACTCTGTCTGTCCACCATCCTTCGTCAATCATTGAATTCCACTCCAGGTTTCATTCTCTCACATTGTCATCATCATCATCATAATCATGAACCGGCCCCAGTTTCCCGGATGCGGTGAATGAGCGCTCTCATTTAGTTCTCTCCAGGTCAGGTCAGGAGAAATTCTGCTACCGTATGACAGTAGACGGTACTACCTGCAACTGTCTGGCCGAGGGTCTGGCGGCCAATACCAAACCAGGCAAACTAAGGGAGAACCAATGGCTACGGGCTTAGGAGTTTTCCTTTAGCAGGTTTAATGACACACAAATTCATCACAATGCTGCTGCCTTGCAGTTTAGATAGGGTTCTATCAAAGGCTAAGGGAGTTAACCCCAACAGAAAATCTTCCTTGTGCGTTAGGCCCAGCAAGCCAGCTTGAGGAGTAAAATTGTCAAATTGCTTTCAACAATAAAATGAGACTCTCACATTGGCCTTCATCAAATCCATGCGCCGTACTCTAGATCTCCTTCGTTCTCTCTTTCCGGCCATCCGTCTCTCCATCAATTGTTTCGGCATTCTTTAATCATCCATCCTGTTCACATGTGCATACCATCTCAATCTGTTCTGCTCCAGCTTATCATTCAGCTTCTGTACATTTACTTCCTTTCGAATGTCTTCATTTCTCACTCTATCGCTCCTAGTCTTCTGTACCATACTCCTCTGGAATTTAATTTTGGCTGCCTGTATTCTACTTTCATCTCTTCTCGTCATCGGCCAAGTTTCTGCTCCATACATCATTATTGGTAAGTAATAGGTCTTGTACATCACTTCTTTAACCTTCAGTCTTTATCCCAAATTAAATTCCAAACCTGATGATAGAAAACACTCCCACATTGTATTCTATTTCTGATCTCTACTGTATATCCAATCTTGTATTTTCCATCAATTCACTTCCTAAATATTTGATGTGCTCTGCTACTTCCAGATCTACAGGAAACCTTCTCAAACGCATTCCAGCATCAGAAATGACTCTAACCATCTAGCTAGTCATAAAAGATCTGCATTCAGAGCCTACATTAGTAGAGCTCTTAGTATACCACTATCTGAACAGGATCGGAATAACAAGATTTCCACCATACAGCAGATAGCGAGGGCCAATGGTTTCAGCAAGCAATATGTTGATTCTATGTTACGCAAAATTTAAAAAAAAAACACGTCACCAAATTGAAACCAGTGAAAAAAGACAGTTCTTATGCTACGTTCACGTACATAAACCAACTGACGCACAACATCACTAATGCATTAAAGAAATACGAGTTAAAAATATCATACAGTACAGCTAACACTACCATGAATCATTTGTTTAATTCTAGTTCTATTAACAAACAAGATAAATTTCAGAAATCAGGCATCTATAGAATCAAATGCAAAGATTGTCCTTCGGACTACGTGGGTCAAACGGGACGTAATTTTAACGTAAGATACTACGAACATTTTAACGCCGCTAGGCATAAAAAGTTTTCGGCCATCAATAGTCATATGATAGAGTATAACCATAATTTCTCCAATATTGAAAACGATCTGGAAATCCTACATTATTGCAGTAAAGGAACCAAGCTCAACATCTTGGAACAACTGGATATAGATCTGGCTTTAAGAATTAATCCGTCACACAATTTAAATGAAATTAACTTTGATAACAATATTTTGTATGAAACTTGGACCAATTACGTCGTTAACAACAAACGCTTAAAAAAAAAAAACATAGTTGCAAGTGTTCGTCGGATTGCATCCCCACTCCTCCCCCCAGTATTTCTTCCCCCACACATCATTCGGCAGCGAGTCCCCGCCCCTTCATTCTCTCCTTGACCTCGGCTGACCTGACCCTCAACCGGCACCTGGCGGCGAACGTTGGAACTAATAGAGCGTTAATCTAATCGAACCTAGAAATTTAGCTTCACCCAATTGTAGTTAGTGGATGGTTCTTTTATATGCCATAAATCTATGACATAGGCCCGCCGGCTTAATTTCCCCTCCGAAGAAAGGCATACTGAGGGATTTTAAACGCTCTTAAAAAATCCGATGACTTCGGCCGGGTTTGAACCTGCAATCTTGGGCATAAAAGCTCAGCTTGCTACGAATTATTCCACCAAAGCCACCGGCTTTCAACACTGAGCGGTATTTGTCATACCAGATAGCGGTATTAAATACTCCAACATACCAGTTCAAAATTATTTAGATTAGTTGAATATTACAATGCAACAAATTGCAAATAGAGAAGAGAAAAGGATTCTGAAGAACAAGCATACAAGACTTACACTAAAAATGAATCAACGTAAACAATATGTCATATCTGATGGGGAAAGGGCAGCCAGAATGAAGTTTCGGGAGAGGAGGAAGATGATGACAGCTAAATTCCCTGTCAATCCGTAGATGACTTAACCTCTTGCACTCCTATGTCGAGTGGGGTTCGACATTAACCCTTTCACTTTCAAGCTCTCATCTGATGGATGAGTGAAAACTGACAGCCATATTTACCAAGCTGTACACACACTTCTTTTAAAATGAGATGGAAGAGAGACCATTAAAGATATTAAAATAAAATATTATAAACATTGAGGGTATAAATCACTTGTTATTACTGAAAATAATTGATGTCTCTGAGCCATATGATTTGAATGTAAAAAAAAACATTGGGAGAAAGAATTACAAATTTCAGATTTGAAATTTTTGAAGAAATTTTGGGAAATGGAATTCACTTGTCAAGTCTACTATTCATGTTAAAAGAAATTCTATATTATTTCATAGTGTGGTAAATGTCAAGAATGTAAACTTACCAATAAAAACTGAGAAAAAACACACAAGTTTGCCATCAACCACGATGTAAACAAGATACAAAACTCCGTGAGCACATGTTTCAGACTCTAAGAATTAATATAAATACAGATTGTCAGAGGTTTCCGCAGAATATAAACGTGAGTTAAAATTGCCTTCTTCATATTCCCTGAAAATTGCTGCTATCAAGCGTAAAAAATAACTAAATAACCAATAATAAAGGCCGGTAACAATGGATATTTACCCTAATAGTTTTGGCACGAACAGGGCGTAATGGCAGATCGTTACCTTGAAAGTGAAAGGCTTTTAGGGGGCGGATTTCTATGACCTAAAAATGTATGAAATATGTATGCATTTATGACCTAAAAAAAATTAAAAATATGACCTATAAAATTCAAAATATGACTTAAACCTCACACAATTTACAGAATAATATCACTCCATCCGTACTGAATATGTCTTCACCGTACTCGCGAACAAAACTTCGTAACATCCCACAAATTGAGACTTTCGTTTTGGGCATATTGAAAAGAACTGAATGATTGAAGCTCCCTAATGAGTGACCAAGGTCATTCAGTGTGTTGAAGGTGGAAGAGGGAAGGGCAAGGGAAAGAGATAAGAACGATGACAAATAACTGCGGAATTACCTATGCTTCCGTGTAAACAATAGCCCAGTTTCTAGGAATTGACCCAGCTAGCAAACAATAGCTCTTACCTGTTAGAAACATTCCATACACTACTTTAGAATGGTTCTTCAGTAATATATTCCAGTCTATCCTGAAAAAAAATTTCTAGAGTTTATTCTGATTTTTATAAAACGAAATTTAAATGAAAATGACCAAAATATGGCGTTTATAATGATATTTTGTTCAAAATATGCAATGAAACTTAAGAAAGCCTAAATATGCATTTATATGCCCAGTAAAACGTGTTTAATTTTGATTATCATGCTTGGAAACGTGTTGAAAATACAAGACTATAAGATATAATGTTAAGGGAAAAAATATGACTTGTAATAGAAATCCGCCCCCTAGTTATAATATTTAACTTCCACTCTGATGTCGAGTCCCACACAACATGACAATAGCTTGTACTTACAGCGCTCGTATGAATTCTGTGCAGTATTCCAGTATTGTGGAGCCATCTAGCGGTCTCCGAGAGAACATCTTTCCCTATTATAGTTTGGAGGAATTGTAATGAATTTTTAACCTTTGTTATTATCGAATGTTTATGACAGTTTTACTGATAATATAGATTGAATGTAAACACGGCGTCTCCTTCATCTTTGCTCACGGAACTGGATATTTTAGAACAGTTAGTGGGCAGTGATAGTGACGATGATGAATCAACAACTGACTTGGAAATATATTTCATATAACATAACTACATTTTGTGTTAGATTGTTTTGCAGTGTTCACTTCCTACTGCTGTTCATAATGCAGAAATTAATTAGGAGTGGAGCAGGAAGCATATTATGCTAAGGGTAATGGAGTTCAAAAGGTTAAATGTAATTTGGTTTGATTTAAGTGCTCCAATGTGGGTGTCATCATCATCAACTTGAGCAGTTTCCGACCGCTGGCCGGGTCTGCTTGGAACATAAGCCTCTCCATCGTTTCCTGTCCATCCACCATCTCTCGTCTTTCACTGTGTCCCAGCACACTCCTCTTTCCTCCACACTCTTCTTAACTCATTTTGTCCATCTGTCCCTTGGTCTTCCCCTTGGCCTCCTTCCCTTCATTTCCATTCCAAACATCTTCTTCAGTATCCTCTCCTCTCGCATCCTTCTCACATGCCCATACCATTGTAGCCTAGACCACTCTATTCTATTTTGCAATGGTTCCTCTCTTACCATCTCTCTGACTCTCTCATTCCTTACTCTGTCCATTTTGTTACTCCTACCCTACTCCTCTGGAACTTCATCTCCACTACTCGTATTTTATTCTTGTCCCTTTCCTTCATCACCCATGTTTCTGAACCATACGTCAAAATTGGCACAAAGGAGGTCTTGTACATTTTTGTGGTACATCTTTATTCCATATCATCCCCCTAACACTCTAGAAAATTCCATCTGCGCACCATCCCCTTTCATTTATTTCCATCCTATTGCCTCCCTTTTCTTCAGTTATGCTTTCCAACTACTTGAAGCATTCTACTTTCTGCAACTGCTGTCCTCCAAGTGTTATGCCCATATCCAGTCTGTTCCTCCTCCTCGTTGTGATGACCACTTCACTCTTTTGTGCTGAGAACTTCATCCCATATGATAACACTACCATCTCCCACTCATCCAATTGCTCTTGTACTTTTTCCTCATCCTCTCCCCATACCAGAAGGTCATCAGCAAACAACATTGCCTTCATTTTCCTTTCCCCAGTGCTATTGAACTGCTTTTAAAATGGGGAAAAAATAGCCACAGATGGCAAATACCAAATACCTTACAAAATGCTTATTTTTCCAGGCTATTATCCGAGCTTCATCCCTGCCCGTATCCATCATCATCGTGGGTGTTGGTAATGCTGACTTTGAAGCCATGAACGAACTAGATGCAGATACCGTCCCTCTCGTCGTTGCTGGCGTGCAGTCCGTTCGAGACATTGTTCAGTTTGTACCGTTCAGGAACTTCCAACGGCTGAACAATGTAAATCAGGCGAAAGCCTATCTAGCCAAGGAGGTGCTGGCAGAAATACCAGAGCAAATCGTATGGTATATGAAGAGTCGGAACATCAAGCCGAGACCTCCGGGCAGCCGTAACACTGCGGAAGAAGTTCCCCACGAGTTCTGAATATCTACAACTACTTAGCTTTAAGATCTGTTCATATTTGGAACGCATCAAGTAATATGCTTTCCGTTACCAGCACAAAACTATTGAGGTATACGGAGGATAAGGTATATTTCATTGAGTGCCATGGAAGTTATACATTCTTTCATGAGGCTGAGAATTGAATGGGAGAATAATCAAAGAGTGTTACATAAATATGTGATAAGGGCTTGAATGTATATATATATTAATAATAGTTCTGTTGACTATCAGAAGTATGTAGCCTCCTTCCGTTGATAGAGAATGTACTTATTTCATTCTCAAATGTGTTGAACTATACTCCTCGTCTCATATTATCTGAGTGGAAAATCTTACTTTACTGTATTTACTCATATAATTATCATTATCACCATCACACATCTATTTTGTAGGCAGATCATGATTTGATCTCAGCGTTGTGAATACTGGAGCGTAATGACTTTCTTATTGCACAAAAGATCAGCTGTACACAAAAGGAGTTTCGTATGCGGGCGAGTCCATGTGCTGCAGCATGAGTGAGAGGGAAGGAACGTTTACTTTGTTAGTTGCTACAGAAGTGTTCATGTCAGTTCCTTGTAACTAACTGTAACTATTTTAGTGAGAAAATGAAACTCTTTAAACTTCGTGAAGGGAAGAAGCCTGTGAAGAAAAGTGGAGAGCATCAAGTGATTTATAAAGTGTATCTTTCTTCTTCCTGATGTTGTTATGTTTTGGGGTCTCTACTCTGCACCTCGCCCTCCATTTATTGAGATTTGCTACATCTATAGAGCGAAGATCGACGATGCGCATATTCTCACATAGGGTATCCTTCCATCTCTCTTTTGGTCGTCCTCAAGGTTTTTGTCCTAGCTTGAGTAATAATGCATTATTAACTATAGACTCTGCATCTACTCGGGCACATACCCATACCAACTTTACCACGACTCCCTCATTTTAGCTGGTATAGGGGCAATTCCAAGGGTGTTCCAGATGTATTCATTTCTAATATGATCCAGCCATGTAATACCCAAGGACCATCATAGCATCCACCCAAGTGGGGTGTGGAAGGAAGACTGATCGGCCAGATAGCTAAAAAGGCTACCGTTGCCTGCCAGCAGAGAGGCAGCTAGATACTCATTTTTCTGGGAACAGTCAATGAAATATAACTTTTAGGGACAGATTCTTTTTAGATCTCTAGTAACAACCCACACTCACACGTTGGCACAGTTTGGAACTCATTCCTGTCACGAGTCAACTCATGATCTGTCTATAGTAATTATTTTTAATTATTATTTCATCCCCCTCTTGTAAAATTTGGCAAAAATTAATCTTCAAATATTTCATGTTTTTTTTTAATTCTCACATTTTGTTAGTAGTTGAATATTCTTTGGGTTGATACAGCTTGATACAGCTCATCGGAAACAGCTTCCTGAAATCATTCAGCGAATGGTAGAGTATACAACATATCCATGAACTCAAATATTGTAACTGGCCCAAGAGTGCGCTGTGGTCTCCATCACAAGTCAGTAGGTACCTTCATTCACCAAAATGGCAATCTGAAGATATGGCAGACTGAACGGACTGCAGTCTGTAAACGTTTATCTAAGCAGCCCAAAAGTGGTGCTGAAATATTGCAGATAGTTGAGTGCTTTGTGATTGCTGGCACCAAACATTTGTGCCTTGTGAAATCTGAAAATTCTTTTGATGATTATAAAAAATACAGTGCCTGTATTATAGACACAAATATCAATTAATAAACATTGCGAAAGACCGTAAAATTAGTTGGGCATTGCAGTAATTGGCAATATTTAAAGAAATTGTTTCACCTGATAAAGGCAAGAGAAAAATGAAGAATTATGAAGTTGGTGTAAAAGATATTGAAGAATTAAAAATGAAAAATCTTGAAGTTATAACACTTTGATTGGTTTTGAATAAAACACTCGATGATTCTTGAATTCACCTGAGCCATTGAAACGATAACAACTTGGTGCTATGTTGAAAACATGAAAAACAGGTGACTCGAAGAAAAGTTTTCTTTAATATTTAGAAAATGGGAGGCCTAGTTTTGGAAAGGAATTGAGAAGTAAGGGCATGTAGGAGGCTTTGGTTTGGAAAAGAGTAAAATAAGGAATCGAGAAGTAAGGGCACGTAGGAGGCTTTGGTTTGTAAAAGAGTCATCTGATTTTCATGTTTTCAACATAAGATTAGTTCTCATAATTTCAATGGCTCAAGTCTATTCTAGAATAATCAAGAAGTGTCTTAGTTTAAAGATTTTTTTGCATGTACTATAATTCTTCAAACCTTACTAGACTAACTTTGCCATTATACATTATAGAGTGTTGTTTAAGTTTTTGGCTGCTATCTATGATATTGCTGATGAAAAACTTATTTCAGTACAAAACATGTTCAAATAATAATTACCTTAATTTTTTTTTTCTTGTATTGACTCGGTGGAACATATTCTTTAAATATTGGCAATTAATTATTATCGTGTCATTACGGACCCGGAACAAATATGATTAAATTGATGTCATTCTATTCATATCATTGACGAAATACATACAGCATTCAAACATTGCTTCTGCATCACCTACCTGATTTCATAATTCACTTAACTTCCTTTGATTCATCATCAACTAGAGCAGTTTCCAACCCCAGGTTGGATCTGCTTGGAGCACAAACCTCTCCATCATTTTCTGTCCATCCACAACTTCCATCGTCCATCTTCTGTCCCTGTTGTCCAATTCACTTATTTTCTCTCGACTCTTTTCTTCACCCCCTTCATCCACCTATCCCTTGGTCTTCCTCTAGGTCTCTTTTTCTTCCACTCCATTTCCAATATTTTCTGTGGTATTCTCTCTACTCCCATTCTTTTCACGTGCCCATACCACTGTAGCCTCGATTTTTCAATCCTATCCTGTACAGGTTCTTCCTTTAATATTTCTGTGACATCATTTCTGACTCTGTCCATTCTAGTTACACTCATACGACTCCTCTGAAACTTCCACTGCTTGCGTTCTGCTTTTATCTCTCTCCCTCATCACTCAAGTTTCTGATCCATACGTTAGGATCGGCACAAAGTATGTCTTGTATATGATCCCTTTACATTTCTGTGGCACATCCTTGCTCCATATCAGGCCTCTAACTCTCTTGAAGAATCCATCAGCACACCTTCCTCTTTCATCTAATTCCAAGGCATTTCCCCCATTTTCTTCAATGACACTTCCCCGATACTTGACACTCTGCATTTTCTTCAACTGCTCTCCACCTAACTTTATGCCAGAGTATACTTTGTCCTTCTCACGTGTTGTTATCACCACTTCATTCTTTTGCGTCGAAAACTTCATTCCATAGGATGACACTACTTCCTCCCATGCATTGAGTTGCTCCTGTACATCCCTTTCCTTGTTTCCCCAGATCATCAAGTCATCTACAAACACCATTGCCTTCATTTCTTCCTCCCCAATATGCTGTGCTACCTTTTGCATCACTTCATCCATCACCATTACAAAGAGCAAGGGCGAGAGGGCACTTCCCTGCTTTAGACCATTAGTCAACTCAAACCATTCTGTTCTTTCCATACCAACTTTCATACAGCTTCTGCTTCCCTCATACATATTTCTCACTATCATCACTATTTCTTCCTTTATTGCTTTGGCTCTCGTCGCTTCCCATACTTTGTTTCTTACGACACTGTCGTATGCCTTCTCAATGTCCATAAAGGCCAACAATACCAAATCTTCCCCACATTCGTAGTGACGCTCCTGAAACTGTCTCACTGCAAATATGAGGTCAGTAGTGGACCTCTCCTGCCTGAATGCATATTGCTTCTCCCTCAGTCGCTGTTCTGTTACCTTACGTATCCGTTTCTCTAATAACTTTTCATATATCTTTGCACAGTGGCACATCAGTGTAATTCTCCGGTAGTTTTGGCATTTCTTCCTGTCTCCCTTCTTGAAGATGGGCACTATCACCTCCTTTTTCCAATCTTCTGGGGCTTTCTTCTCCTTCTATATAGCTCGTATCACCCTACACAACGACTGTGTCCCCACTTTCCCTGCAGCTTTTATCATCTCCACGCTTACCTCATCTATATCTGGTGCTTTTCCCATTTTCATCCTCTTTATTGCTTCTTCCACTTCTGCCCAGGGTAGGTCTTCCACTTGCACTTGGTTACTGACATCAACCCTTCCAATATACTCTTCCTACTTTCTTGATGGTGTCACATTCAAGAGGTCCTCAAAGTATACTTTCCAGAGTGATTTAATCTCTTCTTTTCTCTCAATAATATTGCTGTTTTTGTCCTCCATTCTCTCTGTGTTAATCTTCTCCTTTTTCCTTTTATTCACCATCCCATACAACAGTTTTCTATTACCTTTACTATCCTCTTCCATCATCCTTGTCCATTTCTCCATCCACTTCCTCCTTTCCTCTGTTATCACCGTTTTAGCTTCCTTCTTTCTTGCTATATATTCCTCTCTTGCATCTGCTGTTCTAAGTTGGAACCACATCCGGAAAGCTTTGCTTTTGTTTCCCACTACTTCCCTCACTCTGTTGTTCCACCATAGTGTCTCCTTCCCTTGTTTCTTATCACTGGTCTTCCCGCATACCGTTTCTGATGCTTCCACTAGTGTTCTCTTCAGCCTTTCCCATTCCTCTTCCACAGTTCCTATTTCCTCTCTGGGAAGCCTGCACTTTACTACTTCCTGATATTCCGTTTTGGTATATTCCTCTTTGAGTTTCCATACTTCTATTCTCCTCACCTGCCTTTCTATCATTCTCTTTTCTGACTTCATTCTGTAGCTTATAAACACCAGCCAGTGATCGCTATCCAAGGCCTCTGTAGGGATACCTATAATGTCCGTAGCATTTCTCTTCATTTGCCCATTAAAAATTACATAGTCTACTACTGTTCTTCTACTCCAGTCACTGCTATACCAGGTTATCTGATGGCTCTCTCGTTTTTTGTACCATGAATTCCCAATGAGGAGCCCGTTCCTTTTGCAAAATTCCAGTAACCGTTTTCCCTCCTCATTTCTACTTCCCCTTTGATTCATATGTGTTTAATAGACGTATTAAAGTATGTTATAGTATTAACAGGTTTCTCTCTGTAAACTCAATTAATTCCTTTGATTTAAAAAAAATTGTTTAACTTGGTTATTAGAAGCTTTCTCACTAATGATAGCTTTGCAATGTAGCAAGCAAAATATTACATTGCAGAAAGTAAATGGAAGAAAGGTAAAGAAAGTAAACTACTTTAGTTGTTGAGATGATTACTTAGTTGGGGAGACTGGGGTATAACCGAACACCTAAGCTTTGAAGCCAGGTTTTCAAACTCTTAAAAACAAAGTGATTTGTGAAATCAATGGTATTTACTCTGTAAGCACTCACAATATTAACATTCAAATATGGATAGAATTATCTTTAAAAAATTTAAAAAAGTTAGAGGAACTTTTGCGCTAGGTAACAGGACCAATTAAGACATCATCATGTCAACCATTACCTGCAGAATACGCTGTTCGCTCTGTTCTCGGAAATCTTTTCGAGACAAATACCTCAGTGTTACACCCCAGTCTTCCCAATGATCTTTTCACTCCTATCAGTAGAAATTGGTAAACCTCTAGGCCCCAACTATTAACCTTTGACTACACGCACCTATTAATATATAATAAGTACACGTGTGATGAATATTCTACACCAAAAGAATGTCACGAAATCACTTAGCCTGAACATTTTATTTTATAAAATCAACTGTTCTACAAGCAGAATAGTTGAGGCTAACCATACTTTATTCTGTATCGTGATCATTTTCCTCTATAAATTCTTCCTCGGAAGTATGTGTAACTCCTCCTACTTCTTCATCTGATTCTTCTTGCACTATAGTCTAGCGTCATAGATTTCCTCTTCTCTAAGTCACTACATATTTTTAGCTCGGGTGCAAGTCCTAATCACAGAGCCGTACGAAACACTGAGATACTTTCTAATTCTATTAAAATATGATTTAAAAAATAAGACAGTTAAATAACTGATTCAATAGTGTATGTACTTACATAACTACACATGTGGTTTACTTTGTACACCATACTCAACAGCTCAATGTTTTTCCTGTGAATCAGCACAAAAAAATCCGACAACAATGACACTACCTGTGGTCGTTTATGAACATTTTAGGGATAGGTTAGATGACGCCTAAGAACCTGCAGAAACATTACAACCAAAAATTTACCATCTTTAGTACGGGTGGTGTACTTTATATATCAGCGCGTGTACTTAAAGGTTAACACTACAACTTATCACCAAGAAAAGTTAGTGCTGATCTGTTCTGATATGAAAAAAATAAGAGATAGAGTTGATGAATTAAAAAAGTATGTAAATAACTAAATAACTGTTTCACCACCAGTTCCTTCCAAATAAGTTCATATTGCTTAGCAACAGCGTTAACCAGTCAACATCTTAGAGCAACACCTTGCACAGCAAAATTCATGTTAAGTTATCATTAATGATCCATTTCATTTTCTTTATTGCTTAGTAATGAAACAAATCAATAATTATTTTCAAAGATATTTCACTCAGATAAAAATAGCTTGGGAGTAAATGAATAATCTAATACGCCAGATTTATACCAGTTGTCGTACAGCAACGATTCACTGTTCATTTTATCTCCAGTTCCATTCCATTTGCTATGCAAAGTTAGTCCAAAGATTAGCCGTAGAATTATTATCCTAGATATATAAGAGAAGTACCTTATAGCATATATAATAATATAATATAAAGAAATGTTGTACGGTATTATTAAATTTTTGGCACCTATATACACAAGTTCAACACCAATTTTGACTGATTCTTGTTAGTAATACTAGTTAATATGCATGCACAGTCTTTCATGCAACTACTTAACACTTTGCTCATGAATCCTATATATATGAATGGTTCAGAGAGTTTGGTTACAAGTCTCCATGTGATAATATGTTTATGTGGTTTTATAGTCCATAATTATCATGTTAAATAAGTTACTAACAATGTAACCTTACCATTTATCCCCAACACTACAAACATGGTAATATATCGTCCATGTCATCTTAAATAAGTTACGAATAATGTAACCTTACTACTGTATTTGTCCCCATCACTACAAATATGGTGTTATATAGTCTGCATCACCCTAAATAGGTTACAGTACTAGTAATGTAACCTTCCATGGTTGACTGTCACGGTAACACCGATGAGAGACTAGGTCCCGAGGTACAATAAGGCCGCTCCTCTGGAGTACAGACGCCTTGCACAGCCGCGCCTAACCTGGAGAACAGTCGCTGCATTTTCTATGCCGTTGACCACAATTGGTTCATCCGCCTTTAGGGGAAGTTTCCCACCCCAAGGGCAAGAGAGTGCCCCAACCTCCACCAGTTCATCCGCCTCCCTAGAGAGCCGTTGACCAGGTAGAGGTGGACTCCTTATCCCGAGATTCACTCTAAAGTCTAAAGCAGGGTGCATCATGAACAGGTGAGGATGACATTTGGGTAGGTTCTGCCCCTTACCCCTTGCCCAAGAAAGGGCAAGACGATCAATACAAATGAAGAAGCACTGGGAGGACCGCAAGGCTCGTACAGTTCCTACAAGTCAACGAACTAATGGTTAGTTAAAGTGATCCTATGTGTCTCAAAAGCCGGCCCCGTGGTGTTGGGGTAGTGCGCCTGCCTCTCACCCGGAGGCCCCGGGTTCGATTCCTGGCTCCGTCAGGGATTTTAGAAACTGACGTGAGGGCTGGAACATGGTCATGCAGGCCTGAGTACTTTGGGTGTGTATATAATCTGTCTTCCAACCAGTGTTAATTGTGATGACTGTATTAGTGTGTGTTATCTGTTTTTATTTCAAGTAAGGACTGCAGACGATAATTTATAGTAGTTCCTACTTTCGTTACCGTCCATGACACCTAGCTGTGAACTTGGCTACTACTAGATATCATCGCAACCAGCACCCGGTGACGAACTTTGGAACTTCAGAGCATTAATCAAACCTAACCTACAAATTTTGCTTCACACAAGTTTAGTTAGTAGAAGGTTCTTTTACATGCCATAAATCTATGACATGGGCCCGCCGTCTTTACTTCCCCTCCAAAGGAAGACATACTGAGGGATTTTTAACAGTCTTAAAAGATCCGTCGACTTCGGCCGGGTTTGAACCCGCGACCTTGGGCACCTCTTACCATTCCCATTGACTTACTTTAATTTAATAAGAATTATCTAATCAGCCCCTATATACTTCCACTGTTCCCAATCTCCCATTAATATCTTCCCATGCATTCTCTCCCTTATAAACTAAAAACCTACCACCTAATCTTGCTGTAGAACATTTATCAGCCAAACTTTCCTAACACAAATTATGAATCATTCCACTCGCACTAATTGTTCACTGGTGGTCACCCATGATATACCTCACTGCCTTACTTAACATCCCTTCCAACTTACTTTTTGAATGCTCTACGTAGTTAAACATGTTTTCCATGGTAAACTATCAAGCAAAGCAACATATTGCTTTGTGCCTTTATGTGTACACTACATCACTGGACTTGTAACACAGCTCTCTGATCCATATTTTCTATGATTATTAAAAAAAATCTGCCACTTGCTCTTATAATTAATAAGCATTGATCGCACAAAGTGCACATTTTCTTTGAAAAATTGCAAATGCTTTCAATTCGTCCAATATTCACAATCTTAATAATATTTCATTGCTTAGATACTCACTATTGTAGAACGTTTAGAGCTCGTATATTGCTGTTGTATCGTAGATAAACTTTTTCTAGTTCTCCTGTGATCTATCATATCATCGACAATCTGCAGCATCCCAAAGGAGAACTGCTTTGAAATTAATTTGTGATAGAGCTGGGCTTGGAAGTTGTGGTCTCTTAATGCAATAAATGTGGTTTGAGATGTTGAGATGATATTGAAAGAGTTTACGGAGCTATCTTCCAGATATTTTGGATGTAGAAGTTTATGTAATGTACTGTACAGTGTTCCTTCAGCTTGAGACGGTCCGACAATCTTTCACGAGATACGTGCCACAACTTCTCTGTCTGGTTCAACAGTTCCGAGTTAGTTAGATTAGATTCTGAAGAGGAATGATTAAGAATGTCAACACCATTCTACAGAAAGAAAGCTACAGTAGCTGAAGTGTATTGTGAATTTGATGTTTGTGTCTGCCAATAGAGAAATTTTCCACACTACTAATTATTTAACCCCACAATCCAATTTGAATTGTAAATATTGATTAAATCTGTATTGGAGAGTCAAAAGGGCCTATGTACACTTTTCCAGTTTTAATGTAGAGCCTGAAAACAGTCATCATCATATCCAATTCAGTGTATGAAGCCCCTCCACCAGTTTCAATTATTGTTTTCTTTTTTCCTTCTACTTTGTTGATAACCCACGCAATCTTCACCTCTCTACTTGATATCAGACTTCAACATGTTCCTGTATCTGTTCCTCGTAGTCTCTTATCCTCAAGTTTTAAGTCCCACATTTTTCCTGGCAATTTGTGTGGCTCCATTCTCCGCATCTGTCCATACCACCCAAGTCTGGATGATGCTGCAATCTCCTGATCTCCTGAAGTCTACCAATTTGGGCCATGTTTCTTATTTTTGTATTTTGAATTCTGAAAACAGTAGAACATCAAAACCACGTACCAAAGATGTATAACCAGAGGTCTTCTTTTGTGGTGATATTGAAGAAAATCATTTTTATGATTTACAAAATTCATGATAGCTCATTGATAACTGATGGAAAAATTGTTATAATGTATTAATATATGAAACGATGACTTAATTTTATTCATAATAATTTAACCACAGTAATAGTTATGATCAAAGGAGAGCGTGATGGCGCAGTGGCTGAGCTTCTCGCCTTTCACCCGGACGGCCGGGGTTCGAATTCCGGTGACAGCGGGGTGGAATTTTCACCTGGAAAATCACGTGGCATCAGGAAGGGCATCCGGCCTTAAATCCCCGGCCAAAACCAAAATGTGCCTGGTAGGCTCCGGCGACCTCATTTAATTGGGAAAAGCTGAAGAAAGTTTTTAACAGTTATGATCAAAATAGCAACTACTATTATAAATGAAAAACAATGTGTTGCATTACTTCTGTAACAATTATTAGCGTACATTCACTTCAGATTAGAAATAGAATTATGAAAAAAAATTATTCATAAAACTTGTTTTTACAATCATCATTTCACATTTGATTGTTTACATTAAGATAAGGAAATATCACTTTGTTTCTCCCAAGAGAAGTATCATACTGGCGATAGTGTGTCTTGTGCTTTGGGACTTATGACTCAATTGCTGTAATAAAAAAATGTGGACTGAATTTTATAAGACTTATTTTCAACATAAATCAATTTCAACAAATTAAAAAAATTAGATCAATTTAATGTATGCAAATGACTAAAATGTTGGTAATTGTAGAAATTCACAAAAACTCATGATTGCATTTTGCATCCATGTGGAGCAAAACATCAAAACATGCCTTAATATTTTAAAAATGTAAACAGTACAGAAATTCAAGTTTTTCGCTAAAACCAAAAAAGAAAAAGAAGGCCTCTGTGTATATTTAATAAACCATAGAATTTATTTTGAGGGAAAGAGGCATATGTCCTACACGAGCCCTTCTCACAACAAACTATTTTCTGAAAAAAAGCAGGTGTCTCTTATTCACTTTTTCCTTCCTAAACCAACTCTGGACACCGTCTTTGTATGTAGAAATGGACAAAAATGACCTCTTGGGTACAGTTCTGCATAATGCCTCTCTGTCTGAAAATTCTGTTATGTGCAGAAGCCATAATTTTTCATGAGACACATGCATGTGGTATGTAAGGAAAATGGGAATCATTTTGTTTGTTTAAAATCCTCAATGGAATTTGCTCAACACTCAAGGAATCTGTAGTAGAATTAATGTGATGCCAGTTTATACATAGCACATTTGCAAGACAAACTTGCAATTTTTCTGCATAATTAGGGAACTACTTGGTACTTTCCTTGTGACAATACTCTAGTCTTTCCTGCTCCTTTCTCTACACATATCTATTTATTTGACCAAAATGTCACAAAGCAGTTTTTGATGGTGCATTGAACATTTATTTATTTTTTACTTGAATCTGGTAGTCATCAGAGGGTAATCCTAATATTTTGTCTACTAAAACAACACTCCAGCAAACTAGTCATCTCCCTCTCTAATTAATTATTTTATTTTAACAGTGTATTCTCCTACACGTACATATCAGATTTTTAAAATCCATTTTATGTGTAAAAGTTCAAATACCGTAATTGTGTTTCTTAATTATTTTTTTAAAATCAGTATTACTAGTATTACCTAGCCTATGTAAAATATTTGGGCTCTAAACAGTGTTGCAAACTTTGTTTTATGTCAGCCATTTTTATATTCTGTTAAAAAATGCACTTTTACAGTTATGTTCATGAAAGAATCAATAGAAAAATTCTTGAAAGATCAGTCTCCTTGGCCAGAATCAGTCAGACATGAGTTGCATTTAGGACATTTGTATATCATGATTTTTATTCTGCACTTGTGTGTATCTGAATGTTCAGTATTTAGGCTGGCTTGATGTATGCCTCCAAGTCCTGAGCTAATCATTTCATCTCTACATAGCTATCACAAACTACTTCCAAGTCAATCTGTTTGACATATTCTAATCTTCGTCTTCCCCTACAGCTCTTGTCTTCTACCATTCATTTCATAACTAAACTAAACTACTGGTATATGTGCCCTATCAACATATATTTCCTTTTCATTATCACTCTCCAAAAGCAGCCATCCTATTCCACTCGCTTTTATTTCTCTCCATGTATTACTCTATCTGCCCATCTAATCTCCATCATTCTCCTGCTACACCATGTTTCAAAAGTTTTTTTCTTCCATTTTCTCCAAATTTCACTTCCAAAGAGCACAATACTCTGGACAAATGTTTTAAAAATAACTCTATAATAGCCTACTTAAATTTGTATTTGGCATTGACAGATGTTTTTTCTGAAAGAAAACAAATTCTCATTGGCTGTGCTAACCTACAATTTATATCCTCTTTGCTTTGTCCATCATTGCTTACTTTGCTTCCCAAGTTTCCAGAATTCTCCTACTTCCTTTTCACCTTCAAATTAAATCTCAATCTGGTTTCTTCTAGATGCATTCCATATTTTTTGTTTTACATTTGATAATTTTCATCACAAATTCTTCCCTCAAGACCTTTGAGAAACTTAAAGAAATCCTCTGATGTCTTGGCTGAGATAACAATGTCATCTGCAAATCTCAGAGTTTTAATAATTTCACAAAGAACTTCCATATAAAATTGAAATTTGGAACAACTTCCATGATTTGTATCTTAAAGCAACAATCTCTATCTTATCCACCTGTCTCCATGGTAAAACCCTTGTATTATTTTTTACCCTACTTGTGCTTCTTGCAGACAGTAATGCACAGTTGTAGAGCAAGAAAGAAAAGAACAATGAATGGTGTTTTTAAGAATGCTGCTAGGTTATGCGAGCAATAAGTTTTCACGGTATATTATCTGAGTAGCAGAGTCGATCAGACTACCGATGATGTTTGTTAATGTCTTGTCGTACTTAAAATGTTAGTGAGTAGATTGGACTTTGCCAAAAATGTGAAGTCTTTAAATATCTGGAAGTCAGATAATCATTTTGTGAAGGTTATCCGAGTTGACTCGATGAGATGCTAAAGGGAATTGATATTCTTTAGTGAGTGGTAGTGTATGCCTGTAATAATAATAAATTGATTGTGTGGATACAGTAGGGTAATGATAGAAACTAAAGTGAGTGTTAGTCATCAATCTAATGGCCTTCTCATAGAGAGTTGATGAATTTATATACGGTAATACACATATTTGACAATGTCAGTTGTTAAGGAATTGGTAACATATTATAAGAAGGGGGCAGATGTTGATGATCAACAGAAATATCGCAAAATCTAAAACAAACACGGTAGAGTTAATGCAAAAGTGCACAAAAATTAACCAATAAAATTTTTACAAAACCTTTTACTTAAATAACTCAGGTAAGGAAGTAAACAGTTTCAAAAAATAAAACATAAAAGTAATAATGATAAATAAATAAATGAATAAAATCTTGTACTCTTCACTGGGCAGTTACTTTTATTAAAAATAAAAAAAGCAATAAATTTCTATATAAATAACTATCAGTCATTTTTCTTTTTTTGATCCGTATTGACTCTTTAAAACTTCTGTTTAATGAAGGGAATTTAACACGTTCCTCACTCCTAAGTTCAAGAGTCCGTCAAATATTTCCGTTTAAGACAAGTTTCCTTTTAATTTAAAGGCAGGTTTTACTTTATTACAAAACTAAGACTATTTTTGGATTCAGAACATCTATCAAAATTGCCTATTTTCTAATTTTCCACAAAATCATGCTGACCTGAGTTGTTACCCCTTAAAAATAAATTTTAAAAAAAATAACAACATAACTATGAGGTAGTATTCCATCAGGCATCATTTTACTATAAAAAGTAGAAAAGGCAACATATCAAAATCATCTGCCCCCTACATACAGTATAAGAAATACTTGATTGTACTTCTTACTTCCAAGGAAAATTCATTTCCTTTGCAGTGTTTTCTACGATCAAGTGTCAACGTAAAAATGAAGTGACTGAATAATATTGTCAAAGTTAAATCATACTTCCTTCCTGTAGGATGGTGTTGGCCCAATTAGGTGGTAGCTAGAGGGTGGATGTATGCATATTAGCATGTTTTATTCCTTCAAACTTAAACAGATGCAAGTTTGATAAATGTATTTCATGCCTTAGGTGAAGTTTTATAATTCATATTTGACTAATATGTGCATATTGATACATATATTTTACTTTTTATGCAGTTTCTTGAAATATAATCTTTCCCAGTAAAACCTTGAAAACAAGAGAAAGTTGTGTTTCGTAAACTTTCATGGCCGGAGCTAATGGTAATGTCTAGGGTTGTTTTGCCTCATCCAGAGTTGCTCCACTGCCGAGTTCCGCCATTGTTAGAGTACCCGCAAGAAGATCTTGCCGAAACTCAGCGATGTGCAGAGACCAATATCAATCGGCGGAGTTTAATGCTCATTGCGGGGCTCCTGTGTGTTCCCCGAATGCTGATTACCGGGTTCACTGCTCACTGCATTCTTCAACCGTGCGGTCTCTCTGCGAGACGTGACCTACAGCTGTAATTCAAGCGTAGAGTGCAAGGAAACAGCAAACAATATAGGCTAATTAGGGTATAGGTTACTGTGTCCTGGCTCAGGTAATAACTACTGGGTAAGGCATTACATACACGCTTGAACCCCAGTCACAGTTTAGCATGCCAAGCCTCCAGCTGGGCAGATGGTCCATTTAGAACTGCCGCCAGCGAGTTACTGAAGCGAAGTGGGAGGAGCGTGTTCTACCACTACCAAGCCCACCCGAACATTGCCGAAGATCTGCGCAGGATTCTGTGGCAAGCTCTTCTTGCGCGTATTCTACCGTAGGCTTAGTCATGGCAGAATGGCTGGCAGGTAACTTGCCCCTCATACTTATTCTGAAGTTAATGACAGTAGTTTGTTTAGGGATTAGTCCACCCAATCAATACATTTATTCCTTCAAATCAATAGGACATGTTTCAAGCTAATTCCACAGAGTCATCTTCAGCAATTATTAAATATTAAAAAGCTTAAAATTTCCTAGAGTTTTTACGTTTTTTTCTCTATATATAACTTAAGGCATCATCAAAAAGTTTTCTGTTTGAAAACTGTACAGTCCAGAATCGGTATGCTAATCAGGCAAAATCGCCATCGGCACTCATCCCACCAATGCACCAGGTTGTAGATTCCCATTTGGTACGACCTTCCAAGACCTCTTTTAAGGGACCAAAGGCATGATAATTGTATGGGGAGAGATCAGGCCTATAGGGCGATTACTCAAGTGCCTCCCACTTGAGTTGGCATACTTTCTGCGTTACGATCTTTGCAGTATGGGGACGTGCGTTATCATGAATCAGCATAACCCCTTGTCATTGTTTTCCCGGACGTTTCGCCTTAATTGCACGCCGTACTTTCTCCAGTGTTGCGCAGTACCGTTCCCCAGTCATGGAGACACCAGGTTCCTTGAAATCAATAAGGAATGGACCCCGATAATCAAAGAACAGGGTGAGCATCACCTTACTAGGAGATGGTTGGCTCTTGAACTTCTTGAGAGGAGGGGATGATGGATGACACCACTGCATTGTCGATGCTTTCGATTCCAGTTCTCAGTGGTGGCACCAGCATTTGTCGCCTGCAACAATTCGCTCCAGGAACGTGTTGCCTTCCACATTGAAACACATCAGGTGCTGCAGGCAAACAGCCATCCGGTGTGCTTTTTGTTCGGCATTCAACGCTCGGGGTAACGCTGCAGCAATGCCCTCAAATGGAAACTTTTAGGGGGTGTGGTGACAGCGGTCAAGCTGTTAGCCTCTCACCAAGGTGGACCGGGTTCGATTCCCGGTCAATGCATGTAAGATTTTCTAAGTGAAATGCCATGTCCTGTGGTTCGGATTCCACGTAAAAAGGAGATCCTGTGGCTCATGATCCCATGATAAATGGTCACGTAAAACTGAAAGCTTCCTTCACTTTTTGGAAACTTTAAGATCACCCCGTATAAATATTTAAAATTATTAAAAGTTTTCTTTTCACTTTCCTTGAGTTATTTTACATTTTCACAAACACTGTCGATAGATAATTATCGAAAAACATTATCAGCGTTTGTGAAAATGTAAAATACTAGAGAAACTCAAGGAAAGTGAAAAGAAAGATTTTAATAATTTTATATTTGACTGTATAGATTTTAAAATATCTATATAGGCCTACAGATAGAAAAACCATAGAAACTCAAGTAGGAAAATTTTAAGTTTCTTAATGTTTAAATAATTGCTGATGATGCTGTGGAACTGGCTCAAAACATATCCTATTGATTTGAAGGAAAAAATGTATTGATTGGGTCAACTAAACCCTAGACAAATTGTCATTGATTTGTAAGTCAGTGCAGAACCAATTTACAAAAGTGAACCAATTATGGTTTTATTTAAAGCTTTGCAACTACAGAAATAAGTACGAGCCAACCATTCTGACATGACTAAGCCTACTGTAACAATGATGAAACATCAGCAAAAAGCAACTCCAGACGCAGTAAAACAACACGAGATAGTATAACCAACAGTAAGACAAAGCTATCTTTTATTGACATGTTCTTGCAGAAGAATGAGCGAGAGCCATAAATCTTTAAGAGAGCACCGACCAGATGGGTGTAACTTATACAGAGCATACAAAGCACAGCATACTGCAGAACAAGCACATGTATCTATAGGTGGAAAACAAATTTCTCTTATAAGCAGGCAAGATAAAAACCATGCTTTTTTTTTCTTTTTTGTTCTGTATTGGCTTAGAAATTAACTTAGTTTATTTGCGAAGAATAACACTGATAGTTTGTCCTCCTTTAACAATACAATGTTAAAATATTTTTTTATTTAACAGTACATGTTTCAATCACGAATTCGGATCTTCTTCAGCTGCTTGACATCCATATAAAGACAATCACAATTTATAAAGCATTCTATTTGAAAACAGACATACTATATTTAAAGAAATTATTTAAAAAAACTTTTTTCACTTTTTAACCATGTCGGGTATACAATTGAATCTGCCGGAGCCGAGAAACATTAAGTAAAAAAGGGCCATATTTTAAACGTTTAGTATTCTGAAGTTTAGACCCAAGGGCCTTCGAACATCATAAAACAGCCTTCTCTTTAAGCCAGATACCACTGCTACATGTAGTGCGATTGGAGGAGAAAAGCCTTAAGCCAATGACTTGCCTCTTTCAGCGCCGTATTCCGTACTTGATGTTGGCTGCACTGCAAGATTCCAGCATGTTACATTACATTGTAAATTACATTCGTATAGGATTTAGGTGGTTTATATGTTACAAATCCATTTTACAATAAAATATTATTTGAAATATTGAGTCTGGATGACTTTATGCCTCACTAAACTGACCACGGTGCTGAAAGGCCATAAGTCACGTTTCCAAATTTGATTTGAAAAATTGTTTATTAAATTAAAATTGATATTCTGCTAACATAAATATAACCTGAATAGTTGTTTCAAAACATAGATGACTGATATAGTGTGTTTGTTAAGTCCTGTTCTGACAATGATGTTACTCTCTCCTGAAAAGTAGTGAAAACTGACTTAATGATTTTCAACTCCAGCCGATTCAATTGAGAAACACGTTAAAAAATTATTTTTCTTTTGAAGTTTTTTTTTTTTAATCTTCTCTTTCAAAGAAGATTCCTCTTGTTTCTTTATTGACTCTTGTGGGGTGGGACCAAAGGAGAATAATTCTTCTATACAGTCGTCGTGGACAATTTTGGCTTTGTTGTTTAGTTCACTGTTATTGAATGAAGATTGAGCAAAGTTCTATAAAAATAAGAAAAATAGTGTTAAAAGTTATTTTTTTATAGAAAGAAAAAGAAATGGTGAAAGAGTATATTAAAATTATTCTTCTTTGGTCCCACTCCACAAGAGTCAACAAAACAGATAAGAGGAATCTTCAATGAAAGAGAAGATTTTTTAAAATATGTCCATCAAAAGAAAAATAATTTTTTATGTGTTTCTTAATATTGTGTACCCAACGTGCGTAAAAAGTGAAACAAGTTTTTTTTTAATATAACATGTTTGTATTCAAATAGAATGCTTTATAAATTGTGATTGACTTTATATGGACAGCAAGCAGCTGAAGAAGAACCCAATTTGGGATAGAAACTTGTACTGTTAATAAAATATATATTTTAACATTGTAATGACAAAGGTGGACAATCTATCAGTGTTATTCTTGGTGAATAAACAAAGTTAAATTTCACAACCAAGTTAATAATTTTGCAGACATTAAAAGGCACTAATGCTTTAATGAGGTATATTTTCTGTTTATATTACAAACTAAAAATTCACACTTTTACTGCATAAATGCATCTATATATTCATGTTTTAGTGCATATAAATCCGCCCTCTACTGTTAGGAAATAATATGGTACATTATTCAACGACTAATGGTGCTTTCTGTAGTTATTTGCTCAATATACATACTGTATCTCACTATGTATGTTTAGTTCTGTTCTCTTGTTATGCTACATAATAAGCAGTCACATTAGAGTAATAGGGTATGAAATGCACATGTTGTTGATGTTATTGTTGTTGTATTTTAAGTGAAAGTATGAAGTCTGAATTATAAACAAATAAGTATTATGGCTCATATATGGTCTCCTGAAATAAATTATTGTTAAAACTGAACATCTCATTCCAAATGTAATTTCTGTAGCATTTCTTGCCAAAAGGAAATTACTTGTTAAAAATTTACTCTATAAATGTTTAAAACTGTTTTTATATTGTAAAAGTTTTTCACTTTTAAGTGTACATCATTTTTTAAAATATTTATACTGTAGCTGATATGTTTGAATCTTCATAATCTTCAAATACTTATTTGAGAAAGCAGCACATTGCAATATCAAATGAATAAATGTGATAACATTGTTGTTAGCCATCCTTAGTTTAATGTTTCTATATCCCACAGGGGGTGCAACATGTCTTGGAATGACTGGAAGAATACGATCTCTTTATCCCACATTCTAGAATTGAAATGACTTTAAAAATGTGGTATTCATTACTTTTTTTGATATTCCATGCACCTCCTAAACATTTGAACTTGTGAACATGACAGCAATGCTTTGTACAAGCCAAACAATTCCAAAGGCGACTGAGATAAAACTCGGCGGTCACTGACACTTGGCGGAGGGTAAAACCCTATTGGGGCTATTGTCCATCTTCTGGAAGCGTGCTGGCGTTAACTCCAAGGCCACCAAGATTGTCTGCAAGTTGCTACTTTTCCAATATTCAGTTGTAGTTATGAATTAGAGATGGGTCGAACGTCAACGGTGACAGTTCATTTCAGAGCCAAAGAATTATCTACTTCAGTATCCGATGTATCCGATTCAAAAATGTTTATGTGTAAAGATTGTAATGTGCGGATAGATTAGGAGAAACGAGACACAGTGTCTAAAGATTGTTTAAAAAAGAAAGAGCATTTGCGGCTTAAAGAAAAGTGTAGCTAATACAAGACAGGCGTCGATCGATAGTTCGTTTGATCGTCAGAAGACTTGCACGCCTAATACCGTCCATTCGATATATAGCGTTATACTATTTACCTAAAATCCCTTTCAAATTTACATTAAATTATTGCGATAACCTTACAAATATTTTGCGATAAAACGTGAAATTCAATATTCATAACGCGATTTTCTTTCAAAATTAATGCAAATTTCTGTGGTCTCTAATAATCAGTGATAGGAAGTAATTGAGTCAAAGTAATCAGACTACAGTATTGATTACTTTTTTGGGGCTGGGTGAACATGAATTACCATACAACAAATGTGCAGAATTGAAAGTGATTTTAAACAAAACTTACATAGATTATCCTTCATAAGATATATGCAGTTCTGTTCATTAAGGAATGACTACTAAGGATCAAGGTCAAGCAACTAACATATGTCAAGTTAAGTTGTACCGTTTCTTAAATAGCATTAATGGGGATTGGCTCTTATAAGACCCACATGTTAGCAACTTTAACATAAATGGTTCATGTAGCTTTTCAACAAAACTGGAGGAACTAGGCTCAAATCTCTGAGGCTTCCATTAAAAGTATTCCAGCTTACTAGGTTTTCTTTCAAAGCCATTCCATAAAGGAAAACAAAGAAGAAAAAGTATATAATTAAAAGACAATATCTTTAATGACTGGTAGACAAGTATAAATAAATTAGTAGATAGCCAATACACTAAATGAGGTGCTTAGATGCCAAGAGCGCAAGTGGTAGCTGAGAAGCATGTATATAAAACCCTTATAACATACCATTTTAGGGGTGGTTTTCCAAATTAAATAATGTCACTTATATCTCTTGTCTTCTAACTGTCTCAAATAAAGTTATCATGGATTCATATGGTTCACTATTAATGTAAGTTTTCATGTACAATATTCGATTGCCCATGTTAGATTTTGGACTTTGATGTTTTGTTTTTATATAAGTGTTAAACTTGATTTACTATGCATAACTTAGATTTGAATTTACTATTCTTTCTTTCTCATTCTTTCTTTATTCAAAAAATAATTTATAAACGTGCCATTTAGAAATTGTTATTTACAGTATCTAAATCTGTTGTTAGAACTGAATCGTTTTACCTTTATCTGAATGTGCCTCAATCAAATTGCCGAGATATATTACTATTGTAGTGAAGGTGTACAGTACTCTCTTCTATGGATTTGAAATGCAATAACCTGTGCAATGTACAAATTGATGCATTTGAGATGATTTTTATTATTTTATATATATTTATATGCATGTTGTGATTTGGTTTTCAATTGGATTTTGTAAAATATTGTTGGGATTCCTATGGTGGATTGGCTGTAAACTGTTGCACAAAGATTTTCTGTCACTCAACTTTTGGCACAAAGTTGATTCAAGATAATTTTATTTTTTCTAGAGCTGATATTCTCCAAACTCTTATATCATGTATTGGAGGACAGTACAATAAATAATAATAATAATAATAATGCTGGTTTTAGAGATTGTTAATTTATTTATTTATTTTATGTTGATTTAAACATTTTTTTTTTTTCAAAGACTGAGCCAATTCATTATAATGGTCTGGTATGTTTACAATTATATTATGATAGAATTAATGATGTACTGTATATATTCTAGATATGACCTTCAGCTATTAAGCAGTGTTTATTAGGATATGTGTACAGAGCTCATAAAGATGTCAAGAAAAGCCTGTGCTAACAATTCATAACCTTTGTCTTCATCCTTTATGAATAGCATTTTGTAAACAATGCAGTTACATTACATAACACTAAAATACAATGACTCACTGTTTTCCATGGTTGTGCAAAAAATGCTTGAGTTGAACTGATATTTATTATCAATTCAATTTAATTTGCAAAGAAACTGAAATCATACCATTGCCGGCTTTTTGCCCCAGTGTAGCATTGGGCTCATCAGTTGGTATGGTTCACCTCAATAAGTCGCTGGCTAGGGGGATGCCATGAACAGTGCCAAAGTACTATGAGAGAAATAGCTCTATACTAGCATTCTTGACTGTCATCATGGAGGTCTGGGTTCAATTCTCGGCTCTGTAAAGAAATTTAATTCTGATTGGAAGGCTGGAACATGAAGTACAGTCAGCCTCATCAGGCAGAACTGAGAAGAAGTGGGTTTGATTCCCATTTCAGCCATCCTAGAAGTGAGGTTTCTTTTTTTGGGTGTGGTTTCCCACTTCTACTCAAGGTAAATGCTGGGATGGTACCTAACTTAAGACCATGGCTGCTACCTACCCCCAATTACAAATATACACACTAATACAGCCATCACAATCACATAGGTGATCAGGCAGATTGCACACACAAGTACACAGGGTTACATGACCATGATGTTGCACAGACCCTAATTAAATCAATAACAATAACAACCCCCCCTGGCCATAGTAGTGTGCAAATTAATGCATAGCTATGGTATGGTGTCGAATTACATCTGAAGAGAAGGACTTGAAAATGAATCCATTCTGTATCTGTATATCAAATTATAAGCATTACCTAATTGCTGAAAACAAATTCTAGAACATTTTTCCATCCTTAAAAAATAAATAATTTTTGTATACTTGTTATTGTATTGATTAAGGATTACAGAAGGTTTTGATATTAATGTTTTAAAATGATGTAATTATATGGATACATAATTGTGTTATTCCCATACATTGCAATGTGCTGTTTTCCTGACTTAGAAAAGAGCTAAGCTGTTCTTCAATTTCATTTTTCACCCATTACATATCAAATATTAAAAGGTTATTTCCCATCCTCACTTCAGTGAAATGAAATGGAAGATATTTTGTATGTGAAATGATGGGATTCTGGGATGTTATTCAAGGGGTTCTTTCCCCACCTCTGCAAAAGAGAATGAAATATACAGGCTTGGGTATGACCAGACAGCCAATAACATAGTATGATTCCCCAGCTCAGGAAGTGCCGAAAGATGTGACAAACATATGGTAGCAAAAAAATGGCTTAGAATGTTCGAGCATATCAAGCACACTGATCAAATGTCCCATTACATTGTGTTTACACTATTGTATGTCATGCAACATAACAAAATAAACGAATGATGTCCGGGGTGGATCCGCATACAGAGGGCAATGGAGAGCGATATCGGGCCCTCAGACTTCAATTCCTGGGCCCCTCTAACTTTTGTTTCTCTCTGTGTCTTCTTGCAACTAGGTAATCCTTAAGGATGCACAAAATATAATTTAGCTGTGTGAAATGCTGTGCATTAAGAACTAGTAGATTCTTTATTTCTGAACTGTTCTACACCCATATCATACATTGTATTAGGGTGGATCCGTACACACAGGGCCGTGGAGAACAATATCGGGCCCTGGGACTTCATTTCCAAGCCCCCACCTAACTTTTGATTCTCTCTGTGTCTTCTTGCACATTTTTCTTTAAAAATTCTTAAAACCCTTACAAAAAATGCTCAAACTTATTGAAATATAATTTTAAAATATTTGAGAATGTTTCTGAATCGTTTCCAAGCAAAATTAAAGAAAATTTAATATTTTTCATGTTCTTTTAACTATATTTTACCTAGAGAGAAAATTAAAAACAATTATGTTATCCAGTTTTTTATTTCCTCAGTAGCCTCGGGCCCTTCAGGAAGCCCAGGCCTATAAGCCTCGTTTGCTCTCCCTCTCCTTGGGCCTGCACGTACAGCAAGTGGTTGTCCCAAAAATCCATGTCACTGCAATCACTTTATGGAAGGCTGTTCTACATAAGCAGTTAAGCAACAATGTTTAAAAGGTTACAATGCCAAGGGACAGAAACCAGTTGGACAGGTTCCCTCCCTATTCACGAGAAGGCCTGCGCATGGCTATGTGTTATCTTGTTTATGTTTCTCAGATTTGTTGGTATATTTAGACATAAAACCAGTTTGTAACGTCTTTTCTTCTGGTTCTCGTGTTTAAGCACAGAAGTAGACCTGCAAGCGGTGGTTTTGGTGGCATAGTTGGTAGCATGCTGAGCTTCTATGCCCAAGGTCTTGGGTTCAAACCCGGCCGAAGTTGTCGGATTTTTTAAGAGCGTTAAAAATCCCTCAGAATGCCTTCCTTCGGAGGGGAAGTAAACCCAGCAGTCCCATGTCATAAATTTATGGCATGATATAGAACCTTCCACTAATTACATGTGCGAAGCTAAATTATATGTTAGATTTGAATGACGCTCTTAGGTTCGAACGTTCGTCGCCAGGAGCCGACTGCTGTGGCATCTAGTAACCAAGTTCGGAACTAGTTGATCGTTGACGGTGGCGTTTGGTAGCAAAACTTGGAACTACTTGAAAATCGAATGTCTGCAGTCCTTACTTGAATTAAAAACAGATAACATACATTAATACAGCCATCACAATTAACACCGGTTATCAGACAGATTCTACACACACCCAAAGTACACAGGGCTACATGAACGCGTTGTCGCAGCCCCTAAACTGAGGAACCAACCAGACTTGGAAGCAGTGTTACTGAATGTGACACACTTTTCCTCCTATTTTCTCCTGAAACACATACAGTAAACTCCCGATTATCCGCAAAATTGACTGGCGCGGATACCGCGGATAATCGAATTTCGCGGATTTGTATTGATTGGGCGGAGACCCCTTAACCCATTAAATTGTCATTTTCGCGGATAAGCCGCAAAATTGCTGGTAATGGTTAAACAAAGGTCGAAGGCACTAAAAAACAACACACAAGTTTATTATACAATAAAAGGACGTAAAATAATAATCTTAGGGCCAAGAATCAAAGATGGTGTTCATCTTCCAAAGCCAAATGCTGAAATATATAAAACCATCACAAAAATCACAGACAAAATGCGTATGCGACGAATCCAATTCTTGGGGCACCTGGAAAGAATGGACCCAAATAGACTAACTCACAAAATTCACACATACTTGAAAAACAAGACAACTAGATCAAATTGGTACAAACAGACTGAAAAAGACTTGCAAGAATTAGGATCGCCAAATCTATTAGACCGAAATGTCATCAGAACACTTGCACTCACACGGGGTTTCGAGGAAGAAGAAAGACGGCCATACCACCATATCTGGTCTGCACAACGGAAGCAAACCCATTCGTTGCGTATGAAGGAGTACTGGGCTGCAAGAAAGGCTAACCATTGTTGATTCCGCGTGGTCCTAAGAGACCCATTCGCGACGAAGAAGAAGAAGAAAAGGACGTACATGATAACAAAACTCAGTCGATGTTGCGTGTTATTAAAAAGTCTTGTTTACTGTTTAACAAAAAAAAAATGGTCATTTGCTTTTGCCTTTTCGTAGTGAAACACTTTTTCTTTATTTGTGATTTGAGTTTTCTCATCTCCATCTTGTCACAAAGTGATGCGTCATCTTGCTCTTCAAGGTATTGAAGAATCCTGTCAATGTGTCCTAATGCTACATCATGAGTAACGGTCCACATGTACAATGTGTATACCGATATACTGTACAGTACAGTACAGTACTGTACAGTACAGTACAGTACTGTACAGTAATACTGTACTGTATTTGCGATTTACGCTTTTATTACGTTTAAGTATTTAGTAACTTTATTTCAATTTTTGAGAAATAATTTTCGATTTCAAACCCTTCCTTTTTGTAAAAATGTTCTCCTACAGGCACCGCGGATAATCCGCCCGCGGTTAATCGAGAGTTTACTGTACCTTTTAATTTTTTTTTTCACATTTTTCAGCGCTTTCTGATCGAGAAAATCGTACATCCCAGGCAACCTAATGATACTCCACCTATCTTGCATACAGTACAACACAGTATAAATCGAAATATTGACTATGGATGAAGTGCAAGAAAAAATAAGAAGTTGAACTCACTTTAGGAAGTTAATATTCCTCTCTTTCTTGGCAAAGAACCTGTCAATTACATTCTCATTGAAATCAAACAATGTATTATGCTATGGACAACAAGGGCTGAGAGACATTCCTTGTCCATTGTACAGTAGCCTACTTCTCAAAAATGTCTTAATTCTCTTCAAAGTTGGGAAGCGTCTCTCTACCTCACAAGACTTCATGGGAATTAACATTACTAATTTCAGTAATTTTATGACTTCGTTAAAAGGCCCACATAAGTTATTTTCAATCTGTTACACAGCTCTGTTTTCATCCTATGTTTCTCCAAAAATTGATATGGTTCCAAAACAGTCCTTAGATTTCCGTCCAAATCATCAGAGATAGCTTTTCAAACATTTAATGTTGGTGCCATAAATATCTGAAAATTTCAATATATTTATGTTCGACCCTGGCGAAATGTAAATATTATATGTCAGAAAACTGTACTATAATGAGACTCAATATAGTTTAAGTTTTCATTATGATACAGTTTCTCCCACCAATCAGAGCTCGAGGAACAATTGTGTGACCAATTAGGTGAGGATAGCATCGCACCTGCGCTTACTTCCATGGTCCCCTATTTTAAATTTCACTGCGTGGCGAGTGTCATAGTGAGCTATTCCAGGCCTTGGTCAAATACAAGGTATTCTCTGCATCCCATGTGCTCTGTTCAGTACATAAAACTGGTGAAATCTCAACAGATATTTATGAATATTTATGCTCGAACATAAAATAGTTATAATTATCGTCGAACATAAACAGTCGTATGCAACTCGCCTATAATGGTAATTAAGAAACTCGTATGGAAATTATAAAACTCGCTACGCTCATTTTATAAAGATACTCGTGTCTTAATTATTGCCATTATAGGCTCGTTGCATAATGTACTATTTAAATTCTATAAATCAACAATTCCTAACAGTGCTTACACAGTAGTAACATGATCACTGCTTGAGTGATCTTTGGTGCCGGTAATCTGTGTCTGATACACTAGTTTACTCTACCAGGCCTTGAAAAAGCGCAAGTCTATTTGGCTAGCTTGGGCTGCAAGATATACTGGTGACACGCCAAACAAGTGAAGCAATATCCTCCTTTCACCTGACGGAACTGTGCAGCTCAAGTATGTTTTCACTAGTGATCTATAGAAAGAGAAGTACTTCAAAAGCTAATGTTTCCATTGTGCTCTCAAAGAATTATGGAAATAAAAGAACCAGGAATTTGTAAAACATACTAGGCCTACTTCAAAATTAATTCTCTGATAGAAACTACACTCACAGGAAAAAGAAAGCGAAACACTACGAATTACAGACTAAAGTCAATGTTGGACCATTCCAAACAATGTGAAAATGAAAATCCACAGCCTGCTTCCAGTCTCCGACCGGGTCAGGAATGGAATGAATGAAGCCCCCATCTAGCGGCGAGGATATGGACTGTGCCGGCTGCCGAGGCCTGACGCACTCCTCTGGGGCTATGATTAAATGAATGACAGATGAAATGAAATGATAGTGGAGAGTGTTGCTGGAATGAAATTTTGATAGGAAAAACCGGAGTACCCGGAGAAAAACCTGTCTGCCTCCGTTTTGTCCAGCACAGATCTCACATGGAGGGACCGGGATTTGAACCACGGACCCAGCGGTGAGAGGCCGGCGTGCTGCCGCCTAAGCCACGGAGGCTTTCCAAACAATGTATTACATTAAAATATATTTATATAAAAATGAAAGTTCGTCTGCTTTATCGTAATTTCCACGGAAATTTGTGATATTTGCGTGTTTCAGACTGTTTTATGAAGGATGCGCGCAAAAATAAAATTTTTGTCTGTCTGTGAACAATTTTTTGTGTCCTTATAACTCGAGAAGGGTAGGGTGGATCAACGTAAAATTTGATACAGATAACCATCAGAGGCACAACACCAATCATTGATGTAACTCTTCTCCGTACCTCTCATAAAAGGTGGCCTATCCCCTTAAAATACATGCTGAAATAGGCATAGAAGAGTGAGACAAAGCTCATTTTCAGCCCCTCCATGTGAGAAACAAAACTCAGGGGCCCTAAAGGGACCCCGAAAACCACATTTTAAGGCCTTAAAACCAACAGTTTTTGAGATATTCCCAGAAAACTAATTTCACTTAATAAACTATGAAAGAAAGCAAGCCGGTTACCATGGCAACACAATCTCAGAAGTCCATCTATTGCTGTGAGACACAATGCCATTCCATTTATTGCATTACTATGAGGGCTTGCAAACGGCTAAAAGGTTATAATGGATCCAAATTAAGCTGGAATATTCATAAGTACATATAATGCGCTTAAGGGGGTCAAGAGGTACTCTAGAATTTTTTCACGCGATTTACACATGCGGGTATTATATCCCTATCCCTATATTGTTATATTATTATTATTAATATTATTTTATCATTATGGCGCACAACAACGAGACAAAGCTCATTTTCAACCCCTTGGTGTCAGAAACAAAACTCGGGGCCCCTAAAGAGCCATAAAGGGTCCCCGAAAACTAAATTTTAAGGCTCTAAAACCAACAGTTTCTTAGATATTCCCAGAAAACTAATTTCATTTAATAAACTAATGAAGGAATGCAAGCCAGTAACCATGACAACAGTATCTCAAGAGTTGACATCCAACTTTCCACCTATTTCTACAAGAAGTAATGCCACTCCATTAATTACATTTCTGTGAAAGTTTGCAAGGTTATCATGGAACCAACTAAAACTGTAAAATTCGTCAATGCGCTTACGGGGTTCAAGGAGTACCCTAGATATTTTTCACACGACTTACACGTGTGATATGTCGTACAGAAGGTCTATTATATCTCCAAACAGCAACATTATTTTCAAAAATTCCTGATTTGAAATAGTACACTATTTTTCGCTGCTTTTAGGAATTTGGGCCATTGGAGGCTAAAAAACCTGAATTTTCATAATTTATAAAAGGGGTCTTCCTATGGTTGGGCACTTGACACAACGGTTAGGGTCAGTTTGTATGTGACGTGTATTACGATTCGTCTATGAGGTTTTCAATTTTCTTTTCACGTCAGGAAGAACACGTTAGGTAAATTTAGTTTGAGAGCACATTTTAACTAATCATATTTATTTGTCGACAAACAGGTTCCAAGCCCCTAACCATTGCCACAGTAGCTCAATTGATAACGTCTGGTTATTAATACCGAAGACCGTTCGATGAGCAGGTACTTCTGCTAGTATGCTAATAACCCTAATCAGCATAATAATTGATAAACATTATTGATTATGACAATCACAACAGTGCACAAACACGAATTTGGAAATGTTGAAACCTGGAATCCATCATACTGTCCTCCGAACTGTTGCATTGTATGATTAATGATTATGAATGTTGTAGACAAACCCTAATGTTCATAAAAATTCACAGCAATAAAATTAAAGACAGCTATATGTGGTTATTCTTGTCCAAAGGCGGGAAACAATAATAATGGTGGTGTGATTGTCACGATCAACAATGTTTATCAACTATTGCGCTGAAACTTCTCGAATGAGCTAATGAACTCATGATTAACTCATAACACCTTGCCATATCGCTGCAAAGTCACAACATTTAATTTATACCAGGTTTGAAATGGTCAAACATTGAGTTTTGTCTGCAATTCGTAGTGTTTCGCTTTTTATGCCAGTGAGGGTATACACCCACAATTACATCCTAGGGGTGAACACGAAACTCGCTGACATTCTAGGGATCATGAGATGGACCCACTACCACTCATTCACTACCGGTAATGAAGTTAATAAACATGATGAGAAATAACATCCCAAAAGCCTTAAATTTCAGATGTGTGGTTTTTACAGTACAATCTTACCAGCATTGTTGCCATATTATTGCTTCCTCCTTGTTCTTCTCCTTCCAGTTGGTTGTAATCCAGCTTTTGCTACCTCAGATCTTATTGCCTCTACTATCAAAACATTTCAATTGTGTGTTTTTACTCCTTAACCACATCAAGTCACAAATGAGTTGCAATTACCTCTACTTGAGACAAATTTTTAATTAGATTTATTATTTATCTGATCCACAGTTGGATTTATTACAGACAAAGAATTTTATAGCAGAGGCATTGCTAAATTAATAGGGGGCAGATCACATGTGGCAAAATCAGCAGGGAAAGCTCCTACTCAAATTATAAAGCAAGGGGCATTGTCTGCAATAATGAATCAGTGAGTGGCCCAGGGAGAAATTAAAAAATTAAATTAAAAATCCCCTTCCTCTGCCCAAAAATTTAAAATCTATTTGTAAATTAGGATGTATAATATTTGTAATTAAAACTGAAAATAATGAATGAATTTAAGTTAAGACACCTTTGAAGCCATTTTTCACTGTTGTCTTATTAAGAGTGTAATGGATCTGATGATGATCGCTTGGCAATCGAAACTGGTCATCCAAGTGAATTTATTAATGTCATGTAATCATTTTCAGGGTTAGGGCATATCACCCAATACAATTGGGTACAATTGTGTTGACCAACTGAAAAGCATACATTTCGTAAGGGTTTCCTCTTAACCCCCTTATCCGTGAGGACTATCTTATATAAATCATTTATAGTTATTAGTTATTGTTGTTTTAAGGGGCGGAACTACGAGGTCATCATTTATAGACTACCGTAGTTTTTCTTTGGGAATGCATGATGCCAACCCCATAACAAAAAGACAAAAATGAAACTGAGGATAATTTGGTTATTACACACCTCATCCAGAATAAATACAAAGTTTTAGTCCTAAATTCAAAATACTCAGACATAAATCTTCCTTTATTTATCATCACAGCTACAATTTATTTTACTGCATTTATACATTTTAAAGAAAACAATTACATTCTTCTTATATGGACATATTGGTTTGAATTTTCAATCCATTACAACATCGTATAAAACATAAACTATATAATTTAACATGTAAGATCCATAGGATGTTTTTTACCGGTATATATATCTTTTTGGTTATAGTTTTTTTAATGAAGATGACTGTTACTTAAGTAATAACAAGACGACATTTATTACATCTTTTAAATAGCAAACATAACTCATTATTGCATCATATTATGATTTTTGTTACAAGTTTATTTAATTACTATTTCAATTAGCTCACAAATAGCTTTTTCTATTTTAGAATTTTATTTCAATATTAAAATCCTACTGCCTAAATTACACATATGCTTTATCATTCTTCTAGAAAGTATATGTTTGTTCATATTATATAGCTAGTCTCAACTTTGTCCTCGCGGCAACTTGCTCATTGCACGCAAGAAGAATATTAAATAAAAAATTTAAAAATGTAATATCCTCGCTTTTTCATCTTAATTTTAATTAAATTTATATCATTTTTTAGCTAATGAAGGGCTGCAATGACCATCTAAAACATGTGCAAATACATATACAACATGTATGTGACAATGTCTATTGCATACTGCTTAGTGACAGAAAAAAGATTGATTTAGTAATAAAGTACCTCGATTAAGGTTGACACTGTTTTCTACTAATTTTAGTAGTTTATTATTTAATATATAAACTAAAACAAGCACAAAGGGCCAACATACAAAAGCTTCTTTCAATAAATGGAAAACTTAGGCATTACCATACCATCATTACGCCTGAGGCGACATATGCAAGTGAAACCTTATTTAAATTAAACACACAATCAACGACAGATAAATTGCAGAAGGTTGATAGGAGAATCATTAGGACAATTATTAACAAAAAAAACATAAAATTAATGGACAATGGAGACTTTTACCGAATGATGTAGTATACCGTGAAAGAGAATTGGTAATTGATACAATGAGGAAAAGGAGAATTGCTTTTTTTTGGTCATATAAAAAGGTTCAAGAACACGAGAATTTTGAAACAACCTATTTTTGGAAAAACAAAATTAAAAATAACTGGTTCAAGGAAGTGCAAACGGATTTAGATGAATTAAACATTACAATGCAGCAAATTGAACAACGAGAAGAAAAACATATTTTGAAAAACAAACACACAAGACTTCCTTTACAAATTGTAAAACGTAAGCAGTATGTCATATCTGACGACAAAGGAGCAGCAAGATCGCCTCGAATGAAGAAATTCTGGGAGGGAAGAAAGATGTTGAGAAATAAGTCATACTGTATTGTGGAAGACTTTATATGTATTTGGTTGGATTAAAGTGCTCCAATGTGGGCGTAAACTATAGAAATAAATAAACATTAGTATATAAGATCTGGTTTTGCCACATAGTCCTGTCTTCCCACCCCTTTATTTGAAAAAAGTCATTGCCTCTGTAACCCACATATTCTGCACCAATAGTGACCCTTGTGAAGACTTGAAATTTAATTACCACCTAAAATTTCAGTCATCTCATCTTACCCTGCAAAAGTAGGGAGAGATTTATTATCACTTATCCATATCATGAATGTCTAGAACTCGATAGAAAAGTCTCAAGTAGAGGTCAGATGTTGCAGTCGTTGGAAGCCTTTTATATTTCATCCTTCTTCCACTAGCCTACCATGAATCCTGCTCCTCTATTTTGTACAACATTTGTAAAACTCAGTAGACATGACAGTCTTTTGGTTTTATGGCTTATAAATGGTGCAGCTGATAAATTCTAACTAAAAATGTTTAAAATCTTACTCAGCTGTAACTCATGACGGTGTTGGTAGGTTGACAATATCTTTAGTTTTGAATGCGGTCATCATTATAAGTTGATGTCTGAGAGCATATATGGTACTTTTATTTATATTGCTTCTTTGACTTACGAGGCTGCTAATTACAAAGTTTAACAAAATGAAAAGTACGTAAAATGAAACTATGTACATTCTGTGTCACCTTAAATAAGTTATTAACAATGTAACCCTACCACTTGTTCCCCATCCCTACAAACATAGTGTTATATAGTCCACATCACTCTAAATAAGTTAATACTGTATCAATGTAGCCTTACTATTTGTCCCTATGCCCAAGATCGGGGGTTCAAACCCGGCCGAAGTTGTCGGATTTTTAAGAGTGTTAAAATCCTTCAGTATGCCTTCCTACGGAGGGGAAGTAAAGCCGGCGAACCCATGCCATAGATTTATGGCATGTAAAAGAACCTACCACTACAATATTGGTAGTGTAGCCAAAATTTGTAGGTTATTTGGTTAGAAACGCTCTATCAAGTTCCAACGTTTGCCACTGGCCGTTAGTGACAGTGGATTCAATTAAAATGCCCTGCTATGACCATTGGCTGCAATTCAAATATAAACATCTAATAAAGTAGGATACAATGTGTATAACAAATTTGAAACCATGTGGAATTTTTAAAATCTTGCCAGCTGTGGTGCTGCAGTGTGGTCACAGAATCAGTAATGCTGTTTTGAACATGAGTCTTCAGAAGATTCTTTTCTAAACCAAGCTTCTGTAAGAGTTACATAACTCCTTGATAGATAGTGCCTCTGGCACCAAATAACAGACCTCCTGCATCAATCATATTTTTCCATCTTCTGAGTAAAGAAATGAAAATGAATACATTGTAACAGGAACAAGGGTTCACTCACCAAATAAGACACAACTGGTAGTGTGCGTTACTAATTACTACATTTATTACTACTCCCTATACCGTAACACTAGTTCTCCACTCCAGTCACTCTGTCTGTGAGTTGTCACTGTGTCACACCTTACACTTACACGTACAGCTTAAACAGAGTCTTTACAGCCTCGCACTTGCCACTTCACTTATGATCAGAGTTCCCCTGTTGCTTCTTGTGCGCTCCTGCTCATCTCATGTCGAACCCAGGTCCTCGACTGCATCTTCCAGGAAGCACTCCTACACCTAAGCATTCACAGTCCCGACTCAATGTTGCTGCGCTGGCAGATAGGCTTCCACCCTGTTATATGCCCAGTACTTTTGTCGCTGTATGACTCATGTGAAACAGCGTTACAGCGAACTTAAATACATTAAACAGCGTTACAGCGCATTTAAATACGTGAAACAGCGCTACAGCAAACTTAAACATGTGAAACAGTGCTACAACGCACTTAAATAAGTGAAACACGTTACAACGCATTTTAACTAGACTGAATTTGACCCGGATGAGACTCGTCGTGAACAGAACGCTCATGAACTCCTCGCCCCCGGTCTACGCAGGTCTTTTATACCGGTAGAACTTCTCCAGCAAATTCTCGCTCACTCCAGAGCTATTGCACGATACCTTTCGCCCAGTGGCTTCTAGAAATAGAATGATCTAGTAGCCTGGGTGACAATGGCCTGCAATGACTTACAGAACTTATGTGACACAGCCCTCTGGCCAGGGAGTGGGGCTCGGCCAGAAAAGCTCTTTCTCGTCAGCTGATGGATCTGCTGAACCACGCGGCGATGCGTCTCCATATAGTACAATTGGGAGCACAAAAAAACAGCTTGTTAATAACTAACAGCTGACTGTATTAGGGCCTACATCAGTTTATGAAGTGACTGCAGTCAAAAATGAGATATTGTCAAATTATTAACACAGTTGTAAGTTACTTTGCTGAGAATTTAGTTAGCTGCAGCATTCACATAGATGACCCAAAAAAGGCAGTCGTGTTGAGTATTCCAAGCCTTGAAAGCCTCAAGCAAAACATTTGTAAACTCTGTTACCTCACTTCATGTACTTACTACCGTATATTTATGCAATATCCTCTGTCCATCATGTTCTTTTACTACTGTTTGTAAATATTTCAACCTTCAACTAATGTTCTATCAATCTTTCTTTCATATATAACTTAAATTTACTATATATCACTTTGTTGTTCTGCTTTATTTTATGTGTTTTATACAGGGTGCAAGGAGTATAAGTATGCAATCTTTAGCATATGTTTTCGACCTGAAGGAAACAGCAGGTCTGAAACAAAGTATAAACATGGCCAGCCTTATCCAAACAGACTTGCCTTCAGGAGGTGAGTTGAAAGCTTGCAAAATTATACACACACACACACACAGACTTATCATTTAAAAAAGAGGTCCCAGAAGTAGCTGTATTTCACCTTTCTGTATGGTGTGTTCAAGGAGTTGCTATCTTCGTAGTATGTTTCTCCATTTTGATTTTCTGCTTACAGCTGATGAAGGCACTTTAACTGTGAAATCATCACCATCATCATCATTGACCAACTCCAGTTTCCCTGATGTGGTATATGAGCCCCCTCCACCTCTGTCGATCCATGAACCATTCTTCATTCAAAATCCTCTCCCAATCCTGGCCTTTCTCCTGTACATCCTTCTTCACCAGATCTGTCCATTGTTTTCTAAGTCTGCCAACTGGTCTCCTCCCTCCTAGGTCTCTTTCATACTCCCTTCTTGCAGTTTTATTGGCACTCATTCTCTTCACGTAGCCAAAACACTTCATTCTAGCCTTCTGCTAATTTCAAGCAGCACCAGAATGTCAAAGACTTGCCAGCAGACTTAAGACTCACACACGCAGAGGCATGTTTAGGAGGCCTGGTTTTTGAAAGCATACTTTTGTAAAAGTCTGGGACTTTAAATTGTATGTTTGAATAGAAAAACAATCATTTGTCTACCTGTTTTATTTCAGAAAAGACTGAAATAATTTTCTACTATTTTTAGGTATATGGAAACATCTGTTAAGTTACCTCACTAGTCAATATTTATTATTGTGCACATTAGATCAAAAGTCAAGAATTGGCAGCCAAACTGCAAGTATTATGACATTTTCTCTCCCTACTTTACTCCTATATGGCTTGTACCAATATACACAATAAGTTCTAATTGCTGAAAGCCTTCTTAGTCATTCTAGAATAGGCTCTACACCATGGTGACATTTTCAGGTTGAAATACATCTTATATTAGCCAAAAAATATTTTGAGGAACATGCATGCAGGGGACTTAGATTTATTTTTGTAACATATTAATATGCATTATATCATCTTCAAAAGCATTAAAGGTATGAAATGGGAATTTTTGTGACACTATTTCAGGAGAAGGGGATGATAATATTTATTGAACTCAAATTTCATTTTAAAAATTTTATTTTTGTCTATCAGCAGTTTACAAACAAATCAGTTCTTTTTTCTTTTTTCTTAATGAAATCAGTAGGATAAGTTGCTTTTTAAAACTAACCTGTTACAGTTACTATCTTCTTCAGCTTTCTAGCGTTATTTCTGCATTGTAGACGATATAAGGCCTCTTTCGGGGTGGCATTAACATACTCCATGTCCTCCATGATGCGGTTCATCCACCGTTTCTTTGATCTATCACGAGGTCGCCAGCCATCAGGCTGTTTTCCTCACTGAGTCTTCTTTGCTCCACACGATGTGCTCATGCCAGCAAAGCCTTCCTTCATGCAGCTTTGCCATAATAGGTGCAACTCCTAGTTGTTGCCAAATGTCGTTTATCATGGCATGGTCAAATCATGTAAATCCAAGGCATCATTGGAGCATCTGCATTTCCATTACATGCAGGGAACTTACTATTACAGTACCATAACTTACAAAAATAATTCATAGTTACTTTTAAGTTACTGTTCCTTATGAATAAAAATTCAATTACTTCACCTTCTCACATTTATACCTACTATAACTTGTCTGTTATAAAGGGAATAATGGGTACCAACCATGTGGAAAATGGGAATAGAAAAAAAAAATTACAGTGCATTCATTTTTAAAAATAATCACATTTTGGGCAAATTTTGAATTTATCGCTAATTAAATGTCACTAAAATGAACTTGCATAGGTCACAGGATACAATACATCATATGATGAATATTGTAGAAAATTTGCATGTAACACAAAGGCTACACACCACAAACTCTAGGCATGAGTCATCACAAACTTTCAGATCAGGAAAAACTTATTCATACACAAATGAATATAATCACACTACTTTTGATCATTCTAACCAATACACTCATTGCGGCAATGTAAACTAAATTCCTAGTCATTAGATCAGTGAATTATGTAAGCATTCAAAAAAGTCAGGTAGGCTACTACTGATGCACCTTTCAAGAAAATTGGGTTTAAGAAACATAAGACACCTAAAAAAAAAGAGTTAAAGTAAGCTACTATATTTTACAATAATTCCAAATTAACAACACCAGAGGATTACAACATACTGTTAATATGACCACAATTTATCAAGTTCTTTGCACTGTTTGTTTTGCATGTTAAAGCATAAGACTGTATCAAAGGTCAACTCTTTGATACAAGTCTTGAAACAGACAATAGCTCTAAGGAGTGCCATCTCACTCAATTAGTTTCCCTTTGTAAAGATTCTTTAAAAAAAAAAGTTCTTTTTTTACAAGGTCGGTTTTAATGTCCATCAGGAAATGTCAAAACAATTAAAAAACGTTAAAATGGCCAAAATAAAGAATTGTGCCCTTTTAAGAAAAACCATCTCAGCTGGTAAAATAGATAATGAATTTCAATATAGACAACTATAATTCTGAAAATTCTAATTTTAGAAAAACAATCTAGAACTGTTTATCAAGGAATTGAAGTGCTAAAAGAAACTCGTGATTGCATACTTATGCTCCTCTCACACTTTCACTAATCTGCTGTGAATTTCTCTCTTCCTTTCTAATAAATTTGTAAATTTTTTTGTTTACCTTCAAGTTTCTATTTTACTTTTATATGTTTTCTCTGTACGGTATGTTATTGCTATATTTTTTGTAATGTCTTTTATACAGTGTTTTTGTAAGTATTTATCCTTGAACTATTATGAATCTCTTTCTTGTTTGATTTCATACTTCATTGTTACATCAATTTGTTTGATTGTTGTTTGTTGTTCAAAGTTATTTTCAGAGTTCTATTATTATTTGATGTTACAACTGTTTGTAAATATGTATTCTCTTGTATGGCTGGAACGTTATGCTTGGTGCTATATAAAAATACATTACAGTTTACAAGTCTTTTACTTATTCTTAGTGGCCATATCCAGTGTTCATCCCAGTCTTGTCTTAAGCCAACTTAAGGTGTTAAGACGTGTTGTTGTTGATTCATTTCATCATGGTCATGTAGTCCCATGAACTTGGGAATACGTGAGGAATCTGTCTGATAACTAAAGCCCTGCGAGGATGCGGATATCCGCAAAAATTTTTGCCATGCAGATGTAGTTTGTATGGCTGTGCGGTTAGCGAATAAGCTGTGGATAATGTTTAGAGTAAATTTGCAGATAATTTTTAGAATACAATGTTGAACTGGATTTTTTTTTAAATATTTTTACTTTTTACTAAGATCCGTGTCTTTCATATTTCCTGTTATTTCCCTATTTGCTTTCGCTTGGAATGTATGAGAATAATAGAGCAGTGAGAGAAGCCAGTCATGGAAATGGAAATGCCAATAAAAATTCCTTTATACCTGCGCTTGCCTGTGAGGGTATATTCGACGACTAAGTAAGTGCTGTAATTAGCCATCTGCTGTTTCACATGCCGTTACTCAGAGGGACAAAAAAATCAGTCAGCCTTGTCTTGGAATCCACACAAAGCCTAGGGGAATGAATTTCTTCTCAAATGTCTAAATGTGTTGCTTTAATACTTGATGCTTTATCTAATAAATTAAAAATATCATTGTAATGTCAGCGGATTTGGATAACAAACCTGCAGATGCGGATAAAAGTCGTGTGGTTATGGGGCAGATGCGGGCCGGACGTGGATAAAGTTTTGTTTATCCACGCAGGGCTCTACTGATAACCTGTATCATTGTGATGGGTGTGAAACTTGGACACTACTGTCGACATTGAAAAGCTTGAGTGCTTTCATCAACGGAAGTTCATATCAATCATGAACATCAAGTGTTAAGGTACGTCCACACCAAGATGTTTTCGTTAACTTTGTTAATGAACAATGTTCATGAACATTTTTGACTGTTCATTAACAAAATAGCGTGTTCGTTAACTTTTCGAGCATGTTCCTGAACAAAATATCTTTAACTTTTGTGAATGAAACTTTTCATTAACTTTTCGTGTTTTCGTTAACATTTTGATTCGCGCATGCGTAAAGACGCAATTAAGGTTGTAAATTCGTAGGGCGGAATACGATGCTCTTTTACTTCTCTAAAAATCGACTATCGAATCGTAAGCGACTCGTATATTGCGCGGAATTATGAAATACCAGGAAGCACATGAGAATATTAATTAACTTAATTCTAAATGTCTTTCCAATATTTTTCTTTTCCACATCTTGCGTCTGCGCTTTCCTCTAATTTTGTACGCACTAAAATAATGAAAGATGCAGCTGTAAGTACTTTATTCTTCCTGACCCTATCCATTGTAACCTCACAAACAGTTTATTTAATGTTGAAGATGTTTGTTAACAAAAGTTTATTTGGTGTGGACATAATGTTGAAGAAGTTTGTTAACAAATGTTTAGTAAACATGTTGAGAAATGTTTTCATTAACATTGTTCATTAACATTGTTCATGAACATTGTTCATTAACTTTGGTGTGGACTAGCCTTTAGGACTATGTTACCAATCAGGCAATTCTTGAGAAAGCCCATGTTAACAACATGCAAACTTGCATCCTTGTTCAGCATTTTATATGGACGGGTCATGTTCGTCACATGAGTGTTATTAGCCTTTCAAGATACGAGTGCCACTGAATTTGGCTGCACCAGCACTTTTTGTTTATAGCAGCAGGAGCCTTGCAGGATGATGAGGGGCAGTGCCGGATTAAGGTAAAATGAGGCCCAAGTCCCTCAGATTTTTGGGGCCCCTTTATTTTTTTCAAATAATTTTCATTTTTTTGCACCTGTACACTTAATAAAGTAGTCTATATATAAGAGAATTTTTCTCAAGATGAATAATACACTTTTTATTAAATCATATATACATACATTTCAATTGAAACGATCATCGTTATTTGAAAACATTTCAGATAATTTTTTTTTCTTTTTCAGTTTTTAGGTTTTGGGGGCCCCAGATAATTGGGGGCCCTAGGCCTGGGCCTAGTCGGGCCTAATGGGTAATCCAGCACTGATGAGGGGGACACAGTGATGCTGGAGTGCCGTCTGCACATAAGTCAAGTAACATTGCGCGTGCTACTTGTGATAGACAGAAGTCATATTGTGAATTGTTAACGGAAATATTAATAATAATGGTGAATTAAGAATGGTGCGTTTCTAATTGTTTCGCAACAGCACAGTTAAGTGTACAGGAGCATATATCATCACGGAGAGGAGAACGATGACACATCCCACCCATGCGACTGTACCTGTCAACCAAGCAGACTGACAAAGAATAGTTCCCACCTTGGCCACCGACACTCATATCTTGAAAGGCTAATACCAGACTCCCTTGTCAAATCTTCTATGGTAAACTTAGCTCTGGCAGAAGATCATGTGGGGCCCTTTTCAGGCATTGCTGTTGTTACTTATTTTAGGGGCTTTGTGACATCATGGTCATGTAGCCCCGTATACTTGTGTGTGTGTGTGTGTGTGTGTGGGGGGGAATTTGTCTGATAACCTGTGTTATTGTGATGGCTGTGCTAGTGTGTGTATTTGTAACTTGAGGGTAGGATTGGGAAGGAGGCAGCTGTGGCTTTAAGTTATAAACCATCCTGGCATTTGCCTGGAGTAGTAGTGGGAAGCCACGGAAAACCACTTCCAGAATGGCTGAGGTGGGAATCGAACCCTCCTATTCTCAGTTTTGCCTCATGAGGCTGAGTGTACCCCATTCCAGCCCTCACATCACAATTAAAATTTCTTGGCAGAGCTGGGAATCGAGCCCGGACTTTCGGGGCGATAGCCAAGAACGCTAGCCACTATACCAAGAGGTGGCCTTTTCAGGCACCAATTGAAACAAACTATGAAGATGACTGGCATTAATGTGGAAAACTTGGAGGTACTCACCCATGAAGCCGTAGTCCTTATCGAAGAAGATCACTGCAGACATGAAGAAACCGAATGTCAATTACGTAAGCTTGGTCAAACTCAACCATGATCTTCCCCATCCACTTGATCGGACTATAAATTCACCTGAAACACATTCACAAATTGAGGTAAGACTGAAAAGGACCATCAGGAGGAACATTATACTCGGGAATGACCTGAAGCCAATGACGACTAGTGTATTTGTAAAATAGGGGCTAGGATTTGGTAGGAGGCAGCCATGGCCTTAATTTAAGTACCGGTACCATCCTAGCATTCGCCTGGAGTAGAAGTGGGGAAACCACTTTTTACTCTAGCCTGTGGATTAGTAGTATGTAATGATATGAAATTAATTATATTAAGAAAGATTCCTTATTGACGTTATAATCAGAAGTAAAAAACCATGAGTATTTATTAAATTTACACACCTTAGTCAAAAAATAGTGAAAATCTTATTATATAATTCACTAAAGTGTATGCTTCACAAAACTCAAGCTCCTAAACCAGAGGGAGTTGGAAGGTGTGGTTGGTACCAAAATCTTCCAAATCATCTCAATAGTATAGGAAAAATCTTGCATTGCTTGAAAAGTCAGCGGAAATATATTTATTTGTTTATAAAGTGCTTTCAAACAAATAAACAAGATGATAGCCCCTGGCAGAACTGAATCGCGTACAGCCCGCATAGAGCCAGGCGGGTAGTCTGTACTCATGGGGCGCACACAACCCATTATGTGAGAGTTCTCGCACGGGTCCGCTAGTATAATATATTATACCAGATTCGGCCACATTGTGGCCCTCTTCTGTAACTGTCTTTTAAATTAATTAAAACTAATTGAATTACGAGCAAAGTTGATCAATATGTACCTTGTTTTACCCTTTCCTTAATAATAATGTTCCAAAAATAACAGATCTGTAACAATATGTGCTTTAAATTGATGATATACTGTAGTACTATAAAATAATGTTCTGGAAAATATGTAGATCTAAAATATCTGGTGATGGTAAAAATTATTTTATAAATAGATTTAAAATTTAAAAAATATCCTGCGATGGTTTTTCATAGGATGAAATAAGATTCTTTGCTGAGGGGAGCATGGTTTGGAAATTTGTTGCATTTATTCCTTACGATACTTAATTTGTAAATTTAATACATGGTATGATGAATTTTGAATTTTCTTTGACTGAGAAAATATTGTGTAGATATCTATGGTGAAGTTCGATGGTAGGTGTTAATGCATGCGTTGGTTTTAAAAAGAAAGCAGCTGATCAGGAGACAGCGTATGGTACCATATATAAGTTGATGTGTGAAGCAAAGTGTAAAAAGGTGTGAGGAGTCTGGTTTGTGATTATTATTATTTTCTTCTAGCAATTAATCCTTATATTCTGAAATGTATTTTTGTATTATGTATTGTTTGAATTCTGTAATTTTTGTTGTATTGTCAAGGTATTTTTCTCAACTTTATTAGTTATGGTAGGCCTACCGTATACAGTAATTTCATATTTATTGTAATTTGCCAGCACGGACAGCACCCCCATTTGCAAATAAATGTATGAAGCCTATGTATTTCGAGAATGGCGGTGCCTGTTTCAGCAAACGTTTAATTCGTGTACTGAACGCACAATTTACTCTCATGATGAACACTCACTATCAAGACTCTCACTTTGGGGCAGATGACCTTGTAGTTCCATCCCTTAAAACAGCAAACTAACTAACATATAACTAAGACTCTCACAACACAGTTACAGTAGGAAAGTCAAGTGTGGGGGCAGATGACCTTGCTGTTCCACCTCTTAAAACTAAAATAACTAACTAAAGTCAAGTGATAACTAAGTGGGAAACACCGTCACCACAGGGTGAAAGGAGCAGTAGGCCCTATAAGTAAGATTTCCAAAAATGACCCACCTACTACTATTTACCTGGGGACAACAACAACAGAGCAATGACCTCTATCGATACCTCTATGCAATACGGTAAGGATAAAAGGGGTGAAATGTCACTCTCAAGTGGTGTAGAACTTTTGCATGAATTTTTGACATATATTTTAGTACCCAAGTACAAAAACTTTGAATTAAGGAAGGCAAACTACGAATTATCCACGCTTTATTACCATTGATTTGAAACAAAGTTCAAAGGACCGTCACAAATCTTCGAATTAACTTATCTAAGTCCTACTGTAGCCTATAAATAAACCATGTAACATCCCTTTCGGCTCTAGTGTGGTATACGTTACTGATTGTACTACTAGGCAAAACCATTGGCCTGGATAAAGATTATTGATGCGTGACTACCCCCACTGTGCATGACAAAAACCAGGGGTGTTTATATTAGCCTAGGCCGCGCTACCTAACCTTTATTGGCCTAGACGAAAACCATTGGTCTGGATGAAAATGTTGGTCTGGAAACAATAATGTTGGCACTCTAAAAAATACAGTAACACTCTATAGCGATAGAATATTCAACTCCTCTATATTAGTAACATTGGCCATTTCTATAGAAAATTTTTCGAATTTTAATGGCGTCGGGCAACGTATACTACACGAGTTCCTTTCTTTCAAATAATAAGGTGATAAAATAATTGTCACTTTCCGTCCAATCTATTTGGGTAATCTTGTGTTGACCGACTGAAGAGCGTTAATTAGGGATGGGCGCGACTGAAGCCTGGAATCGAGAGTGTCGACTCGATCGACTCCGAACACCGGTCTCGGTTCGCATGAAGCCTCGCGACTCCACGTTAATCTGATGCGTATTGCGGGGCCGCTTCGCATGAAGCCTCGCGACTCCAAGCTCACGTGATGACTATTGCGGGGCCTCACAGTCCTTTCGCATGAAGCCTCGCGACTCCAAGCTAACCTGATGAGTAAGGTCCGGATAGTGATGTGATTATATATATTTAATTTTACTAAATATTTTCTATTTATTTACATATATTTGAAGTTTTATAAATAAATACATATTATGGCGAATTTATTCGTAAGTAGGCTACATATTCCCTGTATTTGGTGGTATGTCGCACTCCTTAGATAAATGCTGCAGACATTTTCGACCCTTGGCAATTCCATTAATTTGCCCCTCTATTTCGTGAATGTTCCCTTGTCTCTGTATTTAGTAGTATTTCAAGACAGGAATTCCCTGGCCATTAAATATAGCAGGCGGGCTGGAGAAGACTCGCGACTCCAAGCTCCCCTGTTGAGTATTGCGGGGTCGCTTCGCATGAAGCCTCGCGACTCCAAGCTCACCGGATGAGTATTGCAGGGTCGCTTCGCATGAAGACTCGCGACTCCAAGCTCACCTGATGAGTATTGCTGGGCCGCTTCGCATGAAGCCTCGCGACTCCAAACTCACCGGATGAGGATTGCGGGGCCGCTTCGCATGAGGCCTCGCGGCTCCAAACTCACCGGATGAGTATTGCGGGGTCGCTTTGCATGAAGCCTCGCGACTCCAAACTCTCTGGATGAGTATTGCGGGGCCGCTTCGCATGAAGCCTCGCGACTCCAAGCTCACCGGATGAGTATTGCGGGGTCGCTTCGCATGAAGACTCACGACTCCAAGCTCACCAGTCGAGTATTGCGGGGTCGCTTCGCATGAAGCCTCGCGACTCCAAGCTCACCTGATGAGTATTGCGGGGCCGCTTCGCATGAAGACTTGCGACTCCAAGCACACCTGATGAGTATTGCGGGGCCGCTTCGCATGAAGACTCGCGACTCCAAGCTCACCGGATGAGTATTGCTGGGCCGCTTCGCATGAAGACTTGCGACTCCAAGCTCACCGGATGAGTATTGCTGGGCCGCTTCGCATGAAGCCTCGCGACTCCAAGCTCACCTGATGAGTATTGCGGGGCCGCTTCGCATGAAGACTTGCGACTCCAAGCTCACCGGATGAGTATTGCTGGGCCGCTTCGCATGAAGACTCGCGACGCCAAGCTCCCCTGTTGAGTATTGCGGGGTCACTTCGCATGAAGACTCGCGACTCCAAGCTCACCGGATGAGTAATGCGGGGTCACTTCGCATGAAGACTTGCGACTCCAAGCTCACCGGATGAGTATTGCTGGGCCGCTTCGCATGAAGACTCGCAACTCCAAGCTCACCGGATGAGTATTGCGGGGTCGCTTTGCATGAAGACTCGCGACTCCAAGCTCACCTGATGAGTATTGCGGGGTCGCTTCGCATGAAGCCTCGCGACTCCAAGCTCCCCTGATGAATATTGCGGGGTCGCTTCGCATGAAGACTCGCGACGCCAAGCTCCCCTGTTGAGTATTGCGGGGTCGCTTCGCATGAAGACTCGCGACTCCAAGCTCCCCTGATGAATATTGCGGGGTCGCTTCGCATGAAGACTCGCGACGCCAAGCTCCCCTGTTGAGTATTGCGGGGTCGCTTCGCATGAAGACTCGCGACTCCAAGCTCACCTGATGAGTATTGCGGGGTCGCTTTGCATGAAGACTCGCGACTCCAAGCTCACCGGATGAGTATTGCGGGGTCGCTTCGCATGAAGACTCGCGATTCCAAGCTCACCGGATGAGTATTGCGGGGTCGCTTTGCATGAAGACTCGCGACTCCAAGCTCACCTGATGAGTATTGCGGGGTCGCTTCGCATGAAACCTCGCGACTCCAAGCTCCCCTGATGAATATTGCGGGGTCGCTTCGCATGAAGACTCGCGACGCCAAGCTCCCCTGTTGAGTATTGTGGGGTCGCTTCGCATGAAGACTCGCGACTCCAAGCACACCGGATGAGTAATGCGGGGTCGCTTCGCATGAAGACTCGCGATTCCAAGCTCACCGGATGAGTATTGCGGGCCCGCTTCGCATGAAGCCTCGCGACTCCAAGCTCACCGGATGAGTATTGCGGGGCCGCTTCGCATGAAGACTCGCGACGCCAAGCTCCCCTGTTGAGTATTGCGGGGTCGCTTCGCATGAAGACTCGCGACTCCAAGCTCACCGGATGAGTAATGCGGGGTCGCTTCGCATGAAGACTCGCGATTCCAAGCTCACCGGATGAGTATTGCGGGCCCGCTTCGCAAGAAGCCTCGCGACTCCAAGCTCACCGGATGAGTATTGCGGGGCCGCTTCGCATGAAGACTCGCGACTCCAAGCACCTGATGAGTTTTGCGGGGCCGCTTCGCATGAAGCCTCGCGACTCCAAGCTCTCCGGATGAGTATTGCGGGGTCGCTTCGCATGAAGCCTCGCGACTCCAAGCTCACCTGATAAGTATTGCGGGGTCGCTTCGCATGAAGCCTCGCGACTCCAAGCTCACCGGATGAGTATTGCGGGGTCGCTTCGCATGAAGCCTCGCGATTCCAAGCTCACCGAATGATTATTGCGGGGTCGCTTCGCATGAAGCCTCGCGACTCCAAGCTCACCTGATGAGTATTGCGGGGCCATTTCGCATGAAGCCTCGCGACTCCAAGCTCACCTGATGAGTATTGCGAGGGGCACACAGTCGCTTTTTATCCGAATCTCTCATTATTATTTTTATTATTATTATTATTATTTACTTGCATTGTACCAAATTATTGTAATATTGCACTTTAGGCAGATTGTATTACTATTATTGTTTTAAATAATAATCATCATAATAAACACAATAACAATTACGCCTACAACATTTCCGATGATAATCCGAAACAATCATCCATGTTTGCTGGCTAATAATCCTAT